>JAPFRF010000009.1:57287889-57995389 GCA_029282475.1 Phrynocephalus forsythii | reverse complement strand
AAGACCATGGTGAGTGCAGTGGGAAATATTATCCTTTCCTCCACTGACAAGGAAGGTCTTGAAAGCAACCCCTTTACTGAAGCTGCCATTTACAATCCTTTCCTGCCACTGGATCAACTTGAAGATGCCATGTGAGCTTATAACATTTATCTGTGTTGAATTTAAGCACACATTAATGTAACTTCTAGTTTGACCTTTTCTCTTAGCCAACCCCTGAATGTGAAACTGCAACAACAAGGTTTCCAGAGCATAAGTCAGCAAATAGATTCAACACCTATAGTACATTCCCTACTGCTGAGTAAGAATTTTGCTCAAACAACCAACCAAAGCTTATGCCAAACACCAGGAGAGAGAGAGAGAGAGAGAGAGAGAGAGAGAGAGAGAGAGAGAGAGAGAGAGAGAGAGAGAGAGAGAGAGAGAGATGTGAATGCTTCTGTGCCATTAAAACAAACTTTTCCTCCTCCTCTAGTATATATGGTAACATCTTTGACAGGATAACCAAGGGTCTGCTCTGTCACTTTGGGGCACTTTTAAGATTGCTGTGGGAATGGGAAGGTGAAAGGAAAGTATGGGGAGGGGAGAGGTGTGGGGAGAAGAGAGTTATACTCCGGGCTTTTCACAGTCAAAACCAGAGCCCCATGGCTGGTAATGTGAGAGTGCTGCATCAGGCGCCAAATGGATAAGACTGTAGACAGGAGGCCAAAGCACTGATCCCTGCCAGCACCTGCAGATAGGAGACAAATAATTGGCACATGTTAAAAAGAGAGAGAGAAAGAGACTTGTTAGATGTCCATATTTTCTAACAGCGTCTGGCAGGGGTCCCTGTGAGGAATTTAATCAGCAAGAGTTGTTTAAAATGGGCTTTGAACAACAAGCCCTGCACTGCTCGTAATGAACTTCATATCATCTGCAACTCCTGTTTGCTGACGACATTCAATTTGTTAATTCTGCAGCTGGTGATAGGGGTCAGATAGGAAAGTGACGATTGTTTTTTGACGTTCCAACCCCTGCTCACATCTTCCTAATTAATCCTTTTAGAAGCAACCAGCCGACAGAGAGGTGTGGAGCTGAGGGAGGAGAGTGCGAGGGCAAAAGAGGAAAGGGCGACGGAGCTGCTAATGCTGCCCTCTGCTTTCTTATCTGGCTGTCTGAAATGCAGGAGGGAAGGGAAATGGTGGATAAGACTGCTTCATGAGCCAGAATATTCTTCAGAGCAGCACAAAGGTCTCGGTCCTGTTTTATCACTGAAGGAATATCACATGCACTCACCCACACCAATATTACACCATCCAGATGCTTTAACACCATACTCGTATATTACATAGAGGTGGAGGGGGACCCCCGGGGCCTCAGCAGTCACCCTAGGTCCCAGGGCATTGAGTAGCAATGCACATCTGAAGTACAGCAAAGGGGTGACACCATTCATCTACCATGGGCACGTTTATTCTGCCACAAATATCGGCGTTCATGAATTGTGCCCCCCCTTTTTTGGCTTTTTTTGTTTTTAACCAGCACTCCAAATCTTTCCAACCAAAATTCAGCCAGGTGCAAGAGCCACACATGAAGAAGTCACATAATTCATTTTCAATAAGAGAACTGAAAAGTTTACGTCCTTGCACAAACATCCACCTCTGGTTATTCCTTCTGCCCCACTTTTCTTAATTTCAGCATTGCAGCTGGCAGTCAGGGAGGGGCACTTTGTGGTTACTACTGTCATTAAAATTTTAGGAGCTAAAAATTATGTTCTTGGGTGGCTTCCAGTCTATCTTCTGCAAATCTTTGCTTCAACTAAGTCCATTGGAAAGCACAGCAGCTTAAACATATAAATGATCTGGTCTCAAAATAATATAAATTAGTACTTATAAACTACCATAAGCAAATACTATGCAAAATGTTCTTTCTTTCTTTCTTTCTTTCTTTCTTTCTTTCTTTTTCTTTCTTTCTTTCTTTCTTTCTTTCTTTCTTTCTTTCTTTCTTTCTTTCTTTCACATTTCTACAGTGATATGCAAATAACCACTCAAGATAAAACTTTAGTTTAGGAAGTATATACACTAGCACATCAGCCGCATTGTGAGGTTTACAAACTTTCCCTAAATTAGTTTAGCAGCTTTGAGCCTCACAAAGAAGTCTCCATAACTGGAGACCTCTTTGTGAATTCTTATTGGAATCACCGAATCAGAACTGTACAGCTCCCAGGATCAACAATGCCAGCCCTATGCCAAGGCAGGAAATTGAAAACTAGAGCTCCCCAGCAAATGTCACTTAGGGGTGTACTCACTTTTGTTCCCAGCAGTTTAGATATTAATGACTGTATGTTGCATTATTTTGAGGAGACAACACATCTACACTGTTATACAAGCTGTATACTCACAGCTTTACATTGTAGCCAAGTGTCATTTCTTCAGTGTTGTCACATGAGAAGATATACTCAAATATTTATGAAATGTGATGGGGTGTATTCACTTCTGTGATATACTGTACATGTTGGTCTTCCAACAGGCAGGGTTTTGAAAGTGTAAGAGGTATGTCCAAACTTGAAGTTTGTTTGAATAAACACTATACTTGTCTTCCTTTTTTTCTGCCATGGCTTCTGAAAAAGTATCATCAAACGGAAGCAGGAAACTACATCTGCTGTACTATTAGGCAATCAAGGTCAAAAAGTTATTTTTTAAAATTACTTATCAGAGAAACCCTCAGCAAACATGGGCATTAAGAGGCAGTCACGTTAGGCAGCTCATTTTGCATGTCAGAACCTTATCAATTAACATATTACACTTGAATTTTTACTACCAGAGAATAAGAGAGGCAAACAGGAGGGCTGAAGTACATGTTTTCTGTTTCCTTGAGCTTGCTTTGAGGGCACCACTATTGCGAATTTCCAATCATCCAAACAACAAAGAATGCAACATTCATCTCCATCCCTATTTAACGTAGAACATTTGCCCCTTCTAGTTGCAAGTCTTAGCCCTAGGAGAGATGCACAGCACTGAGGAACAGCCATAGCTGTAGCAAGAGAAAATCAATATTTTAGCAACCTCAAATGGGCACAGAGGAGAATGGAACTTGAAAAAGGAGGAATAGTTTAAAACTTCAAGGTACAAAAGAATGATCAAATTGTTGCCTGTCATCAAATGAGAATGAGAATGATCAAATTGTTGCCTGTCATCAAAACCAATGCCTGAAAACGTTGTCCTTCACAGTTCAAGTACCCTAATTCCACTGGTTAGAGTTGTGGTGGAAGGGTGAGACGGGTTTGAATTTCTCAAGGCATTGCAAAATTAAATGACAGAAAGTGTGTATCGCTAGAGTGAATCTCTAGAGATCCTGCGATGAATATGTTATCAAAATGCCAACAACAAACATATGTGACCTTGAATTAGTAACTAAGTCTGTATATTTGAGAGTTGGCCTAGTTGAACATAACACAACTTAGTTCTGGGTAAATGGTCACAGACTTGCATACTTAGTGTGAAGAGTTAATGTGTTTTGTGGTCCTTCATGGGGTGTTTGCCCCTTTTATGATGAATAATGAGATGTGTCTATGTTGATTGTTTGTTTGTGGACCAATGAGAGAGTTTGGGGGAGGAGCCTGATGGGATTTAAGGCTTTGCCTAGCAATGAATAGATCAGATAGGGACTGACTGACTGAGAGAGGGAGGGGGAGGGAGAGATCAGACAGAGTCTGAGAGAGTCAGATAGGGTGTAGACATGGGCATGACCAGAAAAAATGATGTTTCGAGTTTTTGTTTGTTGGAATGGGTCCGTTTAGGGTCGTTTCCATTTGTCGCGAAATTTTTCAAAAATTTGTCATTTCCGTTTGTCGTTTGTCGTTTCCACCGCGATTTAGCGCGATTTGACTTCGCAGAGCATAGGGGCGTCCCGCAATCAGGGCCGGCGCTAGGTGTTTTTGCTCCCTAGGCGGCAGGCGGGGCAGGGGGGGCGGGCGGCGGGGGGGAGGTACGGGCGGGCGGTGGTGGCGGGGGGCCATGGGTGGCCGGTGGCCGCAGGCGGGCAAGTGGGCGGGCGGCGGCGTGGGCCACGGGCGGGTGGAGGTGTGGGCGGACGGGTGAGTGGGCAGTTAGGATATCACTTAGGATAGAGGTTCTGTTCTTGGCTTGCACCCCAAATGTTTGTGTGCAAGCAAATTGAAGTTGGGAAAATAGAAAATAAATGGTAGTATATAATATATATTTAAAATAAATCCACACCTCCCACTCCCAGTCGAACCTTTCCCTTTATCCAATATCAGAAAAAAAATCCTCAAACTGCCAGAGAAGAAATAAAGAATAAACTGCTATTCCCTTCAGCAGACAAAGCTGCAGGGAATCAAAGAAATTATTTTCTAAATTCAATTCCCTCCCTGCCTGCCTAACTTAAATCCTAAAGCCTCCAGCCTCCCTCCTCAATCTCGATTGGATCACACCAGCACCAGCAGCCAGCCCTCCTCCCTCAACCACATCCATACACCCGACTGCGATTTCTGGAAGGTGCCTCGGCTTTTTATGCCCTCCGAGACATCCAGAAGTGTCAGTCAAAAACCTGGCGATGACATTGGTGGAATGGTTCAAAAAAATTGCATGGTCCCATCCCATGCCCAGCCCAAATGGGCAGGTCTAAAACAATAAAAAATAAAATAAAATAAAATAAAATAAATACGATGTTTTATTGCTATAAAAAACCCACTGCTGCTACTATACAAATTCAGGCATTTAAAATAAATAAATTTCACATGTTTCTGTGGTGATTTGGTGTGTTTTTTGACCACAATTTCAAAAGAAAAATTGTGGTCGCCATTTTGGATACCCCCCACCGCATGGCATGCAGCGAGACAGACGACAAGGATGACCCCCCCCCCCAGCCTGGTGCAAGCAGCCCAGGACAGGAGAAGAGGGGGAAATGCCAGGGGGACCCCAGAAACCACCCCTCTGGTAGGTGGCAAAGCCTCAGGCAGGGATATTTTCGCCTGCTTTTTTGGACGGGAGTCGGGGGTTTTTAAAAAAAACTTTTAAAAACTTTTTCTGTGCTTTGCATCGCGCGATCACCGCGATGCCACAAACAGAAACAAAAAACCCGACCAAATTTTTATTTTTTCGGTTCGAGTTTGAGTTCTGACGGCTTAATTATCATTACCGTTTCTGTTACGTAACGGAAACGATAACCGAAAACGGAAACGACAATTTCACCTAGTCGTGCCCATGTCTATTAGGGTGTGACTGAGAGACAGTTAAGGACTAGAAAGAGAAGAGATAGTATTTTAGAACTTCTTCTTCTTCTTCTTCTTCTTCTTCTTCTTCTTCTTCTTCTTCTTCTTCTTCTTCTTCTTCTTCTTCTTCTTCTTCTTCTTCTTCTTCTTCTTCTTCTTCTTCTTCTTCTTCTTCTTCTTCTTTCAACTGATATACTGCCCACTTCTCAGGGTCCATCCTTCATTCTGACCTTTGGTAGGATTTGATACTACTTGGCATGGGGAGTCTTTGCTTTTGTAGATCAACCACAAGCAGAGTGTATTGATTAGAGATGGGCACGAAATGAGTTTTTTATTCATTTTGTTACTTGTAATTTGTTTTGTTATGTAATGAAATGAATAATGAACCACCCCCTCAAAGAAAAATGAAACAAAACAAAATGGAAATTTTCATTCCCTTCCCTTCCATTTTTTGTTTTCCCATAGGAATGCATTGAAGCAATGCATTCCTATGGGGAAAAGCCTGTGGTATCCCATCAACGTGCCAGGTGCAGGAAACCGGGGGATTTTAAAATATTTTTTTGCTGCCTGAAGTGCCGATCAGCTGTAGCATGGGCTTAGAGTGGCAAAAATGTTTTAAAACCCCTCTTTTCCCCACCCAATAGGGTGGGGGGAAAGGAGGAATTTTAAAACATTTTCCTCTCGTTTTTGCTGCCATAAGTGCCAATCAGCTGTAGCGTGGGCTTAGGGTGGCAAAAAAACATTCTCCTAAGAAAAACATTTTTTCCCTTTTTTCCACCTCAAGTGCCAATCAGCTGTAGCTCAGGCTTGGGGTGGCAAAAAAAGTTTAAAAATCCCTCCTTACCCCCCACCCCATCGGGTGGGGGGAAATGAGGTGTTTTTAAACATTGTTTTTGCTGCCCCAAGCCTCCTCTACAGCTGAACAGCGTACAAAAAGAAAAAATATTTAAAAATCCCTCCTTTTCCTCCATCCCAATGGGTGGGGGAAAAGGAGTGGAGGAGAAGGGGGTGGGGGGAAGGAGGGGGTTTTAAACTTTTTTTTTGCCTCCCCAATCCTGCACTACAGCTGATCAGCACTTAGGGCAGCAAAAAAAATGTTTAAAAATCCAGCCTTTTCATGCCCGAAGGGGTGGAAAGTTGAAGGATAATTGTTTAGTCAAGCCCTAGAGGAGGAAATACTGAGCTGCTGCTTTCAGTCACAACCCCACATACCCAGTTAGTTGGATATTATTTACAGGCCAATCCAATCCAGATGAGTTTACGTCCAAGTAAGTATGCTACAGATTGCACACTAATTGTTGGATGGGTGATGAGAAAAGCTCAATGGAAAGTTGGGTAAAACCTAGTAGAAATAATGAACATGTAGGGAAAGGTAGGAGCTGGACCTTGTCTCTCATGGGTTTTTGGTTTCAACAGCCCTAATTGAGTTTTTAAAAAATTGTTTCTTTGTTCAGTTTTCTCCTTTCCCCTTAGATTAAACCACTTAATTCTGGAAACTGGAGATCAACTGAGGGAATTTAATCATGTAGTTGTGCTTTTCAACTACAGTAAAGAAAATGCCTTACAGTTTGAATGACTCTATAGTCTAATGCAGGACTAATCCGTATGGCTATTGCTGCTCCTTGATACTGTATAATTTCATTGCCTGGAGCCTGATGGCTCTCAGCTCAATGTGTGACAAAGCTCAATGGGTGACAATTTGATCTTGTGAAAATCATTGTGCTCACCTGAAATTTTGATTGTGGTGAAAGTTCCTTCTGTGATGATTTGTCTGGGGTGGCTTCTTCACATAGGTAAGGTCAGAAACAGGTGTTAAGCAGCAGAACACATTAAAGATAATTACTGCTAAAATCATATTGGAGAAGTGCACTTCAGGCAAATGACTGCATGTAAGTAATCAGATCTCAGAGGAAGCCCACGTATAAGTCCTGAAAAACAGTCACAAAACAAAGCAAGCTATTTTGCAAAATCCAGGAAGTGTGAGAAATTTCTGGTATAAGGCCTCTTATAAAATCACCCTTTATACATTTTGCATTTGGATTATGAATTATCTCTTAACATTAGAAGTGAGTGAGGGGTACGTATGAAGGATCTGACCCATTGAAACCTACCAAATAGAGCAGCACTCAACTTAAGTATTACATGGAAGTACACCCTTTCATGCACACCCCAAATATGCCTTCCCACTGGAAGCAAGGACTCTGCTGTCTTTCCGGCAGGGCTGGCGCTAGGGTTTTTTGCGCCCTAGGTGAGGGGCGGGGGGGCAGCGGTGGCGGGGGGGTCGGGCGGCGGAGGCGGCGGCAGGGGGCGGGGTGGCGGGTGGTGGGTCGGGTGGTGGCAGTGGCGGTGGTGGCAGCAGGGGGGTCGGGCAGCGGCAGGGGGTAGGGCGGCAGCGGTGGCGGCGGTGGCAGGGGGTCGGGCGGTGGCGGCAGCAGAGGGGTCTGGCGGCAGCAGCAGTGGTGGCGGCGGGGGGTGGCTGGGGGGCAGCAGGCTGGGCAGCGCCCCCTGTCCATTTTGGCACCCCCTGTCCATTTTAGCGCCCTAGGCAACTGCCTAGTTCGCCTTAATGGACGCGCCGGCCCTGCTTTCCGGAAGCAGGCAAAGATCTTCCTCTTCAAGCAAGCTTTCCCTGAATGAGGGACTACCTACTCTGTGACTTGTATATGGATTACCATACATTATTGCATTGACTGATTTCATAAGAACACCAGTGTTTTCCATGTTACTTTCCACCCCTCATAATGGATTTTTCTTTTCTTTGTAGCTTTAATGTTACCTTTTAATGTTCTAAGATGCCTCTTCTATAGAGATGGGCACGAAATGAATTTTTTATTTGTTTTGTTATTTTTATTCATTTCGTTAGGGAACGAAACGAATAATGAAGGGACACATCAAAGAAAAATGAAATGAAACATTTTGTTTGCTTTGTTTTTCGTTCTGGTGTACCTTTTCCCCTGGGCCAGGCTGGGGGAAAAAAAAACAACAGAGGCACTAGCACTTCTCAGCTGTAAAAATAAAAAAGAGGAAAAAAGCCCAGCAACAGGGAACTATTTAAAATAATAATTAAAAAACAAAAACATTCATTAAAAACCCACATCCAGGTGGGAGGGCAGTGGGCGGGCGGCAGCTCCGGGGCCACCCAACTTCCTCTGTGTGTGTGGGGGGGTTCTCGGTCATCCATCGACATCCCATCAGCACGGGCAGGTGTAGAGGTGGAGGAGGAAGTGGATGGGGCACCCACTCAGGGCGGCTGGAAACTTCTCCCAATCTCCCTTCCTTGCCACCCCGATGCCTCTCAGTCTCCCCTGGCTCCCTCCATGCCACCCCCCTCTTGCTTTCACTCGCTCTGTGTTTGGCGGTGGCACATTCCCACATCTCTCTCCTTTCCCATGACGTGGGCTCCCTCGCTGGCATCTGGAGCCCATCTGCCTCCCATGGCAGCAGCAGCTGCTGCTCCTGCTCCTGCCACCACCGCCATTACTGCCACATCAGCGAGGAAGGAGCGAGAGGAAGAGAGCCAGGCTTCAGGGAAGCGCTGCTGGTTGCTGCCTGTGCTCACCCTCAGCTGTGCCCCACCCCACCTGGAGGTGTGTATGTGTGTGTGAGGGGGGAATCTCCTCTCTGGTGGCAAGGGCGAGGAGGAGGAGGTGCGCCCCAGGTAAGGAGAGTGTGGCAGGGGGGCTGGCTTCCCCTCCACTCCCTGTTTCGCTGGCTGAGTGGTCCAGCTCCCTTCCCTTCCCCTTCCCTTTCCCTCACCTGCTCTCTATCTTTCTGGCCCTCCAAACAGGCCAGCCAGTTTCCCCGGCTGGATAAATAAATAAATAAATAAATAAATAAATAAATAAATAAATAAATAAAGAGGCACTAGCGCTTCTCAGGTGTAAAAATAAAAAAGGGGAATAAAGCCCCGCAACGGGGACTACTTAAAATAATACACCCCCCCAAAATAAACATGTCCCTTGGCCATGCCCAGCCAGAAAAAATAAAATAAAAAGTTTAAAAAGAAAAATGAAACAAACGAGATACGAAATGATTTTTTTTTAAAAAATTCATTTTGTATTAAACGAAATGAAATGGGGGCCGGGGCAATGAATAATGAAATGAAATGCCATTTTGCCATTTTGTGCCCATCTCTACTCTTCTATTTCCCTGTTCTTAACATGAATATGTCTTAAATTTTCTGGGCTGTATTATTAGCCCTCATTGTAAGCCACCTTGGGTCTTTTTTCCAAGGAGAAAGGTGGGGTAAAAATATTCAAAATAAATAAATGAATTTAGGGGAAAAGGAGCAAGTGTTAGAACAGTCATAGATACCTGCCACTATTCTGATTCCCTACACTCTTTTTAATATGATATAGTCAGTGTGTTACATGATATTACTGAACGCTGCAGCTCACCTAAAACTAAGAAAAGTTGATTTGTCTGACTGCAGCTCCCTGAATCCTGTCTAGTGTAGCATAGCTCAAAAAGTATGTCTTAAAACCTGGATTTTATCATCTTGCCACTGCCAGACAGATCCATAGCTCAATGATGTAATGGCACTCGGTTGTTTGAGTTGGACTTTGCAAAGAAGAGAATAAAGAAGCACAAAGTAGTAGTGGCAGCTCCAGGAATCTTAAAATATCTAGTTTGTATCGGAAACAGACCAGCCATGCAGGGCACATTCTTTCTAGTTTAATTAGCACTGGGAAGCACTTCAACACTTTCATCAGTTCATTAGCTTGACCCTTGATGTCATACACTGCCCAAATAAGTCTTAAATGATCTCGGCTAGTAAATCAAAGAGTATTTATTTATTTATTTATTTATTTATTTATTTATTTGATTTATATACCACAGCCATCTAGCCCAAAGGCTACTCTGGGCAGTTTACAAAGTTTAGAGTACAAGCTGTAAAACACATACACTAAATATATACAAATCAAATACAAAACAAAATATACAATAACTTAAATAACCACCACAATCAATGTAATTATAGTAAAATAACTATAGTAGAAGCTACATCAATCAAGAAAATCGAAGACACATAACAAGAGGTGGAGGGAGAAATTTCGAGACATTATAGGTTAAAAGAATTAAGTTCTCAACAGTATTTTGAAGATTATTACATAAATTATGAATTATATCATAGGTCTAGCAAAGAGACTCTACTGGAGATGCTTAGGTTAACATTGACAAAAGAAATGGGTTACAGTGTTTACCCTTTAACTTTACAGTCTGAAACCATGAAGCATCTCAAGTTTTTACATTTTAAAATACTTTAGGAAGATGAGTGAATCAGTTTTCTTTATGTTGCTCCTGTCATGAGGTGATGAGTAGGGATGGGCATGAAACGGGAAAATGACGTTTTGTTTTGTTTCATTTCATGCCCACCCGTTTAATTTCATTTTGTTTCTCAAGAATTTTTTTGAAAAATTCATACAAAATGAAATGAAACAAAACAAAATGGCTCCCCTGGGTCCTAGAGGCACCAGATTTTCTGCCTGGGAGCCATTTTTAAGGGATTCCTGCCAAGCTGTTATCAGCTGGACCCCTTTACAACTGGCCCATTCAGTACCAGGATATCCTGATTGCAGGACGCCCCATGCTTTGGGAAGTCAAATCGCGCTAAATCGCGGTGGAAACGACAAACGACAAATGACAAACAAACGACAAATTTTTGAAAAATTTCATGACAAACGGAAACGACCCGAAACGGACCTGTTCCAATAAGCAAAAACTCGAAACATCATTTTTTCTGGTCGTGCCCATGTCTACAAATATGTCTATGATGGAAGCAAACATAATTATTTAAAACAGATTCCCTCTTTATTATAGCAACAAGCAGAAAAATGAAGGATGCAATTCATATGAGTCCTTACTTCTCAAATGGCACCATACTTGTGCTGTCAAGCACAACAAACAAGAGGGTTAGCTTGGAAATTTTCTCTAATCAGGTTGTGCTTCCAATAATCATTATGTTTCGTTACAGATACCATAACAATATATTGTCAATAGGTGGCACTTATTTTTTTATGCTATGACTAAAATGAAAGCATGATCCCAAACGGGTATTTGTGAACACAATGATCTAAAGGTGGAATACTGTTTTTCCATTCTTGTCCGGATAACACAAATGTATTTGGTTCTATTAAGCGTTCTTTATGAACTGTGACAGAAAATGCAATAAAACTAATGCTGGGACTTCGGCCTTCAGCAGGCTGCGTCTTGATTGAACAGGGCACCAAGTAAAGTACTGTATTCCGTAGCTGAACAAAAACCTTAACAGAGTTAGCAAGCAGTAAAAGTGTAATTAATGTCATGCGATATAAAGATTTACCATGTTCTGCAAGGACTCACCCTGCCCTGCCCTTATGGAAGTTTCTTTGTGCCAGTCAACAGCATGATGTGCATTATCTACATGATATAGTTTTGTTTCTCATGCTGCAGTTCTGTTTGCTTGCTTGCTTGTTTAATTTATAACAGATATTGTCCTACCAAAGGGACTCAAGGTACCTTACAAATCTGTCCTCTAAAAACGGATGCTGTGTATCTGATCTTGAGAGGCTCAGGGGCAGAGGGAGATCATCAGGGGAGTTGGGAAATTGTCTCCTCAGTGGTTTTACAAAAAATAATAATGAAATGACCATACCACCTTCTCCTGTTGAAACATGTTTGGCAGGAATAGGCTCCTTAGGTAGACAATAGGCTCATTAGGTGAACAACAGCCTAAGGTGTGTGAAAGACCCACCTATTAAGTATGGGTCCTTAGCTATGGCCTTGGTGGCGAGAGGTGTGAAGTATTTTTGATTTGTCTGGGGATTGTTGAAATCACAGCCTGATAAGTAGCAGATAAACTGTGCCTGAGCCCCCCACCTCTGTTGAGAGAGGGGTTTTCAATACTCACATGAATGGCTTCCCTGACCCCTCTCTCAAACCACCTATCTTCTCTGTGTAATATGTATACACCTTCATCTTTGAATGAGTGCCCTTTGTCCTTCAAGTGGAGGTGTACTGCTGATTCTGGTCCTGAGGTGTTGCCCCTCCTATGTTGAGCCATCCTTCTGTTTAATGGCTGTTCAGTTTCTCCAATGTAGAGGCCTGCACACTCCTCATTGCATTGTACTGCATATACTATATCGCTCCTTTTGTGTTTTGTGTTGGGTCCTTTGGGTGGATGAGTCTCTGCCTTAGTGTGTTTGTGGGTTTGAAGTAAACAGAGATGTGGTATTTGCAAAAAATCCTTTTAAGCTTTTCAGATACTCCAGCCATGTAGGGCAAGAGTCTTCTGTTGGCTCTGGGTCTCATGCTGATCCCTTGTTCTTATGGGTTGGCACACTGCTTTGTTGAAGGCCCACTTTGGATATCCACAGGCTTTAAGTGCTGTCTTCAGGTGCCTGTCTTCCTTCTTCTTAGCTTTTGTGGAGGTGGACATGCTCTCTGCTCTGTGGTTTAGGGTCCTGATGACTCCTAATCTGTGTTGTAATCGGTGGTGGGAGTCAAACAGTAAGTACTGGTCTGTGTGGGTGGGTTTCTTGTAAACAGTTCAGGAAAGCCAGCCTGTTATCTTGGGTGCCTTCCCTAGTGAAATTAATATTAGGGTCCACTGCATTGATGTCTGTAAAGGCCTGTACTTCCTGAGTCTTGATTTTCATCCAGGTATCATCTACATACCTGAACCAGGGGATGTTGTTGTCCCTGGGAAGGTGTTGAGTGCCTTTTTCTCCACTTCTTCCATGTATAGGTTAGCAACAATGAGTGACACTGGGGAATCCATGGCACAACCATGGTTCTCTCTGTAGAAGTTTCTTCTGTACATTAAATATGTGGTGTTCAGACATAGGTCCAGGAGCAGGCATATCTGGCCTGTGTTGAGGCTGCTTCTGGAGGTGAGGGTGCTGTCTTCTCTTCGTCTTCTCTTTACAGTTCTTAGGGCGTTGGTGGTGGGAATGCTGGTAAAGAGAGATGTAACATCAAAGGATACCATGGAAATTTTCTATTTCGTGCCCATCTCTAGGTCGGAACATCCTCCTTGCCTGATATTCAAGGGCATTAAAGATCAAGAGAGGGGGTAAAGCGCTGCAGGCTTTTGAATCCCCCACCAGAACAGCAAGAGCGCTGATGCATGGGGGATTTTAGAAAACCTCTAGACCACCACAAAAGGTGGTGGACTAGAGGCTGTCCCACTGCTCCAGCGAGAGCGCTGGTGGCGGGACATTTTAAAAAGCCTCTATTCCACCACCCTTTGTGGTGGGGTAGAGGCTTTTAAAAATGTCCGCCGCCTCAGCGAGAACGCTGTTGGCGGGACATTTTACAAAGCCTCTAGTCCACTACAAAAGGTGGCTGGCTAGAGGCTTTTTTAAATGTCCCACCACAACAGGGAGAGTACTATTGTGGTGGGGGATTTTAAAAAGCCTCTAGCCCACCACCCCTCTCTTGATCTTCAGAGCCCAGCTATGAAGATCAAGAGAGAAGTGGTGGGCTGGAGGCTTTTGAATCCCCTGCTGCACCAGCACTCTCGCTGTTGCGGTGGGGGGTTTATTTCATTTCTCATTTTGTTTTGTAACAATTTTTAAAAATTTTTTTCATTAATTACAAAATGAAATGAAACGGAATGAGAAACAAAACGAAACAAAACAAAATGAAACAAAATTTTTCCATTTTGTGTCCATCTCTAGGTAGGAACATCCTCCTTACCTGAGATTCAAGTCTTGGCTTCTGAGTTTTGACTCAAGTTGTGGGACAGAAACCACTCTAATACCACAGACAACTGTACTTAATTGAACATGTGCTTCTCTTGTTATCACGTAGAGTTAAGCTCAGTGGCAGCAGACTGTGGTGCACATGGCGCAGCTAGAAGCACAGTACAGCAAAGCTGCTGTGCTATCGGTGACTATCAAATTAATTTGCAGTTTGATTTTCCATCTGATGGTGCCTTGTCTTGAATTGACCTCCTCAGGGGGTGGCAGCTGCAAGTGGCCATTTGCATCAAACAATCTTCTAGTCACTTTCGATTACAAGGACCACTTCCTCTTCCTGTTAATAAATTGCTCACGTCTGTGACACTACTCGTTTTGTTTTGGCTTAAATCATGAGCCTGTTGGGTGCAGCTTTTTACTTTCATGTTCGGCAATGCTGCTCAGAGGCAGGTCTGATACCCAGGTAGATGAGCTTAAGCCCCTTGAGTCGAACATAACAAAATACTAAATGCTGCACACCTTTGCTCTGAAGAGCCAAGGTGGAATGGTGAGATGGTCAGAGTGGACACGGGGAGATCCAGATTCAAATTTCATTTCAACCATGAAGCTCACTGAGTGACAAAGCCAGTCAGTATCTCTCAGTCAAGCTTGCTTCATATTAGAAGTGTTTTTACTTGGAAGCTAAGCTTGTGATTTTTTTAAGATCTTTTCATTCTGTTGACTGGGATTGGTCTACCCTCTTCTACTTCATAGAGGTGTTGTGAAAATGAAATGGAGATATAGACCCAAACCTTGGAAAAGTTACATTTTGGGACTAACTTCCTAGAAATAACTCAGCCAGGCTAGCCAGTAATCCCACTGACTGGCAGATTCTCACAGTTCAAGAAATTAGTGTTTCCCACGTTGTGTGGAAAACCTTATATTCCATTCTGAATCTTTGAGAACAGGCAAAATATAAAGGCAATGATATATAGAATAAGCAAAATACCCAATTGAGCATGAGAATATGGGCCTAATAATCTAATAGAATGGGAGGCATTTTGCTGTGATAGCCAAATCCATTCCACAAGTGCCAGCATAACCTGCAGGCATAAAGCAAATTGCTTGGGCCACAGGTACAGTATCATCGCAACAGTCTGTGGACAACCAAATTGTACTAAAAATAAAATAAAAATAAACCTAAAGGACCTGTGACTGTGATAGACCTGGCATCTGAGGCAGGGGTGGCACTGGAGTTTGGTGAGGGGAAGGTTGTAGGGGACGGGGCTTTTGATCAAGCTGTTTTCATAAAATTTTCATACCTTTAAGTTCCCTAGAGTAGCCCATCCCTTTTCTCATTAACTGTGGGCCTTTTTACATGACCCCTAAGATCCGCTGGCCACTTAAATTCGGACCAGAGATCTTAGGGGTTCCTCGTTCTTCCTCTGTCCCGACCCCCTCCGCACTTCCTGGTTGCTGGCTGCGTGATGGAGGGAGAAAAAAAGAAAGAAAAGCATGCCGGTTTACCTCCGTTTTGTTCCCGGCAGCATTCAGATCTCTTAAAGGGGCGGGGCACAAAAAAAGAACAAACAGAAGCCAGGAGAGCCCCGCACTCACTATCCTTACACCGGATCAAATATTTGTCACATCCAAAAAGCAGGTACCTGAAAGCTGCGCTGGGACGCGCTAAAGTGGGCAGGGTCGCACTTAATTTCCTCTTAACTCCGGAGCTGGTGGGTAAACATTTTTAATCTCCGGAGCTGGGAGCCATTTGCCCCGGAGTTTAGGGGTCGTGTATAAACGCCCTGTCTCAATAACCCAAGACTGCTTTCAGTGGCAGAATTCGGTGGGCTCAAGAGAGGGAAAGGGGCACAGCACAGAATCTAGAGGCAGGGAAGGAATAATTGGTTAGTGCTGGATGTACAGACAGTCACTCCAGCCCCGAAGAGTTCATCCCAGCCAAATCTTCTAAGAGCAGCATGGGAGTTTTCAAAAACTCAAACCATTATCTGGGCCAGAAGACAAAAAAAAATGGAGGGAGCTGTTCCTTCTTCTTGCTCCTTTCACTACACTTTCTGTTCCTCAAGCAGGGCACATAAAATGTCAGCCCTCTGAAGTAAAGGGGGAGTTTCAGGAGCGCCAAAGAACTTGAGGGACTGGCACCGGGCATCCTTATGGTAACAGGCCATAAGGTGCCTGATCTTTCCAGCTTCTGATGCTGGCATATAGTTTCTGATACATGTGGTATTTGTCAGTGATTTCTCTCTCTCTCTGACAAACAGGGACAACAATTCTGTATGTGTTTGTGGCTGTTATGTCAACTTGACACATAAGAGAACCATTGGGTGAAGCATTTTTTCTTCAGAGCAAAAGAGGTTTCGGCCTTAACGTCAGCATGGAAGATCAAAGATTAAGTCCATATAATGCCTTTCCAACAATATGACCTATTGATCCTATGTAGTAGCAATAAGTGTAGAGATTGGTTACTTGTATTTTCATATTGCACCAAGTGGTAGGGTGGTGATTATCTTTAGAGATCAATACAGGCAAGTTCTTGAATCAGCCACATGGCCAAGTGTTGCACATAATCTTTGATTGCATGCTAATTTATATCTAAGGCTTGCCAAGATATCTGGAAGCTTTACTGTTTTTCTAAAATATGCTGCTAAACCATAGCTGCTTTTTGAAATCCAGTAAACACACGAATAAACATAATAAAACAATGGCATAAAGATCACATACTAACCATGAAGCACACTAGTGAATGTTGTCTCCCCATTAGAGATGGGCACAAAACAAACTTTTAATTCATTTCATTATTCGTTATTTGTTATTCATTATTCATTTTGTTACATAACAAAATGAATAACGAACCCAGGGGTAAATTTAAAACGAAATGAAACAAACAAACAAACAAAAATTGGTTCAGTTTAGGTTTGTTTCATAAATGGGGAGGCGGAGATGTCTTCTACCTGGTGCTGGTCCAGAGGCCCTTCAGGGACAGCAACCAGGGGCAAAGAAAAAGCCAAGGCCGCACTACAGCTGTAGCGCGGCCATGTGGTCGGCAGTAAAAAAAACCCAATACAAATAAAATAAAAAAATAAAAAGGAGCGCCAACCAGCCCCAGGGATGGCCTGGTCGGCACCCTAAAATAGTAAAAAAAATAAAAATAAAAATAACCAGCGTTGTCCAGGCCCCAGGGGCCGTGCGGTCGGTGTTGAAAGAAAAAACAAACAAAAAACAAACAAAAGCCAGTCGCGCTACAGCTGTAGCACGGCTGGAACTGGAAGTAAATAAAATAAAAGAGCCCCTGCCGCCGGGACCAGGATCCGCCGTGGCCACCCAGAGGAGCCGCCGCTGTCACCACTGCCGCTGCTGCCACCGGTGCCAGTGCAGGTAAGAACCCAAACCCAAAACGGTTTGGGTTCGTACAATTTTTTTTTAATTTGTACGAACCCGAACCCGAACTGAACCAAGGGTGGGCCCGAACCAGACGAACCCAAAACATGGGTTTTCTGGTTCGTGCCCACGGCTACTCCCCATTAATGTGCAGTTACTTCATTATACTACTACTACTACTACTACTACTACTACTACTACTACTACTACTACTACTACTACTATTATTATTATTATTATTATTATTATTATTATTATTATTATTATTATTATTACTACTACTACTACTACTACTACTACTACTACTACTACTACACAGGAGACAAGATAACTACGCTGGATTTTGTATTACAAATCACTAGTCAAAAACATCCCAAACATTTAGGACTATGTGATGTATCGGTGAATTATGCAAGCTGATCCCAGTAAGGTGGCTTTCTGCAGCTGACTGATGGTGACTCCAATTTCTTCTAAACACTTGCTTAGCTCTTTAGGCCTTGCACCCAGCGTGCCAATTACCACTGGGACTTCCTGAACCAGTTTATGCCTGAGTCTCTGAAGTTCAATTTTCAGATCCTGATATCAGGTAATTTTTTTCAAGTTGTTTCTCTGTGACTCTACTATCATCTGGTATAGCAATGATACACATTATGCACCAGAACCCTGTATGTCTGTAATCGGAAGTCTCAAAGTAATTTTGCATGCTCATTTTCAATCACTTTTTCCAGGCTTATGATCCCACCAGTTTTTTTGCTACAGGCAGATGATAGTTCTGACACAAATTCTAGTGGACCATTTGAGCAACTACATTATGGCGCTGTTTATAATCAGCCTGAGCAATTTTCATGCAATAACTCAATATATGGTTGATAGTTTCATCTGTCTCTTTACAGAGTCTACATGTGCTATTCTAGCCTTAACTGCATTTGTTCTGATAGCTTGTTCTTAAGCTGCAAAAATCAGGGCTTCTGTCTCTTTTTTCAGTGTTCCATTGATGAGTCTTTTCCTCATCTACCTTTCCTTTGATTTTTTCGGGGAACTGCCCATGCAGTGCTTTATTATGCCAGCTATCAGCTCGTATTTGCATTGTTGTTTTCCTGTATTGACCCTTTGTTTGCTTTACTTTTCTAGGTAAATACAACCTGTTAACATCACTGTGTGGATGTAATGCATAGTAAATTGTCATAAGTTTTCTTGTTTTCCTATCCAGACAATCTAGCTCCATCTGAGTTCAGTTTATAATGCAAGCGTTATACCTGATGATCAGTATGGCCAGGCTATTAATGTCCTTGATGGTGCTGCCACCATTCAGCTTACTTTTTACTACTTTTCTAACCCTTTGGATATATTCTTTACTGACTACATTTTTCGCTTGCCCATGCTTGATATTATCTAATTGCAGCATGCCCAGATATTTATTGGCTTCAAAGTGATGATACTTAATGGCTTGGCCATTTGGCATTTCAATTCCTTCACCCTCAGTGATTTTTCCTTTTCTCAGTGCCACTGTGGCACATTTGTTTAGTATAAACCCAATACTAACATCAGTACTGGAAAATTCGGGCGGTGTTGATCAGTGAGTGTATTTAAGTTTCTGATTTTTTATACAACTTTAAGTCATCCATATAAAATAGATGAGAACATTTCCCTGAATTTTTAGCAGTTTGGTACCCTAAATTTGTCTTCTGCAAAATTATTGAGAGGGGAATCAGGGCAATAGTAAATAGCAGAGGTGACAAAGAGTCACCTTGAAAAATCCCTCGTTTAATGCTAACCATTCCGTAGTTTTCATCCCTGACAAACAATTCTATTTTCCAGTTCTTCATCGCATTTTGATGATGATGATGATGATGATGATGATGATGATGATGATGATGATGATGATGATGATGATGATGATGATGATGATTACACAGCAAACAAGATAACTACGTTGGATTTTGTATTACAAATCACTAGTCGAATGCTTCCCAAGCATTTAGGACTACGTGATGTATCAGCGAATTATGCGAGCAGATCCCAGTAAGGTGGCTTTCTGCAGCTGGCTGATGGTGACTTTGTCAATTTCAGTTTCTTTTGAATACTTGCTTAGCTCCTTTCTTCAACTTCAGACTGCTCGATGTCCCCAGGTGTTATTAACCCATTTAATTTGTCCACCCCCAAATTGACAACACCTCCGTATTTCTTCTAGTTCAACTTCACTAAACACTTTGTTTCTGATAATATATCTTCTCTGGTCAGCTAATCGTAATACAGTTATCTTGGAGTTTGGGTATTCTTGTTTCCATAATTGATGCATCCACTTTTGGTAGTCTCATTTTTCAGGTTCTGCTCTATAATAGCATTTCATGATTGCCAGATTCACTGGTAAAGTATATTTCTGCCACTTCTGAGATTGTTCAACTTCTAGTAATTCTACAGGCCCAATGCCTGGTTGCTCAGCAATGGGACCTGTGACCTGTAGCCCATTTATCGATGGGTGTCCAGGTTCATCAACACCCGACGTGGTCCTTATTAACCCAGGTGATGACTGCACCGGTATTGGTTTCTTTATACAGTGGTACCTTGTATAAAGGAATTAATTCATTCCAAATGAAATTATGTTAAGCAAATTTTCCTTTATACAAATTTCCCATAGGAATGCATCGAAAATGGAGTAATCCCATTTTTATGTTGTACGGATTTGCCCCATAGGCAATTATGTTAAACAAATTCCCCCTATCTCCAGAATTTTTTATGTTGTACAGATTTTATGTTATACAAGCTGTTTGTTATACAAGGGTCCACTGTATTCTTTATTATATTTCAACATGATTCATGGTTTTTTGGGTGCACTTAGTTCTGTTCCTCAGTTGAGACATCTCTGGCATGGTTGGACATACTGGTAGTTTACACTACCGCTAGTACAGCCCTCAACATCACTGGAGCAATTAAGCCCCCTGCCAGGACAAGGCGCCACAACAAGATGGCACCCTTGGGGGGGCTTTTATTATTATTATTATTATTATTATTATTATTATTATTATTATTATTATTATTATTATTATTATTATTATTATCTAAAGGGTCCAAGGTGGCTTAAAATATTTTTTAAAGTTAAAAGATAAATTAATAGATTATTACAATATTAAGAACAAATTAAGCAAATATATTAAAACTCACTAAACTCATTAAAAACACAAGTAAAACAATATATTACAATAATCTCTTTACAAAATCACCTTGATAAACCTTGTCAAGATATTAAAAGACAAAATTAATTAATTTAACAGAATGTGTAAAGAGAATTGTAAAATGGAGGCAGTTAGATTCTGCAGTGTCATGATGTTTCCACAAGTGTTAGAGACTAGTAATCACAGGCATGTTAATGATGAAGTGCAGGTGGAACTGATTGTAACATCATGATTTGTAATGGATAGATCAGATTGCATCAGATTGTTAATTAGTGATTGCATCAGATCTTATGAGTGCTGAATAGTATAAAAGGCACTTGTAAAACAATACACTCTGTTTATTGCTATATTGTATATAAATGTGTGTATATTTTGATGTATTATGAAAAATCATCTTGTCATTGTCTATCTGTTAGTAAACCTTTATATCAATCATTTTTAAGGGAAAGCCTTCCAAGTGGCCCCCTTAAACCTGGAGGGAAAGGACTTTGCCCACTGGGGGACAGCAAAGATGGGGCCAGGCTGGCCTCCCATGGGAGGGAGAGCTAGAGGCTGGGAGCAGCAACAGAGAAGACCCTCTCCCATGTCCCCATCAATTGCACATGAAAGGGGTGGTGGAATGAAGAGAAAGGCTTCCCTTGTTGATTTTAACACTTAAGCAGGTTCATAAAAGGAGATGTGATCTTTTAGATAGCTTGGATCCAAGTCATTTAGGGCTTCATAGGTTAAAACCAGCACTTTGAATTGTGCCCAGAAACAGATTGGCAGCGAGTGGAGCTGCTGTGACAGGGCAGTTATATGTTCCCTGTAACAAACTCCAGTTAACAATCTTTTAATAATCTTTAAAGGATGTTTTCCCTTGTGGCTATTTTCTGTGTAAGGGTTTCTACAAGCCTAGTGTGAGCTATTTCCATTATTCTGCTGATTGCTAACATTTTCAGTTACCCGTCGTTTTGATGAATTGCTTTTATGGATGGAAAAGAATTTCATTGGATTTGACAGTCTCTATGAAAGTAGCATCTATACCCCTCCTGAGACTTGTTGTGGGAAGAACCATATCTCACTCGAAGAATTTTCACCTTTTCAAGATTTGGGGGGTATTTTTTTGGTGGGGGGGGAGGGGAAGCATATACAAAACTATGTGCACATTTTAAAAGCAAATGGTTCAAATCTGTTCAATTTGAAAATATGCACTAACATGCTTTACTCAATGGAGGGAAATATATCACTTAGGTAAAATGTTGAATGTAGTAAAAATGCATAAATAGGTACCGGGGCTGTGCACACGTCCCCTGATCCAATCTGGAGACCGATTTGTACCTTTGGCATGTATTCCTGTTTGGCCTGGGACAATTTATGTCCAGTACAAATCGATTTTTCATGTGGCATGAATAAATTTGTAACACCCTAAATGACTTGCACCTAAGAAGGATGAGCAAACCTGCTAAATTTCAGACAGCTAGGGTTCACATACTAGGCACCATTACAGCAATTCGCTGTATTCAAAAAAGAGATGGCTAAAAAGACTTTTTTTTTTCTCATTTGCATTGGTTTGTGTTCCACAGTGAAATGAATTTGTCAATTCACTTTTTTCACCCTAGAAAAAAAAATCTCACAATTCTGTTTAAAGCCACAGCTCATACAAAGCTGTCCAAATCAGACTGTTGAATTTGCCACTTGTCCAAATTCTATTAAACATGCACATTCAGAAAAATATGAGAAAAGAATGTGTATACCTTTTAGTGGAGGAGGGGGAAAAAAGAAACTCTTGCAACCCAGTTTGAAGCAAGGATAGGAAGAAAATCCTGACGGGATTTCGTAATACATAAGGAAATCAAGACAGAAATATTCAGATTCCTAAAAAGTTTTTGTTCCTCTTTATGAAAAGCCACGTTCCTAAAATACAAGATATTATGAAAGTTCATCATAAGTGTGTTGAACTGGCTTTCTATGCTTAAAGAGGAAAGAATTCTCAAGAAAGTTATGCAGCATGGTGCAGGAAATTTGGGTCTGTATTCAGACATGCATGTGAGCCCAGACCCCTTGTGGACTCACTGGTTCACATGTTCTAAAGTTCCTTGGGGGTTATGGTCACATGTATTCCTGAACTGCATGTATTTTCCTTTCACAAAAATGCACAAAGGATTATATATATATGTAACTAACCAACTCCTGTATGGAGTACCAATCTGGATTAAGGCTGCCAATCAGGAAGTAGATCGTATTGCAGCATGACATATTTTGGGTGTTGATCAACCTACCAACAATATGCTGTGAACTTGGGCTTCACCTGCCCTCAACACTAGCGTGGACAGCCACTATAAAGTACTGGTTAATCCAGCTAAACGATCTACTAAGTGACACCTATAGATCCAAATGGTATCAGAACATCTGCATAAAGATAGCGTCTATTGGAGTTGATTTAGACTATTTATCCAACTGCAATGAACAATTCTTATACAACTTTATTTCAAAGACTTTGGGACATTGAGAGACAGAATATTGTTGGAAGAGTTAATCCAATCTGCTCCCCTTTATATTATGGCCTAACCCTCAACCCAGAATTTGGTTCAAATTATTTCAAGAATCTCTTGAATCCTCAAGAGAGACGGGCATTTATGTTGGCAAGACTGAACATCTTTCCTTCCACCGTCACTCTAGGAAGATACTCTAAAATGCCTTACAAGAGCAGACTCTGTAAATTCTGCAGGATGGAACCTGATTCTGTTGCACATATTCTGACTCGATGCACCGGCCATCATATTAATCGACAGCAATTAATTGGCTCCACAATTTCCAAATTCTCAACAACCCCTGAGACAATTACTGCTACTCTCTTGGCAGACAAAGATAAAAGCGTGACAGAGCTAGTAGCCAAATATTTATTACTAGTTTCTCAAAAGAGTAGCCCTGCTTCCTTTTAAGTTTGGTTTATGGTAACCCCAGATTAATATGGTTGCTATTCAGGCGCCGAGAGGTTTGCCTATTGTAACTATTTTAATGACTTTTTATGCCAATAAAGGTGACTGTGACTGTGACTGTGATTATATCAAACCTCATGCAGCAATATGAGCATGATCAATTCGCTTTTGCATGAATTGGAGGAGATAGCATAATATGTTAATATATTGGTGTTCCTGTACCAACTGGTAACAATGTGAAAAAAAAATGGATGAGGTACTGCTGAAGGCTTTTATCCCATAAAACAAAAACTTCCACTGGGATCCTGCTTGGTTCTATGAATCTAAGGGCCTTTTTACACGACCCCTAAGATCCGCTGGCCACTTAAATTCGGACCAGAGATCTTAGGGGTTCGTCGCTCTTCCTCTGTCCCCACCCCCCTCTGCACTTCCTGGTTGCTGGCTGCGTGAGGGAGGGAGAAAAAAGAAAGAAAAGAATGCCGGTTTACCTCCGTTTTGTTCCCGGCAGCATTCAGATCTCTTAAAGGGGCGGGCCGCAAAAAAAGAACAAACAGAAGCCAGGAGAGCCCCGCACTGACTATCCTTACACCGGATCAAATATTTGTCACATCCAAAAAGCAGGTACGTGAAAGCTGCGCTGGGACGCGCTAAAGTGGGCGGAGTCACACTTAATTTCCTGTTAACTCCGGAGCTGGTGGGTAAACATTTTTAATCTCCGGAGCTGGGAGCCATTTGCTCCGGAGTTTAGGGGTCGTGTATAAACGCCCTAAAGGGACATTTACCCTTTGCTACCTACCACTTGTAGACCACCACCCTTGTTTCTCCGACTGCTGCTTGACTTAATTTTTAAAAACAGACTGAATTGCTGTGAAGTGCCTTCCAACTGCTAGTGTGAAATATTTATTTATTTATTTATTTATTTATTTATTTATTTATTTATTTATTTATTTTAGAGTATTTTTACCCCGCCTTTCTCCTTGGAAGAGGACCGAAGGCAGCTTACAGTAATGAGGGACAATATACAGTCCTGTACAATTAAGACATGTTCAAGTACTGAGAACAGGGAATTGCAGGACATCTTGCAGCATTAAAAGACAACATTATATTAAAGCTATAAGAGAATGTGAGCAGTTAAAAAGTGAGTAAAATTTCATGTAAAAGTTATGAGTGATGGAAACTAACATTGAAAAAATAGTGTCAATGCAATCACACAAGGTTATAAGTGGTTATAAACACAAAGTCAATGTGATCATATAGATTCATCAAAAAGTCAAATAATAGGTAGTCCATCATTCAGGGAAAGCTTGCTGGAAGAGAAAGGTCTTTGCCTATTTCTGAAAAGACAGCAGAGATGGGGCAGTCCTGGCCTCTAGTAAAGATAAAGGTCCCCCCCCGCACATGCGTGCTAGTAATGTCTGACTCTAGGGGCGGTGCTCATCTTCGTATTCAAGCCAAAGAGCCAGTGTTGTGCAAGTCCATGGCCATGTGGCCAGCATGGCTACAAAGAAACACTGTTTTACCTTCCCACTTTTAATGGCAGTGCCTATCTATTTGCATTTACATGCTTTCGAACTGCTAGGTTCAAAAAGTCACATAATAGGCAGTCCATCATTCAGGGAAAGCTTGCTGGAAGAGAACGGTCTTTGCCTGTTTCTGGAAAGACAGCAGAGATGAGTCAGTCCTCGCCTCTAGTGAGAGGGAATTCTAGAGTCTGGGTGCTACAGCAGAGAAGGCCCTTTCATGTGTTCCCACGAGATGTACCTGTGTTTGAAGCAGCCCTAAACCATCATTTACAATGGAGCAGAGCAGTCAAGCATTTTGAATACAGAAAATTAGTAATGTAGCTGGTTAGCACCCACAATATTTTGTTAAAAAGAGCAACTAGCCCATAGTTATAGCGGTAATGAAAGCAATTATCAAAACACATTTAAGTTAGGGTGTCCATATACTCCCCATTTATATGGGGACAGTTCTCTGCTTAGAGAGTGAATTCAGTTTTCAGAACTTCAAGGAGGAAGAGCAGGAGCTGTGAAGTTGTCCCTTGGCAATGAAAACCTGGACCACGGTTGCCTTGACAGGCACACGTACCAATAGGCACTTTGTTAAGCTTGTACAAGTGATTTTTAAATCTGCATCTTTGCAAGCAAATGTTGCATTTGTGCATTTCCTCTCTTTTTGCAATGTGCATTGTGACCATGCTATTGTCCTGTACATAGTTGCTCAAATGCCACCAATATATCAACATATTATGCTGTCTCCTCTAGTTCAAATACATCCGACAGGGTTCCTTTTCTAGAATGTACGTTGAAGACTGCATCCTTCTTGGGCTCGTCCATCCTCTTGGATTTCAGAACAACTTTCCTCTTCAGATTCCTTTTTTTGTCTTCTTCATCTCACCAACCAGAGCCTCTGATTTAACTCTACACTGATTTAGATTTAACAGTTCATTCCATGCTAATGCCCGGTCTTACTGTTGGGGTGCTTCTCTCTTTAACTTCAAGCATGTGAAGAAGGAGAGGATTTTATTCCCAATGATTTAATCTGTGATAGGATTAAAGTGGAACTGCTGCCTTTTTTTTTTAAAGTGTCCCCTTCCTCTTTTCCCTCCCCCATCTCTCCAATTACAACACTAATTTCAGTAATGGAGCATTAATAGAGTAATGGGCTGGCAAAGCCGGCCTGAAGGAACTGTAATGCTCAGCACAAATTGAGTAAATAAACCATATATTAGATTTCTAAACAATACTTTTAGTCTTGTCCCTGGGGAACAGAGTTGTCAAGACTTACTTAAGTCAGTCCTACCAAGTGTATGCAAAAAGAACCATTCATATAAGGAGGCGGGGGCGGCGTGGTGTTTTAAAGCAGTGATGGAGCTCTTTTGTACATGTGTATTCTGATGATCCAGAGAGAAAAAATGAAGTCAAAGGGATGATCCTATTTACTCTTGCTCATTTTATCTCTCCCCCCCCCCCAAATTCTGAATGCTCGGTTTTCATTTCGTGCCCCAGTCAAAAACAAAGTATTTGCAAAGAAAGGAGAAAAATGTGATCTGGAGAAATGCCAAGTTAGGGGAGAGGTTGGCATCACTGGGCACTTTGCAGGGGCCTCAGCCTTTTGGCCCCACTGTGCCTTCTCCTGGCTGTCTTGGTCAATTTGTTTCCCATTTCCAAGCTTGCAAAGGATAACCAGACATTCGTTGGCTCTTCCTTATTGCTCTGGGTGATTGCTTGGATTTGACACAGAGGAAGAGGAAAGGGGACTGGGCAGCAGTAGCAGTAGCAGTAGCAGTAGCAGTAGCAGTAGCAGTAGCAAGGAAGACATGAGGTCCACTTACCTTAAAGCCTCCCTTCCCACCAACCTGGAGCTACTGCTTGAAATCTTATTCAGGAATATAGCTGCTGTGATCAGCCATCACAGCTGGTTTTAGGGCTTCAGAACCTCACTGAGACCATGGTTAATCCCTGCAGGCAGTGCAAGGGATTCTGGCTACTGGGAACACTGATACCTTTTATATGGAACTGGTTGAGAAAGCTGCACCTTTTGAGAATCCAGATGGCAATGACTAAGAGCTCTAGTATCTTTAACCACTGGCCATTCTGGCTACTTAAGGACTTCTGAGAGTTAGAATTGGACAATATATGGATGACCATGCTACTGGTCCTATGGGAAGCATATCAACTGGGATCCTCCACCAGAGGGTTAGGAACTTCAGGCCAGGTGTTAGCTGGTTTTAAGAACCAGTAGCAGGCCATGCCCCATGCACAGGGGGGACTAGTGACTTCAATTTTTAGCAGTGCTGTGAATCCACTCCAGATTTTAGATGGCAAATTATGGAAGTTGTCCAAACCTGGAACATGCCCCACTCCAAACTGGAGTTACTCTCCCCCACTGCCCAGGGAAAGCAGGAGTGTGCCCTCAAGCACAATGGTTCAATCTTTTTTCTTGGGCTGCATTAATGAGGGGGAGGTGGAAGGAAAGAGGAATATCTCTGTGTTTGCATGTAGAGATGGGCACAAACTGAAAGAATGGTGATTCGTTTCGTTTCAGTTTCTTTAAGGCTTAGTTTTGTTTTGTTTCATTTTTAACGAATGTTTTCAAAAAATTATTTTCATTGGTTCGTTAGTTCGTTATTCATTTTTACCTGCTTTGCGTGATTTAAAGCATTTGATCGTGCGTGGGCATCCCAACACCCCAGACCAGATGGAAAACATTTTAAAAAAAAATTAAAAATAAAGAAAAGTTGCTAACTGCAAAAACTTTAAGGCTCCAAAAAAAGCAATCTGAGAAAACACAAATCAATATTTTAAACACTCCTCACCCCTCTGCTAGGTATTATCAGGCAGAAAAAATAATTTTAGCTGGGTTTTTAAGTAAATTCAGGATGTTTTAGTACCTTAAAAATGCCATTCTGCACAGATTCACCGCCATTAATAAAAGTATGCGGCAGCCATTTTGTCCCCTTAAAAATGATATCTTTAAAAACACATTTTTAAATGTTTTAAATCACTGGCATCAACCTAATAGCTACAATCAGGCATAAAAATTTACGATATTTTTTGAAGTGTTTCTCATCCATGCAAAGTGTTTAAAAACAGCTCATTTCTTCGCACGCTGCCATTAACAAAATGAAACGTAACGAACCAATTTTTCCTGGTTTGTTTCGTTTCATTTGGCTTTTACTCCAAGGTTCATTATTTGTTTCATTACATAACAAAATGAATAACGAATAACAAAATGAATAAAAAAAATTCATTTCGTGCCCATCTCTATTTGCATGTACTCCATGTCACTCTGGTGTCTCCCACTGATGGCACTAGCAGGGTTTCAGCTTTAATTTAGCATTCCATACTGCTGCTCTGGAAAGTTCCTGTTTTTTTTCTCTATTAGTTTCATCTGATCTTGAAGGCAATCACTGATCCCAAGAACAATTTTACAATCTATGAGATGCCCATTTGCCCCAAATTATGCTAATTGCTATAGTCTTAATTAGTAAAGATACTTTGTGCAGTGCTCAGAGTGTTAACCAATAAAAGCAAGTTAATCGAATTGTTGAAGGATGTAACTTAAGTTGTGTCCACATCAGCACTCTTGTTGAATTCCATTTCATTTCACTCTCCCCTTCGAGTAGCCTTGGAACTAATCCATGAACATTTGCTGTACATGCTTTCTCGTCTTGGAAATGCAGGTTCAGGACTTTCATTGTTGTTGGTTCTCACCCCACCCTCCTTGAATTTGTTGAATTGTAGCCGTGTCTCCCAGTCCAGACTGCATTTTGTGTCATTTAAAAAAAGATGTTAGAAGGACATGAGAATAAGATTCTGAACAAGCTGCATTCTTAGCAACCAGGTTTTTATTTTCTGCTACCACATTAAGGTCACAATGCTATACACAGCGGACCCTTGTATAACAAATGGTTTGTATAACATAAAATCTGTACAACATAAAAATCCAGAGATAGGGGAAATTTGCTTAACATAATCACCTATGGGGCAAATCCGTACAACATAAAAATGGTTGCGATTAGGGATTACTCTGTTTTCAATGAATTCCTATGGGAAATTTGTATAAAGGAAAATTTGCTTAACATAATTTTGTATGGAACAAATTAATTCCTTTATACAAGGTACCACTGTACATCTATTACAGAGAAAGGCCCATTGAGCTTAATGGAGCCTAGCTCTGAGCAGATGTAAATAGAACTGCATTCTCTGTGCTTATGGCGAGGGAACTGGCAAAGCTGTGCCCAGTCAGGTATATCATTGTGACTCCAATTATGCCCACCTGTGCCCAGCTATACTGCCCTGTGAGGCTGGTCAGGGAGGAAGGGCCAATTTGGGTCACATTGCCAAAGATCTGACTCAGCTGCCCGGGGGGGGGGTACAGGGTATGGGCTCGGAAAGAACAAAATAGCCCACTGCATGTGTGGGGCTATCAGGTGAGAGGGAGGGGTCCTTGAATATAAAATGGGAAGTCAGCCTGAAGGAAAGAGAAAACAATGGAGAGAGAAGCACATGAGGTAAGGAGATGTGGGGCCTGATAGCAAGTGGACTGTGACTTTGTTAACCTGTCTAATCTGAGGCCCCACAAACTATACCAGGCTATATGGGTGCTGGTATAAGTGTTGGGTCTAGTACCTCATAAAGAGAATGAGAACTGCTGCCCTTACCCCCCCCTTCCATGGAGGGGGTAAGACACACAGATTTAGGGAGACCTGACCAGGACAAAGATTGTATACGGCTTGGGGAGGGTGAGCAAAATCCCAGGGAGATTTAGGGTGAGACCAATGGCCAGGAGAGTTCAAGAGACTGCAATGTGTTGTTTTTAATAAAACAGACCATCACCATTGTTTGGATGTTCTACCAATGGCTCCTCTGCTCATGTTGGGCCTATGAGACCGCACTTATTTACATGGAAGTGAACCCTATTGAACTGAAGGGACTTCATTGTACAGTCATGCAGAGAGTGGTGCTGGATGTAAGGGCCAAATTAAATATGACACTCTTACCCAAATCCTCTTGCATAGCAGTGCAAATGATGTAACTTTTTGAGGGAAATTGTCCCAAGTTAAGATACCATTATAAACATTACCAGTTGCATGTTGGGGCATATAACTCAGTGTGCAAGTGATAATATATACAGTGATTCCCTAACTTAAGGCAATTTACCCCAAAGGCTGTGCCATTTGTGTTATATCAGCATAACTAGGTATGAAGATTTGGCCTATCATTTTAAATCAGGGGTATAAACCTTTTATGTTTTGAATTGCATGCTTAATAAGCTCTCATAATTGTCCATAGCAGTTGTGGCTTTGAAGAGGTGAAGTCTGGAACATTTAGAGTGCTAGAGATTTCCCACTGCTGGCTTAAACTCTGAATGTTTTTTTTTTTTTAAGGAGAATCAAAATTATGCCATCTAGGCAGGGAATTTTAACTCTTTTTCATTTGATCTTAATTATTTATTTGGACCTGCTACATTTTTGGGAAATGATTTCATTATACATAATCCTATTGCCTTCCCCACCACTTTGGGATGGAATATGAACACATGGCAAGGTTATTCAGGAAATCTAAGGAGGAGAGAGGAAACTTCATGAGGCTTCCTCTCTTTCACCACAGCTGCCTCTCATCCACCAGGAAAGGACCAGAGGGTAATTCACTCAATGCCTGTAGAAGATCAGATGCCACCAGATGAAAGACACTGTGGTGCAATTCCATCTTTCTGAATGGGTTTTCTGTGGTAAAAGCAAAGGTTACAGAAACAATGAAGAAACGTGGATGGTTACAAAGGGATAACAACCATCTGAGCCCCTTGGGGGAAAAATCTAATGAGGCAGGGTGATGGCCCAATCTTATTGGCATCCTTCAGTCTCGAAAGACTATGGTATCATGCCTGGAGTAGAGATCCTAAAATCAGCACCTAGTGTGACTAAATAGACCAATTCGGGAATGGCAGTCTCTTCCGCACTGCGGGCAGATGTATTCTCTTTCCTGCCTGGTCCTCGAGTTTCATTCTTTCTGTGCCTGCCTCTTTTGCTCTGCCTGTTGGACAAATGCCTCTTCAAATTTATGTAGACCATGCTGTATCTCTTCCCTCCAGACAGTGCGATCGGAGGTCAGGGTTTCCCAGCTGTTGAGGTCCATTCCCAAGGCCTTCAGGTCCCTCTTACAGATATCCTTATACCGCAGCTGTGGTCTCCCTCTGGGGCGCTTTCCCTTCATTAGTTCTCCATATAGAAGATCTTTTGGGATCCGACCGTCATCCATTCTCACAACGTGTCCAAGCCAGCGTAGGCATCGCTGTTTCAATTAAAGTGTACATGCTAGGGATTGCAGCTCGATTCAGGACTATGCTATTTGGAACTTTGTCGTGCCAGGTAATGTTGAATATTCGCCTAAGACAGCGCTGTCTTAGGCGATGGCCCAATACAACCTTGAAATATAAGCATCCAGATTGTGGGTGCACATATTAGAGGAGCAAGTTGAGGCTAGAAACAAAATGTTAGTGATAGCCCATAATGAGAACTGAAAGCACATTAATGTCACAGAAGGGGGATTGGGGTAGTCTTCCATGTTTCTGAAACCAGACATCACGGGAATCCTATGCTTAAATGCAGACCACCAGTCACCAAAAGAATCCATGTTAACCGGCATAATCTAAAAGGTGAGACCTTAACATTGTCTCTATTGGGGTCATGGGCTTCTTCATACATCTGTTCCCAAGAATGGATCAAGACCAGAACATTTTGATGCCTCCTAAGGCAGAAGAATACAGAAGAATTATATCGGAAAGATCTGGATGTCCCTGATAACCAAGATAGCGTAATTGCTGACTTGGAGCCAGACATCCTGGAAAGTGAAGTAAAGTGGGCCTTAGAAAGCATTGCAAACAACAAGGCCAGTGGAGGTGACGGCATTCCAATTGAACTCTTTAAAATCTTAAAAGAGGATGCTGTAAAGGTGCTGCATAAGATATGCCAGCAAATTTGGAAAACCCAGCAGTGGCCAGAGGACTGGAAAAGATCGGTCTACATCCCAATCCCAAAGAAAGGAAATGCCAAAGAATGCTCCAACTATCGCACAATTGCACTCATTTCACATGCTAGCAAGGTTATGCTCAAAATTCTACAAGGCAGGCTTCAGCAGTATGTGGAAAGAGAACTTCCAGAACTACAAGCTGGATTTCGAAGGGGCAGAGGAACTAGAGATCAAATCGCCAACATGCGCTGGATTATGGAGAAAGCCAGAGAGTTCCAGAAAAACATCTACTTCTGCTTCATTGACTATGCCAAAGCCTTCGACTGTGTAGACCACAACAAACTATGGCAAGTCCTTAAAGGAATGGGAGTGCCTGACCACCTTATCTGTCTCCTAAGAAATCTATATGTGGGACAAGCAGCAACCGTCAGAACTGGATATGGAACAACTGACTGGTTTAGAATTGGGAAAGGAGTACGACAAGGCTGTATATTGTCACCTTGCCTATTTAACTTATATGCAGAGTACATCATGAGAAAGGCCGGTCTGGATGAATCACAAGCCGGAATTAAGATTGCCGGACGAAATATCAACAACCTCAGATACGCAGATGATACTACTCTAATAGCAGAGAGTGAGGAAGAATTAAAGAACCTCTTAATGAGGGTAAAAGAGGAGAGTGGAAAATGGGCTGAAGCTCAACATCAAAAAAACTAAGATCATGGCCACTGGTCCCATCACCTCCTGGCAAATAGAAGGGGAAGAAATGGAGGCAATGACAGAGTTTATTTTCTTGGGCTCCTTGATCACTGCAGATGGCGACTGCAGCAATGAAATAAAAAGACGCCTGCTTCTTGGGAGGAAAGCAATGGCAAACCTAGATAGCATACTAAAGAGCAGAGACATCAGTTTGCCAACTAAGGTCAGGATGGTTAAAGCTATGGTTTTTCCAGTAGTGATGTATGGAAGTGAGAGCTGGACTATAAAGAAGGCTGATCGCCGCAGAATTGATGCTTTTGAGCTGTGGTGCTGGAGGAGAGTCTTGAGAGTCCCCTGGACTGCAAAGAGATCAAACCTATCCATTCTGAAAGAAATCAACCCCGAATGTTCACTGGAAGGACAGATTTTGAAGCTGAGGCTCCAGTACTTTGGCCACCTCATGAGAAGAGAGGACTCCCTGGAAAAGTCCCTGATGCTGGGAAAAATCGAAGGCAGAAGGAAAAGAGGACGACAGAGAATGAGATGGTTGGACAGTGTCATCGATGCAACCAAAATGAATTTGACAAAACTCCGGGAGGCAGTGGAGGATAGGAAGGCCTGGCGAGCTCTGGTCCATGGGGTCACGAAGAGTCGGACACGACTGAACGACTGAACAACAACAAAGGCAGAACTTCCCCAAACTCCCCCCCCATCAAAATAATAAAAATACACATTTGCCAATGAGCTGTCTTTTAATAGTGTCAACAAATTGTTGCATTTTCAAGTGGGCTGTGCTGTAGACAAAGCCATGTGAGGAACACCCATAAAGAAGTCTCCCATAATTAGGTTCTGGTCACAAATATGGAAGCAATAAAACAGAGGTATGGAAAATATCAGAAGAACTCCCCTCCTGTGACTGACTAGAGCCTAACTATGGGAGACTTATCGATAGGTGTTCCTCACATGGCTTTGTCTACAGCAAGCCTACTTGAAAATGCAACAATTTTATATACTGTATATACCAGTATAAATGCCTGATGCAATTTTTGTCCTGTTTGAATTGATACGGCGTTATATCATGGTGCCCGTTTATTTTCTTTTTATCCTTGGAGTCTATTTATTCTCTTAATTAATTTTTTTGTAGATGTATTGATATAAGTCTAAAACGTTACATTGTCCTCTGCTGTGCTGGTTCATCATGCAGAAAGGCACAAATGTGTGCACCGTAGCACCGCACTCGGGGTCCTATGGCTCCCTGGGGTGCCACCAAACCAGCCAGGAAATCTGTGGAAGGTTTTCTCCTGGCAGCAGCTGCTGTCGGTCTTCTGGCTCCAGATCTCCTTTGTGCTTCTTTGCTTCCTGTTTTGCCCCATGCCCCTCCCCTCCTCCCCTTGCTCTGCCGCCACCACCTCTGCCATTCGGGGGAGCTATGAGTCAAAAAAGCTTGGGAACTGCTGCATTTGCACCTACCATGTTTCCCCGAAAATAAGACAAGTGTCTTATATTAATTTTTGCTCCCAAAGATGCGCTAGGTCTTATTTTCAGGGTATGTCTTATTTTTCCATGAAGAAAAATACGGTACACATTTATTGTTATCTTATTATGGGGAGGCCTTATTTTTGGGGGATGCCTTATATTTCAGTGTGGGGCAAAACTGTAAGTAGGTCTTATTTTCAGGGGATGTCTTATTTTCAGGGAAACGGGGTAACAACGATGCAATGTATTTGTATTTTGGAATTTTGAACTAACATTTTCAGCAGTAATGTACTTTTAGTAACATATATTGATGTACCTGCCAGGACATGGAAAATAATGATGATGTGCAAGCTGCAGCAATGGCAGCAACCTTATACCCTCTGATTTGGAAAAGAAGAGGGCTAGGTTGTGCACACATGGAAAACCAGTAAAGAGTGTACTAGTACAACAGATCTGTAAATAAACACAACCCTCACGGTGTTGGGGAAAGGTAACACAGTCGCCCTGCTGGCAGAAAAAAATTGTTATGTTCTTGACTCTGAATCTTGTGACCAGAAAAAAAGAATCCGGTGCAACTGCTGGATTAGTTCCAAATATTTGCCTCATGTGAGCAGAAGTCTATGAGTTTTTTCAGTGCAGCACATTACCGGATGTTATTGTATAAATGCTATGCCGTGTTTGCAGCTTTTCTTTTCTGTGTATTACTTTTTTGGCTGAAGAGTAAATTGCCTAGTCAGCAACACAGGAAAGTGCTTGGTAAAAGGAGGTTTAGAATTAGTATTTGTAAAAGAGAAAGTAAAGCTCAATTAACACACGCTTCTTTTACACACAAGACACCCCAGATATAAAATGGGTCAGAACAAAAGTGTGGATCCATGAGCTGGGAGGCAGTTATGTTTTTTTGAGAAAAATTGTTTTATTTATATGCCGTCCTTTCTCCTCAGATCTCAAGGCAACAATCAATGAAAAATATAAATTAGGAATGCCTGCTAAAATGCAATGCAAACAATACAAACAGGGGAAGCAAAAGACTACTCAAGCACTTGGGCATTTTCTAAAATCTTGCACAAATAAATATACATTTTAATAGGTGTCTGAATGATAAAAACTTTGGAACAGCTGGAGCAGTTAAGATGGTTTACAGGATACCCTCTTGTATCAGTGATACCAAGCAAGGGAAAACCCCAGACTAATTTCTTAAAAAGGTATAGGTTTTTGTTTGGGGTGCCTCCATTTTTAGAATTGCCTTGTAGAATGTTGTCTTGTTCTGCCACACAATAAAACTGCTGCACTCTCATGCAGTGATATGAAAAGAATGTGTCTTGGAGTAAACTCCACTGAACACGGTGAGACTTACATTGCAGTAAACCTGCAAAGAAACACACTTTAAATTTTAATGGGATCTGCTAAGTACCACAATTAAACTTATGAATACAGTTAATTATGCCCCAACTTGGTCTTCCATTTGTGATGCACAACCCCATTGAAGGAATAGTTTTGTGCACAATCAGCAGCATATAATGTCTTGCTTTGCACTACAACTAATGATAACCGACTGCAAGAAATGAACTTGACATGCAACATAATTAATACTAGCACATGATATATCAGTTACACTCTGTCATATGACAGGGACTTCTGTTGCTAGTATAATGAGATTGATCAAACTGACACCACTGAATTAATTGCTCATTGATTCTTTCAAGGCTGAAGCCCTGGAACACAACAGGTTTAGTTATGCCTTCTGTCCATTACACAAAATGAACTGTTATGGTGAAACACATTGTTCTTTGGTCCAGTGTGTGTATGTGCACATGTGCAGGCATGTCTATGTGTAAGACTTTAGAGTACTTGCATGCACTTCACTTTCTAATACATACAGAGATTTAATGAAGCTCTGCTAAACTAGTTTCATGTAGAGATATACCAGAGTGATTAAACAGAAAAAGTCAAAAATCAGTATTAAATTGTACAGTTGCAATTAAAAGAATTGAAGACAGACAGACTTGCTGATTTTAAATTAATTCTTTGATCTACCTGCCAAGGCACAACCCCCTGGATAATAGGGGTGTCTTGTATTTCCAGCCTATGAATTTTGGGTCTATTTTTTAGGTCCCAGAAGCAAAAGTTACTGTATATACTCAAATATAAGCCTAGTTTTTCAAACCTAATTTTGGGCTGAAAAAAGAGGCCCTCGGCTTATATTCAGGTCAATACTTTTAGCCACTGAGGCAAGTCATCTGTGGCTAAAAGTCATTTTAAACATTGCATGCCGCTTCTCATGACCCCCCTCTGCATAACAGGGGAGCAGCACACGAAGGGGAGCGGCACACAATGTTTAAAATGACTTTTAGCCACTGACCCAAGCACTTGCATCAGTGGCTAAAAGTCATTTTAAACATCACACACCACTACCCCAGCTCACAAAGGAAGAGCTACCAGACCCTGCTGCATTTCCCACCCTAGACTTATACTCGAGTCAATACATTTCCTCAGTTTTTGGGGTTAAATTAGGGGTCTTGACTTATACTTGGGTCAACTTGTACTTGAGTATATACGGTAATTAAGATAACAAATGCCAGGTTGATTAGGGGTAGTACGAGGTAGAGAGTTGGTCTCCCCCCTCCCTCGTTCTGCATCTGTGTGCTTGTCCATGCAGGGGGGAAGTGGGTTTATAGGTGTTAATGTTATAGAAATCCTCTGAAAATTTCCAGGGGGAGAGGTAGACAGTGTAAAGAAGCATTTAATCTTCTTTTTGGCTCCATAAACACTGAACATGCAGACATACTGACTGCACTATACCCAGTCGAGCAAGAAATTAGTGAGTACTTCCAGGGCACCACTTGCATCTAGGATGAAGCAACACAGTACGCAAATACAGGCTGCCCTTGCCTGTTTTTAGCTTGCAATTGTAATGTGAAAGCAAAAAAAATCTGTACTGAAGAATCAGTGGGTAGGAGGCATGTAGAAACCCTTTTCTCAGATGATTCTCTCTACAAACCCCATGGTTATTCCTTGGTCCCCCTGCCCAGGTCTGGCTATAATGCTCAACCTCTGCTTGAGCCTTATGCCATACTTACTGTGTAAACTGTGCTATAAATAGGACGTTGACAGACAATTGACCATTGCTCCTAAGCACAGCCCTGACTGCCAAACACCATTAACTCTTTTCTTCTACAAAACTGTAGAAGAAAAGTTTTTAGTGAAACAGAAACAGTTGACACTTTTCTGCTTACTTTCCCATCTCTGGTGCAAGTGGTGGTGGAATTGCTTGCTTGAGTTTGGTGGAAAAGATGGAGTTGTGGGGAAAAAAGTTGAGTGTGGGTGGCTTTAAATACCCTCAACTCCCCAGTTATGATTATCAAACATAACTCCAACTTGCAGACTCTATTAACATTTTGCTGTCTAAGACTGGCATTATTTCTGTTGATGTGCTGTTTGTAGTACTAGAGCATTATTTTTACACAAATGTGCTTCATTTCCAACAATCAGGCAACTCCCTCTAATTTTCATTCTCTCCTCTTGTCAAGACTGCCACAAAACAAAATTCTTTGCTCTAAAATTCCTTGCAGTTCCTCCCACATAGATTAATCGGTACCACTTCAGATTACAGATGTGCAATTGCATTTCTGATAACTGTCCTGCAATGAAGAACTCTGCTTTTTTTCTTTAAAGGGGCTGTGTGTGATCATTTATTATTGTACATCTGTTCTGGGTATGAAGGACAATATGTAGTGAATGGGAGGACATTGTGTTTTACATGGTTTGTATTATAGGCCAACAGTTTTGACCATTCTGGTGTGTGTGTGTGTGTGTGTGTGTGTGTGTGTGTGTGTGTGTGTGTGTAAACAGTTTAGAAGTAATTATTTTTGTTTTCTCAGAGAAATAAGGAATGATGCCTTTAAAATACATCTGCAATAGTAATTAGCTCTCTGTGGAAGTGTACACCTTGGAATGACAACAGTTGCTAACTACCTGTACTGTACTGTACTTTTTAAAAAATAGCTTTCCAACATCTCAGCAACACCATATAAAAGTCTAGGTTCACTAAAATGAGCCTAGACTTCTCATTAAAATGAAAAACAAAAACCATCCAATTATTTTGCTTGCCTGGTTTTATTATCCATGTGATCCAGTTGATAACTTGGCAATTTTTGGCAAACTATCCCACAAAGAACATTTCTAAACAATGGCTTCCTTCTTGTCATCGTTCTTCACTGCTTCACAGCTTCTTCTCTGCCTTTCTCAGGGAGACAAGAGTTTGGAAAGGGAGCTGCGATGAGATCACTGCTGGGTGCAAAAGTGACAGGAAAGCTGGCTACACCAGTCAAGGCTTCGCAAACACTTTTTCCCACGAAGCAGATGTGATATTGTTTCCCTTTCTGCAACAGTTCAGAGACATCAGCACTTTGGAGACTGTGCTCAATGGCTGTTGTGGTAAAACTTCAAGAGCACAGATAAGACCCGGAGACATGGAGCCATCAAAATGTGAATACCTCATGCTGGGTTCACATTCTTGCCAAAGAAACAGACCAAAGCCAAACCAACAATGGCTAGTTATTTTAAGCACATTTCAGGTACATTACTAGAGATTTTAAAGGTGGGAAATGTACTGTCAAGGAAGGTTTTCTAACTGAATTGGCCTTAAATCGAGACATTATTCCTCCTTGCAGGTCACATAGGCTGACCAGCAACAGAAGCTGAAGTCCAGAATATCTGTGGGTGGGGTGGGCACCAGTTTTTTACCTGACTTTAAACCATTATATCTAGACCAGCAGAAGACTTTGCTTTTGTATGATAACCTTGTAAGTGTTTGAACAGCACAATACAGTGGTACCCCAACTTAAGAGCAGCTCGAATTAAGAGCAAGTCGACTTAAGAGCAGAAAACTGTTGGCGTTTTAACTGCCACCTTACAAATTTTAGATATGGTCTGCTCGACTTACAATTTTTTTTTCATTTTTCATTTTTTAACTATTTTTTCAATTTTTTTATATAGGTATCCTGACTTAAGAGTAGTTTGACTTAAGAGCATGTATTTGGAATGGATTAAATTTGTAAGTTGAGGTACTATTATCTTTTCTTCCTGCTTTGTTATTATAAACCAAGCCAGTAATTTGAGAATGGCAGAAATTCTTGGCTTCCATTGGGGCTAAGCAATCCAGTGTCAGCCTGATGTTTTGGGTTGCAACTCCCATGATTTTTTAATATTGCACATCTAGCGGAAAATCATAGGAACTGTGGTTTGAAACAGGGTCCCCATCATGTAGCTTATACTAATTACTGTCTTGTCTCTGTTTTCCTCGATGGTCTGGCACACTGACATTCCAGAATTTATTTGATATTACAAACTCTGTTCAGTTAAGTGGGGTTTAGGATCTCTCACAGATTTCTCAGAAACACACTAGACAACAATACTTAGGATCCATGGCAGTTAACATAGCTATTCTGAAGGACTTGAGTTACTATTTGGTCTGTGATCCTTGTAGGTGGATATTTGTGGGGTCTGTACCTTTCCATTACTGGAGCCTTAGAGAACAAAGCAGCCAGAAAGCTAGAGTATAATTTTGCTTCTGTGGAAGAGGATAAAATAGCAGAATGAAACTCAGACTTTACCCTGCTGTAACTAAGTCTAAGGCAATAATTATCCAAGTAGAGACACCACCATCTTCTTTTCTGTAGTGCCAAGGAGTATATTAATGTGCATTTTCTTCTCATCTCATGGGGTTTTGTGACTTGGCAAAATCAAATATTTTCCCCAAAGAAATTAAGTTTGTGCTGTTTGTCTATTACAGCTGAAGGCTTTTGGTGCAAGGGGCTTCACCTTTTGCTTTGTCGTGTGAGGAACAGGATGTTTAAAACCTGGATCCTGACACTGTAGCATGGAAAGCGTAGAAGGCATCACAACCAGAGAGGAGGTCGAGAACAGAGAGTATGGCTACACAAAGGGTTAAATTGGGTTGCTTCCACATTTTTAAAACTGGGTCCTTGGCCATTTCTGCTGCTGAAACTGCTGTAGCCATCCACACCAATAAGCTCAATTATCCTGTTGAAAGTGTCCACGTGACATTTCCCAGTCAGTTCAGTTCTCAATGGGATCACAGCCCCACCCTGTCAATACTGTCCTCATTCTCATCTCTTTCCCATGCTTCCAATGGAAACTGCAAGGTATAATGCAATTTATTTACAACTTGAATTGCTCATAAAAAAGGGAAACAGCAGCAGGAAAATCCTATTGGCTCAAGCCACGTGTCAATCCAGTAGCATCTAGTGATGAAGTTAATGGCACTAAACACACAGCTGTGAAAGAGGTATGTTATAGGAGAGTGGTGCAACACAAGACTTAAATTTATATCAAGGTTCAGTCACAGCATATATCTTCAATGCAAGCCCTGAACCTTAGAACACATGAAATAAGAAGAGATAAATGATGTGCACACCCACAAAAATGCATTTTGGTTGGTAACTCCATTGGATCAGGAGATGTCATTTGTGGTCCAGCGCCCAAGCCCTGTTGTTTGTTAAACCCATTGAACACCAACACTCTTGAACTTATGGAAAAATTGTGGAGGCCACAGCTTTATTGGTATGGTTACAATCTGCAGTAATCTGGCCAGGCATTGGGTCAGATCCAATACCATTGGGGAACCCGCCTGTCCCCCGATGTGAATGGTGGCACCACCAGGTGGCAGCTCCCTTTGTCACTCAGCTTCCAGAAACCCCGTGGGCGCAGACACCTTCGAGATTTCCTTCCCCAAGCTGAGTGGAGAGGCCGTCTGATGTCCCTCCCGAGCCGGGACACTTGCAGCTCCCTCCTGGGTCCGCTGTTACCACCTGAAGATTCCATGTCGCGCAGGCTCCACCCTGCAGCCACCTCTGCCTGGATCCGGTCCCAACGCCGCCAAACCGCCACTAGAGGCGAGTTACCCTCGCCTCCCACCAGACTACTGCAGCTCCAACCATCTGACCAATGCTGCCTTGATGCTCTCCAGCCAGCGCTCTGTGCCAATGTCAGACAGGTGCACACCATCCGCTCGGAACAATCAGTCATCCCTAAAAGAAATGTCAAGGTGAGTAATTACTTCCCCTCCCCATTGCCGCACCAGGTTCCCAATGGTTAAGGTAACCTTCCTGCGGGCCCTCTCCACCCCCCGTTGGGATGCAGCGCCCCTCCATGACCTCCTTTGCAGCAGGTCAGACCACATGATTGTCATATCCGGGAAGGAGTCATGTAAGAATTCAAGGGTCGCTTTCATGCTAAGGATGAGGTCTATTCCTTTGCATTCAGTGAGGTCATTCTCGCCCAGCTGGACTATCAATGCATCAGGATGGCCGTGATCCTTGGTGTGCTTCCAGACGGCTGGCAGCAGATGGTCCCAGAGCATCCCCATCGTACCCAACCATTCAATCCTCATAGCATGTGCGAGGCCCAGATGATCACCCCCTGGGGTTCTCGCCGCCCACTTCCTGGCCCAATGCACTATGCTGTGCCCGACGATCCACACTTGCTTTCTCGGACCTGTAATGGGGACTAGAACAGAAATGAAGTCAAGGCGGATTTCCTCACTTTGCGGATGTACCCCTGGTAGGCGTTGGATTTCCACCTGCCGATTTGCTGGATGTCATGTGGGGGGACACCTAGTGCCGTGGCTTGGGATGCTACTCCAATGCGAAAGGAGTGGGTGCCGTATTCAGAGGGCCGGAATCCAGCCTTGCTGAGAGCCTTCTTGAGTACCCCGGCAAATTGGTACCTTGTTAGTGGGTGGCCGTCCCTATGGATTAATAGTGGGCCCTTTTTAGATGGCCTTACTTTCAAGAAGGCCTTCAGTGCCCGGATGGGGCAGGGGAGGTGTTCCGGTCATGCACGCAGCCTAACACTTGCGCCTGCGCCATCCTGATCTGTTTTTGACGATCTGAGGTATAGGCTTGCCTGCTCTGACTCCATAGTGACATCAGAGCCGCGTATGGCCCTGCCCTTTGTGTCGCTGCGTGAGTTGGCAACTAGCTCACCCACTCTGAAAGCACCGTAAAATGCCAAGGTGAATGTGGCTTGGAATAAAGTGGCTTCATAGCCGGACCAGCATACTGCCCCCAGATGTCTTATTATGGCCTTTAGGATATCAAGGGTAAGGAGTTTCCTTTTATCTGGGGACCTGGGAGCTTGCCTCTCCCAACCCTTTAGAGCTCTCTTCACCAGTGCACTCTTGCCTGGGTTCCAGCTGCTGCTGAACTCCTTAAAGAAGGATAATGCTGTGAGATGCACTCTTAGGGCCCTGACAGACCTTCCTTCTCTACGCAGTATGTGTAGATATTTGAGGATTGTTGGCTCATCTGGTGGGGTGCCAGTGGGGATACCCATTTGGGAGGAGAAGCCCTGGAATGACTCCCATGCTCTGGTGTAAGCTTTTAGCATGACCAGCGTGATGGAATTGAGGGCTCCCTGGATTACATCCTGTTCCTAAGATTCCAGAGCTCTTTGGGAAATGGGTCTGGCTCTGTGCTTGCTTGTGGTGCCAACTGCTGAAACCTGTCGAACTGGAAGCGAGATACGGCGTCTGCAATCCTGTTATCCAGCCCCAGTACAAACCTAGCTGTGAAGTGTATGTTGGCCTCTAAGCATAACAAAACCATTCTGCGCACCAGCTGCATAACCTGCTCCGTTTTGGAGGACTGGCGATTGATGATGGCAACCACAGCTTGGTTGTCACACCAGAACCTGACCTTTTTGTTTTGTAATTGATTTTGCTAGATGGTGATTGCTACCACTATTGGGAATAGCTCTAGGAAGGTCATGTCCCTGAGGATGTCTGTTCCCCGCCAGGCCTCAGGCCATTTGCTGGCACACCAGCGGCCATTGAAATGGACCCCAAACCCGATGGCCCCTGCTGTGTCCGAATGGACTTGGAGTGAATTGCCCAGGTGGCAGGGCTGTCACCATATCACGGAGCCATTGAACTTTTCCAAGAAAATCTGCCAAATCCTGAGGTCCTGCTTTATCCCTTTTGTGAGCCTCAGGTGATGGTGTGGAGTGGAGGTCCCGGCCGTTGCCGAAAAGGTGGCACAGATGCCCTTCCGGGGCTACAACCCAGCATGTGAAATTCAGGTCGCCTAGCAAAGACTGGATTTCCCTAAGTGTGGCCTTGGGTTTTTGCAGCATTTCGCTGATTAGCATTTTTAAAGCTATTAGCTTGTCTTGCAGGAGGCGAGACACCCCCCCACCGCTGTGTCAATTTCAATGCCCAGGTAAGTCAATCTGGTTGTCGGGCCCTCCGTTGTCTCCTTAGTGAGTGGGACCCCTAATTCAGCCGCTAGGCATTCGAAGGTATGGAGGAGAGTGCAGCACTCATGTGTGCCCTGTCTACCAATCAGGAGGTAGTCATCTAAATAGTGGGTTATCCCCCCCCGCACGCTCTTTGTTGGGCAGCCCATTCGATGAAGGAACTGAATGTTTCAAATGCTGCACAGGCAATGGAACAGCGAAATGGCATGGCTTTATCTATGTACCATTTTCCCTCAAACTTACTGCCTAGCAAAGCAAAGTCATCTGGGTGGACTGGCAGCAGGCGGAAGGCCGATTGGATGTCACATTTTGCCAGCCATGCCCCTTTGCCATGTGCCCTGATAATATCAATGGCCTGGTTGAAGCTGGCGTACTTTACCGAGGATAGCTCCAGGGGAATTGCGTCATTTACTGAAGACCCCTTGGGATATGATAGGTGATGAATCAGCCGATATTCGCCAGGGGTCTTTTTTGGGACTACTCCCAGGGGGGATACCCTGAAGTTCAGCAATGGAGGGGTGTCAAAAGGTCCGGCCATCCTGCCTGCCATGATTTCCTTATTGATTTTCTGTCTTACGATGTGGGGGTGGTCCCTAGCCAATTTTAGATTCGGGGCATCAAAAGCTGTGTGCTGCCCTACAAATGGTATCCTGAAGCCCTTGGTGAACCCCTCCCACAGGTAAAGGGCCTCCTTCCTCTTGGGATAAGCTAGTAAGAGAGGTGCAAGGGTTGCTTATTTAACCAGGGTGCTGGCCAGGTTTCTGAGGCTGCCCAGTAGGGCCTCCTTATTTTCGACTACTGGCTGCTAGGGTTTGGGCGGTAGCTGATGCAGCAGTGTCTCCCGCGATATTTGGTTTAGAAGGGGGCCTGGCTCCCCAAAAGGACTGGTGTGTGGTTTTCTGCTTGGTGCAGGAGACCCTGGGGTGGGGGGCGTAACATATATCACAATCATGATCGAATTTACATTTGCCCCGGTTGCACTTGTCCACTTGGTACACCCAACATAGCCTTTTAGAGGGTTCTTTCTTGTACCCACGGGCGGCCCTGGTGCCCTCTTGCCTGCCTTTTAGGTGGGGCCCCACCTCCCATAGCCAGAGTTTGCTATGTATCATGTCCCATCTAGTGTGTGCACTTTGGATGCTCTTTTCCTGAAACCTTCATCATACGCCAACGCAGCTGCCTCCCCTGCCTGCCTGCGTGCACATAACATTCTCTTGAGGTGGTTGTTTAAGTGCCATGCCCTTTTGGGGTAGGCGGCCTGTACAATGCCTGCAAACTCTGTGAAACCCTCAAGCCAGTTCTCAAAAGTCCTCTCAACCCTCTGGTGTTGGGATTTCCTTCTGCTGAGGCCCCTCAATTTAATTTTACCCTCTTCCTCCTCAGGCTTTAGCAGCGTGAACACATCCACATAAAACCCTGCAGTATGGCCTTCCTCACCCTTCTGCTTATGTGCAGCCTTTGGGGGTCCTCATCATCCGTGAAGGATGGTGCTTGCCGTCCTCCCTGATCCTGGGATGCCACCCCTTCCCTCCCTTTAGATTTAAGGAACCTGGCTCTTGCACGGGTCGCCCACTGTGGCAAACCCAGCGTCTCAGCAGCGACCCCCCAGTAATCCCTGCCCCTTTCCTCCTCATTGGAGGAAGACTCACTGGTGGATGACTCGGTGGATGAATCCCTTCTGTGGCTCCTACTGCTCCTGGACCTGCTGGAATCCCGCCTTTTCCTCTTATGTTGTGATCTGGATCCCCTCTCCGAGGCTGACTGGCTGGCGTCGTTAGCCTCTTCGGACACTGAGGGTGCTGTGTTAGCCTGTGGTGTAGAGGCCAAAGTGGTTACCTCGCTGCTGGGCCCTGGGGCCTGAGCCATGTTCACCATGTGACTGGAGATTAAAGCTAGGGCTTGGCCAATCGTTTGCCAGGTATCTTGCTGGGGAGGTGGTAGAGATGCCACCTGGTTGAGCCCAATTGGCTGTTGGGTTGAACCCTCAGCCACATGCTCCGCGTTCCTCTTAGTGCTGTTGGTTGGTGAATGGGCCTGCTGCTCCGCTTGGTGACCAGCGCACCCTGTACAAGCCCTGGTCGGCTGTGCCCTGCCACTACGCCTGGTGGCAGTTGCCTTGGTGGGTGTCTTAGCGGCCTGGGTGGGTGCCTTATGCCGTGGTGGCATTTTCTTTAATATATTTTATTTATTTATTTATTTATTTATTTATTTATTTATTTATTTATTTATTTATTTATTTATATTTATTTATTTATTTATTTATTTATTTATTTATTTATTATTTAATTTTTTGTCCTGTGACCAGCTGTTAGAGCAGACCACAGCTGCCAAGCTTACAAGCACCCAAGGCCACACAAGCTAGCTCTTTTTGCAGGAGATACAGTGGGTATTTGAACACCCAGCTTCTGGCTCCACAACCAGATCACTAAAACCACTGAGCTATCCCAGCAGCTATTTGGCTGCCTGTGTTTTGGCTTTTTTAAAAAAAAGCAAGCTGTGGAGGGAGCTCTACTGCCCTCCTGGGTGATTGAACCGGCTGTGCCCCTGAAGAGCCCATCGCCTCTTTATACCCCCACCCGCTGTGGAACCGAGAGGGGAGCACTAGCCCTTAACGAGCCCACCCCCAAGGAAACACCCCCGCTTGACTTTTCCTCTGACCTGGCGGAGTGCCGATGCGCTCCGCTATTCCTCCTGCTGAGCTCAAGCTGGCCGTTTGGATGCCCACGGCCGCAAAGCCTGCTGGGCGCCCAGGATTGGTTCTGGCGCCCGACACGGCATGGCTAGGTCCATTTAGGTGATCCCTGGCCGGCGCCATCTTAGAGCTTGCGTGGGTCCGGCTGGGCAGCGGACCACAACACTGGACCCGGAAAGTCGGGTCCGATATTTTCCAGACACATTGATACCATCTAAACTGTAAGTATTAGCAAAGTTGGAATGGCACTGATTCTGAGAATGAAGCTACTATTTTAGTTTCACAGACTAGACAGATAATTCCCTAAAGGCTGATTTTAAAAAAAGAGGTTAGACAACTTTGTTTGACCTAAGCAAGATGTAAGGAGGATCAGCAAAACTAATTACAGATAGAGAGAGAAAAAAATATCAAAGGGAAGACCACTAAAGGGCCGGGATTCCCAAAGGAATCTGGGCAGGAGCCACCAGGTAACAAAAGTATATCTGGTTATCACAACTTAATTCCCCTTTGCTTGAGCAAATCCTGTTGACGCCTGTAGGAGTTTTGCTACACTAAAACTCTTGTGCGTTTGACCTGTTGATTTCAGTGCTTCTGGTACATCGACTGACATGAATGAATGAATGAATGAATGAATGAATGAATGAATGAATAGCTTTATTATGGTCAAAGACCAAAAACACCAAACAATCTGCAATAAACATATATAATTCAAAATTGGAATTCATTCATTCATTCATTCATTCATCTACTGATGTGGAAAACATTGCTGTAGTCTTGCTCGAGAAAGAGAAAAGTAATAACATAAAAATCAGGATCGAGGGTTGTGTGTCACTCAGTAAAGTAGCTACAATGGCACTTCTCCCCTGGACACTAATGCCGAAGTCCTATGCTTGTTAGGAGAGTGCCTAGGAATGCTAGGAATTGTCAAACCTCTCCCTTCATCCCTCCCCTTTATGTGGAAGCATAACATCCAGGCCCCTGTAATTCTGGATCCCACGCCTATTTCTGAAAGAGACATAACATTGGTTCTGAGGCTGAATCTCTCCACTTTGGGACCAAAGTCCCCAATTAATGTTTCCAACCCTCCAATGAAGGAAGGTCTGTCACTCTCCAAGGCAGTCCATTCCACTACTATACGCCTCTTTCCATTACAAAAGGTTTGGTGCCCAGGACTGGACACAATGTGAGCTGATTAAAGCAAAATGGAGTAGCAGTATTTCTTCTTCCCTTGAGCTAGAAAGGCAGCAATAGCACTAGACTTGTGTTCATGCCTCCATATTCATTTGTTTGTTGATTATCATCACGTTGCATTGTTCAGTCACATTTAGCATGTGTTCTACTAAGATTCCTGGGTCCTATTCACATGTACTACTGCCTAGCTAAGCTGCCATCCATCTTATATCTGTATAAGGTCTGAAGCAGGTATAAAAGAGGGCAATGTAGTCTCCAGCTCCATAACTTGCCTTCTAATTTCATGGAAAATTTGTTTTCTTTTCCACATTATGTCCCATTCTCATGCCCCTTTTGACATCTTTTGTTGACATAATTGAGCTTGCCATGATACTGCAAGGTGATCAAGGCTGCTCCACTTGTTTTTTCTGTTATCAGATCCATCTGTTCATGCTGCTTGTTTACACTTTCTGACCTGAAAAAGTCCCATGGCAGGAATTACCATATTATCTCTCCCATTGTCCTCTAACTGAAGTGTTGGGATGTGTGGGGAGAGATTGCCAACTGCCACAGATATGGCTGTACTAGAAAAGAGGGGACAGACATACGATGAAAGACAGCATGGGTGCTTCCTGGTATATAAGTGAAAAGGAAGAATCTTGAACTTTGCCCATGAAATTTATCTGAAATTAATCCTCTTTTGTTTCCCCACCTCCCTGAAGGGAACTTCATTTCTAACAAATTGAATTGAAATAGACAAAATTGGGAGGGTTTAGTTTTGATTTTTGTCCTCCCCGTGCAAACACAGTTCATGGCTCTCATCTCATTACATGTGACAATCTCCTTGTAAGTCCCATATGTTAACAGAAATGGAATAAGCTTGTATGAAATCCATTCTGCTGGTTCCAGTGGGCCGGCATGCAGTGGAAATGGGACAAGTAGCATTATAAGGATGCTGGTGATCATTTGTCCTTCACTTTTGCTAGGCTGTGATGTATCCTGGATGGGACAGACGTTGGCTTGGATTTACTCCACAACCCTCTTCATCTGTGCCAGTATAGACCCCTCCATACTGTGCCCCTCAACATACAACTGTGTATATTATTCAATATTTTTATTATGAAGTGCATCATTCCAATGCATTTGAGTTGCAATTGTGGAAACAAGACAGGAAAATGAAAGATTACGTGAACAAAGTTGTACCACTTCGTAACACAAACCATGAATTGAATTACCGCTTGCTTAATTGGAAGATAAGCCCTGACTACTTTGGGTTTAACCACGTGCAGCAGTTCAATTTTACAGTACATTATTAGAAAAGTGGTTCTGGTTTCTTTTTTTCCGACTGAAGTAGATTTAAAGTTCACACAAACTTGTGCCAAATAACACTTGCTAGTCCTCAAGGTGCCAGAAAACTCCTTGCTTTTTTTACATGGGGTAAAGTGAGTCAATTACCCCTGATAGCAGAGGGTGAAGGGCGTTTGAACCCCAACTGCATTCTCCACAGCTGGCAGAAACACCTGTATGTGTTATAGCCTGTCCTGATCCAGTCTAACCAAACTGCTATGCTCGGGGTGGGGGGGGGGTAGTGGTGGAGGATGCTACGCTATCACCACCGTTAATGTAAGATTGAACTGGCTGCTTCTCTGTGTGGAACTGGGATGGAGAGGTAGGGAGGTTGCCTTCTTGTCTCAGGCAGAAAAATATCTTGGGGCTTTTCTCTCTGTTTGATGTTTGTTTGCAGCGGGGGGTTATGATGGTGGACAAAGGAATCCAGTGTGAACCTATAACTCCTCAATGACAAAGACTGATGAAGCTGTTTGGATGAGCAGTGAAATGTTTCAATCTCTCAAGAAAAGAAGTTCAGTTGCCATGACTCAACTTCCAGGTAAACTCACCTGGATGTCTGAGAATCTTCAGAGACTGTAACTCTCCACACATAATTGGAGGAAGGAGTTCTCTGAGGTCCCCTCAGCACAGCTATCAAGAAACTGACTGTGGCCTCTAAGTAAGTGGTTCTCAGGGCTACATTTCCCAAGTGTGGCACATATGAATTCTAATCCCTGTAACCTGGTGACATTTATTTATTTATTTATTTAAAACTATTTTTATCCCGCCTTTCTCCTTATAAAAGGACCCAATGCAGCTTACAGTAATGAGGGATAATATACAGTTCAGTACAATTAAGACATGTTCAAATATTGAGAAAGGGAATTGAGGGACATCTTACAGCATTAAAAGACAAGATTATATTAAAGCTACAAGAGAACGTGAGCATTTAAAAGGAGAGTAAAATTCCATGTAAAGTTATGAGTGATGGAAACTAACATTGAAAACAGTGTCAATGTAATCACACAAGGTTATAAGTGGTTATAAAGACAAAGTCTATGTGATCCTATAGATTCATATGAAAGACACATAATGGGTAATCCATCATTCAGGGAAAGCTTGCCTGAAGATAAGATAAGATAGATAAGATAAGATAAGATAAGATAAGATAAGATAAGATAAAATAAGATAAGATAAGATAAGATAAGATAAATCTTTATTGATCCCACATCTGGGGAAATTTACTTGTTACACAGCTCCCAATATATAAAAAAAGTAAAGATGGCTAGGTGCACAAAAAAGTATAAAGTGTGTGAGAGAAAAAAATAGCTAATAGAGATTAAATAAAATAAGAAACCCAATATACAACTATTACACTAAAAGACATCAGAGATTGGGCAGTCTTGGCCTCTAGTGGAAGGGAGTTCCAGAGTCTGAGCACCACAGCCAAGAAGGCCGTTTCATGTGTTCCCACGTGATGTACCTGTGAGGGTGGCAGGACGGAGAGAAAGGCCTCTCCTGATGACCTTAACATCTGAGCCGGTTCATACTGTGAGCTTCAATCATTGAGGCAGCTCGGACCCAGGTTGTACAATGCTTTGTAGGTCAAGGTCAGCACCATTGAATTCTGCCTGATAGCTGATTGGCAGCCAGTGGAGGTGCTTTAATAAGGGTGCAATGTGATTTTTGTATCCCGCCCCAGCCAGCAGTCTGGCTGCTGCATTTTGGACCCGTTGACGTTTCCTGAGACTTTTCATCAGTAGCCCCACATAGAGTGCATTACAGTAGTCTAGCCATGATGTCACCAGGGGATGTGTCACCGTGGCCAGAGCTGGTTTCTCAAGAAACAGGTGTAATGTGCATACTAGCCTTAATTGTGCAAATGTGCTGTTGGCCACAGCCGTGACCTGGGCATCCACTAGTGGTTTCATATAGATGTTAAATAACATAGGAGATAAAACAGAAGCCTGGGAGACTCCACAGGTCAGTGGCTGTGGTGTCAAACATGAATCACCTTATACCACTTTCTGCATTCTTTTCTGCAGGAAGGACTGGAGCCACTTTAATGCAGTACCCCCAATTCCCATTTCAGAGAGACAAGTCAGGAGGATGCCATTGTCTATAGTGTCAAAAGCAGGTGAGAGGTCTAGCAAAACCAAAAGGGACACCAATCCCCTATCCACTTCCAAGAGTAAGTCATCTACCAATGCAACCAGTGCTGTCTCCGTCCCATAGCCAGGCCTGAAGCCAGATTAAGCTGGATCCAGGTACCAGAAACCTCTGGAGCTGTGAGGCCCCAACCCACTCCAGGACTTTCCCCAGGAATGGGATATTCAATACTGGTCGGTAATTTTTCAGTATCGTTGGGTCTAAGGAGAGCTTTTTAAACAGTGGTTTTACTATTGCCGCCTTTAAGCCTGCAGGAATCCTGCCCTGTTGTAAGGAGGCATTCACTACTCTTCCTAACCAGTCTGCCATACCTTCTCTAGCAGCTTTTATGATCCATGAGAGGCAAGGAGCCAAAACACATGTGGTGGCCCTCATCTCCCCAAGGGTCCTGACCACATCATCCAGCTGTAGGAGCTGAAAGGCATCCATTAATACAGGACAAGCAGGGCAGGGCATTTTATTTACAGGCTCTTGATGAATAGCAACATCCAAGGTAGCCCAGATCTGTTCAATTTTACCTGCAAAGTGTTGCGCAAATTCTTTGCAGCACGATACAGAGTAGTCTGTGTTATCCACTTGTGGGTCAGCGTGTAGCAGACTTTTGGCTATTTGGAAAACCTGCACTGGAGGATTTTGTGCCAAATCAGTGGTGGTAGAGAAAAATGCTTTCTTTGGGCGTTTATACACGACCCCTAAGCTGCGCTGCAAATGGCTCCCAGCTCCGGAGCTTAGAAATGTTTTCCCACCAGCTCCGGAGTTTGGAGACAATTAAGTGCGACCCCGCCCACTTTAGCGCGACCCAGCGCACTTTCCTTGTACCTTCTCTTTGGAGGTGATAAAAAATTAGATGCTGATAAGAGTGCCTGGCTCTCCTGGCTTGTCTGTTGTTTTTTTGCCTCCCACCCCTTTAAGAGCTCCTTGAGATGGAAGCAGGAAGTAATGGGGCTCGTGGCAAGTTCGACTGGCATGGGCAGGTTAGTAAAGGCTTCTTTTGTCCTTTTTTGCCTCCCCCCCTCACGCCGACAGGAGCAGGAAGTGCTGAGGGGTGGGGACGCAGGAACAAAAACGAACCCCCAAGATCTCTGGTCCGAATTTAAGGGACCAGCGGATCTTAGGGGTTGTGTGAAAAGGCCCTTTGCTGCCTCCACTACCTTGGAGTAAGCCGTCCAAAGGCCTTTCACTGTTTCTTTGTCTGTTTCACTCTGGGTTTTCCACCAATGCTTTTCAGCTCTATGGGCCACCTGTTTTAATTCTGCCAGCTCCCCAGTAAACCAAGCAGCCAATTTGGGACTATTTTGAGGAAAGAGACATTTAGGAGCTATCCAGTCAATGACTTTGCTCATTTCTCCATTCCAGAGATCAATCAAAGGATTCAATGGAATAACCCATCAGAGAGGTAGGGAACTCCTCAAGGGCAGTTAAAAATCATCTGGGTTCATCAACCTCCTGGGATGTATTGCTTTTGTCTGACTTCCTCCTCTGGCGAGGCTCTGAGTTACAGTGAGCCTAAAGCATGCCATATAGTGGTCTGTCCAGGACAATGGGACTACCAAAAGTTCCTTTACCTTAATGTCTCCACTGTCCATATCAGGGGAGAAGACCAGGTCTAAAGTGTGGCCTGCAGGATGGGTTGAGTTAGATACCATTTGGGCCAGGCCCATTGTTGAGATGGAGTCATGATTGAAGTCTTCAGACACCCCTGACAGAGCTGCCTCAGCATGGATGTTAATGTCCCCCTGAACTATGAGCCGAGGGGACACCAACATCAGCCCTGTTATCAATTCAGTAAGCTGAGGTAGAGAAGTTGTTGTATCACGGGGAGGGCAATACACCAAGACAATTCCTATGCTGTCCCTGGCTCCTACTTTTAAGAACATACATTCAAAACCAGGGAATTGGGGAACATGGCATCTAGCAAGAGGGATGGAGTTGTGGCAGACTATTGCTACTCTGCCACCCCATTCCCCTGGTCTTTCCTTTTGTTCCACAGAGAAACCTGGAGGACAGAGCTGAGTGAGGTTGACACCCCCCAAATCCAGTCAAATCTCTGTGATGCAAGTGAGGTCAGCACATTCTTGCAGGATGAGGTCCTGAATGATTGTTGATTTCCCATTCACTGATCTTGCATTTACCAGCAACATTTTCAGTCCAGGGATCCTGTCAATGCATTTTTCAGAGCAATTCAAATTTATATGCACTTTGGGAATTATCAAAGCCCTGTAGTCCTTCCTTCTTCTGTAGTGCTGAGGAATGTTGTGATGGCCATGTCTTCCATTACCCAAAACAGTAACAATAGGGTTTCCTACATTGTCTTGCATATTGTTTTACTCCAGTTTTTGAGCAATCTCTGTAGTAACAATTGCGGTGCACTCTTTGTGTGTGCACGAGGTGTGTGCCAGAGGCACTGACTCTTGCTGCCCTCACAGCTTTATGGTACCTGGGAAGAGACGGGGAAGGGGATGAGAAGCCTGGTCTCCTCCTCTTGGTTCCAGCTGCTAGGGTTGTAGGGTTTATTTATTTATTTATTTATTTATTTATTTATTTATTAGGCTTATATACCGCCCGTCTTCCTGAGAGGAACTCCAGGCGGTTTACAACAAGAGGACAACAAAACAACGGATTAAAATACCAACAAATTAACTAACTAGCTCAATAATAAAACAATAGAACAATATAAAACAGAACAAAACAAAACAGTAAGGACCAAGGATGCAGATGGCGAGGAGAAAAAAAAAACTTTGTTGAGGTCACCCAAACGCCTCCTGGAAGAGGAGAGTTTTCAATGCCTTCCGGAAGGCAGGCAGGGACTCTGCTAGGCGCACTTCTGTTGGGAGATGATTCCAGAGGGTCAGGCCAGCCACAGAGAAGGCTCGGGTACGGGTGGAAGTTCTCCGAGCCTCCCTGGGCGTGGCCACACACAGCATGTGCGCCCGCGACAACCTAGTCGGCCGGGCCGAAGTTGACCGCTGGTCGATCCGCTCTGTCAGGTAGTCAGGTCCTAGGCCATGGAGGGTTTTGTAAATCAAAACGCAACGGGCAACCAATGCAAGCGAGCCAGAACCGGGGTGATGTGCTCAAATCGACGCACACCCGCCACCAGTCTGGCCGCTGCATTTTGGACCCGCTGCAGTCGCCGAATGAGAGTCAAGGGCAACCCCATGTAGAGCGCGTTACAATAGTCCAGTCTCGAGATCACCAGTGCTTGCACCAGAGTTCTGAGGGAATCCCCATCCAGGTACGGACGAATCTTGCCAGTGCTGAGTGTTTGTCCCTCAAATTGAAATGAGGGGTGGCCTTAACTTAACATGAAAGAAAGAAAAGTTGGGTGGGACAACTGGAAATGCCCCATAGATAGATAGATAGATAGATAGATAGATAGATAGATAGATAGATAGATAGATAGATAGATAGATAGATAGATAGATAGATAGAGATAGTTTTTGCTTTGATACCATAATGATAACAGCAGGCAAATAATAAACAAAAGATTAAGGCTAAGTTCAGCTGGCCACTTGTACCTTTTGAAGATGTTGCACCTTATCTTCTCTGTAGGTTTTATATTTGCTGAAAGTTCATGCAGTTTCCAGTTATTAGTAACTGAATATTTATTTGAAGCAGAGTAGCTAGCATATTTAATCTGTGGTTTTACAGAGAAAAGAGCAAACAATGGGTTCCTAGTAAAAGAGACTGTACTGTGAGAATCTGGATTTTCCTCTTTGAAATCAAGGTTTTAGCACTTTTTGCTACTGAGGTAACATGGTGAATTCCAAGTGAAATCTCAAAAGCCAAAGAAGCCTGAGATACATTTTTATTATTCAGTTAGGTAGAGTTTCACTGTTTCAATGGTTCCTCTCCTTATGCTTGTGCAGCAGTATAAATTTTGACACTGCTCCCCCCACAAATAATCAACAACTTGCAAATGCCCCTTGTTTATTGAAGCAAGAGAATTGTAAGCTCACAGTTAGCTCAGTACAGAACCAGGATTTCTTTAGGGGGTATTTTCTTTTCCAAACTAAGCATGTGAAGTGTTGGTTTTCACTGACATCTACTATTGTTTGTTTGTACATGTTTGATGTATTTTTTTCTTGTAACAGCAATGCAGACATAAGGCAAAATGTCACGCTATGAGATCTAATTTCTGCTTTTTCCTCTCCCCATCCCACCCTGTCAGAATATATATTTAGTAGGCAGGGAGATAGCTATAAGAGGGAATGTTGCATTTTAAAAGTTGTTGGAGACAGCAAAGTTATGTTCGCTCTCTTTAATACTAACAAACCAAATGCTTATAACTCTTATCAGGCAGTCTCTGCCATGTCTGCATCCTTTCACTAATTTCAACAAACTGTCCTCTGGAGTGGGAAGATTAGCCCTGTGTGTATGTTTATTCTCGGTGGAATTATATCCATGTTCCTGTCAAGTGAGTAAGATATGAAAATAAAATCTTGTTTGTATTTCTTCTTCTCCCTGTTCCTGCAATGGCTGAAAGAAACTTTCAGTAATCTAATGTGTAAACATACCCTATACATTTTAGGGGAGTTTGTAAGTTTCAAGGCATAAGAGTATTTCTCTCCATTGCTCTGGTTTTAATGACTTATGCACAAGAAGCTCTTTAAAGAATCTATGTTCCATGTAAATAGAAATGTTCCAGTTCATAATTGTGCTGCTATATGGAACTATCATGTATTCTGTACATACACACACATGGGGGGATCAAATATTTATGCCCTGACAATTCTTCACTAAAAAAAAAGCAAAGGTCCCCAACTTGCATAAAGTATTTTATTTTATTTTATTCATATTGGTATTGCTAGCCAATGCAATGAGTAAGGACCCACGCATGTCACTTGAAATTTACCCCAAGCAGATCTACTTGGTCCCACAAGCAAATGTTATCCATACTCTTTCTTAGATGTGTTTACAGTGTTATGGGCTGAAGGTGGGCAATCTGTGAGACTTGATTTTGCACATTTTGCCATTCCTATCTCCCCCCTCTTCTGTATCAGACTGCATTTTTAAAAATGCACTAATATTCATGCACATACATTATAATTAGCCATGGGCACGACCAGGAAAAATGATGTTTTGAGTTTTCGATTGTTGGAAAGGGTCCGTTTCGGCTCATTTCCGTTTGTCAAGAAATTTTTCAAAAATTTGACGTTTCCGTTTGTCATTTGTCGTTTCCACCATGATTTTAGTGCGATTTGACTTCCCAGAGCATAGGGGCGTCCCGCAATCAGGGCCGGTGCTAGGTGTTTTTGCGCCCTAGGCGGCGGGCAGGGCGGGGGGCGGGGGGAGGTACGGGCGGGGGGCGGTGGCGGGGGCCCATGGGTGGATGGCGGCCGCGGGCAGGCGAGTGGGCAGCCGGCTGCGCGGGCCGCAGGCAGGTGGCTGCGCGGGTCGACGGGCGAGTGGGCAGTTAGGATATCACTTAGGAAGGATAGAGGATCTGTTCTTGGCTTGCACCCCAAATGTGTGTGTGTGCAAGCAAATTGAAGTTGGGAAAATAGAAAATAAATGGTAGTATATAATATATATTTAAAATAAATCCACACCTCCCACTCCCAGTCGAACCTCCCCCTTTATCCAATATCAGAAAAAAATCCTCAAACTACCAGAGAAGAAATAAAGAATAAACTGCTATTCCCTTCAGCAGACAAAGCTGCAGGGAATCAAATAAATTATTTTCTAAATTCAATTCCCTCCCTGCCTGCCTAACTTAAATCCTAAAGCCTCCCGGCTGCCTCCTCAATCTCGATCGGATCACACCAGCACCAGCAGCCAGCCCTCCTCCCTCAACTACATCCATACACCCGACTGCGATTTCTGGAAGGTGCCTCGGCTTTTTATGCCCTCCGAAGTGTCAGTCAAAAACCTGGCGATGCCATTGGTGGAATGGTTCAAAAAATTTGCATGGTCCCATCCCATGCCCAGCCCAAATGGGCAGGTCTAAAAAAATAAAAATAAAATAAAATAAAATAAAATCAACACATTTTATTGATACAAAAAACCCACTGCTGCTACTATAAAAATTCAGGCATTTAAAATAAATAAACCACATGTTTCTGTGGTGATTTGGTGTGTTTTCTGACCACGATTTCAAAAGAAAAATTGTGGTCGCCATTTTGGACCCCCCCCCGCATGGCATACAGCGAGACAGACGACGAGGATGAAACCCCCCCCAGCCTGGTGCAAGCAGCCCAGGACAGGAGAAGAGGGGGGGAAGGCTGGGGACCCCCCAGAACCCCCCCTCTGGTAGGTGGCAAAGCCTCAGCCTGCTTTTTTGGCCAGGAGTCGGGTTTTTTAAAAAAAAAATTAAAACTTTTTCTGTGCTTCGCATCGCATGATCGCCATGATGCCACAAACGGAAATGAAAAACCCGACCAAATTTTTCTTTTTTCGGTTCGAGTTCGAGTTCTGACGGCTTAATTATCATTACTGTTTCCGTTATGTAACGGAAACGATAACCGAAAATGGAAACAACAATTTCGCCAAGTCGCCCATGCCCATGTCTAATTATAATACTCTCTATCTTTTTTTTCAAAATGTACACCATTTTCAATAAAAATTTAAAACTATTTTTTTTGTGCATATTTCCAAACATATAAATTGTGTACATTTCTCTCAAGAGGTTCATGTTCTTTTAGACATATTGTGCACTTTTAGACATATTGTGCTCTCTGCACTACTCTGCAAGCCTTGGGGGAAATGGTTGGTTTTGAGGTCTAATTGTGTTCCAATTTGTGTTGGACTGGAGCACTTGATTGCTGAGCCAGGGGCTGGAAATATGAATCTCCACATTGGTTCCTGGAAAGGCACCATCTATGATTACCTCAAGTATCTGTGGCTGCCTGGATTACATGTTTGACCATTTGTGCTGAATTTAGAAGTTGCACAGTGTAAGTGATAACCGCTTTGGGGGACTTTACACCTAGCAAACAGCATGAGGATAATCATAAACATGAATTAGCAGACATATTTAAGTTACAGTTCAGGTCTGTGATATTTGAAATTAACATGTTTACACAGAAATACAAAATGAGGACATTTCTCATCCATGCATAAGAAGACCTATCTACCAGCCTTTAACTAGGGACACACACACACAAAAACACAGCCACCTTACAATTTTTTTTTTGGGGGGGAGACATTATTATCTGCCTTTGCCTTCACATTTCAGTTCATAAAGTCCTAGAAAGTCCTAGGGTGCAGTTCACTGAGGGTCCATAGTTATCTGAGCATTCTTGTGCAACTAGAATGAAACCAATGGTTCATACTATGCCAAAGTGTCAGTTAGGTTGGAGACAAATTTAGTTAGCATTGTGAAAACATACATGAGAGTGAAGACATAAAGGAGAGTCTTTTCGGTATTTGTTCCCAGGCAGAAAAACTCCCTACCAAGGAAGGCAAGGATGATCTCTGTTGAAATGCTGTTTGCAACCTTGCATGCTGTTTGAAATTTGCTTGACTAGGAGCAACTTTTCTGACTGAGGTGATTATTTATTCAGCACAAACCCATCTTTCCTTCCAGACTTTGAATTCAAAGAAAGCTCCACCGCTGAGTGTTCTTTTCCTTTTCTTTCCTTGGTTGGCAGTGGTGTTCTTTGTTTGATGTTGATCTATTCAGCTGGTTGCCTAGCGTGTGTGCAATAAAGAAAGCACCATACACAAGTCTGTAATTTCAAATAACTGTAAGTAGACACATTTTAATTATTTCTCCCATAAATGTCTCAGATTGAGTTATTGAGACTTTAAGTGCCACTGATTGAGAAAGGAGTGGACACTGTGAAACTTGTAGCTGTCCTCCTCTGCCAATCTCTGCATTTCTACAGCATAGCGAAAAGAGAATTTTACCAGAAATTCAAAACTCTGCAATAGTTTCTTCCCTATTGTATTTCTACCAGCAAGCCAAGCCCTTTATGTTCAGACAGGCCTCTGACAACTGACTGGAATTCAACAAATAGATCGTAATAGTGGATGCTCTAGTTTAAGAAATATTTTAATGTGCTTTTAGTTGTTTTAAGCACTGTTTATTCACTAGTTGTTTTGATCATGATATGCTTAACTGCATTTTAATATTGTTATGTGTGATCTTTAGCTGCCTTTACTTTTAAATATGTTGTGAGCCTTTTAAGCCCTTTCATTAAAAGAAAGGCAGAAGGTATATAAAATGAATGAAATGAATGTAATAAGTATAGCAGAACCATTTACAGCTGCTTAATCTATGGTGCTTTGAAGACCTTGGCTTGTATCCTAAGAAAACTTAGACAAGTCCCTGCTCTCTCTTTAAGCCACCTGCTATCTTTATTGTTGAATAATGCGCATCACTGGGTATACGTTATACATACACACTTAGATATCCTTGAAAGAAACAGATGCTTCCATGGCAGTTTCATACTAACCTGCCCTTGTAAACACTTGTTCATGAAATTATGTATAGTAAGTTGATTTCTTACAAAGATGAAACAGATAAAATTTGCTTGTGCTTTATATGCCAATTTAGAAGGGATATTGTACCATAAATATATCTTGCATGCATTTCTGTTATTTCAACATCTCTCCATAATGGGAAGAGTGTCACCAGATGATTCACACACTTTCTCAGGCAGGTCTCCAGGGGCTAATTGTGCATGGATGCTGCCAGTGACTCTACATGATCTTCTTGTTTCTTTAACTTCAAACCAAACTTGGAGTCTATTCAAACTGAGAATGCCCTCAAATAAGGGTCTATCCTCTATTAAATAAGACTTGTGGCTACCTTAAGAGAGTGGCACCCTCCCTTCTTGCTGTTCAAGAGGGAAGCACTCTCTCCATGGACAAGTCCACGTCTTAGAATTTGGTAGATGGATCTATTCTCAAAAGACCTTTGCATGTTTTTTAGACCCAGGAGTCACTCCTGGAAAGCATTGTGGGAAATAGTGAAATAAAAGGCAAGGCTATTTTCATTGTTTTTTAGCTGCACCGGTAAAAAGCAGCAAGAGTGTGGAAATCCAGAATGACTCAATACACTAATGGATCCTCCATCAGCCTCCTGACAGTGAAACTCTGGTGCCATAAGTCTGAATCCAGAAGACACTTGCAAGCCACAGCTATGGAGAAGCCACAGCTGTTTTTGATGACTCAATGGGCAGCCTTATGCCAGGACAGCAATCATTAAGAAAGCTTATAAGTCAAACTTGCTCCAGGAAGAAAAGCTGCTGAAAGATCTGTGATTATTAATGAGAGCATTCTTTTTCTTTCACTTTGCTTTATCACTGATGGAAAGGAAGTTTGTAGCCAGCATGGTGCATGGGAGGGATCTGTCAGGATGATGTCATAATGAAAGGGAACAGAACTTGATTGTGTGTCGCACATACTGACAATCTTGCTGCATTGGCCCATAGTGACTCCTTTATCAATTAGGTAATGTCTGACCCAGAAGACTGGAAGTTCATTTGTTTTTTACTTGACAGTGTTGATATGTTAGCAAACATTTTTAAAAGAGCTTGAAGTCTTTTTTGATCTTCTGAACTTGCAGTCATTTAAACTGAATAGAGATGGGAAATTGCATCTAGACCAGTGGTGGTGAACGTTCAGCACTCCAGATGTTTCGGACCACAACTCCCGCAGTTCTTTGTCATTGGCAATACAGGATTGGAATTCTGGGAGATGTGGTCCGAAACATCTGGAGTGCCAAAGGTTCACTACCACTGATCTAGACTTTGTTGTACTTTAGAAGAGGGCCATTGAGCTCAACTTCAAATCCACTGGTTTTAATTGGTCTACCTTAAGTTGTAGGACAAAGTCCAAAATCCAAATCACTGAGAACAATCCAATCTGTTTACTTCAGGGGCTGGGAAAGTATAACTCCCCAGAACTACAACTTCTGTTGTCCTTGCCATTGTCAATGCTGGCTAGAGGAGAAGGGAGCCCAGACACATCTAATGGACCACACTTGGCCTACTCTTTTCTGCTCCAATAAAATATTTGGACCCTTAGGACTCACAAATGATTTTGCTTGACTCTTTGAGTGCTCCTTACCCCCACAACAGCAAATGCAAAATTAGCCACTAGAGGTGGATATGAACCATAAAACCCATGGTTCGGGTTCATCTGATTCGTGCCCACCCTTGGTTCAGTTCGGGTTCGTGTTAGTACAATTTTTTTAAAAAAAAAATCTTACGAACCCGAACCAGTTTGGGGTTCGGGTTCTAACCACCGGCAGCGGAGGCTCCTTGGCAGTGGCAGCGGCGGATCCTGGCCCCTGCGGCAGGGGCTTTATGAAATAAAATAAAGAAGCACCCCATGTCAGCACCTCTTCCCCCCCCAAGTGCCCACCACGTACCCCTGGGGCCAGGTGGGCGCTTAGGGCAATGTGTAGCCTGCATAATTAAAAACTGTAAACCGCCCAGAGACTACTTGAAGTGGTATGGGGCAGTATATAAGCAGAACACTTTGCTTTGCTTTTGCTTTTTACTATTATTTCCTTTATTTTAGAGCACTGACCCGGTCATGCCAGAACCCTGCCTGTCACAGAACCTGACTTTGAGGGGTTAAATGGTGAAGAGCTGCTGGAGGAGCCTTGCAGTTCAAATCAGCAGGCAGCTGGGTCTGATGACTCAGCTGAAAACATATCTTCTTCCCCTAGAAGGGCCATGAGCAGGATTCTGCAAAGATGTGCTACCAGGAGGGCTAGGGAAAGGGTCTTTGATGCTAGACGGGGAATCAGGGCAGCAAGCCCTGAGTACTAGCAGAAGCCTTTCCAGGAGTAAGGGTGTGTTCCCTGTTTTGGGATAAAGCTGGTAAGCTCACCTTGAGTTCTCTGTGGGAGCAACACATCATTTGAATTTGCAACCACCTTCCTGTCTGTGATCTTGGCTCTGTCTCCTGATTTTGGACTGGCTTCCTGGACCACGGCTTGATCTGTTCCCTTGGGTTTGGCATTTGGTTTCTGTGAGATATTCTGGTTTTGACTTGGACTGTTAATTGCTGGGAGTTGGATTCTGTTATTTATCTGGCATTTGATTGTTAGCAACGGACTTGAACTTGCCTGGCTTTCTACTAAAGATCTTGGCAAAGAACTGAACCCTGTTTGTGTGTGTGCTCTGTGTGTGGGGCTTGACAGGTCACCCCTGGGGCTGGCTTGGTGCTCCTTTGTTTTATTTTTATTTTATTTTATTTTATTTTTTTATTTTATTTTATTTACTTCTGGTTCCAGCCATGCTACAGCTGTAGTGTGGCTGGCTCCCCCCCCTTTAAGCGCCAACTGCGTGGACCCTGGGGCCTGGTTGGTGCTGGTTTTATATATATATTCAATTTTAGGGTACTGACCAGGCCCCCCTGGAGTCCAGATGGCGCTTCTTTTTTTTCCAAGCGCCTACCATGCAGCTCCTGGGGCCAGGTCGGCACTGGTTTTATTTTTTCATTTTTTCTTTATTTTAGGGTGTCAACCTGGCCACCCCTAGGGCTGGATCAGCGCTCCTTTTTTTAAAAAAAATTAAAATTTTATTTAATTTTTTATTGTTTTTTGTTTACTGTCTGCCAACCATGTGGCTGCACTACAGCTCTAGTGTGGCCATTGCCTTTTTTCCCTGGTTGCCGTCCCTGAAGCCAGGAAGACCGGACCTCCGGACCAACACCAGATAGGAGACCTCTCCACCCCCCACTAACGAACTGAACAGAATAGAACCATTTTTTTTGGTTCGGTTCGGTTCATTTTAATTTTACCCCTAGATTCGTTATTCATTTCCTTATGTAACAAAATGAATAATGAATAATGAAACAAACTAAAAGTGTGCTTCGTGCCTATCTTTAGTAGCCACATTGGAGTTGCACAGAGAATCTATAGGTCTTGACCACAGTGCAGATTTGTCTCAGGAACAGTTACTCACACAGCTTCTGTTGCTCAGGGCAGGGAAATTTGTCACATAGGAACCACGCATCTACTCTGAGATCACTTTGAGGAATTAGTTGGTTTGGATTTGGTATCCAATTTAATTTTTTTTTAAATGTTTTTTTATTAAATTTTAAACTACATACAACGACATAAAAAATGAAAGTAAAAAAAACTACAACAAACAATATAAGTGCACCCCCATCCCACGGGGCCATCCATACATTCTTATTCATTGCTCCATCTTCTATTCTTCTAGTAGTCTTCTTAAAGTTCTCTTCTCCAGAATTGTTGTGAGATATTCGTGGACTCTTTCCCTTTTCCTTCGACTAGTACATAATCTAAAAATTTACCCCAGATATCGTAGAAAATGTCTTTTTTCATTTCTCCTCGTTTAACCTTTAAACTGCAGGAGAGTTTATCGTTTATAGCTATATCCCAAAGTTCATTATACCAGTCTTCCATCTTGAATTCTAGTTTTGACTTCCAATTTTTTGCTATAATTAATCTAGCAGCTGTCATAAAATTTGCTATTAGTTCCTTTGTTGTAACAACATAATCTTTACTTGTTAACAATGATAATAATGCTATCTCTGGATTACAATCTATATCCATCTTAATCATATTACTTAGCTCTAAAAACACTTTTTCCAGAACCTTTGGACTATTTCACATTCCCACCAAAGATGCAAGTAAGTACCAAGCTCTTTTTCACATTTCCAACATATCTTAGAGTAAGCAGGATTCATTCTATTTAGTCTTACTGGGGTTAAATACCATCTGGAAACCAATTTGAAGTAGTTTTCTTTTATCCTGACTGACAATGATCTCAAAATTCTCATATTCCAAATTTTTTTCCAGTCTTCTTTCTCTATCTGTACATTAAGGTCTTGGTTCCAAACTTCTCTCAAGGTGTTTAACTCCTTCATTTCTGATAATTCCCCTAGTATTTTATATATTTTACGTGTTATTCCTTTCCCTGAATTTTCCTGTTCAGACACAAGAGATAGTAGGAAATGTTCAAATTTTGTGCATTCTCTGATTTGATTATTTCTCTTTCCCCAGTCCTTTATCCATTTTCCTAGTTGAATATAATTTAACCATGTTAAATCACTGGGTTGCAAAATATTTTTATATCCTGAATTGTTTTAATCTTGAGCATCCAATCCTTTAGTCTAGCTATTTTCTTAATTTTAAATAACTCCAAATAATGCTTCAAGTTGTCTGGAAAGCTTTCCAAGTCAGTAACTAAAGCCAGTGGGGATCCCTTCGGAGACAAGATTTTCCTATATGTTCTCCATGTAGCAATTAAACTATTCAATAGGGGGTTGTCAATCTTTACTTTGTTTTTAACTTCCGTGAATAAAAATGTGTTTATTTCCCCCTTTATATCCAAAGACTCTTGCTCCCACCATATTAACTTCTGTGGTTTAAAAGAATTTCCCCCAAAGAACTAAGTTGATTGGCTATATAATAATTTTTATATTGGGTATACCTATTCCTCCTTCTTTCTGAGATCTATACCATAGACTTTTATTTATTCTTGATTTTTTCCCTGCATTACAATACCTATTTATCATGTCTTGGAGAGTTTTAATTTCCTTTCTAAAAACTGAACCGGTAACATTTTAAAAATAAAGTTAATTTTTGGAAGTATTTTCATTTTTATCAATGCAATTCTGCCAAACCACGATAATTTTAGTTTAGAGTAGGATAATAATTTGTTTTTCATCTCCTCTTCTAATTTGAAATATTTCTTTCTTTAGTTTTAGTAAATTCTTTATGGAGTTCTAATCCTAGATATTTAATGCTTTTTCCCGGTTTAAGTCCAGATTTTTCAATCATCTTTAAGTCATGTTTTCCATAATTGAAGAATAAACTCTCTGATTTTTGCCAGTTTACACATAATCCTGTTATTTCTCCAAATTCTTCTAAATGAGTTTTTACTCTTTGAATATTCTCTATTGGGTTTACAATAGTCAAAAGAGCATCGTCCGCGAATAAACTAATTTTAGTTGCCCCATCTTTCCCTATACCTTTAATAAATTTGTCGTCCCTTATGGCATTTGCCAGGAGCTCTATAACAATACAAAAAAAGACTGGAGAAGAGGACATCCTTGTCTAGTTCCTCGGCCTAGGGTGATTTGTTCAGTCAATCCATCATTAACTATTATTGAGGAAGTGCCCGTTGAATATAGTTGATTTATTACTCCCAAAAAGGATTTCCCAAATCCCATTTTTTTAACAATATTTTTAATGTGGGCCATTGAACACAATCAAAAGCTTTATAAAGATCTAGAGATAACATCCCAGCTTTAGTAGTACTCTTACTCATTTCATAAAGAACATTCAAATTCCTTCTAATAATATTTGCCATTTGTCTACCTTTGATAAAACCACATTGATCCTCTTTAATATATTTAGCTATAAATTTATTCATTCTTTTAGCCAAAATTGCTGTGAAAATCTTAGCATCTTGATTTAATAAGGATATTGGTCTGTATGACCCAATATCCATTAAATTTTTATTAGGTTTTGGAATTAAAATAGTTAAAGAATGGGTCCAAGATCTCGGAATTTGTTCTCCATTCAAAATTTCATTATATAGCTTCTTTAATTTAGGTATTAATACTGCTTTAAAAAGTTTGTAAAATTCGGGTCCCAGAGCGTCCACTCCGGGCGTTTTATTATTCTTTAATTTGTCTATTACCTCGCTTATCTCTTGATCTGATTTGAGGGGGGCGGTGGCGGTGAGAGGGTGGTTTAGAGGGGGGTAGAACAACTTATAGAATTTTCAGTAACACGCTACTTAAGAGTTAAGGAGATCTAGGCTGGCTAATGTCTGTGGACAACTTCCTCCCTCCCATCCCCTTGATGCACATGCTAAACAGTATGATAGCTGGTGGGGTGGGAGAAAAGAATAGTTTTTTAGGGTGGAGGATTAGATTTATTTTAGTTTATTTTTTATTAATTGATGGTGTTTTTACTTTTGTATGCACAACGGGACCATTCCAGAATATTGAAACCAAAAGAAATAGGTTATGGGAAAGTTTATAAAATTAGCAACGTTGAATGTGAAAGGTCTGGGGTCATTTTCAAGAGAAATAGAATTCGGCGATGATCAAAAGGCACAAAATAGATATTGCCTTTTTGCAAGAGACTCATCAAATAAGAGATGGTATTAATGAATTAAAAATTCCAAATGTTGATATTTATGAAAAAGCTTTGGCACATCTAAAGCAAGAGGGGTTGCCATTATAATCTCAAGGAATTGTGAATGTGTTGTTGAAAATGTGGTAAAAGATTCAGAAGGTAGATATATAATATTGCAAGTTCTAATGGGGAAAGATCATTATACTTTGGTTAATCTGTATGCACCAAACGTTAACCAAGGCCGCTTTTACAATCTCCTTTGGGATCAGATTGAATTGGTTAAAAAGGGGTATTTAATAATGGCAGGGGATTTCAATATGGTCTTAGATAAAATTAAAGATAAATCGGTATGTAAAAAGGAAGAGTGGAGGACAAGACATACAACTCTAGCAAAGTTTATAAATACAACAGGATTGAAGGATGTCTGGAGAGAACTGAAAGGAGATGAAATAAAATACACCTTCTACTCACCAGTGCACAAAACCTATTCTAGGATAGATTTTGTGTTTGTTTCACAAAGCCTAATACCCAAGATAAATAATACCGAAATTGAGATCATAAAAACATCTGATCATGCTTTAATGTCGATTGATTTAGCAACAAATAAAAATTATAGAGAAGCTAAAAGGTGGAGAATGAATTTAAAAATATTTCAATATCCAGAAGTGCTGGAAAAGGTCAAAAAGATTGGTTGGAAACTTGGGATATAAACGAAAAGGCAGGTAGCCAAACGCCAATCATATGGGACACCCTGAAAGCGGTAGCTAGAGGCCTTATCATAAAAGAAAATATTAAAACTAAAAAACAGGAAGAACTCAATAAAAGAAAATTAGAAAAACTAATAGCAGATTTAGAATCCCATTTTTTTCTTACTAAGGATAATAAGATATTGAGGTTGATTGAAGCAAGGAAAAAGAGTTAGAAGATCTAGATTTACAACAAACACAAAGGAACCTTCTGTACCTAAAAAGAAATTTTTTGAATACAGCAACAAGAACTCAAAACTTTTAGCCAGATTAGCACAGAAAAGACAAGACAAGAATACAATAGGGATTATAAAAGACTCCTCAGGTAAGACATGCACACAAATGAAGGAAAAGTTGTCAGCTATACAAGAGTTTTATCAGTTGTTATATACTACAAAAAATAAACCTAAGGAGGATATAGAAAGGTATATCACTAAGAATTTAAAGAGGGTCTTGGAACAGGAAGATATGCTGGAAATGGAAAAGCCTATTACAGATCAAGAGATAAGCGTGGTATCCAATTTAAAAATCGTACTGTATCTTAGGCATGTGCATTGTCTCTGGACAATCGTTCTGACATCCCAATGATACAAATGCAAGGCAAGTAGAACAGGAAGGCATTCATGGTAGGAACAGAATGCCCTTGATATAAGTGGTGCTCTGAGATCTGATCCTGCTGGCATAACATGTCAGTAAATCAGGACTAGGTTGTTGCAACAAAGTAGTTACAGGCAGCAAGAGCAGGAAGAGTGATCTGGCCCCAGAAGACTTCAGCTGTCAAAACACAAGTGATGTGTTCATGTCTGCTGAAGGCTCATTTTTTATCCCTCAAAAAACAGAACAGTCCCGTAAAGCCCCTTTAAGTCCGTGGTATGTTAAACTGATATTATAAGAAACCCAGCAATTGCAGCAGCAGAAGAGAAATGCTGCTGAAAGAAAATGGTGTCTGTTGGTTATCCAGGGCATAACATCCCCCTTGCCTTTGGCGGGCCCTTTCTCTGCTCTTCCCTTGGTCTGAGAACTATGTTAAATGTGGTGAAACTACATAAAATCACCTTAGAAGTGGCCAAGATGTTGTGCTTATTTCCATATGTGTGCAGGCCTAGTGGATGGCTGCACTCCTTGTAACTCATGGAGGCAGAGAAGAGCGAAAGAGTGAGTTCGTGGAACTGCTGAGTGGAGAAAATGTGGCTGAGACCAAAATTGATTTACGAGCTTTTTCTAAGAAAAAAAAAAAAAAATCATCACTGAAGAGCTTTCTTCCAAGAGCCTTTTGAGAAACACTGTGTTTATATATTGCCATTTAACTGACCTAGGTTGCCAATACTTACAGTAATGGGCTTTAATTTCAATTTTTTTTTGCTCCCTTTGCCTGATAAACATATGGAAGTGGACTTGAGAATAAGCCTTAGCAGAACCATTGGTGACAAGCTGTGGAAATGTGTCATAATATAAAAAAGCGGGACAATATTCTTACAGGGAACCATTTTGCCACAGATTAAGGAGTGACAAATACAGGGCAAAAAGGCTCCTCATAATCCATTGAGTGGAGTGTTTTATCGCTAGAGTCCTTTGAAATAAATAACTGCATAATATGATAAAATGAAATAAATTGCACTGCAAGACTTCTTCTTCCTTCTTCCACGTAATTTCACTGGCTATCCAGCATAAAGTAAGGCACATTCACACCCATAGATTTCAGATGGCTGAGGGACACCTAACTTGGTAGCAAACTGAAGGCACCGAGTCATGTTTAGGGTGCACAGAGGCTGGGGAGGAAGGGTCTGCTGTGGCCAGTGAGGCAATCAGGTTCACATTTTGGGGGTGAAGCCCACAACTCCATCTTGCAGAACTGTCAGGAGAGTTCTCAGATCTAGCAAGCAGGACTAGCTGCTTACTGCATTTGCAAAGAAGCGAAGCAATACATACAGTATATTACCATGTATAGAGCCTCCCCTAAGTCCTTTTGAGACAGAGGTGCAAAACTCAGCAAGTCAGCACTCTTATACATCCTTATCTATCTGTCTCTCTGTCTCTCTGTCTGTCTGTCTGTCTGTCTGTCAAAAGGTGATGGCGCCTTTGTTCTCAGCCATTGCCCCTACATTCTCCAAAGTGTGGTCACTAGAGAGAAGCAAGGCCTTTTTTTTCCTCTAAAGAAAAAAATGAGTGGAGATTGCAGGATTGGGTGCATGTCTTCAAGGTCCATGGATGGGAAGATGGGCAGCCTTAACCCCCCTATAGAGTAACACAGTGATAGTATCTGGAGGGGGTGGGGGATATAATCATAGGCTCTCCTCCTAAATAAGTGCATTAATACCTGTGTCTTAAGATGACCTCAGAATATCACTATCCGTCTCACCAGTAATTGCTTAAAACATGGCATTGCAGAAGGTGCAGCTTTTCTTATCCATACCTGACAAGTGGCATTTGCTAAAATACCCCTCTGCTAGGGCAACATAAGGAGCTGCCTCATAACGGAGCCAGATCATTGTTTCATCTTGTTAAGTACTGCCAATATGAATGCACCTTGGGGAATTGTTCATAGAAAGCATAAACTGTACCATTGGGATATAGCAATTTCACTTAAATGCATTAAACATATATTTCTTTAGCAAGTCCAGTTGCTGAGACATGGCAATTCAAGGAGCTGTGTGCCCAAAGGGAAAATGTCATAAAAGCCAGAAATATGCATTTTGTTCAAAGCGTAATTTCTGATGTAATTTCTGATTACTTTTTAATAATTCTTTATTGATAATTTACTGTGTATTTATTCTGGTAAAGAATTATTTTAGCGAGGTTTGTGGTTTTGTACTGTTTTCTTTGGTGGTGGTTAATTTTGGCTGTACTGTTGCCTGTTTTTGGAATAGATTGCTTCCACTCTTTGGACTACTTTTTACGGTTTCTTAGGGGCTTCTTTGGACGAGTGCCAGATAACACAAACAGGGGGAAATGAAACGAAACAATCAAATTGAGGTAGTCTCATTCATGTTAAATCAAAGGGCCAATGCCTGCGAAAGATACACATGAAAGAGGCACCCTCAAAAGAATTCAAAATAAAACAAAAATGACATTTCCCCCATGCCCATCCCTAGTCAGCAGACATTGCTCCAACCATGAGATCCCAGTCACCAGAACATTAGAAGCTGAGTATTGGCAACTGGACTTCTTTTCTTGTGAATCTCACAAGAAAAGAAGTCCAGTTGCCATGACTCAACTTCCAGATAACCTCACCTGGTTGACTGAGAATCTTCACAGACATTGAAGACTTTAATTTATGTGGAGCGTGTTGATATGTTGACCTTGAAAGGCCAAGGTTTCCAATACTCTTCCAGTTGCTTTTGCCCTGTGGATGTCTCTGAGGTACTTGTACCTCATTGGGTCTATGCCCTCTGGTTTTGTTTTGTTTTTTAAACGGGGCCTTTTTTTGAGCTCATATTTATAACTTGCTGGCTGTGTTGCCAAGGAGCCCTGAAAGAAAGCAGAGCTGAGATAACTTCTAATCCACCTTTCTGTGATAATGTGGCGCAAGTGAAAAAAGCCAGGGTTCTATTCTCTACATTGTGGTAAGACCAGGGGCCTTCAATAGACACTGGAGACTGGGGTGGGGCATGAGGGAGGTTCCAAAGGACAGGGCTGCGATGGAAGCAAAGAAGGTGTTTTTCAAAGAAATGGAAATGGCAAATTGTGGTCAAGCCATTTGTCTGGCCAAGTACAGAAAGTGATACATAATTTTCAGTGAAAAAACAGAGATGATGGCATTGCTGGTGCAAAAGCATATGGATAACCATAGACGTGCCTAAATGAACATGGGGCTACTCGGTACCTTAACTCTTTTGGTATTGTGCTGTGAAAGAGCAGACAGGTTTTTGTTGAGAATTAGAACACAGTAGCACAGTATGAAAATGGTGAAACAGAAACAGTAGCAGGACTAAGTCAGCCTCATATATGTTAGTCATCTGAGTGCTAGTAAGCCAATAAGCTATTCCCGCCCCCCTCTTTTTCAGTCTTGCCCATCTCATTGGACAGTTGTAAAAGGTGTGCAGGAGGCAAAAACATTTAGAAGTCATGGCCGAGGCTTCCAGTGACCTTACAGGGGACTTGGTCACTTTAACGACACTGACCCTATGTTAACATTGATAGATTACAACAGAGAAGAAGGCCCCAAATAGAGTTCAGAGTTTGAGACAAAGGCTTCGTTCTACATTGGGATAGTTAAGAAGGAGTCTCCAATCCAGAAAAATAATTGCTATAATTTAATATAGCTTGTCACATATCTCACCACAGAGAATCCACATACAAGTGACCTGCATGGGGGTTTTCTCTATTGTCCAGGTGGTAACTTGATTGTCTACTGCAAGGTCCTTACTCTTTTTTCATAGATTTTTGATCTTAATTTTGAGCTCTTAATCTTTAAACTTGACCTGAATCAAGCCGCCCTTCAAATGGACATTTTCAGAGGACTGTACTCTATAAATAGGGGCACACTACATTTGCTAATGATGAATAAAAATAGTCCGGTGCCACATATATTATTCAAAGAGGTTTATTACTCAACAGCTCGATCAGGAAGATAAACACCATTTATTTCCTCATCGTCTTTATCCTTTTGAAAATACTCTGCTCGTATTCTTCCAGAGACAAGGCAGGAGAGAAAAGTGTCAGCCAACCAACGGGAAAGTTTTCATCTCAAGCAGTGGTTCCCAGCCTTGGGTAACCCAGCATTCTTGGACTGTAATTCCTAGAAGGTTTCTCCATACCTGTGTTTTCCAGGGTTTCTGGCAGCCTGAAAGGGATTTCTGTGTTTCAGGAAAGAAGCAAGACATGTTTATTCCTAGACAAGCCGTGTGTTTGGCTGGTCCAGAATTCAGAATACAGATGCATAATACTATAATTGCAAAATGTTAACTAATTCCTTTTCCAGGTAGAGAATACACAGAATTTTATACTATTTTCTTTTGGTGTGTGTGTGTGTGTGTGTGTGTGTGTGTGTGTGTGTGTGTGTGTGTGTGTGTGTGTGTGTGTGTGTGTGTGTGTGTGTGTGTGTGTGTGTGTGTGTGTGTGTGTGTGTGTGTGCATGCACGCGCGATCTGAGATTGTGCAGTTGGCTATGACTACACAAGCTGAATTTTCTTCAGTGAGGCACAGTGGGCAATTGAACACATACACACCCAACATTTGACTCCACAGCCAGATACTTAACCAGCTAATAATACATTATAGCAAATCAAGAAAATACAACACACAATGCAACACAAGCAGAACACAGTTTTCTGTTTTTAACCCCCCCAAGCCAGAATATTATTCTTCGCATGTTTAGTTTATTAAATAAGAACTCAAACTCAGAAATTTAAAATTTTATAATGAACACCGAAAGGGAGTATCTGTGGTTGATACATCCCTGTAAATCTGAGGTAATTCACCCAGCAGACAGAAGTGCAAACAGAATGTTGTCACCAAAACAATTGACCCAGCTGTCCACATTTGGTCCTGTGAAGCCAGCCGGTTTCTTCTCTCACTGCCTTTTTTTTTTAAAGATCCCCCTCTCCCCAACCCTCCTATTATTAGTATTATTATTATTTTGTTTCTAAGCCTTTGTTGACATTGACAGCTCATCCTTCGGCCATCATTCATCCCAGTTACTGCCAACTTCAGAGAAAATAAAAACCCTGCTCCCCTAATCTGATTATTGGGCTGGCAAATCAAATCTGGCCCCTCTCAGTGTCCCCTCAGCTGGCTGTCATTAGGAGCAGAGGCTGGCCTTTGGCAACGCTCCAAACACCACCTAACTGAATTTGAGATGCTGGAGTCTTGACAGGCCAAGGAAGGTAATTGAAGAGCTGTGGGGATCTTGTAAAATTTCAGGCTGCAGAGATTACACAGGGGATCTGGGGACCCATCTGTAGCAGAGATGGGGGCATTAAGAAGCCACTGCCTGTCACTTCGTTCCTTTCTCTCTTTCTTATTGTTGATCAAGAGGTTGGAAAGAGATATGTCAAATTAGGGAGAATGCAAACAGCATTGGGTTACCGGACAGGACCCAATCCCTGTTATAAATAGAAATGAACGCTCCATTTCTGTCTTGAGCACACAAGAAAGTCTCACAGACTTGTTTCCTGGGAAATATGAATCTGTGTGTAAGGGCATTTATACACGACCCCTAAACTCCGGGGCAAATGGCTCCCAGCTCTGGAGCTTAAAAATGTTTCCCCACCAGCTCCGGAGTTTACAGGAAATTAAGTGCAGCCACGCCCACTTTAGCGTGTCCCAGCACACCTTTCAAGTACCTGCTCTTCCGGGGTGAAAATTGCTTGATGCGGTGTAACGATAGTGAGTGCGGGGCTCTCCTCGCTTCTGTTTGTTGTTGTTTTGGCTCCCGCCCCTTTAAGAGCTACTTTACAGAGACAGGAATGTTGCCGCGGCAAGAACGGAGGCAGAACGGAGGTGAGCCATGATCTTTTCTTCCTTTTTTTTCTCACTCCCCTCACGCAGCCAGCAGCCAGGGTGGGGACACAGAAAGAGCGACAAGCCCCTAAGATCTCTGGTCCGAATTTAAGTGGCCAGCAGATCTTAGGGGTCTTGTAAAAGTGCCCTAAGTCATCTACCCTGTACTGTCCTGGAGCTTCATATTAAATCACTCACTTTGTTGTTGTTGTGGTGGTGGTGGTGGTGGTGTGAACTAGGTACTGCATAACTGGAGTAAGTAAAAAAGATGGATGTTCTTTGAATGATATCTTCATACTAGATCTATATTTTCCACAAAAGGGTGGTATATATGCCTGTATTGTGCTTATATTTTATTTGAGGTGGCATAATTGTCTTTGGCTCACTTAGGAACAAAAAAAAAATCACACCTTGGTTGGTGTTGAGTGAATTTCTACAATTGGCCATTTTGAACTGGACAACAGTGGCATACAGAAGTTGAAAGTGGGCATTTTTGGAGTGGAGGGAAGAAAGAGGTTTAGATACAACACATCAAATGTAATAAACAACAACTTCAATTCAAGTATAAAGTCTAACATGTCACAATTTCATAGTGAAAGTATAGGACTATATTAACTATTAGACCTAATAAAATAGATTTTTCCAGAGGAACTCTAAGAGTCTGGAAATCAGACATCTGTGTAACCATATTTTAGAGAAGAAGTAGAGGTATCTGAGCATCTGGCTTTTTATGTTCAACCAATTTATTTATTTATTTATTTATTTTTACAACTTATATGCCGCCCACTACCCAAAGGTCTCTGGGCGGCTTACAATCAAGGAATTAAAACAGTTAAAAACATCAAACAACAATAAAAACCTTATACTAAAACATCACACTAAAATTGCCATCAGAAGACCCACAATCTAAATTGTATCAATTAAAAAACTTCTGGAACAGGAAGGTTTTTACCTGGCGCCGAAATGTCATCAGTGTTGGCGCCAGGCGGATCTCACTTGGGAGGGCATTCCATAGCTTGGGGGCAGCTGCCGAAAAGGCCCTGTTCCTACAATATACCTGTGCTGGTTCACTTCTCAGCTAATCCATGGGGCAGATATCATTTGCTATCCAAATGATAGCAAAACATCATTGGGTGGAAGATATGCAGTCCTTTATGGAAGTGCTGCAAGACATATGAAATTTTATGTCTGAATTTTGTTAAGAGGTCAGAACAAGGATTACATTTAATATGTAATCTGTCAAAGGGCTTTTAAAATATTGTTATGAGCTCTGCCTTTGGAGCTCTTTACAGTCGTATCAATTAACACAAATTATTCTCTTCACATTTTGCAATTTCACATCTCTTCACAATGTGACAAACAAGGTTATTTTAATATTTCTATTGTTGACAAAGCTTCTCTGCATTGTTAAATATTTCCAGTTTTTCTTTACCTAGAGGTATGAGATTCTTCAAAAAGAAATGTCCCCAGATTTCATGAGTAGTTCAAGATTTCTTTCTATTGGAGGTAAAATTCAAGATGGCACCTCCCCACACTTCCCCACTGCATGCCCAGAAGCTGGCTAGACTTACCCCTGATGCTAACTTTAGCACTGGCAGTGGGAGAGTGTGATCCAGTACAAGTGAGGTAGCATTTAAATCAGAGTGTATATCACTTAGTCCAAAAACAGTGGTGAACAACTGAATGTCCGGGAGGAAAATTTGGGAGCAGCCACTTGTGGCACCTAGGGGGTGAAGTCTAGCAGTAACCAGGGTGAAAGTAGTCCCCATTAACTCAGTGGGAAATATAGAGGAGTTGTTGACTCATAAAATTTCCACTGATCCAATGGCCCTACTCTAGCTCTGGTTTGCTACTGGGTTTTAGCCATTACAGTATCTGCTTGCTACCTGAAGGACTTGCTTGACACTGCTACTTGCTTCAGTCCCTATGTTCATTTTTGTGATAGGTCTGTTACAGCATTCTGAATCCTATGCCTTCTTGGTTCCTTCAACAAAATTGCTTTGGAGGAATGGAAACAGGACCAATCCAGTTGCCCTTGTCATTTTCACTCTCCAGCACCAACATCTTGTGCGAGGCAGTAAAACAAACATTTATGATTACCTGGTTTTACCTAAATGTCTGCTCTTCTTTGCCATCACCTCCTCCTCCTCCTTCTTTAGTGCTTTTTTCCATGTGGTTGTGAGTTATGTGCTGTCAAGTCACATCCATCTCACAGTGATCCTACTGGGGCTTTCAAGGGAAGAGAGAGAGAGATAAAGAACAGTTTTACCAATTCCTGCACACCCCTTGTGAGTTTCCATGACTGAGTGATGACTTGAACACAGGTCTCCTAAGCCTTAGAATGTTACTCTGTCCACTACACCACAATTAGTACCTTGACTCCTCTGTAAGCTCTCTTGCATCATAGCTTCCTCCAGCCTTTAACATTGGCCTGTTAGCTGCATGGACAAGCACAGAAAGCCTCACTTTGTATAATGGTTTAATTACAATGTCAACGTAGATTCATTAGCATGACAGCTGTCACTGTAAATGGGTGAGTGGGGAGGCTTTCTGAGCCCCCAGGGTCAGGGTAATTGATGTAGTGAACAGCATAGTGTATTTGCTAAACAATGGGGTGGGCCTCTATCTTGACCTGAGAAGGGCAATCAGTGTAATCAGAGAATCGATAGCAGCTGTATTTTCATCAAGGATCAGAGTAATTCAGCCATCCACACGCTTGTTTGTGTGTCTCAGCTGCTATGGCCTATGTAGGAAGCTTAGATTCAAGAGGTCTTTTAGGGCTGGAGTAGGAACTGGCAAGCCACTCCACTATTCCTGCCAAGAAAACTCCATGGACATGGAGTCACAAAGGGTCAGTCATGACTGTAATGACACAACACACACACACACACACACACACACACACACACACACACACACACACACACACACACACACACACACACACACACACACACACACACACACACACACACATGCTCTCTGGTGAGGAAGAGAAGACAGAACACACAATCCCTTTTTCCCGTTCCTAGCCACTGCTCTGGATATAGCAAACACAAGATCCCAAACAGATATATTTTTGTTCCTTGGGGGCGGGGGGGGAGTGTCCAATTGGCTATGTATTTCCATGATCACAGCTACTTCTAATGAAAAGAGCAGTCATGTGCCCTTATTTCCAGCCCTTAGCACCATGTTGCACTTGGGTAGAATGGCTTTATATGGAATAGAATGGTTTTACAGGCGACAATCCTTTGTGTGATGGCTTTGACTATTTCAAGGATTATCCAGTCCACGTCTAGTTTAGAGAAGCATAATAAGGGAGAATAAGGACCACAAAGTTACTCATCAACACTTAGCAACTTGGACATCAGAACACGTGAGCACCCCAAATCACAGGTTCCTTAACAAAGTGAGAGATACTGTATTTCCATTATAGTCGCTATGTCAAGTATGCAGTCTCACACTTAAATGAGTACAGACCCATTTTATACTGATTGTCCTTGTTTGTTCTTTATGGGGGGTGTCAAAAGGAAATAGTTGGCTATAAACTTTTGGCTATAAACATAATTTATAACTTGTGGGGCCTTGGAACAAAAGCGTATACATTTACCTCTTTGAAGCATTTTGCAATGTAGTTCATCACAAAATCCTAATATAGTATGTAATTTGCTACTGATAACCTAGTTAAGGCAGGAAAGTGTTGAGCAGTTCATTCCATTACTTATCATTTTTCATTGCATAAAAAGATCTTACCAATTAATAAGAGAATGCCTAAGGTAACAGCACAGTGGATCTGGATTAATGAGATTGGGCAATAGACATGGGCATGACTCGGCGAAATTGTTGTTTCCGTTTTCAGTTATCGTTTCCGTTACGTAACAGAAACGGTAATGATAATTAAGCCGTCAGAACTCGATCTTGAACCGAAAAAAGAAAAATTTGGTCGGGTTTTTTGTTTCTGTTTGTGGCATCGCGGTGATCACGTGATGCGTTAAAAGTTTTTTTTTAAAAACCCTGACTCCCGTCCAAAAAAGTAGGCCAAAATATGCTTGCTTGAGGCTTTGCCACCTACCAGAGGGGTGGTTTCTGGGATCCCCCCGGCCTTTCCCCCCCTCTTCTCCTGTCCTGGGCAGCTTGCACCAGGCTTGGGGGGGGTCATCCTCGTCGTCTGTCTCGCTGCATGCCATGCGGTGGGGGGGATCCATGGCGACCGCAATTTTTCTTTTGAAATCGTGGTCAAAAAACACACCAAATCACCACAGAAACATGTGAAATTTATTTATTTTAAATGCCTGAATTTTTATAGTAGCAGCAGTGGGTTTTTTTTATAGCAATAAAACATCGTATTGATTTTATTTTATTTTATTTTGTATTTTTTTAGACCTGCCCATTTGGGCTGGGCATAGGATGGGACCATGCAAATTTTTTGAACCATTCCACCAATGGCATCGCCAGGTTTTTGACTGACACTTCTGGATGTCTCGGAGGGCATAAAAAGCCGAGGCACCTTCCAGAAATTGCAGTCGGGTGTATGGATGTGGTTGAGGGAGGAGGGCTGGCTGCTGGTGCTGGTGTGATCCGATTGAGATTGAGGAGGAAGGCTGGAGGCTTTAGGATTTAAGTTAGGCAGGCAGGGAGGGAACTGAATTTAGAAAATAATTTCTTTGATTCCCTGCAGCTTTGTCTGCTGAAGGAAATAGCAGTTTATTCTTTATTTCTTCTCTGGCAGTTTGAGGATTTTTTTTCTGATATTGGATAAAGGGGGAGGTTTGACTGGGAGTGGGAGATATGGATTTATTTTAAAAATATATTATATACTACCATTTATTTTCTATTTTTCCAACTTCAATTTGCTTGCACACGCACACATTTGGGGTGCAACCAAGAACAGAACCTCTATCCTAAGTGATATCCTAACTGCCCACTCGCCCGTCCGCCCGCGCAGCCACCTGCCTGCAGCCCGCGCGCGCCTGCCTGCCCACCCACCCGCCCGCGGCCACCGCCCGCCCATGGCCCCCGCCACCACCGCCCGCCCGCACCTCCCAACCACCTGCCCGCCCCGCCCCGCCTGCCACCTAAGGCGCAAAAAAACACCTAGCGCTGGCCCTGATTGTGGGATGCCCCTATGCTCTGGGAAGTCAAATCGCGCTAAATCGTGGTGGAAATGACAAATGACAAACGGAAACGACAAATTTTTGAAAAATTTCGCGACAAACGGAAACGACCCGAAATGGATCCATTCCGACAAACAAAAACTCGAAACATCATTTTTTCTGGTCGTGCCCATGTCTATTGAGCAACTTTGAAAAGAGAGGGAGCACAAACTGTAGTCATCCTTTCCCCTTAACATCAGATGTGCCATGTACGCTATTTGTTGGTGCAAGTGATCACACTCTGAACTATGCAAAAGCAGCTAGGTGTGCACTGTGATTATCTAACCACAACAGAGTGCCATTCAAGCATATTGTGCCTTCTGAACTCACCACACAAAATCTTGGGATAAAGGTGTGAAGTTTATTCTGCCAAAGTGCTTAGAAATGGGGATATTTTATGTCATGCTGTGAATATCTTCTAGCAGTAGGCTCAAAATATAAAACAAAACTAATAATATAAACTTATGCCCATGTGAATGCACACACACACACACACACACACACACACACACACACACACACACACACACACACACACACACACACACACACACACACACAATTTGTTGTGTCACCTCTGTTGGTTGCATAAGTGCTTTTAAAATAATGAAATTACTTTTATCAGAAAGAAAAGAAATGCATGCGTGATAGGGCATGTGAGTTTTTTAAAAGACAGAGGTGGGGAGGAGAGGAGATGAATTATGTAGGTTCTTAAGAATTATTACTTATTGGAGCCTAATATCTGTCTTTTTGCAGAGGACAAAAAAAAGAATGTAGAGAAAGGAGGGATGGGTAGAGGGAGAAGGATGGAAGTGTCACATAAGTATATTGTTTACATGTCACAAATCAAGGATCATCCTTGCAGCTTGAATCATATTTTAATCGAAGTATGATTTCAAAGAAGGTTCCAGGTGTTTCACTTATAAGATAGACATGACATTGCAGAGCTGGTAAAGATAAATGGGAAAATCCCCCCCCCAAAAAAACCCCACAATCAAATTGATTTTATAACCCTGATAATCTTTGGCTTAATAAAGGTTACACTACAGTTACACTACCAATGTGGGATAAGGGGGTAAAATAAGGTAAAATGATGAATGTTTACAGTGCTCAGGGTTTTTTTTTTGTTTGTTTGTTTTTGCCTAGAAGAAGGATAAGTTAAGGGGAATAGAGCAGTGGTGTGTAAAATCTTCAAGGTATGGAAAAAGAGTATGTGGGCACTGGGCAGATTCTCCCACTGTAGTGTAACACTATAAACTGGGTCCATGAATTGGTTGGATGCTCATATTGATATATCCCACTATCCTCAGTCACAACTTGATCCTTACAGCAAACCACTGGGGAAGGTTCAGGGTTACCAGGCAGACTGAGAGAAAGTGACCAACCTTAGTTCACTCAGAGAGTGTCATTGGTGAATGAGGACTTCAATGACCAAGCACGCCCAGCTTAAAGGACCAAACTATAGAGAACAAAGACTGAATAGGTCAGTCAGGTTGATTACTAGTTAGAATGGTGGACTAGCTCTAGGGAGATGTGAGTTCAAAAGTCCACAAAGTCAAAAAGTTCAGTGGGTGACTTTGGGCCTGTTCCCATCTTCCAGCCTGATCCACCTAAAAGGGTTGTTGTGAGGATAAAGCGGGGAGGCAGACCATACGCACAGCTCTGAGCTCCTTGAAGAAAAGACAGGTAGGCAGACAAGGATATATGGTGAAGTGGTAGGGCTTACTTACTTCACATGTCTTAGTCCTTGGCAGCCTCAGGTCAAGTGGAATGTGACATAGACTGTAAGCAGGAAAGGGTGAGATGGGAATGGCAGACAAGCAAGGGAGGTTAGAGTAAAGTATAAATAAAAATATCTTACTTAAAACATGGATTAGGCTGTGCTTTTAAATATCTGTACACCATGGTTTTAATTTTAATTTGTTTGTTTTAATTAATTATTGATTTTAATTTTTTGCAAACCATCTTGTGTCCCCTCTAGAGAAGAGAGGCAGGAGAAAAATAAAATAAAATAAATAAAATTAGTGTCATTTGGAGAAGTATATCCATATGTGGAAGTTCACCAATAAAGGCTAGCCCATATCTTGGAATAATACACGTACTGCTGACACCTCTACCATCAAACCCTTACTTCCTACAATGTTGCTTTTAGCAGGAAAAGGTGCTTTCAATTCTCTAGGCCTCTTGTTTTTTTTTTTAAATAAAATTTAAATTTTTGGTAAGAGGTCATGATGCAAAAATGTATAAATTGCCCATTAAAAGTGTTTTGAGCCCCCCCTTTTCTCCAAAAATATTTTGAAATGTATGGGGTGCTGAGTGAATCTTCTGCCAAACCCTGTGCCACTGCTGCCAGAGCTTGTCCAAGAAGCCTCATGATTTGCAGGCTGGCATCCTGCCTTGCTCTAAACAGCACAATGGCCCCACAAGTACACACACTCAGTGGTTCACTTGCCACGTTGTCTTCTTTGCTTCTAGCTTTTTGGTCCAGTATTCCTGCCAAGAAAACTCCATGGGCATGGAGTCACGAAGAGTCAGTAACGAATGTAACAACCCAACACACACACACACACACACACACACACACACACACACACACACACACACACACACACACACACACACACACACACAAATACTGCATAAGTGCAAGTCATGTAGCATCATCACTGCAGTGATGAGCCCGGGTGTCAACTTGGAGTGGGTGGAGATGGGTGCCTGGCTTTGCAGGCATTCGACTCCCAAAAAGCAAACTTCCCCCCTCCTCCTCTGGCAATATTTGTCCTGAAATTTGTTCTCACAAACAAACAAACAAAGGGGAGGGATGGGGGGAGCTAGGCTCCTACATCTGTTTTTAACCCGACAAATTGTTCCTTCTTCTTTCCTCCAGAGAAGAGACTATCCTGAAATCCAGAGGACTGTCAACTTGCTGTGACATAGTCATGCAAGCCAGAGGTCTGGGGTTGGTCACTCGGTCTAAGGTGATTGATTTGATCTTATCTGAATCAGCCACTCTTTCACAAATAAGGACTAACTTGACTCTTGCTCATCCAAACAAATCAGCCACACACCATGAACCCACCACTGTGTTTGGGTTTCACTGGGGCAATCTGCGCCTCATCTCTGCACTGTAAAATAATGTTCACAGCAGATGGACCCCCAATGTGAAGGAATGTCTCCTAGCTTCTCCCTTTCTGAGAGCTGAACCTGATGACCAATCCATGAACAAAACCTTTCATAGCTTTTGTTTATAAAAGCAAAAAGCACCCTGCTTCAAACTGATGCTATGCAATCGAGAAACGAGAGGTTTGAGACTTCCTGACACTATTCTTCTGAATGGTATTTCCAACGATAGTTTTTTTTTTCCCACTTGCTACATGCCCAGTTGCAACTTCTGGGGGGAGCATTGTCATTACAGAAACAATATGGAAGAAAAAGTTAATGTTCCACTTCTGAGTAAAGTAGGGCCTATCTGAATCAAAGGCACACATACAAGTGTACATAAGAGCCCTAGTGGACTACAGCAAAGATCCATGCCAGCTCACATGTTCTTCTCAGACTGGCCAACTAGATTTGAGTCTTATGTGCACCCTCTTAGCATAAAACCAGAGCTTCAACCTCACAAGTTATATGTAATAGCTATATGTTACAAATGCTGGCTCCGGAGGCAGATTCTCTGCCGCACGGAGCTCTCCTTGCCCTCTCGTGAGAAGACGTGAGAGGAGCAGGATGGCTGCTCACTCTGAGAGGGAGGGGGAGGAGCGCCCTATAAAAGGGTCGGCTCCGACCCCCTCCGCAGGGCATTTTTCTCTGGCATTCCCCACCTGCCCACCTCTTGTTAAGAACTAGTGTGAGTCTGACTGGTCGCCTGTTTGGGGCCGGATAGGAATTTTTGACCCGCACTCTGAATTGGCCGTTGAGAACGGGGATTTTTCGCCTATCCCACACTGGTGTTAGGGCTTTAGAAAGGTCACTTTGATTTGGTCACACTGGCAGCTGAAGCGGATGGGGGCGGCAGTGAGTATACAACGAACATCTGTCTCCAAGTACCCTATACCCATAGCACGGCGGATCAGGAGGTCTCCGTGCCTGGGGGATACACGGGGATGCCTCCCTGCACTGGGAATTACCCAGTTTAAGCCCATCTAATGCAGGGAGGGGTAATATCATCACCTGGCCTGGCGGGGGCAGTAGGCTGACTGCCCCAGCTGGGGGTTGTAACTCACCCTTTGCTGCCCGGTTGGAGGGGTCCCGGGAGACCCCGCCGTTCCAACCTGTATGCTGAGGCCAGGCCCCTCTTGGTTGGTTGTTGAGTTAAAATGTTGTGTTAATAAAGTGTGGCCCAGTTAACCCCCAAACACCTCTCATCTCGTTATTTTGAGTGGGAGGGCAATAACATGTTGGCAAAATATTGCACAGTGACTTAAAAAGCATGACTTTTATCAGCAAATCACGGGATTCAGCATGCAATAGACTAAAGCCTGTGAAATCTCTTAAGTTATCTACCACACCATGGAAAGTTACAGCTGTTGTGTAGCTGTGCATCAGGATTTTGACCACTGGGGATGGGAGGCAGAAGGGCAGCAATCCTATTTTAAAGAATAATACAGTAGTACCTCTGATAACAAATTTAATTCATTCTCCAAGGCAATTCATTATCTGAAAAATTTGTTATCCGAAATGCGGTTTCCCATTGAAATGAATGAGAAACTGATTAATCTGTTCCGGAGGTCCAAAAAAGGCAAAAAAGCTGCCCCCTCAGACCTCTTTACAAAGGGCACTTTAAAGGCATGCAGTGCTGGAACACACACACACCAGAACACCCTGCCCTGCAGTGCAGTGCAAACATGGAGAAAAGAAAGCAGCAAGACTAACCCAGCCTGTTCCCGCCAAAAATGCAATGGGGAAAAATGCAAACATACACAAACACAAGCAGCTAGAGAACCCCAGCCCATTCTTGCCTGCAGAGCAATGGAAAACATTGCAAGCATGGAGAAATGAAAGCAGCAAGACTACCCCAGCCTGTTCCCACCAAAAGTGTAAAGAAAGCAGTTCTAAGATTAATAAAAGCTAACTCCCTACCATTCAAGTTCAAAAAGTTCAAATCCCTCAGCAAAAAAAAAAAAAAAAAAAAGTCCAGAATGGCTCCAAAACACCATGAAAAAAATGCTCTAACTCCTCCCACCCCTCCACAAACTAGGGGGTACCATGCATTCTGGGTACACTGTTTTTGCAAGGCATGATGAAAAATTTGATATCTGAGGCAGCCCTATACCTGGAAATTCCCATTCGCTATCTGAATTATTTGTTATCAGAGGCATTCATTATCTGAGACCTTACTGTACAATAGTTGATAGCATTTTTCGGTTTTAAGTGTAATGGGTAACTCTGTGAGTTTGGCCTGACCAGTCGGATGGAGAAGGAACACAAACTTGGGTAATCTTTTTAATTTTTTCATTTGTTTTGATTCAACCTCCCATGCTCTCTCTGTGAACAAACTATTGTGCACCAAGTGAGAATCAGAGAGGTAGACAAGAAGGGAGGTGAAACAGGCCAGGATTAGGAAAGAGGGATTGGGCAAGGAACAGCAGAACTCACCTTAGAGGAGGAAGAGGAAGAGAAATGAATGGCATTGACCAAAGAAAAGACTGATGGTGAGTATAGAATAGAATAGAATAGAGTTTTATTGTCATTATGCATATGCAAAATATGCACAACGAAATTAGAGTGCTGTTCCACTACACACTCTAAGCATACAAACACATAAAACATATAAAACACCATACAAAATATTAAAAACTCTTAAAATTGCTTACAAAATTTAAAACACTACTTAAAACTGATTAAGATAGTGCTAAAACTGTCGCATTTAGCTTGGATACCGCTCTGTGATAAAAACTGTTCTTTAGTCTATTTGTCCTTGACCTAAGAGTCCTGTATCTCCTGCCAGACGGCAACAGTTCAAAAAATTGGTAGCCAGGATGCGAAGGGTCTCTCAAAATTCTAGATGTCTTCCTTGAGCATCTGGAGTTGTATAATTCTTCCAAAGGAGGAAGAGGACAGCCCACTATCCTCTCAGCAGTGTTTATGACCCTCTGGAGTGCCCTTCTATCTGCCACTGTGCAACTGGAAAACCAGACACAGAGGTAGTAAGTGATAGTGCTTTCTATAAAGCCCCGGTAGAAGGTTACCAACAGTTTCTTAGACAGTTGTTCCCTCCTGAGAAGTCTCAGAATATATAATCTCTGTTGGGCCTTCTTAACCAGTGCTTCAGTGTTGGCACTCCAGGTCAAATCCTCCTGTAGAATAACTCCTAAGAACCTACTGTCCGTCACCCGCTCTACACAAACTCCATCAATAATCAGGGGCTGAGTGTCTGATTTCCTTTTTCGATAGTCCACTATAAGTTCTTTGGTCTTGTTGATATTTATTATCAGATTGTTGGTTCTGCACCACCGTAGCAGCCGATGCACCTCCTCTCGGTAGGCTGACTCGTCTCCACCAGAGATGAGTCCCACTACTGTTGTGTCATCGGCAAACTTGATGATTTTATTTTCAGGATGAGTATGAGTGCAGTCAGAGGTGTAAATACTAAACAATAGTGGGCTCAACACACAGCCCTGTGGAGTACCCATGTTGAGAGTGAGGGCTGACGACATGTAGTCACCTAATCTGACCCTCTGTGAGCGATTTGATAAGAAATCCATGAACCAGGCACAGATGGAATGACAAAAACCAAGGTCCTTAAGTTTAGATATCAGCTTGTGAGGTATAATTGTATTGAAAGCAGAGCTAAAGTCCACAAAGAGCATCCTTACATAGGTCCCCCGCAGCTCAAAATGGGTAAGAGCAGTGTGCAAGGTGATATCTATAGCATCTTCCGTGGATCTATTTGCTCTGTAAGCAAACTGATATTTATCAAATGTGCCTGGGAGGCAAGAGATGATATGCTGGTGGACTAATCGTTCCAGAGACTTCATTACAATGGAGGTAAGTGCTACAGGTCTATAATCATTTAAGCTGTTAATAGATGGCTTCTTTGGCAGTGGAACAATAATGGAGGCCTTCAAACAAGATGGAATAGTTGACTGGGCTAGAGACCGGTTAAAAATTTCAGTAAAAACTCCAGCCAACTGGTCTGCACACTCCCTAATCACCCAACCAGAAATGCCATCAGGTCCTGCAGCTTTCCTTGGGTTCACAGTTCTCAAGATGTTTCTCACTTCCCACGTTTCAACAAGAAGGAAGGGCCTCTGTTTGTTCTGTCTCAAACCTAGCAAAAAAATTGTTCAGTTCTTCAGCCAAAGAAGCATTTCCAGCAGAAGGGGCAGCATAATTAGATCTATAACTAGTGATTTGATGAACCCCTTGCCACATTTGCCTCACATTATTACTGTAAAAACAAGCCTCAATCTTCTTATAATCCACCTTTGCTTTTTTAATGCCTCTCCTCAAATCTGCTCTAGCAATGCTATACCTCAGTGCTCCCCAACCTTTTTGTCCCCACGGACCGGTAAATGTTTGATGATTTTCCGTGGCCCGGGGCTGGGGTGCGGCGGGGGGGAGATGGGGGGCGGGGAGTTGGGCGGGGGAAGGGGAGGGTGTGTGGGGAGGCGGGGGATGGGGGAGGGGGGGGGAGGTGGGGGTGCGGGAGGGGCTTGGAGCGCGTGTGCCTTGCGGGGGCACGGGAGCGGCGGCGGCGGCGGCGCCGCCGGCTGGGAGCATCGGGCGTGCCGCTCGCCCCGCGTGCACGGGCGGGGTGGGGGAGCCTGGGGCTCCTGGGCGGGCGGGCCCCCGCCTCCTCCTCCTGTCGGCGGCCGCGGCGGCCACGGCAGCCGCCTGGATCGGCCGGCCGCCGCCGCGCCCACCTCCGGCTTCGGCCTTCGGGCGGACGAGTGGGAGGGGGAGGGAGGGAGCTGGTGGGGGTGGCGTCCCCGCGCGCCCCCCAGAGAGGCCAGTGTCCTTTCCTCAGCCCTCCCCCGACACACACACACACACACACACACACACACACACACACACACACACACACACACACACACACACACACACACCTGGCCACCTCCCAGGGAGGCGGGCAAAGCTCACCCCGCGCCGCGCGCGCCCTCCCCCGCCACCAAGACTCCGGGTCTCCGGGCCGAGAAGGGGGAGCCCGAGCGCCTGCAGCCGCCGCCGCCGCCTCTCTCACCTGCTGCTGGAACTTGTCCGCTCTCCCGGGGAGGCGGCGAGGCGGCCGCTGGGGACTGGCGGAACCCGCCCCGCTCCGAAGGGGCTGCAACGAGGGCGGTAGCGCCTCCTCCTCCTCCTCCTCCTCCTCCCACCGCCGCCACCGGAGGAGCAGCAGCAGCAGCTGGGGCGATTGCGGTGGGGGGGGTCGCGGCGGCGGCGAAAACACCCGGGCTGGCCCGCGACGGCCCCGCCCGCCCCCAACACAGGCGCGGTCCGGCGGCGGAGGCAGCGGGGGGGCTCCGCCCTGGAGCGCGGCCGCAGGGAGGGGCCAAAGGGCGCGCGGCCCAGGGGAGGAGGAGGAGGAGGAGGTGCACCCACCTCCTCTTCCGACCGAGGGGGCCCCCACGCTGCGGCAGCGGTGCACGCACGTGGGGGGGCTCGCCAGCGCCTCCCGCGCGCGCCCCCTCCTCCCCTCCTCCCCGCCGGCCCCCGCGCGCCCGGCCCCCAGCTTCCTGCTGCTGCTGCTGCTGCTGCTGGAGGGCGAGGAGGAGGAGGGCGGAGGAGGAGGAGGACGCGCCGCTGCCGCCGGCGGGCAGAGGAGGGAGGCAAAGGCGGCGGCGGCGGCTCCTCCTGCGCTCCTCCAGCCTTCTTCCTCCACCGGCCGCCCGCGGGAGAGAAGAGGAGGAGGAGGAGGGCGGCGGAGGAAAAGGGGAGGAGCCTCCCCGGCCTCCCCAGGCGGCCCGGTGCTGACCGGTCCACGGACCGGCACCGGTCCGCGGCCCGGGGGTTGGGGACCACTGCTATACCTGATCACATCACCAGACTTGAAAGCCTTATTCCTGTCATGCAGGAGGCACCTCACCTCTTTGGTCATCCATGGTTTCTGATTTGGATAGATTCGGACACGTTTATCTACAGTAACAGTATCTATACAAAATTTAATATAACCCAGAATTCTTGCAGTATACTCCTCAAGGTCTGAGTTATCAAAAAACATCCCAATTTGTTTCTTCAAAGCAGTCCTGCAGCTGCAGTGAGGCTCCCTCAGGCCAGTGTTTCACAGTCTTTGTTACAATTGCAGTTTGTTTCCTTAAAGAGATATAAGCTGGTGCTAAAATCAGGGACAAATGATCTGATAGACCCAAGTGTGGAAACTGCAGGGCCCTGTAGCCATTCCTTATATTGGAATAGACCTTATCCAATATGTTTGTTCCTCTGGTGGCACAGTTCACATGCTGATAGAATTTAGGGAGAGTTGTCCTCAAATCAACATGATTAAAGTCCCCCGCAATAATAAGCACAGCATCTGTAAACTTATCTTGCTGCCTGCTGACCGCGTCACCCAAATAACCCAGAGCTAAATCAGCGTTGGCGTCCGGTGGAATGTAAACAACCATGATTAAGACAACAGTAAACTCTCTGGGAAGATATATTGGTCTGCATCTGACCGTCATATACTCCAATTCCCTGGAGCAATGACTGTCTATGATTTTAGCATTCGTGCACCAGCTGTTTTTAACATACATACATACTCCTCCTCCTCTGCTCTTCCCACAGTCTCTGTTTCTATCGGAGCGATGTGTTGTGAAGCCCGTCAAACAAATACTTGCGTCTGGGACAGCTGGGCCGAGCCACGTTTCTGTTATCAGCAAAAGACAGCTGTCTTTGACCATCCTGCTTGTACTGGCCTGTAATCTCAGTTCATCCATTTTGTTAATGAGGGATCTCACATTGGCAAGAAAAATACTTGGGAGTGGCAGCTTTCTCGAATGGTTATGCAATCTCACCAAAACACCAGCTCTGCAGCCTCTCTTCTGCTTTCTTTCCTGCCTTCTCCTTCATCTCCTCCTCCACCCAGCAGGTGCTACAATCCATGGAGAGCCGGGAGCTCTTGCAATATCAGCCGGTATACTATGACGATGAAGAAACTCATCTGTGACTGCTTGCTCACTTCTCAGTCCAATCTTTAAGAGTTCATGTTGGTTATAAATATTAATTGCCCAACAGGATGCATACCAATCAGCTAAAAACACACAAAAAAGCAACCATACAAAGTGGAACGAAGAGCACAGAGCCGCTGCGTGTGAACGCCCCGCCATCTTGGAAAAAAAGAAAAAAGTATGGGGCAAAGTGGAAGGGGGAGTCCGTCGCAGGCAGCCCAGATGAAACGGAAGCCTCGCCTGCCACTGCAAAGAGTTTCTATATGCGAGCTGACCAGACAATTTGCTCTCCCACTTTTTCATCTCTTGATCTGTACTCGCAACAGTACTTGGCCCTTTTCTTCCCTTGTCTTCCCCCCTTTCCTTGCCTTTTCCTCCTCCTTTCTCTATCCTCCTTGCCTGGGATGGCACGGCTGGCTTTGAGGGAGAGGAGGAGTGCCAATGTACATGGTGAGAATTCGAATGTTTTTCTTTTAAGTGTGTGACAGGGATGGGCATACTCGGTGCAGGCTCAGATGAAGCAACCCTCTTATTTATTTATTTATTTATTTATTTATTTATTTATTTATTTATTTATTATTTCTAGACCGCCCATCTTCCGAACGGCACTCTGGGCGGTTTACAATTAGAACAAGACAACGAAGAAAGAAAAGAAAAAAATACAAAGGGGGAAAAGTACTAATAAAATAAGGAGGGACAATGCCCTCCACAAAAGATGGCGTGGGCGGGAAAAAAATTAAATAAAAAGGTTGCCAGTATAACAGGTCTTGCCAGTATAACAGCAGTATAAAAAGGTCTTGCCAGTATAACAGCAGTTCTCAACCTTTAGCCCTCTAGATGTTTGGGACATTGCTCCCAGAAGGTACAAATAATCAAGGATTTGGGGATTTGATATAGAAAAACCTGGAAGACCAAAGTGTTCTGGAAGGGAGGCATCATTTCTCCACATTGAATCACTTCATCTTTTACAAAACTGGCAGATTTTCTGCATACACCCAAAGTACTCCACAGGATACGAGTCAGATACATGACCTTTGAAACTGTATGTACAATGTGAGCTTAGGCTGTGGATTGTTAATGCCCCCGCCCGCCCATGCCCCCCGCCACCCCGCCTGCCGCCTAGGGCGCAAAAACACCTAGCGCCGGCGGGACACCACTCGCTGGGATGTCAAATCGCGCGAAATCGTGGCGGCGGTGGTAATGACAAACGACATGACGAAACGACAATTTTTTAAGAAATTTCACGAAAAATGGAAACGACCCGAAACGGACCCATCCCAAAAAACGACAACTCGGAAAAAAAATTTCTGGTCATGCCCATCTCTAGTTATAATCCAAAATGCATTGGAAGCCCATTCCTTCTTAGTTGGAAGATAGTCCGATAATGTTTAGTGAGGCTGACCTCCTAGTTAAGTGGGTTTAGGCTTTCAGTTTAATATTAAATATAATCAGTTGCATCTTCAGTGGAGTTTTTAATACACTCCCTCAAGGTCTTAACCCTGATTTGGAACCAGCTTTAATAGTCTCCAAGGTGCTCAACATCAATGCCACTACCAAAGTTACTATAAGTTACAATTTGATTTTAAGGGTTGCACTTATTGAAGTATAATCCATTAACTGATTATTTCATGCCTCCTTTTTTAAACTCCCTGTCTCATGTTCTTTTATGTTGTACAGCAATATCGAGATCCCAGGTAGGAAGGTCTAGAAACATCTTAATAGTACACTTAATCCTTTGTCGATATATTTTGCTGCATAGATGAAAAGCAAGATTAAGTGGCTACTGTGCGTTTGCTGCTATATCGTATTGGTTTGGTGACCTCAGTTCACTTTCGGCTCTGATTTCATTTTCGGTATCACGTCAGACAATGTGTTGCTCAGCTTGGATTATAATTACACTACTGAGCTGGGGATCCAGTTGGGTGGTTCAGTTCAGCTTTGTTGTCACGAGTTGTGGAGACCTGATCCATGTGCCAGTTGTCTTGAAACCATCTGTTATAGTAACTTTGGGACTTCTGTGGTATGTCCCTGTCCTGCTGGACTGATCTGTTCTATAGCAGGCTCCTGCTGCATCCACAGCTAAAGTTAGTTGGTGCAGTGTCACTCTCAGGTGTATTGCTTGGCTTGAGGAGTGACCATCCTCCATTTTTTTAAGGCAGGTGACAACTCCTCACCTGGAAACATCACTTTAGAAGACAGAGAAAAAAATGAACTTAGGGAGCCATCTTTGCTAGCTTTCTTATACGAATGCTCAGAAAAAGCTGTAAATCTGTGCTCTTGTTTAGCGTGGCATGTACTCTGCCTCTAATCCAATTGCTCCCCGGTTTGGTCTCTGTACAGCCTCATTCTGCTATTTAATAAACCTATTTGCTTTTCTTTGACATGAGGCAGAAGTGGTGGGTGTTGAAGAGCTACAAGGCCCTGGTGGACCATGAAACCTTGTCCCGCTCAACACTTTTCCAGCTCAGCAGCACAAACAGACTGAGCAGAAGGAGAAATTAACCCAACTTACTGACTTCATTCTTCCAAGCACATGTATGAGCCAGTATGTACTCATGCTAATTAATTGCCTTCCCTTCCTCAAAGAAGACATATTCCCCCCCCACCCTGTCTTGAATCAGATTTACACATTCAACCATCAGATCTAAGGATTCCCTGATGTCATTTGCTTTGTAGCTTCTTTGCACTGAACAAGAAAACTGAGTGTACAATTGGGTACACAGTGAAAAGTCTGCCAAAGAGGGAGGACTGTTTACATATTGCCTGTCTGGTCCCTTTTTTAGGCAGTAGGACACTGGCTAAACTCCTTTTTGAAATTAATTCACTGTAATATAACCTTTGTTGTGTGGAATATTGTGGCACGTATGAGTTTAGAAATGCTCACTTAGAAGTAATATTTTATAGAATTTGAGTCTTCCTTATGCACCTGTTTGCCAGTTTAGTTGCCATCATCATGTTTAAAAACTTCTTCTTCAAGTGCCATGTCTTCATAGAATGTTGGTGATCAGTAGCCTGAACTGGTTTCTATCTAAAACTATTCTAAACAGAGCAGCTGTGCTCACTGAGGACAATTGGCTTAAGTTCTTAAGCCAGAATGTTCTTCAATGCCACAGGCCACACTTCCCCTCTATTTTTCCTTGAAGGATAACTTGCAGCAGATGGTAATTCTTATTGTGCATTATGTGTCCGAAATACTGCAATTTTCTTTTCTTTACAGCATTGAGGATTTCTGACTTTTTATCCATATGCTGTAATGCAGCCACGTTAGTGACTAGAGATGGGCACGAAACAAAAAAAATTCATTTCATTATTCGTTATTCGGTTTGTTACATAATGAAACGAATAACAACCTAGGGGCAAATTTAACATGAAACAAAATGAACCAAGAAAAATTGGTTCAGTTAGGTTCTTTTCATTAATGGGGGCTGGGGATGTCTCCTACCTGGTGCTGGTCCGGAGGTCCGATCTTCCTGGCTTCTGGGATGGCAGCCAGGAAAAAAAGCCGACAGCCACTCTACAGCATGGCGAAGCTGCAGAGGAAGCCCAAACCCAGTGGCAAGGGGCCGCCGCTGCCGCTGCCTCTGAGCCCCGCTACCGCCAAAGCTGCCCCAGCCGCCCTGCTGCCTTCGCAGCCCGAGCCAGTGATAGCCAAGGTGGTTGGAAGTTGCAGTTCCACCTCCAAGCCCAACAGGTCGGTGATGGTGAAGCCTTTGGAGCATAGGCTGCCGCTGCGGCTGCCGCCGTCGCTGCTGGTGGTGCAAATTTCTAACTCCACCGCTGGTGGAGGTGCAAATTTCTAACTCCACCGGTGGTGGAGGTGCAGATTTCTAACTCCACCGGTGGTGGAGGTGCAGATTTCTAACTCCACCGGTGGTGGAGGTGCAGATTTCTAACTCCACCAGTGGTGGAGGTGCAGATTTCTAACTCCAGAATGAAACATAAAGCTGTGCAAAATTGTTAGGCGAGAACATTGGGACCCCTGTATCCATGGGGATCAGTTCCACAATCTATAGTGGATGACTGAAACCTTGGATAGGAGAGAACTTTATTCATAAGGTACAACAAGGGAATGGGACAAAGGCCACAAGAGGGCATCCTTCTCTGTTGTATATAGGGCTGCAGCACATTATGGATTAGTGACACTAGGCATGCCAATCCTGTGAATACAAGGCTTCTGCTGTACTTCATGACATGGGGTTTAATGGGGCTAAGAACTGTATTTCACCCTCACTAGGAAACAGGATATACGAACTGGAATCCTATTGGTGTCCGCATACCTTCTGCACAACCTGCTGTGGCTAGTTGCAGCTAATGGACGAGATGGAAGGATGAATCTTTGCCACAAAGTTAGGAATATGAGAAAACCAGCTAACAAGAAGTACAGTTCTGCATTCTGTTTAGATAACTGTGCTTCTTAACCAGCGCACTGTTCTTTTGCTTACCAGAACATGTTATTTCCTTACATGTATCATATACATGCATGCACAAATGTGGCTGGCTCCAATACATGTGTAAACTGACCCTAACAAGTGTATGGTTTCAACAGAAGACTTTGTTGAGCACAATCAATAAAATGCCTGATTGAGCACAATCAATAAAATGCATAAAAATATGATTGCAAACGTGTTTTGCTAATTAATTCCATAAGTGAGAAAACCTTCCCCTGCTATACTGTGCTTTCAGTTGCAGCAACTAGCAATATTTGCTGAGAAAGCCTTGATTATCGCAGTGAGAAAAGCTTGTTAAAACCACAACTTCTAAACAAGAACTGCATTAACAGAGTATCGCATGAGCAAAGTCTGGGGTAATCTCAAGGCCCACTGATAAAAAGGGGGCAGTGTTAATTAAAAGAACATGGTATTAAATAAAGTTGGATTTCAAGAAACACATTCCAGATTACTCTGTGGAGAGCTGTAAAGATAAATAATGTGTCTTTACTGCTATCAAATACTGGGTTGTATTTATATGCAATATGACTGCTCTGAATGAAAGACTTCCAGGCCTTTCCCCTTCTGTCATGATTCCTGCCAAGAGAGCATCAATGTCTCTCTGCGTGTGCCCCTGAGTCCTCTCTGCACAAGGAGATATCAAAAAATGACCTACTGGGCTGGACATAAAGGCAGGATGTCAGACTTTGAACCAGCAGAACGTCATTTAATGAACTTCTAATTCATCCTACCTCACTCTCCTTTTGATGCCATGCACCTCAAAATGACACAACAACAACAACCCCAAACGTGGAGCATTTGCTTAAGATGCTTAAAACTCCTCTGGATTGATGACGTTATCCCCAAGTCCCATTGCTACTCATGTGTTTGCTTACAACCATAAAATGGGTGTCCCAGTCTCTGTGTGGCTAGAACCTCTGGCTTTAAATGGCAGATGCAGTCTGACTGTTGCCCCCTGCCCCCCAACACACACACACTGGTTGCAGCTTTGCGGGTATCAGAGTTGCAGGGGCATGATATAATGAGAAATGGCTGTGTCTCCTCTCAGCAATGGCAATGTGGGGCCACATGAAATGGGAGGCTTGTAGGGCTTCCTTGGGTGACTTCATCTGGGAATATTCCAGAGCCAGTGCCCAAGTCTCACCTTCTTTGTCCTCTGTTGGCCTCTCTCTCCTGCTTGATGTCTCCTCTACACATTTCTCTTTTAATTTAATTTAATTTGATTTTTATACCACAGTCATCTAGCCCAAGGGCTAGTCCTGGCAGTTTACAACATACAAAAATACAATTATACAGATTATATTACAATTTTAAATAAACAAACAAAAGCTGATACAACATAAATAAAATAATAAACCAAGTATATGCAATAAACTAATTAAAACTAATACAGAGATAACAACTGATCAAATAAATAAAGGAAAAACATCACAGTGAAGCAGTAGAAAAAGAAAATAGAATCAAATACAGCATGTTTGAAGAAGCAGGGAAGGATGACCTGTATAACCATGTTTTTAGATGTTTCTTAAATATTTGGAGAGAGGCTGCCAGGCGTATCTCCTGTGGGAGCTGGTTCTATAGATGTTGGGTGACCACCAAGAAGGCCTGACTCCTCATTATGTCATCATTATCCTCTCCATTTCCTGTAAGTTCCCACAGTTCTTCTAGTCCAACTCCACCATGAGCCTTTTCTGTTTGGCAGCTCCCTGCAGGTTGTGCAACCTCAGGCATTCTGGGCCAGTGTCCTCTTCTACTGGTGCACCCTGGAGCCTGTGTCCTCACCAGTGGCAGTCCCATCCCAAGGATGTCCTCCATGGATAAGGGACCCCCAGATTAACCATGGTGTGCAGCAATGTCAAAAGGAGAGACATGGGTGCACAATTGACCCCAAGAGCCTTGGGGACCACTTCCCACTTTGATAAAACTCTGAAAAGCATTTTGGGAAATGTTCCATGCTACAGTACTGGCCAAGTCACAGTCATCCCAAGTGAATTAATGTGACAAGAACCCACCCAAGAGTCTTTCACAGACCGTGTTGTTTTAGAATATGGGTATAATGGCTACTGTCATATTGCAGTTCCACTAAGCAGAATGTGTTGCCCAAAGAGTAATGCATATGCAACAATTGCTGTTGTGAAAGCTGCAATGTCCATAAATAAACACCACATCCTGGCTTTGTAGTCATAACACTTGAACAAGTGGTGTAATCCTACTTCAATACACTGGTGCAACATTCAATTCAGCAAGATCTCGTCAAGATGCTAGCCAATGGTTTCAGGCATGTCCCCTGTTGAGATGACAATGGCTACTAACTTACTTAATTCAAAATATTATAAGCCAGCCCTGCCGGATTTGAGGTCTTAATACTTCTCTGATGTCATCATTTAGGCTGATAATGAGTGGTTTTTCAGGTAAGTGCATCCACTAGTACAACTTCAAACTGAGGAACATCTCATGAGGTTCTGAACCTTGGAACTCCCAGATACCATTTTAAAGGTGTCTTATCTAAATGGATTCTGTGCTGCATGCCTCAATAAGGTCAGATGTTAGTCATGGCCTCCTAAAACACCTTATCAGCAGCCATACAGGCTGTCCCCACTAGAGAGAGATACCATTTTAACTGCCGGAACGCCATTCCAAGGGATCCCGGTATCTGCATCTTGGTGAGCTACTTAAATTTATCTGCCAGAGAGCTCTAGTGCTCTCCTTAAAACCTAGCAGAAATTTCTCAGTACCCCATTATACTCCAAATCCCTAGCAGCTCAAGTGAAATCAGTTTTGTTCAGAGACACTCTACACTTGAATATACAAATTTGTAAGATGGTCGTTCGACCCTTTGTCCATCTAGTGGGATCTATGCTGAAATTTTCTAATCTTTCTAGAACCTCTGCCTGAGGGTCTTTCCCACTGCCTGCCACCTACGTCTTCTAACAGGAGATAGCAAGAATAGATCTCAGAACCTTGCATAAGCACAGCATGCACACTTACAGTAAGAGAGAAGGCAGATCACAATTTAAGACCTGTCAGAGTCATTAGGAACACACAACCAGGAGCTTAAACATTGCCTTTACCAGGACTTCCATGTCTTTAAAAAAAAAACCTCATTTAAGAAATAGAAGCTTGAAACTTGAAGATGTTTGTCAAATGCTCCAATAGGAAAGCTATAAAGCCTATTGGAATGTCCTTACATTGCAGAAGCACATGTCCACACAATAAAAAGAAAAGGAGGTATTGGGAGGTGTTGGAAGAAGGGCTTAATGGCAGGTTGATGAAGAATATGGGGAATGCTCATCTACACTATAAACATTGGCTCCATCAAGATCGTAATGGACCTCCGCTTACTTGAGAACTTACTCCCCACCACAATGAATGGTCATGTCACCCCCTCCACCCCTCTCATATAGGTGCAAGTATTACTTTGTCCTCTCAAGGTAAGTGGTGTTGTACAGAGAAATGTCTCGAACAGGGATGGTGAACCTTTTACAGACCGAGTGCCCAAACTGCAATTCAAAACCCACTAATTTTTTCACAAAGTGCCAATTCAGTAATTTAACCTGTATACAGGTGGCTATGAATGGGTGATGTCGAGTGCCCACAGAAAGGGCTCCAAGTGCCACCTTTGGCACCTGTGCCATAGGTTCGCCATCACTGGTGTAGAACATATTTACTGGAAGACTTAATACAGCTGTGTCCAAATTGAGGCCCGGGGGCCAAATGTGGTCCGTTGCAAATTTTGAGCAGCCCACAGACTCTTCTCCCCACCAGCTAAGCCTGTCATGCATCCCTGCCAGCTGGTCTCTCCCCCCCCCAGTCACCTGTCCAGCCTACCCGTCCCCAGCTCCATTGCTGCAGCATCTTCCCCACCTCCTTGCATGTCCTAGAGCAGGCATGTCCAAACTTCGGCCCTCCTGATGTTTTGGACCACAACTCCCAGAATTCCAAGCCTGTATCTCCAATGGCAAAGTACTGTGGGAGTTGTGGTCCAAAACATCTGGAGGGCCAAAGTTTGGACACGCCTGTCCTAGATGCTTATCCAAAGTCTAGCCCAGGGGGCCAAATGCAATTGAATGATTGCCCCCCACATATTTTCACCTCACCAAATCTGGCCCTCCTTGCAAAAAGTTAATACATACTTATTGGGATATCTGATTAGGACTGGCCCTATCATCAGGCACAGTGAGGCTTTTGCTTCAGGCAGCAGTTTGAAGGAGGAGGTAAGAAAATTAATTGTACTATTTCTGTTTTGATGCTCAGGGTCAGAAGAGGTATTTTTGTAAGTTATTGTTTTTGTGCGCCACAGTTATATGCCCTGAGCAGAATACTGTCCATCTTGTCTTTGAGTTGGGGGCAGTACTTTTTTGCTGCTTTGGTTCCAATACAGAAATGTCTTAAAATGCTCCTGTTTCTTATCTCCTCCTTTGGCCCGATGGACCATGATAGTTTAATCTTTTCAGGCCCAGAACCCAACTCAAAGCCTATAAGCTTGGATTCCACAGTACTGTTCCTGCTGTGACTCCCACTTAGGCCGAGTGTGACTCATTTTGGGATCACACCCCACAAGCTGAAGACCAGGGCAATCAATTGATCTCTCCGAAGAGCATCGTGACCTCTTGGGGCATGCACTTGCAAGGGCACATTTCACAGCTTTGTGTCCTTTAGTTCAACCTTATTGATATAGAGTAGCTATGGGTAGAAGAAGATTTCAAAGAGCCCAGCACGCCATGCATCTAGCGATCCACCGGCATAGGTGCAGAGTTGGAGGGAAAGAGAGTGGACCTGAATAATCAGGTGATTTGTATTACCATATTTAAATTAATGGCTGGCCACCTTGGATTCAGCCAAGTCAACAAGCTTGATTTGCAAGTCTGAAAAGCACGATCCATTCCTGCTCTTTAACTTATTGCTTTCAAACTGGGGATATGAATTTAATTTGGTAATGAGCTGGATAATTTAATTTACATGCTTTTAAAATCATCTGCCCATATGAGTTTTGTGTGCTCTCTGTCAGTTCCTTAAAATATGACAAAGCTTCCCTTCTTTGTTTTTGATTCTTTGAGTTTTCTTTGGCCACCCAACAAGGAAACTCAGAGTAGCAACCTTGCCGATCATTAACAAAGAGAGTCAAAATAGAGTATGGATGGAAGTGAAGGGTGACTCCCTTCGTTTATTTCTTCTTTTTCCTTTCTTTTTCTACACAGATCCTAGAACACATTAATTTTAGGTTACATTTCTATATGGCTCTCTGCCCCCCCACCTGCCCCAGATTTATAGTGCTCTGTTGTCATTGGACTGTAATCCTCTTTAGCCCTCCACATTGGGCATGTGGCATGGGAGCTGCATGAGATGGAGGGGTTAACTCAGTGGCTTTGGCATTTGGCTGCAGAGTCAGAGATGAAGAAGTGTAATAGACTGTAAATTGTCTCTCCTTACCGTAAGCCGCCTTGGGTCCTTTTCCAAGGAGAAAGGCAGGGCAAAAATACTCATAAATAAATAAAATTAATAAATAAATTTAATTTCCCACTGTGCCTCCTTGATAGGAACTGAACTTGATAGCCCATAGAGTCCCTTCACGTTCTGCATATCTAAGATGGCAGTGATGATGATGATGACGACGGCGACGGCAACGACATCATCATCATCATCATCATCATCATCATCATCATCATCATCATCATCATCATCATCATCATCATCATCATCATCATCAACAACAACAACAACAACAACAACAACAACAACAACAACAACAGGAAAAGCACAGGATCTCCAGTTCGTGTGCATACCACCATGCATGCCTGTCCATGATATATTCTGTATTCTAGAATTCTCAGAAGGAAATAATTGCTTTCAGAGTAGCAACTAAGGATTTGAATCCCCCCCTTGTGGATACAGACATGCCACTTAACATTTTTCTACACTAGAGTACTGCACTGTTAGTTGAAAAGCCAGGTTGATTAAAAAATAAGCAGATCCATTTTCCAAACATAACCCTCAGGCAGTCCATATTTGGATTGAGCCTACCCTTGTGAGCCTTCCTTCCTCTTCCTCCCACTGAGAAAGATTCAGACTGAGAGATGGCCCAGACTCATGCAGTGAACCACCAAGAGGACTGGAAGTTCAGAACTCAACCTCTCCAGTGCTTCCTCATGCCAACTCTTAGGCCCTTTGTACACGACCCCTAAACTCCGCCGCAAATGGCTTTAAACTCCGGAGCTTAAAAATGTTTCCCCACCAGCTCCGGAGTTTACAGGAAATTAAGTGTGACCACGACCACTTTAGCACGTCCCAGCACACCTTTCAAGTAACTGCTCTCTGGAGGTGAAAATTCTTTGATGCGGTGTAATGATAGTGAGTGCGGGGCTCTCCTCGCTTCTGTTTGTTGTTTTTTGGCTCCCGCCCCTTTAAGAACTACTTAAGAGACTGGAATGTTGCCGCGGCAAGAGCGAGAGGCAGAACGGAGTTGAGCCACGTCTCTTTTCTTCCTGTTTTTTCTCTCTCCCCTCATGCAGCCAGCAGCCAGGATTGCGGAGGGGGTGGGAACGCAGGAACAGCGACAAACCCCTAAGATCTCTGGTCCGAATTTAAGTAGCCAGCAGATCTTAGGGGTCATGTGAAAAGGCCCTTATTTAACTTAATTGTATGGGATTGGTGGTGCAACTTGTCAGAACATTGATGCAGAGGGGATGTCATAAACCATCTTCCAGATCTGTCCTTGGATAAGTTCTACTCCAGAATTTTGACCAGTCCAGTTTTTAAGCCATTGGCTGCCTGAACATGAGCTCTGCTACATGATCAAGGCTCAGTTATACTAGCAGAAAGGTGGGCAGAGTGGGGCTCATGGGCGCAATGGGGTGCCAGTGTTCCCCCAACCCCTGAACACCTTGCAAAAGAGGGTGCCTCAAAATAGCAAATGGCACTACCAGAAGCCTCTAGGAAATGTGATTTGCTGTATCTAAGTAAGACTCGGTTCCTACCCTGTTTTATATTTTAAAAGACCCTTCATTTGAACCAAAAGTGGGGAAAAACAGATCCAGGGAGGTCTGAGGTGTCTTGAAAACAGTAAAACATGCCCCTCGATGACTTCTGAACATTGTCTTGCACATTGAACTGAGTGGAGTGTATCCCAGAGGGTAACTGTTTCCAAGCGACTTCCAGGAAAAGTTCCTGCTGAATTTGCAACATCCGGGTGAAGAGAGCTTTACTAAATGCTAAAAGTGCCACCTTAATGTAATAAATAATACATTCAATGCTAGGTTGATCGCATACCTTACCAAATTTGTGGTGATAGATTTACTATATAACAAGCTTGTCAGGTGGACAAAATCAATGGAAAGGCAATTTGAAACCATGCACAAGGACTACCTTGCCAAGCCATGATACAATAAGAGGGCCGATTATTAACATATGTCAGTATGTGAAAATGCAGCTACTCTTGTTGTGGTTATGGCCAGTCCTCTGTAGGTCTTCTTTGTGGTATGATCTTTCTTTGTACTGATGCCAGAGAGAGATGGGATTTGCCTTGCTATGCCTCCGCCTGTATGAAAGATCCATAGATGTGCTCTGAGAAAGGATCTTTGTGTTCTCCCTCCCCTCCTGGAGGATGGGTAGCATAGTATTCTGAGTTTGGATACAGCTGCTCTAACCAGTAATATGCTCTTGTACCCAAGCCATTTTCTCAGTTGTTTTCTGCCAAATAATTGTCCTTTCCATACTTCCTCCCCAACCTATTTTTCTTGAATTTCCTTTTATTTCCCCTTAATTGATCCAAGGGTTCTAACTTTCTGTATTTTTTAAAAAATGATTTCTTAGTCAATATTTTTTTAAAAAAATCTTAATCCTTTGTCTTAGTATTTCTTCACTGATATTCTTCTCTGTTCAAGACTTTTTTAACTTCCTATGCTAAAATCACATTTCAAACCCACCTGCCTTTTTAATGGGAGCCTGTGTTAAGACTGAGAATTCCATGCTATACAGTAGAACCTAGAATACACAGACAGCACTGTGCAATGCTCAGTCTCAAAATGTTACCTGATCTTTACTGCATCAGACTGTTGGTCTTGCTAAGGTACTGAAAGCAATAGGGTTGAAATGGTAATACTTTGCAGATCCAGGGCTGCACACAGAGAATATTTTTTAATTAAAGGTAGATGAAGCAATGGCCTCTTCACCCATAGTTTTCTTGGCTATATCAACAGAAATAAACTTGGCACAGCATAAAACCACTGGATCTAAGCAGCAGATTCCCCATTTCCTAAGCAATGTCTCTTCCTAGACTTTTGCTGGGCAACCTGTGAAATGATCTGTATCTGCCCCACAGATATAACACCATGGACCAACTCTCTGTTGTGAGAGAGTTGAGGGAAGCCAATAAGGTTGCCAAATGCAATTGGGCCTTCTTGGTGGCTGGCCCGGCATCATGGAACAAATTGCCTAGCAAGATTGGCCAAGCCCCATCCCTAGTAGCCTTTTAAAAAGCAGTAAAAACTTGGCTCTTTAAAGAATCATTTGGTGATTGCTAATGCTTGTCCTGTGCTCCCCTGTGATTTGATGTTTTTGTCATTATTCGTTTTTGTGCCTCTTGCTGGGTTATTTGTTTTTATCTGTTTTCTTTATTGCATTATTGGGTCGATCTTTATTCCTTGTGTTAGTTTGAATTGTCTACATATTGCTTTCTATGTAAACCAGCCAGAGTCCCTGTTGGGAAAATCGGTCATGGTATAGAAATATAAAAATAAATAAATAAATAATATAAGCAAAACCAGAGCACCCTTTCCCTGAAATGGATGCACCTTTCATCCCAAAATTGCCATAGGGATCCCTGACCTGGCAAAGAGGCCTGTTGACCCCGACTCCCCAAACTGGATCTGCCCTTTGTACATACCAGTAACAACTTATGAAATAAAGTTGTGATGAAGATCAAGTCCTAACAGAGGTGTACAGAAAAAGTCTATATACACAATTTGAATTATTGTTACCCCATAAAGTATATACTTTACTGTATGTCAGAAAAAATAGACCAACTCTTTAATTAAAAGGGGTGGGAAGGGAAGATGGGTGAAGTCCAAATGAAGACATATATAAATGTACTCTATAGGGAGCTGAAATGAAAACTTCTTTCCTCTGGTCTACCCAAAGGAGTCTCACCCACCGGCCAGCCCAGGTTTTATCTGATTCAACAGCCAGTGCAGTGGTGGAGGCTGTGTCGATGCAGCTGTGGAAGCTACTGGAAGTCAACCATGAAACATGGAGGGATGCATGTTGATGTGCCCCTTAGCTACTGGGTCATAGCTGGGCTCTTGGTGTGTTAAGGAGGAGCCTAGCTTTGTGCTCAGTTGCTGCTTTGTTGTTTAAACAAGAGGTCTGAACGAGTTTTATTTCATGTAAGATTTTGTGCACTGTAGCCTGTATGTGCAGCTTGCATATTTTTATTTTATTACATTTGTCTTTTTTATTATACTGTACATTAATTATTATTTTATATTATTGTATTTGATTTGTTGATGTAGGATGTCGTATGCTTGAGCAAGTTGTTCTTGCAACATGTTGTACACCACCCCGAGTTCCTTCGGAGAAATCAGGCAGTTAACAAACAAACAAACAAACAAACAAAAAACAATAAATAAATAAATAAATAAATAAATAAATAAATAAATAAATAAATAAATAAATAAATAATGTGTGCTACAGATAACAAACACTAAGGCCAAATAAAACATTTTAGTCCTGTCAGACTTCAGTTGCACCAGTGACTTGACTCAGACTCAGTTCAGTTGTTTCCCCCCCAGTGACTCAAATTCAACTTGTGACTCAGAACTCATCCACCCATTCCTTTTTTTCTGGGGGTGGGGGCATGTTTTTGATAAGGACTCAGACTTGGGACTCAAGACATGATAACAAAGATTCAGACTTGGGACATGAAGCAACACAAGCTGAGGAGCCATGTAGCCATCACAAAAACAAATACAAAAGTGGGACAGATGACTTGGGAGTTGGACTTGAAGAACTGGTAACATCCCTGCTATATTGCAACCTGTTTTGCTCGTGGTAAATTGAGCACCACTCCTCACACAAAAGTTACCCATTTCTTCCTATTCAGGATGGAAAGATCTTCAGCTTTAAAATGCTTCAATGTGGAAGAAGATCTAACCATGCTCATGCTACATAATGCATCAACGCAAAGACTGGGTTTGATTTGGGTAAGAGCAGCAGCATCTTAGAAAGGAACAAAAAAGGTTGACAGCAAACTATGACACATTTCAGTAATCTTCTTTCAGCTCTATTTTGTTGGGTTTTGTAAATGTTATGGATTTTGCTCCACGTGGTTTCATTTTCTTTTACAGTGGTACCTCTTAAGACAAATGCCTCGTAAGACAAAAAAATCTTGTAAGAATTTTTTTTCTGGGAATAGGTATGCTTTGCATGCCAAAAAATTCCCTATGGGATGCTTCACAAGACAAAAAAACATTCTGTGTGTACCCAGGGAAAAAAGGTTATTTTTTTATTTTATTTAGTCTTTATTCTAGACTCCGGAACAGATTAATCTGTTCCCAATACATTCCTATGGGAAATCATGTTTTGTAAGACAAATTTTTCATAAAATGAAGTGACCCATAGCCTCCAATATGGATTAATCCCCTTTCAATGCATTCTTATGGGAAACCACATTTTGTAAGACACAATTTTCTTAAAACAAATTGGCCCATGGAATGGATTAAATTTGTTTTAAGAGGTACCACTGTATTCACAAATTAGAGGGAATTTTGTATTATAACTTGCACCACAGAGAGGAAGAATATTGCTTACAGTCAGTCTGTAAATATGCTGTGGAGGCAGAGGGGAGTCAGGGGACACAATAAATTTAATTTTGCCTGCCTGAAAGGGCTGTTCTTTACCAATGAGATTAAAATATCACTGGCACTAGAAGTCTGTCCCAAGTATATTTCTTTTCTGTCAGCAAAACATTCCCCTCTTGCCCTCTCTTATCTAATGGCTTATCTTCATTCTTGCTTACTGCCTTGTTACTGCGGAAAACCTGATGGCTTCAGACTCGAGTCCCTCAGCCTCGGAGCCTTAACTGAGAACAACAATGACTGGAAAGCCTATCAATGTCACGGGGCCAAGACTCGCCTCTCTTTGCTCAGAACAGCACCAGCCCACCCCCAGGCCTTGTGCTAATTAGAAGCATTGGCAGGTTTCAAAACTCTCAAAAATGCAGAAAAGATTGTGTTCCATGTGACAGCCGACAGTGGATCCAGTTTTCATCTAGGGCCATGGTCACACCTGGGTTTTGATCCTGATCTTCTTTAGGCCCGGCTTTTCCTCTTCGTCCCATCACATGATTTAAATGTGGGACAAGAGTTCCCATGTAAAAAGCTGTTTTTTATATATTTTAAAGTGCAGTTCAGCCCCCCCCTGGCCAGCAGGTGGCGCTAGCATTTGAAAAAAATGGACCACTTGGCTTGGGGGAAATTAAAACTTGTAGGACCGGATAGAGCTTCCAATTTCTCCGAAGGTGAAAAGCAATGAACAAAAACAGTGCCAATTGGCCCCAGGAACAGCCGGTTGGTGCTATGAAAAAAGAAAGAAAAAGAAACCCGGATCATATGCCTGGTCTCACGGCACCTGCCTCCTTAAAAGCTGGATTTTCAAAGCGAGGTAAAAATTTCCCTACCTCCTGGGTGAGTTACAGAAACCTCGCTTAAGGGAGCATTACCGGGTTTTCTTTTTCTCCCCCAAAAGCCTGGTGGCCATGGGGACAGCATTTTTAGACACAGGTTATCTGGTAATTTAAACTGCTTTTAAAGGGACATGGGACCGGGGCCAAATTTGTCTCTGGCTGAGATGTTTTCGGCCTGTCTAGCACTGTCAGCATGTGGTCCACTTGGTATCTGCCTGCCAGAGCTTCCAGGCTGATCCAAGATATTTGGCTGCCTGAGGCAGAGAAACAGTAAACACGTCCACTCAAAGCACAGTGTACGGTGCCTAACAGCAATGAAGTGAGTCTGGCACAGAACCCCCCCCCCAAAAAAAAAGTAAAAACAGCAAGGAAGAAAAGAAGGAGTAACAAAAGACAGCGACCCATTTTCAATCATAAGTCATCACTTGGATTTTGCTAGCTCTCCAAAGTTAGCAGAAAGGAACAATTGTTTGATGCCGTGAAAAAGGTTCTCCTGAAAAGGACTCCCTTGGAAGACCATGAAATCAAAGCTGCTAATGCATCACAGACCAGCAGTGTCACAGAAAACCCTCTCTCTGAAGGCATTTCATGGAAGACTGGTGAGTTTAAGGGCAAATTGTGTCCTGGAAGACATAAGTGTCTTCCCACTGGTGTCAAGATGTTGTTTTTGACCGTTGGATATGTGTCCCTATGGAGCAGCATATGATTTTTATTTTTATTTTGCTTTTTAGCAAAGCTTCCAAAGCTTCCACTGTTCTAGAATGCAAAGAATAACGTATAATAAATAAAAGTATGTTTCAAAAATGTTTGGCCAGGTGCAAAACAATAATAACCCTATTGGTGCCAGTTTGGACTTCATTAGGAATGCACTCTGGAAAGAGGGCGTCATGACTGATAAGATGTCATCTGCTGGCTGCCACTTCTTTTACCATTTGGAAGACAGACACTTAAAAATGGTGTTAGGTCAGGAATTATTTTTAATATAAGGGTTTTCCATAACAGGGTAAGTCTATTGCTCAGATCCCCAAAGAATGGAATGTTCCTGACATAGCAGCCTTAAATGCAACACCATTGCTTCCGGGAGTATTGTGGATGCTGAGGGGAGTATGCTGTGTATTTCCCTCTGTTGGAGAGCAGAGCTACGGATCCCATAACATTTGCTGAGCACCCCTTGGCCTAAATTAGCTCCATGGGCACATTGTCCCAGCGCTAGGAACCAAAATGGCATCCGTTTGTCAAATTCATTTCTGTGCATAGAAAGAAAGAGAGACACCATCTACTTCTTTCTCTCAGGCACTCAAATTCCTTGGGCCATCCCTGTAAATATTTCCATTTATACTACCCTTGCTTTTCCTTTGATTTGACCTAAGAAGCACTCACTGGCCATTTGGCTAAAGGTCAATTTTGCATCTCTGTTTCCTGTACAATGAGTCTGCAGTGTTTTGCCACTCAGCACAGACAGAATTCTCGGTCTTATCAAATGGCAGAATTTCTGCAGCTTTCTTCCTGCCTGGCAGTTGCAGACATGAGTAGGTTATAGACAGATAGCCAGTCTGACCTGTCTCTTGTGGAGAGACACCCAACAGTCACCTTGTCTGCCTGCTCTTGGAAGCAGTGACATATATAAATATCAATTCTCTTTTTTAAAAAGTCTAGCCTCAGCTTTCCAGATTCCTGGGGGACTCTGAAAGGAAACCAACTGGAACCCATTTGTTCTCTTTGCTCGTCGCTTTCCCAGCCTTATCCAAAAGCAGCCAGCCTATCTCTAAAGCGGCAACTGTGGAAAATATGCCCTGGCCACTTGGTGTGAAAGATAGGCGAGACTCCGGGAAAAAAAAAAAGGCTTCTCCACAGCTTATCACCTTTTTGCTGGCTCCACAACAGGCCAGTGTCCCCGTGCAGGAGGAAACAGGCTGTCTGTAAGCCTGAACAGGGCCTCATCAACCACTGATAAGATCCCCTGTGAATTTGCAGACTCTTCTGAGCTTATTATCCTTTCAAATGCCATGGAAGCTATTCCAGATTGCGTGTATGTGTGTCTCTGTGTGTCTTTCTCTGTGTGTGCCTTTTGGCTTTACCGGCTGGGAGGTCCTAGAACCTGTAGGGCAGCTTTGAATGTGTGCATGCACGCAGACACACAGCAAATCACAAACAGAGGCTGGAAAAGGTTTTCTTTTGTGGGGGTGGGTTTACTTGCTTAAAATACTTCAACCCATGCAGGTTTGGGATATACTGGGAGTTTGTGCACAAGTCAGTTTTCCTATCTGTTGGCAAAAAATAACCTCCTTGTTAGAATTTGATTGACATGACCAGTCCTATTGTCATGTAGACTGACGTGACGACCTCAGGTGTCAGGTCTGGAGCAGCAAAGGATTGCTGATTTTTTATTAATCTTGTACTTTTGCTGCCAGGGACAAGAAGAAGTACTTGCAGGGCCTTCTGCTTCATATGCCTCCCAAATGGGGCTGAATTTATTTTATTTTATTTTTGGCTTTATATACCACCAAGTTTAATTTTGTACCCTGATTTTTGAGGTGAGTGGGTGGGAACTGTATAGTGGAGTACAGAATTTGCTGCTCTGCATCAGGCAGTAAAATATGTTTGGCCAGCCCTGATTTCTGAACTGAATGGAGAAATAGAAGCAGCTGCTTAGAACTTTTCTTAGCACTTCACTAGATTATATGATTTATTTATTTTTTTATCTAGAATCAGTGCACCTTTAAGAGGAAAGCACTGCCTATTTAGGCTTCAACCTGCTTTTGACAAATTAGTTTTGTTTTGTAATTACTTATTTCAGACACAGCAAGGCTTGCTTCTCATGTCTGATGTTTCAGACACACCCTAAAACATTGGCATGCCAGATGTTTTGGACCACCACTCCCATAGTCCTTTATCATTGGCAATACAGGCTTGGAATTCTGGGAGTGGTGGTCCAAAACATCTGGAGTGCCAAAGGTTCTCCACCACTGCCCTAAAAGATCTGTGTTAGCTGGAGGGTTAACTTTGTTAAAGGAGGAAGTATCCTTTGGCTTTAATGTGGGATGCGTCCCCTTATGGTTGGCACAATATGGTTTAGCTGCCCCAGTGCTACACATTTAAGAAGAACCAGATTGAGGAAAGGTGATGAAATAGTGAGCAAAGTGGTCACATGATCGATGTGTTAGTTAATCTGCAAGAAATGCTTTGTTCAGATTTGAGGAAGTTAAGAGGTTTTTTTGGGTGTGCATCAGCCAATTGCTACCACTTTCCATCTCTTACATAAGAAGATGAACTAATGTGAGGAAAATGTCTGTGAAGATTCTCAGTCATCCAGGTGAGTTTATCTGGAAGTTGAGTCATGGCTACTGGACTTCTTTTTTGAGAGATAGAAACGTATCGCTGTTCATCCAACCGATGAAGCTGATAATCCAGATAATGTGAGGAAAGGCAACATTGAAAAACATAATACCTAAAAGCATAGGCCCTTGTTGTTTATAACGTTAGTTATTCAAATGTACATGACTGAATTGAATTGTTGCTCTGAAGGAATAACAAATATGGGCTGTAACTTAGTAACAGGGGTGTTCCCTGTCATCTTTGTCAGAGAAGTCTGGGGTCCTGAACATACAGTATGTAGAAATCAGCATAGCGCTTTGTGCATCTGATGAGATGGCATGTATTCTACAAAAGCATAATCACCTTAGGCTCAAGGGTGGCACAAGGGCCTTTTGTCCACATTTTATTGGTAGTTGTGTTTCTTTCTAACGAGAAACCAGGCCATATCTTTGTAAAATTCTTGAAAATTCTTGTGGGGTCAGCCCCTATCTATTGAATGCTAGCACTCTGGAGGGAATTCCTGAAGCCCTTGTAAGGGATGATGATAATTCTTTGGTTGATAAAGAAAGAGTCTAATATCCTCCTTGGATGCTTGAAACATGATTAGCATTGCATTAAGGGCTTGAGTGCAGTGACAACTCACTTATTCAAGACCAAAGGCACCAGGGCCTCAACAGAGAGAAAGACTGAGAAATATAAAATTCGATATGGCTACCTTCCTAGATTAGTTTGGATTTACTCCATCAATCTGTCATTGCTGTTGCCAATGCTGCACATTGATCATGTCTGTCACCGCATCTGCAATACAAAGTCCTTGCAGTATACTCTCACTTTTATGTTAATGGTTCTATCCTATGGAACTCTGATATTTGTAGGTACTGTACCTGGGATTTTCTGCTAGAAAGCTCTAACACACACCACTGAACTAAGGCTAAGTGCTTCCAGAATGGAATTCCTATGTATGTATTTATTCTGTGTATGAATAATTTTACAGTGTTCTTTGAGACTGAAATTCATCATGAATAATCTCTGAAGTGCTGAAACTATGTAAAACACAAAGCCAATAAATTAGCTCATGTCTTCCAGAAAGAAAGGAAGTTCTTGTTTCCTAGTCACATGTGACCAAGAAGACTTGGAGAAATGGAGCCTAGTGGCGTATTTATTAAAATGTCTGTACTGCAGCTAAAACTGTGCTCACGGCCTGGGTTCAATCCCAGATAGCAGGTTCATGGTTGAGTCAGCTTTCCGTCCTTCTGAGGTCAGTAAAATGAGTACCCAGCTTGGTGTGGGGGCAATGTGTAGCCTGCATACTGTAATTAAACTGTAAACCGCCCAGAGACTACTTGAAGTGGGATGGGGTGGTATATAAGTAGTATATTGCTTTGCTTTAAGGAGCCAGTAGTACTCAAGAGACAGAAGCCATATCAGCTGCAGTATGCAAGTCCTGAGTAGAGATGGGCATGACCAGAAAAATTTTTTTTCCGAGTTGTCGTTTTTCGGGACGGGTCTGTTTCGGGTCGTTTCCGTTTTTCGCGAATTTTTTTAAAAATTGTCGTTTCGTTGTGTCGTTTGTTGTTTGTCGTTATCGCCGCCGCGATTTCGCGCGATTTGACGTCCCAGCGAGTGGCGTCCCGCCGGCGCTAGGTGTTTTTGTGCCGTAGGCGGCGGGCGGGGTGGCGGGGTGGCATGGGCGGGCGGCGGAAGGGGGAGGGACGGGTGCGCGGGTGCGCAGGCGCGCAGGCGGCAGGGGCGCAGACGTGGGTCCCGCAATGACCCAGAGCAGGCGGAAAACACTTTAAACTGACTTGCTGCACAAGATTGCATCGAATAAAGCAATTGCAATTTTTATTGCAAACAAAGTGGGCAGTGCACCCACAGCAGAGCTGCAGGCAGGGTATGAAAGGACCTTGGCTTGCCACCAAGAAAATGAAAATTTTAAAATAAATCCACACCTCCCCTCCCACTCAAACCTCCCCCCTTTGAAGCACTATCAGAAAAGAAATCCTAACAAACTGCAGGAGAATAAAAAAGAATAAACTGTGTTGCTATTCCCCACAGCAGACAGAGAATGAAAGGAATTATTATTATTTCCTAAAAATTCAATTGAATCAATTCCCTCCCTGCCTGCCTAACTGAAATCTAAAGGCTCCGCGAAATCGAAACTAGTCTAGCACAGCAGCCAGCTACACACAGCCCTCTCCCACCCACATCCAAGCCCGGACTGCGACTCTTCTGGGAGTGCCTCGGCTTTTTATGCCGTCTTGCACATCCAGAAGTGTCAGTCAAAACCTGACCATGCAATTGGTAGAATGGGTCCAAAAATTTGCATGGTCGCATCCCATGGCCAGACCATCATTGCGCAGGTGTAAAAAAATAAAAATAAAATAAAATAAAATCAGTGTGACCTTTTACTGCTATAAAAAACCCACTGCTGCTACTGTAAAAATTCAAGCATTTAAAATAGCTAATTTTCGCATGTTTCTGTGGTGCTTTGGTGGTTTTTTGGACCACGATTTAAAAAAAAATATTGCGGACGCCATTTTGGATCCCCCCGCACCACATGGCAAATGGAGATGCCGAGGATGCCCCCTCCCAGCCTGGTACCAGCAGCCCAGGACAGGAGGGGGGGAGGCTGGGGACCCCCCCCAGAAACCACCCCTCTGGTAGGTGCCCTCAGGCAGGCATATTTTCACCTGCTTTTTTGGCCGGGAATCAGGGTTTTTTTATTTTTAAAACTTTTTTCTGTGCCGCTTGGCATCGTGCAATCGCCGCGTGATGCCAGGAACGACAACGACAAATCAGACCCAATTTTTCTTTTTTTGGTTTGAGTTCGAGTTTTGACAGCTTAATTGTCGTTACCGTTTCCATTACGTAACAGAAACGATATCCGAAAACGGAAATGACAATTTCGCCAAGTCGTGCCCATGTCTAGTCCCAAGTCCTCTCACGAGAGGGGCTGTTGAGACCTGCTCTCCATGCAGAATGATAGCACTTGCCAGAATTATAGCCAACTTTCCAGAACTTTCTGCAGCTCACTCTTAGGCCCTTTTCACACGACCCCTAAGATCCGCTGGCCACTTAAATTCGGACCAGAGATCTTAGGGGTTTGTCGCTGTTCCTGCGTTCCCACCCTCTCCACACTCCTGGCTGCTGGCTGCGTGAGGGGAGGGAGAAAAAAAGGAAGAAAAGAATGCCGCTCACCTCCGTTCTGCCAGTCTCGCTCTGTTCCCGGCAGCATTCAGATCTATTAAAGGGGCGGGGGGCAAAACAACAACAAACAGAAGCAAGGAGAGCCGGGCAGTCACTACTGTTTTATCCACATCAGGAATTTTCACCCTCCGAGAGCAGGTACATGAAAAGTGCGCTGGGACGCACTTAGGTGGGCGTGGTCGCACTTAATTATCTGTAAACTCCGGAGCTGGTGGGGAAACAATTTTAAGCTCCGAAGCTGGGAGCCATTTGCGGCGGAGTTTAGGGGTCGTGTACAAAGGGCCTTAGTTTAAATGACAACCAAGCTGTGTGAAACTGTGAGCCAGCCAAGGACTCCTACACCATTCTTTGCTAAGTGGGAAATATTTTTGACTATGTCTCCCACAGTCCCTAACTAGGCAAAAAAAAAAAAATTCTGGATAAAGGTTGCCTACCCTGACTAGGTTGACAAATACTACACCCAGCTTTTCGCATATCTTCAAATCTTTGATTGTGCTTCCCATTTTCAGGTAAAGTATAGCAGTTATGTTCCCTTCAAGGTGATCCAGACCAAATAATGTTTATCTGACCTTCTTTATCTTCCTCTTTCTAACTCCCTGTCCTTCAAGACAGAGGTTCAGAAGCTATCCTCAGAATTTTTCAGCCATTTCACAAACATGATGTTGAAAAGCATGCCTCAAGGTTGGTAAGGAAATATAGTAATTTCCTTATAAGGCAAAAAGCATACTAAAGAACAACAAACAGGGAGATACAAAAGCGCACAAACTTTGATTTGTTTCAGATGCTTTGCATGTCTGTTCTAAAAGAAACTGATTATATGATGCTTAGAGCTGAGCAGGTAGACCCATCTCCATACAGTCAAAAGGCCTTCAGGTTGTAATATCTTTAAAAGGGGTGGTCAAGTAAAGAGACACCCAGGTAATCAGATACTGGAGACAATGTGACCTTCATTTCCTAATGCTCACCTACTGTACAGGGCTGGGAATGAAACTTCATACGTGGATTCATTGCCATTTGTCTCGCCGCTCTGCCCTTGACACTCAGGATGAAGCTGCATGATGATCCAGGTTAACAGATACCAGATGGAGAAGTTAGCACTGAAATGGAACATGGAAGGATGCAGAATGATGATGAGATGAAAGGACACCATTTATTTTCTTTTTATTCTTTAATGCATGAGACAGAGAGTGCTTCGAAAGGGGGTTCAAGCGTTATGAGCATGGGATGCTCCTTTATGTTTACCAGTATGAGGTGCCTCTTGTGAAGATTCAGGGGTATGCTTTGCTATCACCAGTGAATAGAGGAGTGGCACCATTGTTCATTAGTACTACTAATAATAACAACCATGTGCCCTCAAGTCAATTCTGACTTATGATGACCCTTTTCCGGTTCTTCTAGGCAGAGTAACCATAATAAGTGGTTTACTCTTGCCTTCTTCTGGGGGCACCCTGGGGCTGTGCAGCTTGTCCAAGGGCACACAGGCAGTGTTTCCCAAACTGTGTGCTGTGGCTCAATGGGGTGCTGAGAAGCCCAACGGGGCGCCACAGAATTCTCCAACCCTTCCCCGCTTCCTTCTCTCATCTCCCCCAAAAGGATTTACAGCACATACTTGTAGTTTCTCTGCTATCTGTGCATGGTGGAGGGAGGGAACCCTTGGCCAGCACTAGGTTTCCTCTCCTCCTGTTTAGAAGGGAGTCAGACTCTACCTTCCTCAAAAACAAACAAACAAAAAAGAAGCGTCTCCATTTCTCCAGGAGCTGCTTCTCTTTTAGGCCATGGTCACACCTGGGTTTCGATCCTGATCTTCCGAAGGTCCAGTTTTTCCTCTTCGTCCCATCACGTGATTTAATATGTGGGACAGGAGTTCCCACATCCAAAGCTTTTTTTTTTAAGTGCAGTTCAGCCCCCCCTTGGCCAGCAGGTGGCACTAGCATTTAAAAAGTGGACCACTTGGCTGGGGGAAATTAATGCTTGTAGGACCCGATAGAGCTTCCTGTTACTCCGATGGTGCAGAGAAAATTTAAAAAACAGTGCCGATCGGCCCCAGGAACAGCCGGTCGGTGCTGTGAAAAAAGAAAGAAAAAGAAACCCGGATCATCTGCGTGGTCCCACGGCGTCTGCCTCCTTAAAAGCTGGATTTTCAAACCGAGGCAACAAATTCCCTCCCTCTCTGGTAAGTTTTAGAAACCTCGCTTAAGGGAGCATTACTGGGTTTTCTTTTTTCTTTTTTTTTCAAAAAGCCCGGTGGCCGTGGGGACGGCATTTTTAGACACAGTTTATCTAGTAATTTAAACTGCTTTTAAAGGGACGTGGGACTGGGCCCTGACAAGTCAGGCCACCAGGGCATTTCCATTAAGCCCCCTGTATATAGCATATCTGGTTCGGGCTAGTGGCCACTCCGGGTAATTAGAGATGGGCACAAAACACTAAAATAGTGTTTCGTTTCGTTTTTTGTTTCGTTCAGTTTCCTTTCATTTTGTTTCATTTGAAATGGTTTTTTTAAAAAATGCATTTTGTTAAAGTATTTGCCTATCTCATGGAAATTAATCAAGAAAGATTCTCATATCAAAATTCTCATATCGAAATGACTGGTATGGCAAAACTGGAAGAACAAATGCCCACCTTCTATTAATCAATGGGCAGAGGATTGCACATGGATAAATATAATGGTGTATGTTTTTGTGTTTAAGGCAACATCCTAGAAACCCAAATCAGTGCACTTCATGGTTTTTACCCCACTCTTCCAAGAAGAGATTTTGAGTGATTTATTGACACAATGGGTTTCTCCTGTTTTTCTCTTACCTGTTGCTTCCTGAAGTTGATTTGGAAGAAAAGGAGGAAGAAGAGAAAGAAGTAGTCATTGTTCTTTGGGAAGTGCCGTGTATAGAGCTTCCTACACAGCGAGAATATATCTCCCGGGGAGGATTTTCCAAAAATGAAACTGTTGCAGTTGAATTTCAGGCCTTTGCTATTCCTTTTTAAAAATCTGGGTAATTTGATTTTAGGTTTCCATTTGGAGTTATTATTTTATCTACATGTGTGCTTCACTTTTTTCTTGTTCTAGGAAGGAAGGAAGGAAGGAAGGAAGGAAGGAAGGAGGGAAGGAAGGAAGGAAGGAAGGAAATTTAAAACACTAAATGGGCCCTTGCTGTATTTCTTAAAAATAATCTGATCCTTCTCTGCTTCCTCTGTGTGCTTTGCTCTCAAAGGCAGAAGACAGTAGTAATGCTCTTCACAAATTATAGAGACCTTGAAGGAGTGTGTGCTTTGCTTCACTCTTGGCTGTTAGTCAGGAATCAAGGAATCATGTATGGTGCTAAATGTTCCATCAAGGTACAGTAATCCCCCACCTATCTCGGGCGCTAGGGACCCAACCCGACCTGCAGTAATGGAAAATCTGTGATATGCGAATGCTGGGTTGGGTCAGGACTGGATGGCCAATCTGGGTCTCCTACACTTACTTGAGGGCTGGTGCTGCCCCGAACAGGCCTCCGATGGGTTTCTCGGGCCTGTTGGAAGCCTCAGAAGTGGTTTCCAGTGATCAAGAAGTCACTTCCAGTTCACCTGAAACCACTCCTGGGCCCTCCGTCAGGCCAGGGAAGCTTGTTGGAGGCCCCAGAAGTGGTTTCCAGCGATCCAGAAGTCACTTCTGGTTTTACGGAAGTGACTTTCAGTTTGCCTGAAACCACTTCTGGTGCCTCCGACAGGCCCAGGAAGCATGTTGGAGGCCAGTTCGGGGCAGCGCCAGGCCTGGGGGAAGTGCAAGAGGCCGCAAGCAGTCTCAAGCAGCTTGCCCTAGGGAGCCTTGCACTTCATAAACTGTGGTCCCGCCGTATGCCACGACTGCAGAATATGAACCATGAAATGGCGGGGGACAACTGTATCTTTTTTTTCAAGTCATCCTATCTGAATGAAAACATGGAATCTCAAGACTAATAATTCTTTCCCAAATCACCACTGATGGTAGATGCTAAATTCCAGCTAAATAATGTGGGGCTACTTCATTGCATGGCTGGTAGTGACCAACCATCAAACAATGTGAAGAATTGAGGGAAGCTATGAGGAGAAGTTGAATAAGATATAGCATGGAAAAGAGAAAAGAAGCTGGGGAGATTTAGCCAGCATTGCAAATGCTAGCTAAATCCAAATCAGGAGCAAAGCTGGCTGAACAAATTAAAAATCTTTCATGCCTTCCCAGAGACAAAAAGTAGTGAATTAAAGCAATGCAATTACCTTCCATTACATACTTCACTTATCTCAGCATAACATTGCATTCAGTGACTTCCAGGGTATCTTCAGATCTTCTGGGAGCTCCAATAGATTGAGAGGTGTGAGGGATGGAGTCTCGGTTAAGATAATTCCCCTACACATTGCTCATATGCATTGATTGGATCTTCAGACTAAATAACTATGAACAAAACATCTTCATTCTTTTCTACCAATATTTTCAGTCTCTGCCTCTTCTTTAGTCGGGCTGTGGTAGGAAAAGCAAAGCCAGATTCTAACCCAAAGCACTGAGTGAAGCAGTCATCAAAAATGTGGCCAGACGCTTGTCATGAAAAGTCCCATGGAGGACTGTAGTGGGAACCAACACTTTCCCTCCCACCTAACCATGGTTCCCCACATCTGTTTAGCTGGCCATATAATGTGTTCAAAGTCTCCATGTGGAAAAGACTACATGTGGAAAACACCATGTGTATTCTGCTTTGTTAGGCACCCAGATATATTTGTGTTGTGCTCAGTGAATAAAAGCAGCACCTCCAAAACTTCTTAAGGCTCTGGAAAAGAAGTAGGTTACACTCAGGCTTCCAGAATCCTGTCTTATGTCTTGGACCCGTGTTAATAGTGATATGTGGTAAAATACTGGTACAAACCAGTTTCCCCCAACCTGATGTCCTCCATGTGTGCTGACTACAATCCCCATCAGGGCCAGCTAACATGGCCCATGTGTCTCGCAGTGAACTGAACAAGGCAGGCTGCACTAATCTCTGGTAAACTGCACTGGTTTAGACGAGTATCACTACGCAGAAAGGTGCTGGGGCCGTGATTTAAAATGGCCCAGTAAAATCAATTCTTGTTAAAGGAGTTATATATCCAGATGGCAACTTGTTTAAAACTAATTACTTGTCCAATAAATGGATATTGCTTTCTAATTTGGTCTGGAGTCTTCCCATCCTATCTCTGGCAGATAGCCAGATATCAACTGAACACTGCTGCAGGAAATTAAGGAAATTCCCTAACATAATAACACACTCTGAATGTATACCATGTTCCCTTTGTGAACTCAGAAGCGAATGCATCCACGATGATGGACAGAAAAGTGCTGATCATACAAATGCAGATTTCCCTCTCACATTCCAGAATATAAATTTGCCCACCCATTTTTGAATTAATTAAATCAAAATATTTAATGAGATTATGGAAGGTGCAATTTTTATGAAGCCACAGGTAGTTTTACTAAAGATTAAAAAAACATGTTGAGTGATCAGGGTGGCTGGAAAAGTGTCAGGATTAGGGATGGGCACAAAACTGGGAGGAAAGTGTTTCATTTTGTTCCATTTTGTTCCATTTTGTCCCCCCCCCATTTCATTTCATTCTGTAAGTGACAATTACTTTTTGTTACTTTTGAAACAAAATGAAATGAAATAAATATGGATGGGCATCTTACGAAAAATGACATGCTGTTTTGTCATTTTGTAAGGTTTTGAAATGTTACAAAACAAATGGCAGACAGCGTGTCATCACAAACTGAACTAAAACAATGTTTTCAGTTCAGTTCCTTCTAACTGTTCCTTCTAACTGGGTGTGAATCCAAGCAGAGCTACTGCTGAGAGAGAAAAAGAGAAAGAAGACAGCACTGGTAAGTTTCTGGGTTGGAGCAGTTCAGTTAGGGCTCTTTGACCGGCCCGTGCGCCTGACGGCACGCGAGATTTTATTTTTGACATAAAAGGAGGAACATTGGTAATAGATTATTATTTCTTGAATAGTAGCTAGTAACACTGTAAAATCTTCAAGGCCCAGAATACTGCACTCATTAAAATGGAGTCTGAGGGAGCAGCTGTAGTTACCTGTAACACTTGTGCCATGTTTGTCATCTTGACAAAACGCACAGAGAACTACACTTGCTGCAAGTGCAAGCTGGTTGCACTATTAGAAGAGAAGGTCCAGGAGCTAGAGGCCTGCATATCGAACCAGCAACATATTAAGGAGCTTGAGCGGTTCTTGGACAGAGCGGAACAGACTATCCAGGTCCAAGAAGAGACAGGGCACACTTCTGAGGATGTAATCACTTCCCCAACCCAGGAGGTAGATGCGTGGAGGAATGTGACTCAAAGGAGTAGAAGGCCAAGGGATCGCTCAGAGAGTCTCATATTGCACAATCAATTTGAGGCTCTTTCCCTCATCACACCTCATGAGGCACACACTGAGGAACAACTGGTTCCACCTGAAGATCTCTCCCTCATCACAATTGATGAGATACAAGATCAGGTACATGTAGAAGAACAGGCTGCAGGAGAGAAGCTCCTTCTGCTAGGGGATTCTATAATTAGAAATACGAAGGGATGGATTTGTGATGAGCATGATAACCGTATAGTCACTTGCCTGCCAGGTGCAAAGGTTGCAGACACCACGAGAAATCTAGATAGCTTGTTAGAGAGAACCGGGAAGGAGCCAGTGGTCATGGTACATGTTGGTACCAATGATGTCGGGAAGGCCAAGCGGTCAGTCTTGGAAGCCAAGTTCAGGTTGTTAGGAAGAAGATTGAAGTCCAGGACTTCCAAGGTAGCATTTTCAGAAGTGCTACCTGTTCCTTGTGCAGGACCCGTCAGGCAGGCAGAGCTCAGAAGCCTCAATGCATGGATGAGGCGATGGTGTCGAGAGGAGGGCTTTAGATTTGTCAGGAACTGGAGAACATTTTGGGACAAGCCAAACCTGTTCAGGAGGGACGGGTTGCACTTGAATCATGATGGAACCAGATTGCTGGCACTCAACCTCAAAAAGGCTGCAGAGCACCTTTTAAACTGATAACTGGGGGAAAGCCTACAGGAGCTGAGTGGCATCCGGTTCAGAACACCTCATCCACAGGGAATGAGGTTGGAAAGGGTAGAGAATCACATAGAGATGACATAGCAGGTATTAGTACTGGGAGAATAATGGAATGTGATAGTTTGTCTACTGAAAATAATACCTGTGGGGGAAAAAGAACAAAGCAGCAGCTGTTGTTGCAGAACCCATTGTACAGGTGCTTCTACGCCAATGCTCGAAGCCTCCAACCAAAAATGGGAGAACTTGAACATTTGGCAGCTGGGGATAACATAGATATAATAGCCATAACAGAAACCTGGTGGAATGTAGAGAACCAGTGGATACAGCAATCCCAGGCTATAAACTCTATAGAAGGGATAGAGAGGGGCGGGTTGGAGGGGGAGTGGCCATCTACGTTAAAGAAGGGGTAAAATCCAGCAGAATGGAGATTGACAGAGGGTCTGACTCCACCATAGAATCACTGTGGGTTAAACTACCAGGTCCAAGGAGTGATGTGATAGTTGGGGTATTCTATTGTACACAAGATCAAAAACGTGAGGGGGACCTTGAAATGAGGAGACAAATCATGGAGGTGTCTCAGAAGGATAGGATAGTAATCATGGGGGACTTCAATTATCCCCACATTGACTGGGCCAATGCGAGCTCCGGGCAAGAAAGAGAAACTGGGTTTCTCGACTTGCTGAATGACTGTGCCTTAGAGCAACTTGTCATGGAGCCCACCCGAGAACAGGCAACTCTGGATCTAATACTGTCTGATACTCAGGACCTGGTCAGGGATGTGAATGTCACTGAGTCTCTGGGGAACAGTGACCATGCTGCAATTTCCTTTGCCATGCATGTTGGAGGAAGAGTGTCAAGCAAATCAGACATAAAAACCCTTGGTTTTCGAAGGGCAAACTTCCCTCAGATGAGGAAACTAGTTAGAAAGAAATTGAAGGGGAAGGTTGGAAGAATCCAATCTCTTCAGAATGCATGGAACCTGTTTAAAACAACGGTAACAGAGGCCCAGCACAAGTGCATACCACAAAGAAAGAAGAGTTCATTTAAGTCCAAGAGGGCACCGGCATGGTTAACGAGTGGAGTTAGAGAGGCTCTAAAGTGCAAGGAGAGGTCTTTCTGTAAATGGAAATCCTCCCCAAATGAGGAAAATAAAAAGGAACACAAACTCTGGAAAAAAATGTAAGAAGATGATAAGAGAGGCAAAGAAAGATTTTGAGGAACGCATGGCTAGCAATATAAAGGGTAATAATAAAAGCTTCTTTAAATATGTTAGAAGTAGAAAACCTGCCAGAGAACCAGTTGGCCCTCTGGATGGTGAGGGAGGAAAAGGGGAGATTAAGGAGGACTTGGAAATTGCAGAGAAATTAAATGAGTTCTTTGCTTCTGTCTTCACGGCAGAAGACCTTGAGCAGATTCCGCTGCCTGAACGGCCCCTCTTGACTAAAGAATTAAATCAAATACAGGTTAAAAGAGAGGATGTTTTAGGACTAATTGATAAATTGAAGATTAACAAGTCACCGGGCCCAGATGGCATCCACCCAAGGGTTATTAGGGAACTGAGAAATGAACTTGCAGATCTCTTAATGGTAATATGCAACTTGTCTCTTAAAACAGCCACAGTGCCGTGGGACTGGAGGATAGCAGAGGTCACACCAATATTTAAAAAAGGAAGGAGGGGGGACCCGGGAAACTACAGGCCAGTTAGCCTTACATCTGTCCCAGGGAAGATGGTGGAAAGCCTCATCAAAGAGAAAATCTTAAAACACATAGAACAAACCTTGCTGAGAGAAAATCAGCATTGCTTCTGCAAGGGTAAGTCTTGTCTGACAAATCTTTTAGAATTGTTTGAAAAGGTCAACAGGCATGTAGATTTGGGTGAACCGGTGGATATAGTCTATCTGGATTTTCAAAAGGCTTTTGACACAGTCCCTCACCAGAGGCTGCTGAGAAAATTGCACAGTCAGGGGATAAGAGGGCAGGTCCTCTTATGGATTGAGAACTGGTTGAGATCCAGGAAACAAAGATTAGGTGGTCAATGGGAAATTTTCACAATGGAGAGAGGTGAAAAGCGGTGTGCCCCAGGGATCTGTCCTGGGACCGGTGCTTTTCAATCTGTTCATAAATGACCTGGAGACAGGGATAAGCAGTGAGGTGGCCAAGTTTGCCGATGACACAAAACTTTTCCGTGTGGTAAAAACCAGAGAAGATTGTGAAGAGCTCCAGAAAAATCTCTCCAAACTGGGGGAATGGGCTACGAAATGGCAAATGCGTTTTAATGTAGCCAAATGTAAAGTAATGCATATTGGGGCAAAAAATCAAAACTTTATCTATCAACTCATGGGCTCTGAGTTATCCGTGACAGATCAGGAAAGAGATCTTGGAGTGTTGGTGGACAGCTCCATGAAGGTGTCTCCCCAATGTGTGGCAGCGGTGAAGAAGGCCAATTCCATGCTAGGGATTATCAAAAAGGGGATTGAAAATAAAACAGCCAACATTATAATGCCATTATACAAAACAATAGTAAGGCCGCACCTGGAGTATTGTGTACAATTCTGGTCACCGCATCTCAAGAAAGACATAGTGGAACTGGAAAAGGTGTAGAAGAGAGCGACTAAAATGATTACTGGGCTGGGGCACCTCCCTTATGAGGAAAGGCTAAAACATCTGGGGCTCTTTAGTCTGGAAAAAGGCGCCTGCGGGGGGATATGATTGAGATGTACAAAATAATGCAGGGCATGAGTAAAGTGGATAGAGGGAAGCTCTTCTCCCTCTCACAAAATACCAGAACTAGGGGACATACACTCAAATTGAGGGCTGGGAGAGTAAGAACAGACAAAAGAAAATATTTTTTCACCCAGCGCGTTGTTGGTCTATGGAACTCCCTGCCGCAGGATGTGGTAATGGCATCTGGCCTGGATGCCTTCAAAAGGGGATTGGACAGATTCCTGGAGGAAAAGTCCATCACAGGTTACAAACCATGATGGAGATGTGTAATCTCCAGGCTTAAAACCAGGGTACTTCAAGGGCCAGATGTAGGGGAGTGGCATCAGGAGACAGATATCTAGTCTCATGCGCTCCCAAACGCATCTGGTGGGGCCACTGTGAGATACAGGAAGCTGGACTAGATGGGCCTTTGGCCTGATCCAGCATGGCTCTTCTTATGTTCTTATGTTAACTGGGAAGACACCACCAGATCTCCCTTAAGGTAAGGGGCGGTGATTGGGTGGCTGTTTCCTGGTTCTCACCACCGCCCCTCAGCTGTATTTTTTTGACAGCTTGAGCTGTCAAAATCAGCTGGGAGGTGGTGCGGAGAGAAACAGCGAGCCTCTTGCTGTTACAATTGGGCAATTTTAAAAGGGCTCCAGAAGAAATGTCAATGGTTGTAGCCTTTTTAAAATGCCCCCCCAACAGCGAGAGGCTCATTGTTTTTTTTGGGGGTTAAAAGGCTCAGCTCCACTGGAGCCCTTTTAAAAATTGCCCACCAGAAACAGCAAGAGGCTCGCTGTTGTGAGCATCCAATTTTGAAAGGGCTCTAGCTGAACTGTCAAAGGCTGGAGCCCTTTTAAAATCGCCTGCTCGCAACAGCAAGAGGCTCACTGTTTCTGTCCCCACTCACTCCCAGGTGGTTTTTTTGACAGATTGAACTGTCATAATCAGCTGGGAGGCAATGGTGAGAATCGGGAAACAGCTGCCCGATCTCAGCTCCTTGCCTTAAGGGAGATCTGGCGGAGGCTTCCCAGTTCAGAGGAAACGAACTGAAAACATTGTTTTGGTTTAGTTCATGACAACACGCTATCTGCCGTCTTGCTTCATTTTGAAACTTTACAAAATGAAACAGAATGTCATTTTTTGTAAGGTGCCCATCCCTAGTCAGGATGCCTGTTGATTTACCACATTTATATCTCACCACCACCCCTCACACACATATAGGTAGTTACCACTAATGAAATACAGATGAAAAGCAAAAGCTTGGTTAAAGTATCACAAATATTAAAAATATCATAGCAGAAGAAAAAGTCAGCATCTAACCAGTTAGACCATGTTCATTTATAGACCAGCTTACCTGGCAAAACCCACCTTAATAAAAATAACATTGCCTTTCTGTTGGAGGATGATAAAGAGCAAGTTAATCTAGCCTCCCTCTACTGAGATTTCCAGAGTTTGAGAATGGCCCTTAAGAAAGTCTTTCACCAATACATATTAGACTGTTTCCAAAGAGGTAGCTGTCTTACAATGCAAATACATAGCAGGGAAAATAGAAATCTGTGCACCTTGTTTCCCTGAGTAAGTTTGCATTAGTCAAGTCAGGAGGGAGAAAGGAGGAACATAGCACCATGTCTTGTTTACAGCTTGTTAAGGTAACTCTTCCAGGGCCCTCCAGGTTTGCAGGAGGCATAGCTATATCAAAACTATCTTAACAAGCTTTTCATTACCAAGAGCTAGCTTAACACGTTGCTTATTAGCAATTTCCTCACCATTCTCTGTTGATTTCTTACTGTTCCCCCCACTTTGCTCTCCAGTTGTCTTAGCAAATCCAGACTTGCACTAAGCCCTTAAACACACACACAAATAAATGTTTTGGATCCAGCAGGACCTTAGCTGTCAGTGCTCCATTGCTTCCTTTCTTCCCAAGTTGAACTAGGAAGCTGTGAGAGCCAGCTTCTGGCTGCTCATTCAGTACTGAAGCTGCATCAGCTCAAGCTATCACACAACGTGAACCAATGCAAATGAATTTGATTGAGAGAGAAAAAACACTAGAAGCTCCATTAGCAGATGCAAAAGATAAAGGTTGGTGGAGACTCTGGCCTAATTTGAATTGACTTGTACATCATGTACTCAATCTATAATAATAATTATTGGTGCCTGGGATGGCACCAATAATTATAATGTTTTGTTTGGAACACCCCTATTGGTTGAGTTGGCTTATGGAATGCTGAATCCTGCTATCAACTCAACAAATGGGGGTGTTCCAAACAAAACATTATAACAATGGAACTGGAACTGGGATCAGAATATCTACTCTTGCTCTGTGCCAATTTTGAGAATATTTGGGCAAATGGTTTTCAAATTACGATTTTTTAAAAATAAAATAACACTGTTTCATCCCCATGCCAAACCAAGCAACCTGGAGCTCCAGCCAAATTAAAACAGATCAAATACATCAATAACACCAAATTTGCATGCCAGGGAAAACTTGTCAGTCCCACCCACTTGCTTTTGAATTTCAATGGAATTCAACCATTTATGGCTCTAATTCACAACTTCAAAGTAGCCATTTCAAAACAAGATAAACTATGACTTTCTGGCTTTCTCTTATAAGACGGGGCAGCCAATCAATGACTGTTTTAAAGAAGCAATTAATTCCTTGCTGGCTAAACATTTATAAGTCCTTTGTGTGAAAATGTTTAAAAAGATATTTTTAAAAAAATCCAGGAGCTCACTCATTCATGTCCAGCAGCTCACTCATTCATGTTGTGAAATTAGTGGGTTTTTTGTTTGTTTTTGTTTTGTTTTGTTTTGTTTGTGGTTGAGTATGCTCTCAATGCAAGTTTTATCTGGTTTACCCATGTTGAATAAATAGAGCAGACAGAAGCAACAGTTGCAGCATGAGTGGAAAATATTGGAGTGAAGGCCAGGGAGACAGAAGGAAGGTAAATCGCCCCTTTCTCCCTGCCTTTCTCACCCTATAGGAGTTACTGACTTCCAAAATGTCCTATCATTCTCTGCTCAGAGCTAGCAAACCAATAGCATTCACTTCAGTTGTTCTCTCTTCCCCCCAATTCCTATTGACACTGGCTGATACTTCACGTCCCTTTCGCTGCAGTTTGCGGCCCCGCTGGAGACCGCTTCGAAGGAACGGAACCTCACGTCCTTGTGGGGTCAATCCGAGTTCGAAGGAACGGAACATCACATCCTTGTGGGGTCAATCCGAGTTCGAAGGAACGGAACTTCACGTCCTTGTGGGGTCAATCCGAGTTCGAAGGAACGGAACCTCACGTCCTTGTGGGGTCAATCCGAGTTCACCCCAACCACACCCCCTGAACTGCGCTCCAAGCAGGGTGAGAGATTCCCATCCTGGAGCTCAGGAATCTTTTCAATCCGCTTCTCGGTCCGATTTCAACACGGAGGCAAGTTCACCTCAGCTCGAGGAAGGACGTGAAGTAACCGCCATTGTCTTTTCCATTAAGTTCTGCTTAATGGTAGGAAAAGCTCAGGTTACACATCTTTGCTTGTGTATGAGTTCAGGGTTGACTTGACGGAGCACCACATTTGCTTTTCTGGCTGTCTTTAGTACAGTATTTCTAACAAGTCCCTGTCTGTCTTCATTGTCTTCCTTTCACATTGTATGGATGATCATGACCTTGGTTTCTGGTGACATTCTTTGCTAACTCCAGTCTCTTTCTTTTTCTGTTTCAAAAAGCAAAATGACATCTTTTGGAAAGCATTCATACAACATGTCAATCAGGCTTTTGGTCCAATATCACTTTTCTTCCTGAACTTGCCTAATTCAAAGAAAGGAATGTGAAAGTGGAATATAGCTTTCCAGTCTGCATTTGGAAGAGTAGGCAGAGCAACATTCGTGTAACTGAAAGGTTAAAGGGTGTGAATGTTTCTCCATTATATTACAGTACCTTTGATAGCCCCACATACAGTGCATTACAATAGTCCAGCCAGGATGTCACTAGGGCATGTGTTGCAGTGGCTAGAGCAGGTTTCTCAAGAAATGAGCATAACTGGTGTACTAGCTTTAATTGTGCAAATGGGCTCCTGGCCACAGCTGTGACCTGGGCATCTAGGCTCAAGGATGAGTCCAGGAGCACCCCCAAGCTGTACACCTTTTTTTCAAATGGAGGGTAATCCTGTCCAGTACAGGTTGCATCCCTATTCCTTGTTCATCATTTGGAAGCTTCTACCACTGGTTAATTTTATATGAGGGGAAATGTGCAATTGAATGTGTAACTGAATTTGTAGGTAGCATATATAACCAGGAAATGGCCCAAAATTTTTGCACACTATTGAGCCCATGTTGCCAGCAGGAAAACGGATGCCAATATTTACATAGCAAAGGGCATTCCAGAGGTTGACAATACCAATGGCAACAGTCAAGATGGTCTATAGCTGGGGTCCCCAACTCCAGTACCAGTCTGTGACCCAAGCAGATGTACACACTTCTCCCATCCCCTCCATGGGGGCTTTCCCCCCTGCACACTGTTTGTTTTAGTTGAGATGGAAGCAGTGTATGGGGGGGGGTTGTATGTGTGTGCACATGCACATTGGAAAAAGCTTTGCACACCAAGAAAACTGCTCCCTGGTTCTAAAAAAGGTTGGGGATGGCTGATCTACTGGATACTCTCTTCTCTTCAATTGCTTTGTGTTTTGGGAAGAAGTGATGGACTGATGGAAAAAAAGGAGTCAGCTTCTGGACTTTTCCCCTGCAAGGTATCACTTGATGTTCAGTAGTGAGCAATTGGGTGCTTCCCTGTCCTGTTGCAATATCAGGCATAGCCATCACATGGATTCACATAATTTAGGGTATGAGTAATGTGGAAAATGATACCAAATGTTCCGATGGTCACAAGACAAAAGCCATCATTATTTCAGTCCACTTTGTTTTATCTTTGCACTGTCCTGATCCATGGATCAAGAACTAAGGTTATTTCCAGACATTTGTCTTCCATCATCACCAGTGGAAAAGGCACCACAGCTCTTTTTATTCTCCTTCTTTTTTATTTAAAAAAAAGATGGGGAAAAACAGTGAGAGAATAAATGAATAAAAGATAACAGTGTCCTTCCTATGTGTCAGTGAGTTGAGGCAGAGAGACTAATAATCTAGAACTAATTTTTGAGATAACTAGTTACAGATAATGTGTAATTTAAAGATAGTGTGCAATTTTAAAAATTACTTCTAATTTGCTCCCTTTCCCAGTAACTAACGTAAAGTGTACACTGTGAATGCATATACACTGTGAACTTGATGAAGGAACACTTGATTCTTTTTGTGGATGTTAACTGCCTCCATCCTGTCAGGAGAGAGAAGTGAAATCGAAAGATAAATAATAATCAGGCAAAACTGCACTTGAAAACAGATAATTCCAGCTCCTTTCTCCAGTCCAGCCCTTATACATCTTCTTGTTTCCAGGGCCAGAAGAGTGGTTTGAAGGTTACAGAAAAAACAGGCCAATTTGCTTTGTTTGTTGTTTGTCATTTTGCGATTGTCACTCAGAATTCTTCCTTTTAATTTTTGAGGATTTTTCCATTAAGAAAGGAACTCTAAAGTTAAGCTTTGCAGATGAAAGGCAAATGGAGGTCACTTCTGCTGAGCTGAAGTAGCAATTCAAAGGCAAACGATATTTGCTTTCCACTTCTATAAAATCTCCCTTTGGAGATATTCCCAAATAATATGATTGGTTCTCACCTTGCATCACTGCTTTAAAATGGCATATTTTCCTGAGGTGAATGATTTGTGTGGAAAACTTGTCACATTTCTGGTTGTGAAAAATCTGTCAGTCATTGTTCTTGGTAGGCTTTTCCATTTCCCACCAACCAGCATCCTTGTGCTGTCCTGTTTTGGTATCAGACTGTGTGATGTACACATTTTTAAAGGATACATATCTGTGTGTCTTTCTTTTTCAAATATTCACGGGTAATGCATAGCTGGGCTTTGATTAAAACATTTCTATGTGTGCTCTTGAACTGTACACCATATTCACCTGTGTACATATCTGAAATGTACACAGTGCCCATAATCTTGTTAGTTACATTAACTGGTGTAACTCTCGTCAGTGTAAATTTCATTTGGGAGTCCCTGCAATTTAAGAAGCTGATATAGGCCTTTCATTACACACCAGTTGCATGACTGTGTGTGACAGCACATGCCTTTGCTGACTTCTCAACTTGTCACAGTTTGCCACTGAAACTGTTTGCCCCTGTAAGAGTTATACAGTACCAGTGAAAAGATTTAATAAGATTCAGGCCACTGTATGCAATTTTATCTCTGGGATGAGTCACAACCCTTTGAAATGTTCCATTTTCTGAAGACAGCTACTGTACATTCTGTTCTGTTGGCAGTATCAAAAGATGTGGAAATGGGTATTTCTATACAGAACTGTGAATCCAATAAATTACTTTACCATCTCTCCCTGGAAGGTACAAAGGCTTCTCTGAGCTTTTACTGACAAGGCAACAAAAGCTGCTGACTGTGGGAACTCTTGTGTCTCCATTTGCACATCAACACCTATTTCACAATGAAGGCTGATGGATCAGAAGGTGGTAGGAGACAAGGCTTCAGACTCGGTAACCACTGAAAAGGCAATCCGTTTCCTCCAACAAATGTGTGATATTGTTAACAAGAGTAGAACAGAGCATATTTGCCAAACATCTCAAGTGCAAAGGACAGATTCAAGTAGATCAGAATGTCGAGCCCACTGCAAATCAGCACCTTTGAAATGAAATATGCATCATAAAATCAACCATGTGCCCTAGGGAGGCAATCTTTAAAAGTTAAGGGTATAAGAATGAGAACTGCAGGAAAAAATGCTTAATTTTTATCTTGTCTTTTACACTTTGTTTGTTTGTTTGTTTGTTTGTTTGTTTGGTTGGTTGGTTAATATATCCATAGCCTGCTCTATTTCACCAGGTCTCAAGGTAGATTACAGAACAATTTAGAAACATGAGATTTTTACAATAATTTAAAATCAAATACTTTGAAACACAAAGTTAAAACAGTCAAACCACTGTATTAAATCATAGGTCACACAACCCTCAGTTCCCAGAATCTTTGATAAAGAAGTAGTATTTGACTTGGTGCTGAGGTGATGCCAGTGTTGGCACCAATCAAGCCTTCAAAGGGAGAACATTCCACCGTTAGGGTACTACAGCCATGAAAGCCCTTCCTCATGTCTCCACATCAAGAACTGCTCTCAATGGAACATAGAGGAAGGATTCCTCTAGAACAGGGCAGATTAATATGGCAAGAGGTGCTCCTTCAAACCATTTTGGGCTTTGTATAAGATGCTTTAGGGAAATGTTAAAGCTGGTAAAAAAACAACAATCTGCAATCTATACATTATGTGATTCAATTAAAGTACTGTACATAATCCTTGAAAATATAAATACAATCTAATTTACTGAACTGACCTAGGAAACCCCAAAATATTGAAACAGAAATTTGCTTGCCCTTGATCATGGACTTGACTGGATGAAACACATATAACAAACCGAGATGAATTATAATTCAGGAGAAGAAGATGCCCCCTCTCACCTCACAGTTTGCTAGGAGATTTTCATGAAAATGCATGGCCACTATCAAAGTGCACTGGCAGTGGTGCTCTCATGTCTCTAGCTTTGAGAAAAGAAAGTGCAATTTGGGTCCTTTCAAGGGGAAGATGAGGTTAAATAATTGAAATAAATAAATAATCAATAAATATGTGGCTCTTGCAGGTTTTTTCGTCCTAAAGCCAAAAATGGGAGCTACGTGTCATTTGGCTTTGCCATGTGCTCCAATGTCCAAAAAATGACAATAAGGTGTTTGATTTAGTCTTTGATTGAGCCATTTATGGGTTGATGATAGCTCAATGCATTTGGCATCTGGCTGCAGAGTCAGAATTTGTGAGTTCAGTTCCCCAGTGTGCCTTCAAGGAGGACAGTCAGGCTGCATATCCCTGGGCAAGTTGCACTGTCTCAGGGTACACCTCAAAGAAGACAATGGTAAACATATCTAAATTCTTCATAGCTAGAACACCTGGAGAAGGATCTTCATAAGTCAGAGTTGACTTGATAGCATTTCATAATTATTGCAAGAACCGGTATGGTGTAGCGAACAGTGTCTGACTAGGACTCAGGAGACCCGGGTTGCAATCTTTGCTTGGCCATATAAACTCATTGGGAGTGGGTAGCAAAGGCAATCCATTCCTTGAACACTTTTCATACCTTGAAAACACTGTTTGGCTGGTTGTATGTTACAAGCAATTTGACAATAACAAGACACATCTCCATAACAAAGGGAAGGTTGAGGAAGGCTTGCGTTAGAAGCAGAGGATCTGGAAAAAATATTTTAAAAAATGCATATATAGTCAATGTGGACACACCACACACACACACACACACACACACACACACACACACACACACAGAGTCTCTCTCTCTCTCTCTCTCTCTCTCTCTCTCTCTCTCTCTCTCTCTCTCTCTCTCTCTCTGTGTGTGTGTGTGTGTGTGTGTGTGTGTGTGTGTGTGTGTGTGTGTGTGTGTGTGTGTGTGTGTGTGTGTGTGTGTGTGTGATCCCACAACTTTTCTCTTGGTGGAATTTTATGCATTCTAAAGGCAAAACTTTTGGCTCTTCCCAACTATTTTTATGAGGCCCTGGGGTAAATCCCTCTGACAAGTATGAGCTGGTGATATGTAGATAGGGAAGGAGCTTAGTCAGCAGCAGAGAAAGCACCTCAAATGTCTAGCTGGCAATAGAATATTAACAAAGGACACTTGTGAGACAACACCTCTTCCTCACCTCTCCCTGGAAAGGCAGGAAAGGTAAGTGACAGCAGCCTTACTCAAACTGATGAAATAGCTGGTAGTCTGGGGGGGGGGTGCAAATGATATTGAGAAATTAAGCTGCTCTAAGATACTCTCCTGAAACTTCTGTTCTTTGATGCTGATTGAAGGATATGTAGAGCAGTGGTACCTCAGTTTAAGAATGCCTCAGTTAAAGAAAAACTCAGTTTAAGAAAAAAAAGTATTGGAAATGGGGATGCCTCGGATTAAGAATTGTTTTTCAATGGAATGCCCCGATTGAGGTAACCCAACCCCCCGGGCATAAAAAAATTGATGGGTGATGTTCACATGACCAAAAAATGGGGATGCCTCAGTCTAAGAAAATTTGAAATGGAATGCCCCAGTTTGCCTTTTTTCTGATTTCCGGAATGAATTAATTGGTTTTCAATGCATTCCTATGGGAAACCACATTTCGGTTTAAGAATTTTCCATAATACAAAATGCCCTGGAGAACAAATTAATTACTTAAACCGAGGTACCATTGTATGTTGGAAAAGAAGCTCTTTTGTGACAATGGTACAAGATGTCCAAATGGGTATTAAATTATTCCACCATTTAAGCAATGAAATGCCCTAGGGCTGGCCCTACTATTAGGCCAGTCCCTCTTTTGAATGACAGGGTTGTGTCCAGTCAGCTTTGAACATAGAACTAGAGGGAGTTGGGATTACCTTGTCATTTGCCTCAGGCAGAAAAATGGCTTTTGATAGACCTGCTACTGTTTCTTTAACAGGGAATTAATATTATAACTTGTTGTGGTCTACAAGTTCAGTCAACTGGACTTCTTTTTTTGAGAGACTGAAACGTTTCGTTGCTCATCCAAACAGCTTCATCAGTCTGAGGAAAAATGATTGTGAGTCCTCCATTTTATAGCTCACTTTGACCTCTTGTCACCCTGGTCTGAAATAGTCTCATAAGATGACCCCTGGCCTGAATAGGCTCGTTAGGTGGACAATAGTCTCAGTAGAAAAATAAGTCCAATTGCCATGACTCAACTTCCTGATAAACTTACCTGGATGACTGAGAATGTTCACAGATAAATTTGTTGTGGTATTTAGCTCTAGATATTAATTATTCTAAGTTGCATTTGAGAGGATGTTAGAAAACAAGTACAGTAGTAACGCTACTTACGAATCTGGAAGTTGTGTCAAGGCAACTGGACTTCTTTTTCTTGAGAGATTGAAATGTTTTGCTGTTCATCCAAACAGCTTTATCAGTCTGAAAAAACTAGTTCTGAGTCCTCCATTTTATAGCTCACTTTGACCTCTTGTCACCCTGGTCTCAAATAGGCTCATAAGATGAACAATGGCCTGAATAGGCATGTTAGGTAGACAACAGTCTCAATAGCCTTAAGGTGAAAAATGGCCTAAAGTGCTGAAACCCATAAAGTATGGGTCATTAGCTATGGCCTTGGTGGTGGCAGCATGAAGTATTTTTGATTTGTCTAGGTAGTGTTGAAATCGCAGCCTGATAAGTGGCAGATAGACTGTGCCTAAGCCCCCCACCTCTGTTGAGAGAGCTCTCTCAACATGAATGGCTTCCCTGACCCCTCTCTCAAACCACATATCTTCTCTTAATATGTGTACATGCTCATCTTTGAATGAGTGCTCTTTGTCCTTCAAGGGGAGGTGTACTGCTGATTCTGGTTCTGAGTAGGGATGGGCAAGAAAAGGAATAATAATGTTTCATTTCGTTTCATTTTGTGCCCACCTCATTTCATTTTGTTTTGATTCTTATGATTTTTTTTAAATAATACAAAATGAAATGGAGCTAAATTAAATGGCTCCCCTGGGTCCTAGAGGCACCAGTTTTGGTGCCCAGGAGCCATTTTTAAAGGTGTCCAGCCAAGCTGTCATTGGCTGTACCCTTTTAAAACTGGCCCAGTCGCCACCTGGGGATCCCCTGGTGGCGACTGGGCCATTTTCAAATGGGTCCAGCTGATGACAGGTCAGCTGGACCCCTTTAAAATGGCTGGGTTGCCAGCACGAGACTCCCGTGGTGGCACCCCAGCCATGTTCAGGCTCATTGTGAGCCTAGCAGGTGGAAGACCGCTTTGACAGATGTAATGGAATGGTATATATATATATATAGTTTCATTTTGTCTGTAACGAAATGCTGCTTCATTGTTTCATTTTGTTTCATTACCTAATGAAATTACGAGACAGCATTTCATTTTTCAGTTTGTGCCCATCCCTAGTCCTGAGCTGCTACCCTTCCTATGTTGAGCCATCCTTCTGTTTAATGGCTGTTTAGTTTCTCCAATGTAAAGATCTGCACACTCCTCACTACACTGGATCACATATACTATATTGCCCCCTTTGTGTTTTGGTATTGGGTCCTTTGGGTGGCCAAGTCTCTGCCTTAGTGTGTTTGTAGGTGTGAAATAAACAGGGATGTGGTGTTTGCCAAACATCCTTTTAAGCTTCTCAGACACTCCAGCCATGTAGGGAATGACCAGGTTCTTCTGTCAGGTCTCTCAGGCTGATCCCTTATTTTTCTGGGTCGGCACACTGTTGAAGACCCACTTTGGATATCCACAGGCCTTAAGTGCTATCTTCAGGTGCCTGTCTTCCTCCTTCTTGGCTTCTGTGGAGGTGAATATATATCTATTCAAAAATAAGTCCTATTGGTCAAGTAAATCCCATTGTTACTCTGGACTAGAGTAGACCCATTGAATCAATGGGAATTGGAGAAATCGACATCTACTTAAATTATATGTATTCGATGTGTCTGTTTATGACTAACAATTGGATCGGGTTATTGAGTTCATTGGTATTTACTTTCAAACAACTATCTCTAGATTGCAGTCTATCACAAAAAACAAAAAACAACAACCAAGTGCTTGACCCCCCTTATCATTCAATTACTAGAAGTAAAATAGTTCAAAGTTTTCAAATGATTTGGTATACAAAGAAATCATTTGTTTCATCTTATGTCTCACTGGTCTAAGTCATTCCAATGTCTCTGATTTTTAAACCAGGTATCAACCATGGGGTACAGGATTCCCAAGTGCCCATCCCACTTGCATCAAACTAAGCCCCACTTTAGAACAGTTGTAAATTACTAGAAATGTTGTAAGCAAAACAGAACCAGTTATCTGCAGCTCTTGAAAGCCACTTAATTCTCAGGTCAAAAGCCTGGAGTTTAAAAAGGGAAAGGGAAGAAAAGTTAGCATTATATACTTCTTAAAAGTGATCTCAAGGGCTGGAATCATCTGTCATGCTCATATTTGTAGGTGGGTGTGTTCCAGATGATTGATATGGCTTTTTCTTTTTATCAGTGGAACTATATTTTGTTTAATTATACGCATGCCAGGAGAGAGTGTACAGTGGTATGTCATCTGGCAAGTGACTGCAAGAAAAAGAAGAGTAAATGCCAGAATGAAAAAAATATTCCTCCCTTTATGGGAGGGCTGGATCTCTCCACGCTCAGAGTTCTTCAGCAGCACACTTAGGTGACTTTGTGTACTTCACACTGTCCATTCATTCACCAGCTCATTTGGACAACCAACCTCTCACACAAAGGGCCTACTCACATGAGCAGTGTTGTATTGGGGTGGGCAACTTTGGTAGGCCCCGGGTCCACTTCCTGTTCCTTGGATCCTCCAAGAGCTGCACAAACTGCCAACATTATGAAAAATATGAATCCGTAAGTGTCCAGAAATCAAATTCTGATTTTGAATAAATGGGTAGTTTGGGGTGTTCAACATTGCAGAGAGGCCCTGGGAGCTAGTTCAAAGGTACCCAGAGGTCTCCAAGAGTTAGAGTTCACTTCCTTCCCTGCCACCCCCAGAGGTGTGTGTGTGTGTGTGTGTGTGTGTGTTATCCCAAAAGGTGGACATTTGATGGCCCAAAGGTCAGAGGCAGCTTGTGGGAACTGCATGAGGACAAGGACTGACTTCGTTGACACCTCTTTTTCACAAACAATTTTTGAAGTACAAAAGTCTTTCAGAAACTGGGCATGAGGACAGTGGTTTAGGTTGGCTTCATGGTGGCCAACCAATCAGTGATGTGCATTGGTGACTCCTCAGAACCATTTTTCTTGCCGATCCCAACCCTGGTCCACACTCATGATGAGAAAGAGAGAGGGAGCACCCAGGCAATTGGTTTTGGGTGTCGTGAAAGGGTAGCAATTCACTAAGTTTCTAGGCTATTATTGTTGCTGCAGTTGTGGCATTTTTGCCACCAGACAGTGGGAAAGGTATCTGTATGGTTTTTGCCTGAAGAGAAAGGCCTTTGCCTGTTTCCAGAAGACTACAGAGATGAGGCACAACAACAACAACAACAACAACAACAACAACAACAACAACAACAACAACAACAACTCTGTAAAGAGGCAGATGAAACTGTCGACCATATATTACTGTACATATTCGAGTATAAGTCGACTGGAGTATAAGCCGGGGCCCTAATTTAAACCCAAAAAACTGGGAAAATTTATTGACTCAAGTATAAGCCTAGGGTGGGAAATGCAGCAGGGTCTGGCAGCTCCTCCTTTGTGAGCTGGGTGTGTGTGTGATGTTTAAAATGACTTTTAGCCACCGAGGCAAGTGCTTGAGTTGGTGGCTAAAAGTCATTTTAAACATTGTTTTAAAATGACTTTTAAAAAGTCATTTTAAACATGGGGGGGTCAGGAGAAGTGGCGCACAATGTTTAAAATGACTTTTAGCCACTGACCCAAACTTGCCTCAGTGGCTAAAAGTATTGACCCGCATATAAGCCAAGGACCCCTTTTTTCAGCCCAAAATTAGGGCTGAAAAACTAGGCTTATACTCGAATATATACAGTAAGTTGTTGCAAGAAAATTGCTCAGACTGATTACAAACAGCACCATAATGTAGTTGCTCAAATGGTCCACTTGAATTTGTGCCAGAACTATCATCTGCCCATAGCAAAGAACTGGTGGGATCATAACCCTGAAAAAGTGATGGAAAATGAGCATGCAAAATTACTTTGGGACTTCCAAATAAAGACAGACAGGATTTTGGAGCATAATACCCCAGATATTGTGATTGTGGAGAAGAAAAAGTGTGGATCATTGATGTTGCTATACTAAGTGATAGTAGAGTCAGTGAGAAACAACTAGAAAAAAATTACCTGATATCAGGATCTGAAAACTGAACTTCAGAAACTCTGGCATAAACCGGTACAGTTGGTCCCTGTGGTAATCGGCACGCTGGGTGCAGTGCCTAAAGAGCTAAGCAAGTACAGTGGTACCTCGTATAAAGGAATTGATTCATTTGAAATGAAATTCTGTTAAGCAAATTTTCCTTTATACAATTTTCCCACAGGAATGTATTGAACACGGAGTAATCCCTAATCGCAACCATTTTTATGTTTTATGGATTCACACCATAGGCAATTCTGTTAAGCAAATTTCCCCTATCTCCGGAATTTTTTATGTTGTACAGATTTTATGTTATACAAACCATTTGTTATACAAGGGTCCACTGTATTTAGAAGAAATTGGAGTTGACAAAGTCACCATCAATCAGATGCAGAAAGCCACCTTACTGGGATCTGCTTGCATAATTCGCCGATACATCACGTAGTCCTAAACGCTTGGGAAGCTTTTTTTGTAATACAAAATCCAGCGTAGTTAGCTGTGATGGTGATGGTGATGGTGATGGTGATGGTGATGGTGATAATAAATAATAATAATAATAATAATAATAATAATAATAATAATAATAATAATAATAATAATAATAATAATAATAATAATAATTGTAGCTTCTTTTAAAAGAGGGTGAATTTATTATTTGCGTTTTAAATTTTTACAATTTCTGGCATTTTCTAAGAAGAAGAAAATTTACACCAGCGCGCGACTGTCAGCCTCATCAGCTATTTAAGGGGAATTCCTGAGTAATGTTTTGGATGAGCATTGCTGCAAGGAAAGCTACCTCGGAACTGATGATAGTGAGGGTTCATTCATGACTGGTCTCACTGCTCCCAAAATATGGCATCTTTTTCCTCCTAAGAATACCCACCCCAGGCCCTTTTCAGCCTGCTGCCCTCCAGATTTTCTGGCAGACAAAATCCATAATCCTGGGAATGATGGGGGTTTGTAGCCCAACCAGGCTGGGGAAGACTGGTGAGGACAGCAGATTAAGAGGATTTACCTTAGGCTGCTAAGAGATTTGCAACTGCTTGCTTCCTTTGTAAAGGCGCCTATCCCTCCACACCTTTCTTTAACATAATTACCTTAAATAGGTAAAAGAAAGTTTTGCGTGTTTTTTCAGTTGAGATGATTGCTTCTCTGTCTGCATTAATGTGTTCTTACAGCTGACTGAGCACTCCCCTCTGACCTTGCCTTCCTTGGGGAAGGAGGGCCCGCAAAATTGACAGTTGGGATCACCAGCTCTGTTCAAGGGAGATTAGCAGTGGCTTAACTGATTAGTATTTAAATGTCCACTAATGTTGCAATAGGCTTGTCAGTTGCAATGTTACTTAGTATTGATCCAAGGTTTTGTTTTTAAATAATGTTTTATTTGCATTATTTATTTAAAGCATTGACGCTCCACTCTTTAGTTGGAAAAGTTCCCATAGCTCAAAGAGACAGAATTGATGATGTGAGAATTCCTTTCAGGATTTTTTTTTAAGAAAAGAAGGAAAGGGAGCACACCTGCAGTGAAGTTTCAGTGAAATGCCCAATTTGATCTGCAGTGAAAATCATCATGGTTGTACCAGTAGGCACTTAGGGCAAAACCATGACATTAGTTGTAGAGATGGCAAAGGAAGACATTAGATTTGCATTTCCCTAGACGTCTTTCCATCTTACTCCTGTACTGTTGCCAAACTGTGCTCACAACCTGGGGTTCAATGCCAGGTTTCCTGCTCAAGGTTGACTCAGCCTTCTGTCCTTCCAAGGTCAGTAAAATGAGTGCCCAGCTCACTGGCGGGGGCATGGAGGCAAAGTGTAACCTGCATAATTAAATGGTAAACCACCCAGAGAGTGCTTTAAGTGCTGTGGGGCAGTATATAAGCAGCACACCTTGCTTTTCATACTTCCAAGATTTGCCCTACATTGCAACAAGGGAAAATTGTGTGTCACAGTGTGTGTATATTTGTGAAATGTGCAACTGTAGAAATACATATATTTGAAAAATGCACAGAAACTCACTTGAGTTGTGGTGGGGGTGGGGAAATGTAAGGAACTGTGTAAGAAAGTGTAAAAAAGTCCATCTTCAGTTGCATAAAGAACCCTTGTGTACTATAGACTTGTATCAACGTCTCATCCTCTGCAGTGATGTGCAATTGGGTTTATTCAGTTCATTTGGCTTAACATGAGGAATGAGAGGCCCTACAGAAACTGCTAGACAACAACTCCCATCATCCCTAGTTAATGAGAGCATGGCCCTTCCAATCCAACAATAGGAAGAGCCACATGTTCCCCTTCTTGGTTTAGGCACACTGAACTTTGCATGGTTTGGGCCTTTCAATGTGATTATTAAAACATCTAATTAATATTGTTGGTCTAAAATCGTTGCACAGTCCTCAAAATGCACTGACTGCAGTAAATAAGCTCTACAGTATATTATACTTGCCTCTTCTCTCTGGCATTTGTAAGCTGGCACGGAACTACTTTTGACCAATTGGAAGAAACAGGATAAGTTTAACTCTGTTACAGCCAGGGCCGGCGCGTCCATTAAGGCGAACTAGGCAGTTGCCTAGGGCGCCAAAATAGAGAGGCGGCGCTGGCCGGCCTGCTGCCCCCTGCTGCCCCCCACCACCACTGGCCACCGGCGTCCGTCCCACCACCGCCCGTCGCCGTCCGCCCACCTGCGCCCATCACTGCCCCCCGTGCCCGTCGCCGTCCGCCCCCCACGCACGTCGCCGTCCCCCGTCATCTGCCGCCCCTTGCTATTATCCGATAGAAGAAAAAAATTCACCTGATTTGTGTATACAGTATGCAGAATGCAAGACGGTGCATTCTTTTCAGTTTCTGGGTCCTCATGCCAACACTTCAATATGGTCAACTACACAGCAGTGTTGTAAATGCTGTTATTTGCTGTTGTAAATAATAAATTTACAAATGCTAGTTATTTGCTGTTGTAAACAATAAATTTACAAATGCTATTGTAAATAATAAATTTACAAATGTTGTAAATATTTAAATTTACTAATGCATCATTGGAGTTCTAGGGTCCTTTCTTCCGTGTGTAGCTGTAGCTAAAATCATGTCTCATGCTCTACTTGGATAGTTTAGTATCTTCAGGACCTGAATTAATTCTGCTTGCTTATCCATCCAATGTGGTCAATGGATACTCCTGAAGAGAAAGGACTATAAGGTGACTTCCTATTTCTGGCTGGTATGTTTATCTGCGGTGTATTCTGGTACCCTTTGGTGAGCCTTTGGACTTCACATTTACCTTATTTTGCAATTCTTCCTCCTTGTTTTAAATGTTAGTCCACAACAAAGGTTGAAAGTAACAAATAACTAGAGTGCTGTAACTGTCAGCTGCAAGTTCTGCAGCTTGGCAGTTTGAATCCCAGGTGCCACACAGCGGAGTGAGCTCCCGCTGTTAACTCCAGCTCCTGCCAACTTAGCAGCTAGAAAGCATATAAATGCAAGCTGATAAATATGTACCACCATTAAAAAGTGGGAAGATAAACAGTGTTCGATGCGCAGAAATGCATTCAGCCTTGTCAGCCATATGGACATGGACTTGTACAACACTGGCTCTTTGGTGTAGAAATTGAGATGAGCACCGCCCCTAGAGTTGGACATGACTAGCACACATGTGCGGGGGGAACCTTTACCTTTACCTAATTATTACCTACAAGTTGCTTTGCAGTGCTGAAAAATACAGCCATCTCTAAGTCAGAATTGACTTGATGGCAGATTATTATTATTATTATTATTATTATTATTATTATTATTATTATTATTATTATTATTATTATTATTATTATTATTATTACAACTTATATGCCGCTCACTGCCCAAAGGTCTCTGGGCGGCTTACAATCAAAGAATTAAAACAGTTAAAACATCCAATATCAATAAAGAAGTAATAAATAATTAAAACAATAATAAAAACCTTACACTAAAATCATTACACTAAAATTGCCATCAGAGGACCCACAGTCTATGTTGTATCAATTAAAAAACAACATGATGATGATGATGATGATGATGACGACAACAACAACGACCTAAAATGGGGGAAATTCATTTTTGGACCACAACGCCCTGCATATTCCAGTCAGCACAGCCAGTGGCTGTAGTCCACAAAATAACTTTCTACATCTCAGAACATGGCTGAAATTTCCCCCAGACAGCAAGTAAATTTCCCCAGAGTACAAAGAAAGGATCAAATGTCCTCCCCACCATCCAACAACCCTGAAAAACTTAGCAGCACCCATGCATTCAGAGTCTTTTTAAGGCTGTGTATCTCTCGCTTACCTGCTTTCCCAAAATTTAACACTTTCTGGATTTGTTGAGCTTTGCTTTGGAGTACGCACAGATGGCCCTGGCTTTTCAGATATAATGTATAGTTTGGTCATAAACATTGCTGTTTTATCTATTTGGAGTGAAAATGGCTCCTCTTAATTTGGGTTGTAGGAGGAAGACCCCGTCCCTATGTATAAAGTTCAAAGTGCCAAACGAAGGTAGTGTCAGCTTGATGAAACTTTATGGCATGAAAGCTCCTAAAGGGTGCCATTATTTTAGATAATTTCAGCCTGATTTTCTGCTTCAATGAAGGCACAAGGAAGCCCTCTGCCCACTAAATGTTTTGCACAGTCAACTGTTAAATCGCTTCATATCAGAGTCGAACCTCAACCCCATCACTCTTAATCTTTCTGATTGGTTAAATCTTTCTTTCTGCCCGAAGAATGAAAAACAGAGTGCCAACAAATCACCAGGTCAACTCATTCTGTCTGCAGAGAAAGGTTCTCCACCTCTTCATCCCTGCATTGAGAGAGGGAGAGGGAGAGAGAGACCATGATAAAACATTTTAATTTCTCCCGGAGGAAACTTACCTGAAACCTCCAGAAGCTCATCGGTGCTTGTGTTTGTAGCTCATCTGTCTGCTGATACTTGACTTGTCTTGCCGATGTTTGTTTCTGTAGTTTGGCTGCTGATGCAGCTTGCATATTTTTATTTTATTACATTTGTCTTTTTTATTATACTGTTACATTAATTATTATTTTATATTATTGTATTTGATTTGTTGATGTATGATGTCGTATGTCTGACAGGGCCGGCGTGTCCATTAAGGCAAACTAGGCAGTTGCCTAGGGCGCCAAAATGGAGAGGAGGCGCTGGCCAGCCTGCCGCCCCCCGCTGCTGGCCACCGCCGTCCGTCCCCCCACCGCCTGTCACCGCCCCCTGTGCCCATCGCCACCCATCCCCCGTGCCCGTTGCCGTCTGCCCCCCGTGCCCGTCGCCGTCCGCCCCCCACGCCCATTGCCGTCCCCCATCATCCGCTGCCCGTGGATTTCAGCATCACATTTAACATTTTTCAAAGTGATTTCTTTGCTAAAACTGTGTTCTGTTTTAAAAATAAATCAGAAATTGTTTTATGACTTGTTTTCACAATTTTTACAAAATAATTAACAATTTCAAATTCTGTGCTTTTCATTCTGCCTATAATACGTCTGTGTTTGAATATGATTGGCGGGTGGGGCGCCAGAAGGTGATCTCGCCTAGGGCGCAAAAAACCCTAGCACCGGCCCTGATGTCTGAGCAAGTGGTTCTTGCAACATGTTGTACACCGCCTTGAGTTCTTCTGGGAAAATCGGACAGTCAACAAATACAAAAATAAATAATAAATAAATAAAATTGTGGCCTGCCTTTAAACACAATGAGGCAGCTACCTCAAGCTGTAGTAAGTTTTGGAACTAGAGATGGGCACGAATAAAAAAAATGCCGTTTCATTTGTCGTTTAGGGGGCCGTTTCGGTTCATTTCCGTTTTTCGTGAATTTTTGCAAAAAATTCATTTTCAATTTTGTTCGTTTCATTACCGTTTCGTTACCATATATTTCAATTTTTTGTTATTTTTTTTAGCTTTTAAAGCAGTTCAATGTATTGCCGTAACAAAAACAAAACAGACGACAAAATTTCTGGTGTTTCTGTTGGTTTTGTTTCATTTTAGAGATAAAATTCATTTGTCGTTTCGTTGCGTAACGAAATGAAAAAACAAAAACGGAAACAAAAAATTGTTCATTTCATGCCCATCTCTATTTGGAACTTATGAAGGGCAACAACTTGTTACTCAGCTACCTTGTTGTCATGTTTTTATTAACGGTGGTGGTGGTGGGGAGAGAGTCTTATTCAGTCCTTGGCATGAAATGCACAGAAGTCTAACGTTTAACAACCAAGTGCAGGACATTGGGGTGGGGTTGGGGGAGGAGGTGGAGAAGCAGGGTGCTAATTCAGTGAATGACAAGGGAAAGGGAGAAAGGTGACCTTTGGATGACTGGGAAATTTTCCGAGGGAGAAGAAGCTGAACCTTGTGTCTTTCATTGACATAGGTGGGTGCACCGTGGCATTACTGCAGACCTGGGGACTTTTCTCTTCAAGTGCTTTACTTCTTGTTCCTAGAGTACACTTCTCCCTTCAACAGCATTGGGGGTAAGGGTGCTGGAGTCCAATGTAGTTCAAAATCCATGTACATTCTTGTGTCCTCAAAAACGTCACTAACAAGTACAAATCATTGACTAATGCACACGCACACGCACACACACACACACACACACACACACACACACACACACACACACACACACACACACACACACACACACACACACACACCACCACCACCCCCACCCCCATCAAACCCACTTCAGCTTCCTGGCATGCTCCAGTATCCTTCCTGTCTGTCACATGGACCCACCATGATAGGACTGGGGCCTGGCTGGGCCACTGCCATCAGACTGAGGGGTGCTTCAACAGGGCTCTAGGGAAGACCAAGACCCACCTTTCTCAGGAGAGGAAGAGCAGCATGGTATTGATTGACAGATTGATGGGGGGGATGTATAATCAAAACTGTGCTGCTCAGATCTGTGCAATTTGAGAGGGAAGTGTGTCTGTATATTCTTTTTAAAAATTCAAATATCTAAAAATTATATTCATCCTTTTGTTTCAATATGTAATATACTTCTGTCAGGTTGCAAGCTATGCCTCCAACAAAGGACTGTTACCCTTCTCTGCCTTTGGCCCTTCCTCCCCCCTCAGTCTGATCTGCAGATGAGTGGGTGCCATCTAATGACCAAGTATCTGGGGATCACAGCCAAGCCAACAAGAGTTCTCTTGAGAATGAGTGGGATAAGGTGTAGGATGAGAAGCACCCAACCCTTGACCATATCTGATCTCACTGGGATTTTACAGTATATTGACAGGGAACTTCTGAAGGTTTGGGGGCATTACAATTTTGTTGACTGAAAGGGGTGGAAGCTACTTAAGGATCCCACTGCAAATACAGTGAACACAGACACTGTTCTTTCTGCTTCTGGACATCCCTCTTGTGCCAAGGGAATAAAAAAACTTTTATGGCATTATGACAGCACTGATGACAAGAGTAATAATGCTCACAGTAATTAGGATGAGCAGAGATTCCATTTCCATTACAGGAGCCAATCAATATTTTCTCCTTTAATGTTCCTCTCTTCTCTCTACTCCCCTTTTTAAAACAAGATCCATACAGAAGCTAAAGCCTTAAAACTAAAAACCTCCAAAATGAAACAGAAAGTAGTTAAAAGGATATTTGGAAGCAACATGGAATTTTAAAATCAAATTTGTAATTTTACAAATGAAACTAATGTAATTTGTGTACCGTACATTTCCATTAAAGCTTTGATGTCACTTCAATATATATGTACTAGGTCTGCATTTCTTTAAGGAGATTCCCTTCAATTAATGACAAAAAACCTTTGATTTGGAGATGGGATCCTAATGGTATCCTTTCAGTGTGAGAGATGTGCGATATGATCATCTTTGTCTTTTGCCAAATAGTCTTTGACTTCCAGTTGTATATTGAAATCATCTTTGAAGGAGGGCCAGCCCCAGCCTTACCATTATTATCTATTTTATTCATTTAAATTGTTTATGCATATCATAATTTTCTCTGCTCATCAAGGCTCTGAAAGCCACATATAACGGGAGATTCAAATTATTAAAACAGATGCTAAACATTTTAACAAATTTGATCTTTAAGTCAATTTTAAAATCACTTTCAAAGAACAAAGACATTTTGGAACTATACTATTTTGACTTCCCACTGGAAGTTCCAGAAGCATGCAGCCAAGTCCAACTTCCCTCAGGAGCGATTTCCAAACCAAGGTATGGTCTTTTCTGGTCTATCTGTCTGCCTAATCTTTTGGGGTGGTAGGACATGCAATAGCACCTCAGCTGAAGTTCTCCAGTTCTGGGTAAGCACATTTGGGAAAAGTCCATTTTTTGACTTCCTGGCACCACGTTGTTTAAGACTTTGAAAATCAAAACCGGTGCTTTGGATTAGTCTGCATGAGGCAGGAGTTTTCAGGAGTTTTCAGGTGGTATTAGGGCTAGGACAGCACTCTGTTGCTCCGAGTGCAAAAAAAAAAGTGTCAAAAATACCTTCTAGTGGTTCTCAACCTTGGGTCCCCAGATGTTCTTGGACATAAATCCCCAGAAGCCTTCACCACTAGCCTGTGATGACCAGGATAATTCTGGGAGTTGGAATCCAAGACTACCTGTGGTGACCCAAGGCTGGGAACCACTGCTCTAAGCCAACCTGCAATCTTCAGGTGTAGTGAGTATGAAGAATGGATTCACTGTCCATTGGAAAGTCCATCTTGTTCTTCATCTCAGTAAACAAAATATATTGGGCTAGCCTTAGGTTGAGTTTCTTTTTGCCCCAAAGCACAGAAGGTTGTCCATCTCTCAAAATTATGGTTGCACCTTTCAGTCTAGCAGCACTAATACCGTGTACACAGTTTCCAAATATACCTGGCAAAGCCAGAAAGCAGAGAAGTTTGAGGTTGTGACTACCTGGATCAGATCAGAACCTGGTGTTCCATTTTAAATTCAAGGATTTTATTGATCTGAGTTTTATTGGATCAGTCAATGTTGTGAAAGCATCGTACAGTAATCACTTCGGTATAGCATGCACCATAGTAGGCAAAGTGAGCAGTCACCTTTGGTAGCAGACCTTGATGGGTGGAGGGCAGCAAGGAGAGGCCAGTGGGGTGGGTTAGTCCAGTCATCAGAAATGTCTTTCGATCTCCAGTCAGGCAAATTTCAAGCAAACATAATTGAAGGAGAACACTAGATTTCATTGTGCATCAGTGCATTAAGGTCTGAGTACCCATTTCTGCCACCCAATTACAAACAGGCACCAGCGCCTATTGGCTCAGAGTAACTTTATCTATATGTCTGGTACCCAACTTACTCAGTGAGGTTCACATACACTCTCTCGCTTGCTCTCACTCTCACTCTCTCACACACAATATTGCAGTGTGCTACAACCTTTGGTCTCCATCTCGTGGAATGGAGGGGTGCTGAAACAAAATGAAAACAGTGTGCTGGGTTTTTTTACATTTATTGCATGATGGTGCTTCAACATTAGACTTTATGTTGAAGTTTTGGGGTAGGTGGGACCTTTCTAGGCTGGAATAACTATGTTATTAACAACATTAACCAACAGTTCCTTCCCTGCCTCTGATTCAAAGAGCCCTGCCTCCTTGCTTTAGTTTTCCCCCTCTGGAGTCTGTTGTGAGTCAGTTGAGGCCCTTTGCTGAAGAGCAAGCAGTTATGTTTGTTATTAGTTGGTGGTTTGATCTGTTCAATTGTAAGTAAGTGATATATTTTATTCTTTCTCCTACCAATGTATCAGAGTGAGTCACTGAGGCTCTGAAGGCCATTTGATGAGAACAGGGGGTACTGTACACTAATTTGGGAAACTTGAAACTGTTCTGCTCTGTGGATCCCTGTACTTCTTCACAACTAGAGGAATCCACCAAAAATTCAACATTTTCATTGTCCTTTTGTCCATTTATCACATTGTTACGCAGTGGCCACTGGCTCGAAATTTGAAGAGTCAACAACCCTAAACAGTAACTTTTCAAGCCTCTGATATTATCATTTTACCTGTATCCTGATGTCATTGCACTGTGTTTTCTGATCATAATTCCACATGCTTGCTTATAGCTGCCATAATATCATTATTGACACAATTAATGACCTCCAAAACTGTTGATTATAATTGTGTGAATATCTTCACCATTGCAACAGTGATTATCTGCCTACCAGGTGAAAACAGGATGTTCTTTGAAGAGCAAAGATGATGAGCCAGAAAAACAGCTTGTGTTTTTCTGAATCAATTTCTGGTTTTGAGAGAGAGGTAATACTTTGTTCACAGACAAGACTGTAAAGAAAACTGCTTATTAATATATATATTTATTAATATACAGTGGAACCTTGACTTACATACTGCTTGACTTGCATCATATTTGACTTGCAGCAAGAAGGGGCCTGTTTGACTTGAGTCACAGGCTTTGACTTACATCTCGGAGCCCTGGCGCAAGGCACCGGAATTGGGCAGCAGCCACAACCCAGCATCGCGGCTGCCGCCTCCCAACTGCTCCTGCCTTCTTCCCCTCCTCCGGCAGCGGCGGCTTCGGCGAGGCCAGCTCAGAGCACCTGGAGCTGGTCCTCGGCCTCACCAAAGCCACCGCTGCTGCCGGAGGAGAAGAAGGGCCGGGAGCTCGGGGATGGCCTCGCTGGTTAGATAGTCAGCTCAGTCTTGTAAAAAATCTGGTTGCAGAAGTCTGGTCCACAATGGAAGCATTTTAGTTGGGGAGCTGTAAAGTTGTGGGACTCTAATGGTAAGCATAGAGTTGTTCAGAACTTGGAACGTCAGGTTATAAAAATCAGTAAAACTTAAATGTTAGACATTGTTGCTATGAACATTAAAAAGTGGAGGCGTATAACTTGTGGACTATAATTCCACTGCCTCCTCTCTTTGAAGAGACATTTTATTTACATCCCCAGAAGGAATCTCCTATCCCAGTCAAATTTGTGTTAAATTGCTGTTTTCAGCGGTCTTTTTCATCATCTGGAACGGATTAATCCGCTTTCCCATTACTTTCTATAGGAAATGTTCGTTTGACTTAAGTCATGTTTGACTTAAGTCTAGACCACTGGAATGGATTAATGACGTAAATCAAGGTTCCACTGTATAAGGAATTTGTGCATCTATCTTACCCTACTTGAATATGCAATATGAAATGAACACTCTCAGAGTCCATTACTTGTGTCAGTTAATGCTATGGTCACTTTGAAATGCCATTTTCTGCATCTGTATCTGAGCTGGATTTCCAGCTCCACAATGTAAATAAATTAGTGGCTAAATATGTAACCCCAGTTCTCTGCAATGTGGACTGTAATCCACAAAAGACCACCCTGAAATAAATCTGTTAGACCTGCACCGTTGCTCTTTTCTGCTGGCTAATCTTAGAAGCCGGCCAACAAACCAACAGAGGAGGAAAACAGTCAAAAGAGGGGATGAAGAAAGGGTACAAGTGACAAAAGAGCAGCAGAGGTTGGGATTTCAGTGTGTGTGTGTGTGTGTGTGTGTGTGTGTGTGTGTGTGTGTGTGTGTGTGTGTGTGTGTGTGTGTGTGTGTGTGTGTGTTTGTTTACAGTATTTTTACCCTGCCTTTCTCCTTGGAAAAGGACCCAAGGCGGCTTACAGTAATGAGGGACAAGGTACAGTCCAGTACAAATAAGATATATTCCAGTTTGGGAACACGGAATTGAGGGAAATCTTACAGCATTAGAAGATAACATTAAAGCTACAAGAGAACACGAGCAGTTAAAGAGAGAGTAAAAATCCCATGTAATCATGCATGGTAGACCATCCAAATTTATGGAGGATGGAAACTAGCATTGATAACATAGTGTCAAAGCAATCACACAACTAAGATATAAACACAAAGGTATAGGTAGTTATAAACACAAAGTCTATGTGATATGTATGGTAGATTCATATAAACGACACATAATAGGTAGTCCATCATTCAGGGAAAGCTTGTCTGAAGAGAAAGGTCTTCGCCTGTTTCCGGAAAGACAACAGAGATGGAGCAGTCCTGGCTCCCTTGACAGAGGCTGGACTCAGTGATCTCTAGGGTTGCTCCCAACTGTGCAATTCTAAAATTATTATTATTTATAACATCAGTCACTTTAAGAATGCCATCTGAAATGACCTTCTTAGGACCATTATACATCTAAAAGTCACCAGTATGCAAAATTCGTATTATAGAGCTGCTGGCTATGAGGTTTTGCTGCACTGTTGGCCAGAATATGAGGTTTGTGGTGGTTGTTTTGGGCCAATGGCCTTCCACACACAGCTGGTGGCTGAGGTGAATTCCAAGATGGGCAGGCTCAGCCTACGAAATAATGGTGACCTAATGCCTGGCCATGCCATGTCAACGCTAATATTGCAAGCGCCCAGTCTTGAATGCGATGCTAAATCTCCTGTCATGCATAGAATGTAATTACCATTAAGGCTGAAAAATGGGAGAGATGCGCAGGAATGGCGGTTTTCCTCAGGTTTATGTAAACACTGACCACCAGACGAAGGCTGGGAGGCTGGAATCAAAGAGTCCTCCCCGCCCGTCACATCAGCACCTTCAATCTCTAAGCGGCTTCCGCAGAATCATCTAGCCTCAGTGAGCACAAACAGCCGATAAAAGCCTTGGCTGAAGGCAGTGCCGATCTGCTAATTTAAGAGGAAGGTGGCCCTCTACTCACTGTCCCTAAGAAAGCAGCAATTCTGGCACCTCCGTTTCTAGAAAAGTGTTAAGTCTTTGAAAGAAATGTGGCCAGAAAAGAAGACATGTCTTGACAGCAGCAGAGAGAGGTAGACAAGACATCGCCCATTATTCCAACTTCAGAGCAACTTTATTGTTGTGTCATTGCTGGGCACACGTTCCTTTCAACTTGGCCTCTGGTTGGTGGTTAGGAGTTGTGGTTCTGGATGGAATTATGTGTCTCCCTCAATGTCAAGGCATCGGCATCCATTACATCTGAGAAGAAGCCAGGATGCTGAATACAAAACCTTCCATGGCTTGGGCCCTGACTATATGGCAGATCTTTCCCAAAGATCAGTGCTGGCTTGGCCCATCAGAGCTTCTACAGCGTGCTCTCTCCGGGTGTCCACCCCTCGGGAGGCCTGTAAGGTTGCCACTCGCAAACGGTGGCTGGCTGGCCCGGCTAGTTGGAACAAACTATCAAGCGAGATATGCCAGGCAACATCCCTAGTTGTATTTTAAAAGTCTGTGCAAACTTGGCTATTTAGGGATGCATTTGGCAATTGTTAATGTGTTGGGATTTTTGTGCTCCCCATCTCTGATGTTATTCTGCTTTCATTTGGTCACTGCCTCATGCCAGGCTATTTGTCTGTCTTTATTGTTTTATTGTATATATGTCTGATTTTATCTTTGTTTTCACATGTTTTATTTTATGTAATCCGCCCAGAGCTCCCTCTGGGAAATTGGTGCAGTATATAAATAAATAAATAAATAAATAAATAAATAAATAAATAAATAAATAAATAAATAAATACTTGTAAGAGATGTCATGTTTCTAGTTATTTCTAGGAAGGCTGTCCTGGGATACGTATATTTAACATTTCAGCTTTCATGTAAATGTTAATGGCATTCAACATCCAATAATCATATTATAGTATGTCAAGTTTAAAAATGGCTTCTCTCCTCAGCAGTGCAATCTGATTGGGCCCATCCTGCAAACTATGTTACAGCTACAATACATTTGTTGTCGTTCAGTCGTTCAGTCGTGTCCGACTCTTGGTGACCCCATGGACCAGAGCTCGCCAGGCCTTCCTATCTTCCACTGCCTCCCGGAGTTTGGTCAAATCCATATTGGTTGCATCAATGACACCGTCCAACCATCTCATTCTCTGCTGTCCTCTTTTCCTTTTGCCTTCAATCTTTCCCAACATCAGGGACTTTTCCAAGGAGTCGTCTCTCCTCATGAGGTGGCCCAAGTACTGGAGCCTCAGCTTCAAAATCCAGTGAACATTCGGGGTTGATTTCTTTCAGGATGGGTCAGTTTGATCTCCTTGCAGTCCAGGGGACTGTCAAGACTCTCCTCCAGCACCACAGCTCAAAAGCATCAATTCTGTGGCAATCAGCCTTCTGATCAGTCCAGCTCTCACTTCCATAAATCACTACTGGAAAAACCATAGCTTTGACTATTCCTGACCTTAGCTTGCAAAGTGATGTCTCTGCTCTTTAGGATGCTATCTAGGTTTGCCATTGCTTTCCTCCCAAGAAGCAGGTATCTTTTTATTTCGTTGCTGCAGTCGCCATCTGCAGTGATCAAAGAGCCCAAGAAAATAAACTCTGTCATTGCCTCCATTTCTTCCCCTTCTATTTGCCAAGAGGTGATGGGACCGGTGGCCATGATCTTAGTTTTCTGGATGTTGAGCTTCAGCCCATTTTTTTCACTCTCCTCTTTCACTTTCATTAAGAGGTTCTTTAATTCCTCCTCACTTTCTGCTATCAGAGTAATATCATCTGCGTATCTGAGGCTGTTGATATTTATTCCGGCAATATTAATTCCGCTTGTGATTCATCCAGACCTGCCTTTCGCATGATGTACTCTGCATATAAGTTAAATAGGCAAAGTAACAGTATACAGCCTTGTTGTACTCTTTTCCCAATTTTAAACCAGTCAGTTGTTCCATATCCAGTTCTGATGGTTGCTGCTTGTCCCACATATAGATTTCTTAGGACACAGATAAGGTGGTCAGGCACTCCCAATCCTTTAAGGACTTGCCATAGTTTGTTGTGGTCCACACAATCAAAGGCTTTGGCATAGTCGATGAAGCAGAAGTAGATGTTTTTCTGGAACTCTCTGGCTTTCTCCATAATCCAGTGCATGTTGGCAATTTGATCTCTAGTTCCATTAGCATATTGTAAATTCACCTGCTTCTCTGTGGACAGGAGTTGAAGCCAGAGGCCTGACATGCTAACAGTATCAACATCAACACCTATGAGTGTGGTTACACTATGAAATCAATTATCAATTACTAGCTTGGTCTTTTTTAAAATCAGATTAAAGTCACATGGTAGTCCCATGTTATTTGGGTCAATATGTGCCCCTTTTGGGAAAACCTTTAATCTGTTCTTATGCTATGTTGTATATCAGTTAATAGCTGCCTAGACGCCCTGAGCACATCTGATTTTGCTTGATCTCAGAAGCTAAGCAGGGTTGGGCCAGGCCAATACTTGGATGGGCGGCCACCAGGGAGTACCAGGTGCTGTAGGCGCCTGGAGTAGGAACTGGCAAGCCACTCCAGTATTCCTGCCAAGAAAACTCCATGGACATGGGGTCATGAAGAATCAGTCACAAATGTAATGACACAACAACAACCATATCAGTTAATTGGGCTACATGGGTTTTAAAAATCATTTCAATTGAGGCCTTGTCCTGTGCCCACCCACCCTTGTTTTGTGGTGTTTTTATTTATTTATTTATTTATTTATTTATTTATTTATTTATTTATTTATTTATTTATTTCAACTAGCATGTCACTATGTCAGACAGAAGCTCCTTGCCTGAAAACTACTAAGTGAATATACCCAGGGAGTGATGGAGTGCCAGCCAGTGCCAAAATAAATTAACCAGAGATATCGACAAAGCCCAGCAGCTTCTAGTCTTGTGAAGGAGTAAACACTTTCCCCCTCACACTGGCTGTCTTTTTGTCTCTTTCATACTGACATAGGCTATGCTAGACAGAGGTTCCTTGCCTAAAAATATCTGAGTGATGATACATGTGCACAAACACAAACACAAACACAAACACACAAAAGTGAGGTTGGTGAGGAAGGGAGCACTTTCTTCCTCACAGTGCCAAATTTTTAAAAATGTCTTTCAAACTGGCATATGGCTGTGCCATCATTACATATGGGGAGGGGAACGAATTGGGCTGTCATTTTTTTCCTGCAGACTGAGGCTAATGATCCTGCCATCCATTACTTGAGAAACCCCACTGGCACCATTTACACCATCAAGGCATCCACAGAGACAAAAACAATTCAAAATAAAAGCAAATAAATATAAGCAGTCCCCTTGCTCCCCAGTAAAATACTTTACGTTCTGACCAAATATATCAGTGATGGCAAACCTTTTAGAGACTGAGTGCCCAAACTGCAATTCAAAACCCACTTTTTTTTTTTGCAAAATGCCAATACAGTAATTTAACCCGAATACAGGGGGCTGTGAAGGGGCAATGCCGGGTGCCCACAAAAAGGGCTCCGAGTGCCACCTTCGGCACCCGTGCCATAGGTTCGCCATCACTGAAATATATGCTTCTTGCAGGAAAAAATACATGCACTTCCCTGTTTATCATGTAGTAGATGGAATTATTTAGATCACTATTGAACACTCTACACCAGATTCAAAGGTAATTTTTAAAAAGAAATGTATAATCATGCTCTATATTTCAGATACTGTACTTCAAATTATACCCAACACATGTCTGTCACATGAATCATGTCCTTTTCTTTAACCCTGTACTTAATGCAACCCTAATCTAGGGAAGTGGCAGGAAGGCAAGACTAGGCACCGTATAAACGGATTCAGTATTTATTAAAAATTAGTTGAGATAAATCTATTAATGTAGACTTGCGACATTCAAGTGGAGTAGGGTAAATGAACAAATAAATAAATGCCCCTGGGACAGGAATTCTTCAGTAGAAGTGAGACAAAATACTGAATACTTTGGAGAGGGTGAGAATGTTCTTGTGTGTGTTGAAACCCTTTTTGCAATGTCACACAACTAAACAGGACTTTTATCAAAGTGTCCTGGTGATAAAAGCCTAGGATGCAGAGGAGGGAGGGGGAACATACAGGAGAAGTAAAGACTTGGAGGAAAGGGTTGCAGCTAATGAAGAGTAATGTGCTTGTTGATTAATTTTACTTCAGCTCCATCCAGGACTACAATGAAGAGAAATGACTTTAACTTCCTCCTGGTCCTTAGCTTCCTATCAGGAGCATGTTTATGACTGATAACTTTTTAAAAATTACAGTAATGATGGCCCAGGCAGGAAAATGAGGGTGCCACAGGGAAGGAGAGATAGACATGGCTGGAAAACAGAAATTCCTCAGAGCTTCATCCTCATTGGACCTCTTTTGCCTTCTATTCGGGGAAGAACTTTCTGTGAAAAGTGACATTCCATTTTATGGTGCTCTGAAGTACCAGTATGCAGTGGGGATTCAGTCTGGTGAGATACTGTCCTGTACATGTATCTTTCACTCATGCTTAGAAGGTTTCTACATCCTAAAGCAATGGTTAGACACTTTAAAATTCACTCTGCTCATTTATTCAATTTAAAACAAGTAATTTATAATAAAATATTACTTATTTGGAACAATTTAGATTTTTCCAAACCTTAATTTGAAACAAGGAGTAGGAGGAAAGATCCAGAACAAATAATACGAAAAATATTGATGGATGGATGGATGGATGGATGGATGGATGGATGGATGATGGTGGTGGTGGTGGTGGTGGTGGTGGTGGTGGTCTTGATGATGAACACGGGCAGATGATGATGATGATGATGATGATGATGATGATGATGTAAATTTTTTCTTCTTTTGAAAATGATGTAAAAATTTGACCCTCTTTTGATGATAATAATAATAATAATAATAATAATAATAATAATAATAATAATAATAATAATAATAATAATAATAATAATAATAATAGGTAGGAATCATTTCGGACCCTTTGTTCAGACAGAGTGTTTTGGATTTCTCTAAAGAAGAGGCAGATTTCAGAGTAAACTAGCCAAAGGAAAGAGTATTTAAGTGTGATCTACTTTTTCTTCCACTTGTAGAATTGTTGCTTATAGCCTCTTTTAAGCCAGAGGGGCTGAGGTAACAGGAAGGAAGAAAGGAAGGAAGGAAGGAAGGAAGGAAGGAAGGAAGGAAGGAAGGAAGGAAGGAAGGAAGGAAGGAAGGACTAAGCCCAAGAATTTTGCTGCCTAAGGCAAAGCAGCACATGATCCCATTTCTCCATGTCAAGAACTTACCAAGTCAACCAAATATACCAATGTTATAAGTACTTTTCCCTATTTTCCTGGCAATAATTACTAATTAAATATATAACAATCTGCTATTGTTTCATGATAGCCAGAAGCCACCAGATGGACACATGCCAAATGCAGCCCATTTGAACTCCATGTCAAGAATTTCTTCTTTCTTTGGTCTGGCCAGAAAGTCAACGTGTTTGTCAAATCTGATACCAATGTTATAAGAGCTTTCTTTTGTGGGGAGGCCTATTTTCCTGGGACAAATATGAGAAAATCTGTAAAACATTTCAGAAACAAAATGCAGCTAAAATGAATTTTAAATAGGTTTGATAAACAATGTGTTCTGCCAATGCATTGTTTCCAGGATGATCACACCCGGAGCACAATACAAGATTTAAAATTGTGATATTTGTTGCTCTGCTGCTCTGAAAGTGCTTCCTTCCCAATCAATGTTTCCACCCTGCCATCCCAGATGGACAGCTTATTACACCAAATCCAGCCTGACTTTAGTCATATATCTGACTGTAATTCCTAAACTGGCAAGGACCATATCCAATGTACAAACTTTAGAATTTCTTTCTTTCTTTGGTCTGGACCAGTTTGTGAGGCTCATGGACACGTCCGGGAAGTTTGTGGTGGCCTGACCATCTGATGAGCTGACCATGGTTTGAGAGAACTGCTCAAGAGTTCCATCCCCTTTTGTGGAGTTCTGAGGCTCTCTGTCCCCCATGTTGTTTAAAAATATTGCTTGGGGGGTCATTAAAAGATGGGAAAATCTGCTAAAACATTTCCAGAAACAAAATACATCTGGACCAAAAGGCTTAGGCTCAACCCCGAGAAACGGAGGTTATGTTCTTTGGGAGCTCACTATATGTTCCACACAGGTTTGATAATCTGGGCACTGATGCTCACCATGGATTCGTGACCAGATCCGCATTTTACCATCTTCGCAGATTCGCCCATACCTGGAACGCTCTTGAGAACAGTGGTTCAAGCACTGGTGATCTGTTCTACTGCATCCCACACTGCCCTTGACTCACTCTGGCGTTGCAGCACAATACAAGATTTAAAATTGCGTCGTTATGACCACATCATATTTGTTGCTCTGTTACCTGTTGCATCTGAAAGGTCTTGGTTTTAACTTATAAAACCCTCCATGGTTTCGGACTTCCTGTCAATCAATGTTTCCACCCTGCCATCCTGACATGTGATGCAGTGGCGGCCCCCTCCTTCTGGTTCTTGATCCAGCCTGACTTTAGTTTTTTTTTTTCCTCATCATATCTTGATTTTGAAAGTTTCCTAAACTGGTCAGAGCACCAATGCCGGTTAGAATAGTTTGTTTTTTGCTTTATATCCAATGTACAAATAAATAAATAAATTAAAGACTCTGATTTCTAGTTTCTAAGATTAATGTAACAGATTTGAAAAGGTTTGCAACCCCAGTCCACCAAGACCCAGTAGATTCATAAAAGAGTCTATAAAAGTTCTGATTACCCAAAACTGGTTTTTTTATTTGATTGCTCTGAAAGGTCTGAATAGGCTGTTGTTCTTACACTCAACACTGAAAAAATCTTTTGACATAATAAATCAGCAATTTATGTTTGCTATCCTTGCTGAATATGTTTTCCTCCTAACTTTTTTGACATGGATTAGGATTCTACATTCAACTTTCATTAGCTTGCCACTTTAGGCAAAGCAAATACACTGAAAATGAGTGTTCCTCCTTGGATAGTGTATGTGCACACTGAAACCCTCTTTAAGGGCCTTTTCACACGACCCCTAAGATCCGCTGGTCCCTTAAATTCAGACCAGAGATCTTGGGGGTTCGTTTCTGTTCCTGCATCCCCACCCCTCAGCACTTCCTGCTCCTGTCGGCATGAGGGGAGGGAGGGAAAAAAAGGACAAAAGAAGCCTTTACTAACCTAAGTTGCCACGAGCCCCGTTACTTCCTGGTTCCTTCTCAAGGGGCTCTTAAAGGGGCGGGAGGCAAAAAAACAACAGACAATGAGGAGAGCCTGGCACTCTTATGCATCAAATATTTTTCAACAAGAAAAGTGTGCTGGGTATGGGGGCGTGGTTCCGAGCTGGTGGGGAAACAAACATTTGCAGCGCAGCTTAGGGGTCGTGTATAAATGCCTAAATCTTGCAAATAGTTCTATAAACCTAACATATAGCTTTGAACATTCATGTGAGGTTCCACAAAACTTTAATTTTCTTTAAAGAAAATGGAAGTCACATTTCATGAAGGTCAATTTGGATTTCCTGATCTGAGTTTGTATCATCAGGCCTTATTTGCTAACCTTTACCAATTAATGGAATGATATCTCTTGGTCATGTTATCCAACTTGGGTCCTTTGAAAACCTTCACTGTGGTCCTGTTTCTAAATCTATAGCATCAAAGACCATGCATGTTCAAACAGATTCTGTTTCCCCAACAATTTTTGCAGTAAGAGAGCAATGAAACATAATGGCATGATGGTTCCAATCTGACCCATTTCCATGTGCTAAATGAACATTATTGGGCAATCAAAACCTAAAAGCTAGGAAGAATCATTTTATATGAAAGATCTGAACTGATAAAGCAATTCTTATTTTGGACCAACTGGCTATGATTATATGTGTTTCAGGCGTATCATTGACTATGATGTGCCAGTCTTGAGAAAATGGTGATACAGTATTTGTGATTGCAGAAGTTGCTGGTTTCCAGCTTAGTGGTTTAAATATCTGACTGCAGAGCCAGAGACCGGGAGTATGATTTCCCACTTTGCCTTATGGGAAAAGAGCCAGCCTCTGAAGCGTTGGTTGCCCTGCACAGTCCCAGAGTGCTCCCAGAAGACGGGAACAGAAAACAAAAATTCTGAGGGCTCTGCCTAGAAACCCCTGGAAAGTGTTGCTATGAATCAGAACCGCCTTGACACCATGCAATATATATGGCCCTGCAGCACAAAGTACCTGAGAGTTTTCCTCACTCTTAGAAATACTCACAGAAAGAATGCAGAAAAAGAAACCCATTATTATTCACAAATATTTGTTCTCAGTTCAAAAAATATAATATGCAAAGTTTCAAGCAAGAAGCAAACATGGAATTGGATTACCTTGCTTTGTCTTGATAGCTGAGCCACCTAAGGTTTAGTTTGTCGTTTCCTCTGGAGCTTGTGGGTTCAAATCCCACTTCTGAGAAGCATTTAGTTGTGAAAGTCAGGGTGATGTCGTGCAGAAAGTGACAGAACAGGACTCAGGGAACCAGGGCTCAAATTCCCACTTAGCCTTGCAAAGGAATTGGGTGTGGCTGGTAAAATCACTCTTTAAATATATGTCATAACTTGAAAACCCAACCACCAAGGAATACCAGGTGCTGTAGGCGCCTGGAGTAAGAACTGGCAAGCCACTCCAGTACTCCTGCCAAGAAAACTCCATGGACATGGAGTCATGTAGAGTCGGTCACGACTATAACAACACAACACACACACACACAAGAGAGATGTGACTTCAGCACATAGCACATATTTTGCCAAATCACTGGAAAGTGCCCTTACCCATGTTTAGGAAATGCTGAACACTGTAGTATTTTACTACAATATTGGAAAGAAAAATGCTTACCCTGTGCCATTCACTAGACCAAAGACCTTGCAACTGTGCCAACATATAGGCGCAAAGCATATGGATGACCAGTTGTTGCGGGTTTTTCAGGCTGTTTGGCCGTACTCTGGAATGGATGACCATTTTGTATGACTATGGGCATTTATACACGACCCCTAAGCTCCTCTGCAAATGGCTGCAAGCTCCGGACCTTAAAAATGTTTACCCACCAGCTCCGGACTTTGCAGACAATTAAGTGCGACCCCGCCCACTTTAGCGTGACCCAGAGCACTTTTCTTTTACCTGCTTTTTGATGGTGAAAAATTTTGATGCGGAGATTGCCTGAGCTCTCCTCACTTCTTTCTGTTGTTTTTCTTTTGCCTCCGGCCCTTAAAGAGGAACCAGGAAGTAAAGGGAGGTCGGAGCAACTTCCCCCAGCACCAGAGGTAAGCCTTTTATTCTTTTGTCTCTGTTTAAGGCTTTTTTTCCTCCCCCCCCACGCAAACAGAACAAAGAAGTGCAGAGCGGGTGGGGACGTAGGAACAGCAACGAACCCTCAAGATCTCTGGTCCGAATTTAAGGGACCAGCGGATCTTAGGGGTCGTGTAAAAAGGCCCTATATGAGACATTTGGAACCATTTAATACGGCCTTGTGTAAGCATATCTTCTTGTTTTTGAATCTTTATTTCCACTGCATATTTTTTCAGCAGTTTTTTTGTTTGTTTTGTTCTTTCTTATATGTTAATGTATGAAAAATTGTTTTAAATTTTATTTTAAATGTAAATATAGATAATGTATAAAGTAAGTTTTAGCTAGATTAAATTTCTTAAATTGTACCTTAATACCATTTTTATCCTTCCCTGCTCAACTTGAGTGCAGCATCCCCTAGCAACAACAACAAAACTGAATATTCCGTGTTTGCTGCATATTCATGGTTTTAGCCTAAATTGTTTCAATCACTGCAACCTGCTTTGGGTCTCCTCACCTGGAAGAAGATGGAGTAGAAATGAAACAAATAAACATGAGAAGGTTCACATGCTATTTCCAACATCAAGATGACCAATTTCAGGAGATTTCCCTGAAATTATTTTTATCACGAAGAATACATTGTGTGCCTCCTATAGCTTTTCAGCCGGGATTATGCTAAATTGCTTGTACCACTGTACTGATGAAATCCTTTATGTATGTGCATTCCAATGAGGACCTGATTCAATTTTGTGGACACAGGTCTGTTATTGATCTGTGAAATTAGGGCAGGACGAGGACCCGCGATTAGCTGAAAGACAACAACCTTTGCCCATTTTCAACCACAAATGTCTTTTGGTCTCAAACGTATGGCAAATGTATTCCATGGAAATGGAGGCAGTGATGTTCTTGGGAGGAAAGTGATGACACTGTGGGGAAATCAAGGCTGGAGTGGGGGGTGCCCTTCTTCAGCAATCCTGAAGACATGGTCATTTGATGCACACAGCCGCTTCTGCATGGACAGCTGTCATTCAGCCCACAGAAAAACCACCTTTGGATGCCACCTATGCTTTCCCACATGTTCAGGTGTGCGTGTTTTTTCTTTCAATCCAGAAACTTACTAATGCCTACTCATATTTTTAAAAAACCAAGGAACAAATCAGTCCATGCCACATCCAGATAATCTCAGGGCAGGGCAGTTCTCATTTAGATGGCATACAACTGTATGGAAATTAGATTGAATTCAGTACTCCCCTGTCTCTAGTTCAGTGTTTTTACTGTTTAGTTGCCACGAGATGTTGCCCGTGGAAAAGCTGAAGAATATCAGCTTTGTGTTCAGCCAAACAGGCCCAGGTTGCGCACTGAATAAAGTATTTTATAATTTTTCATATTTCTGTTTACTTACTATTTCATAATAAAGTAATTATAAAATACTTTGTGTTTATTTGATTCCTATTCAAGAGAATTACTTTATATATAGTCAATATAGGCACAGAGTTAATTTTTTTAACATTTTCTAATGGTGGTGTGCCTCGTGATTTTTTTCATGAAACAAGTGTGCCTTTGCCCAAAAAAGGTTGAAAAACACTGCTCTAGTTCATATTTTTGTGGCGAACCCGTGGAAATACTAGAGCTCTCCTTCTTCAGACCCTTTGCCCTCCAAGGCCACCAGAATGGAGGATGCACGATGCAGGTCTAGCACGCTGCCCTCTAAGGGTGGTGGGCATACATGAGTAGATAACATTGGACCACACCTAGACTACTAGGAAAGGTGGTCTCTTTTTCCTGGGTCTCCTCTTTGTTTCCCTTCCTCCTCCCCCGCCCTTTTCCAATGCAAGCAAGATTTCATTTATGGGCCATAGCAGAGGAGTAGGAGGGTGAGCATCATAAGCCAGACTGCAGCAAGGTGAGAGACATGGTGGCAACATGTCAGCAGGGATGGCCCCACATATTTTGCTAAGGTGCAGATAACACATGCATACATATCTCACACACAAGTCAGGTGAATTATTCAAGTTATTTTGACACCTAGAACCAGCCCAGTTATTTTGGGACCAGCAACAACAAAAAAGCCCCCTCTTCTGAAGCAAAACCACGTAATGACAAACTAAACTGAAACGTGCTGCTCCTTCATGACCCCCCCCTTCTACATCTGCTGGGAGGGCCAGAACTGCACATTACGGGTCCACTAAAACATGGCTGCTACTCAGGTGATTGTAGACAGTGATTTGATACTCATGGATCAGGAGCTGTGAATCAGTGTGTGAGGAATTTTCCTTTTTGCATGACAGCCATCTGAATCCTCAAATCAGGGTGGCCTTTTATTGCGCTCTAGTGGTAGATTGGAAAGTATGAGTGCTTATGATGGCAGTCCTCATAGCCAGCCCCTCAACTGGGGGAATGTACAAATATAGACTTCTAAATTGATCCAGAGCAACAAATAAGGATCAGGTCTTTTTAAAGCTTATGCCTCTTAACTGCCTACTCAAAATCAAAACACCCACCCAGATACTATGTATTACCCCAAGAGTGTCTTGTCTCAATGTCATGAACCTGGGAATTGTAACTAAGCTCAGAGAGAACAGGGAAGATTCCTGGATGGGAGTGACTGAGGGTTTGAAGTGTCTTCTAGAGATGGGCACGAAATGAACTTTTTTCATTTCTGTTATTCGTTATTTGTTTCGTTACGTAACGAATAACGAACATTGTGATGAAATTGGAATGAACCGAACAGAACCACGAACATTAGGTTCGTTACGTTTCATTTTTTGTTAATGGCGACACGCAATGAAATGAGCTGTTTTAAATGTTAAAAAACGCCCTGGACATCCATAAAAACGCAGCGATAATTATTTATACTGTCTCATAATACCTACCGGGGAGTTGGGGTCCTTAAAACGTTTGTTTTTGTCTTCTCCCATCGTGATGTATTTTTCTTTTCCCTTTAAGGATGACAAAATGGATGTCGCCAGCCACAAAATGGAGGCAAGCCATGTGATGGGATCATGTAAATTCTTGGACAACTTCAACCAATAGCATGCCCAGGTTGCAGACTGGGCAGGTCTGGCAGCCATAGAGGGCATAAAAATCTCTGGCAGCCCCCGTCCTCCTTGCAGTCTCCGGTGGGAGTTAGGGTGGGATTGCTGTCTCTGCGATTTGTTATTTTCACTTTAGGCCAGGCAGGCAGGTGTGTGTCTCTGTGTTCCTGCCGGCTGCAGCCTGGCTCTTAGGGGAAAGAGATTTCTCTCTGGCTTCAGTCCTGCAGCCTCCCTGTGTGCGTGCGTGCGTACCTCTCGGTGAGTACCCTCCCCTGCCCCGCAGTGCAGTCACTCTGTGGCTGCCTTGCACCCTGGGCAATGCCCGCCGCTACCTTTGCAGCCTCCCTGCATACCTAGTCTATACTGTGTCTCTGCCAGCATCATTTTTTAATGTTTTCCCTCTGGTCTGGGGCATTGGGGGACGCCCGCACGCGGAAATGCTTTAAAAATCGCACAAAAAGCGGGTAAAAATGAAAAATGAAAAACGAATACGATTTTTTCCAAAAATTTCAAAAATGAAAACAAACTGAAACAGACCCCCTCAATGAAAAACCAAAATGCCATTTTTTCAATTCATGCCCATCTCTAGTGTCTTCTTCCCAGAAATACCTGGTGCTTGAAGCCTATGAGCTCTGGCTCTGCTTACCTTGGTCTTCTTATATCCAAAATGAGGAGAGGCTGCCAGGTGATACCTCTGTGACCTCTGCATTGTGGAATCAAAATATCAGGCTGATTTGCTGGCAGTCTGGGATCATGAGTTGTGAGGGGCCCAACTGGCCCAACTTTTTTGAACTATTTTGAACCCCAGTCCTTACACCATCAATTAAAAACTGTTGATAATTCAAAAGTTCCTCTTATTTCCAACATTTTAATGAACAAATCCAAGTATTGACCAAGTGCGGGTTTTGTTGCCAAAAATGCAGAGAGGTGTTGTGATCTGTACGAACAAACCAGTCCCAGCCAGTGTTTATCTATCTAACAGGTCATAACCGCCCAATGAAAGTCAAGTCATCTTGTTCACCCACAATGCAGTACCATCAAGAACTTGCCACAGTCTGTTTCTGCTTGTGAAAAACATCCTCAATCCCAGCTACTGGGATTGCAGTTTAAATAAAAATTGGTTGGGGCGGTTGGCAGATGCTAGTGAAGGTCTCCATGCTTCAACACTGCAAAACGCAGACCCCCTGTATCCCTGGATATGATTGGAATGTTGCCCTCCTGCGCTACATGTGGGCTTCCCAAAAGCATCTGGATGACTGCTTTGGGATGGGCATTTGGTCTGGTCCTGCAGGACATTCCTCATGTTTTTTGACTTTTCCTCAACAGGCTTTGTTATTAGTAACACACAAACAGTTTCAAATTTAATTTGCAAAAAATAAATTTAATTTGGACTCTGAAAGCACTCTGCTTGTCATGACATTGAATCCCTTTTATGTAGAATTCCTCTTCCAGTTTTCAGTGGGCTCTACAGTTGAGCAATTTCACCTAAGAGTGAAAACTGAATATATTTCAGTTGTATTGCCGTTTTCTCTCTTTTTCTTTCCACGAAGGAACGTCCAACTATGAACCTGCTTAAGTGGACTGAACTTCTCTGCTCCCTCTCTCTTTCTCTCTCAGTCTGCTCCTTGTCAATTCACATCAGTTTAAGGTCAAGAAAGCTAATAGGGAACAAGGCGCTACAAGATTTGAACTCAACCTTGCTTCCCCGGGGAACACAACTGACAATTAGCACAAGGATCAGCATCAAAAAAGAGCAACCCAGCATGAAGTCTGTCTAATTAGTCATATGAACGGAGGGCTTCTCCTCCACTTCCTCAAGGAGCACATGCCTGTCAGATCTGATACAGGAGAGGTGGCTCTTTCCAACATAAGGTTGAAAGGAGGTTGAGAACAGGTAACACCAGCTGAAGAATTTAATTAAAGCTTTGCCTAGCACCCAATTCTGTATGATTATACTGGCTTCTGGTGCATTCCCTTGGAAACGTTTTGCAAATTGTGTAAAAAAGAACTGAAGAGGGCAACTAGGATTCCCAAATATGTGAGAGAGGGAAGCACTAGCCAATTGTGCCAGATCCTCTTGACAACCACTTTCTTGGTATCAATTGACATAAAAAGTAGGACAGAAAGTTGGAGATGAAATCTCTGCTGAGCCTGGTAGTCTCCATCTCAGTCCAGAAAGCCTGCATATTTCTCTTGTTCAGAAAGACCAAAACAAACAAAGAGCATGACAAAAGGAGTAACTAACACCTCTTTGTTCACTGAAAACCACTAGACCATTCATTTTCGGCTTTGTGCTCAGATGTCACATTGTAAAAATTAGCACTCTGTTCTTCTGGCTGAAAGCCCAGTAAAACAATCTCGCTGGAAAGTCAAAGATCAAGTGTGTGCCTCCTTCTAGCACATGGCATCTATTTCAGTGACATGTTGTAACATGTTTACAGTGGATTAATCAGTCCTTGTGTTTCTCTCCTGCCCTTCCTCCAATGAGCTTTTGACCATATACATGACTGTCCTCCTTCTCATTTGACCCTTACAAGGGCTGGTAGGAGACAGAGGCCATGTAGGATAAGGCTGAGAGACAGTGGCTAAGCCAAAATCACCCAGGGAGTTCCATGATTCAGTGGGGATTTGAACCTAATTAGCAAAGTTATGAATGTGGGTTGGGGATCCTAAGCACGTGCCCAGTTCTTTAGAACTCAATTTATTGCTTTACTGAATTGTAACTCACCTCACAGCAACTCAGTGAGTTAAACAAGGCTGGAAGAAAGCAGCTTGCCCAAGGTCACCAGAGCAACTCCTTGGCTCTACTGGGATTTCAACCCATGACAACATGGTGGCCTCCTGCATCCCATGGATGGGCAGCTAAATTTTAGCTTAGGGCTGACGAGAGGGCAGGAAGCCAGATTACACACAGGGTGGGGGTTCACATAATCCTGCCTCTTGGTCTGCAGGATCTGCCTGCAAAGGCTACTGCCTCAATTTGGCTAATGGTAGGGCAAGGGCAGCCACAGAAATACCTAAGGAGTGCTATAATTTTTACTTCTGCAGATTTTAAAGAATAGCAGGTTTGGTATTACAGGGGTATGGGAGCCAACAGATACCTCTGTGGTCGGGCATCAGCACTATTGCCAATGCCATCCTCTATGGCCTTACCATCATGCCTAATGCTGCTGGCTGTTCAGCCACATCACTGACTACACCAGCGTTTTTCAACCACTGTTCCGCGGCACACTAGTGTGCCGCGAGATGTTGCCTGGTGTGCAGTGGGAAAAATTGAAAAATTCTAAAGAAATTCAACCCAGGGCCGGTGGGAGGCCCACAGCTGGGAGGTGCTATAAATAGCATCCAAGGGCCAGATTGGCTCCTCCCCCCCGAGGCCTGCGGCGCTGGCATCACTTCCTCCCCAGCCGGACCTGGCCCCACTCATTCTCTTAGTGTTTGCCCTGTGCCTGCCGCCGCCGCCGCGACTCACTCGCTTCCCTCTCCCCCCTCCTTTTTTTACCCTGGACCACCACCACCCCTTTCCTGGGAGCTACCAATGGACTGAGCCGCCCGACAGCCCGCCCGCCAACACGAGCCGGCCCGGGAGCCCCAGCCCAGAACAAACCACCAGGTGAGGGGAAGGGGAGGAGGGGCGCCCGGCTGCCCCACGAGCACCGCGGCAGGGCTGCGAGGAGGAGGGGATGGAGGAGGCCTCCGCCGGGCCTGGGCTGAGGAGGCAGGCAGGCGGGGGGGCTACTGGCACGGCTGGACGGCTGGCCTTTAGGGTCCAGGAGGGGAAGAGCCGTCTCTGAGGGGCCCCGTGATGGGTTCCTTGAAGTCTTGCCCCTTTCTTTCTGTCTTGGGTTGCCCTCTTCTCTCTCTCTGTCTTTTCTTTCTTTTTTTCCCCACCTCTCTCTTTCCATTCCTTTTCCCTCTTCATAGAAACGTGCTCATTTCTAGCCTGCATGTGTGTATGCCTAGCAGCCTACCTACTGTAATTAAAACTGTAAAGCGCCCAGAGACTCCTTGAAGTGGTATGGGGCGGTATACAAGCAGAACACTTTCTGCCTTTTTTCCTTCCTGCATTCCTTCATCCTCCTCCCCTCCTGTCGCTGGACTTGCTGAAGGCATCTGCCTTGGCCACAGTGTGGAGAGCAAGATGGGCTTTTGGGTCTTATTTGTGTTCCTGGAGAGTCAGTGCCCCTTCTCAGGTCTCCACTGGACACAGAAGTCCATGCAGGGCAAAATGTCTTTAAAAAAACAACACAGGTAAGTGGGAACTGGGTGCTAGAGAGCGGGCTACCTCAATCTGTGGCCCCTCTGTCCTGCTTCTCCCTACGCCAGCAATGGCGAACCTTTTAGAGACTGATATAGGCACAAAGTTAAAATTTTTAACATTTTCTAATGGTGGTGTGCCTCGTGATTTTTTTCATGAAACAAGTGTGCCTTTGCCCAAAAAAGGTTGAAAAACACTGGACTACACTATCACTATCTTGTGATTTACAAGAACAGGTATTCATTTCCTATTTCAGCTTCATCATGATCCACATATTCAGGCACAGGCAAATAATAATAATAATGCACATCTTGGATCATCATGGTGATCAGTGAACACAGTGGTTCCCAGCCTTGGATTTCCAGATGTTATTAGACTACAACTCCCAGAAATCCTGACTAGCACAGCTAATGCTGGAAGCTTCTGGGAACTTTAGTCCAAGAATATCTAGGGACCCAAGGGTGGGAACCAATTACTAAACAGGTAAGAGCCAGGCATTAACTATAGAGGGGCAGGGAAAATTAGAGATGAGGAAAATCATACCAGACAGTGCCATCTGCATTCCCTCCCAAGGTGTCTGTCAGGGAAAGGAAGATAACTGTTTCTTCTCCAGGAAACAATTATCTATGGTGATAGTTACTGCTGAAGCAAAGTCAGGGATAGCACATAAATACAATGAAATGTTTATTTGCCTTGTGAGTGTGGGTGAGTTTTCTATTCCTGAACACAGAAAGCATGTGAATAAATTAAAGATATTTGTTCCTCACTTTAGATTACTCTGTGTAGTAGTTGCTACTCCAGAAGGGAAAACACGTACTTGGCTGCTCACCGCAAGGTTTTCTCAACAAAATGTACCACTTAGAGAAAACAATTTAGAAGTCTTCAGTATTTGAGAGGAAAAGGCCACCTGAAATTTCACACATGGTTCCTCTGTAAAATGTTACTTTTTAAGATAACAAGGCCATAACGATGGTCTCTTTGCAATTTAAAGTGATTATTGAGCCGCTGTGATTGTTAGAATGGATAGCAATGTTATTTTAACACTGTGCTCTTTAGAGGCCACTTGGGGGCTGGGCATTTTTCTTTTTAAAAATAATAATAAAACACCGCATATCACTAATGAGTTAGAAAAATGTCAATTACATCCCAACTGCAGCTAACGTTAATATATTATAATTTTTTAAATGAACACCTGACACTAATGTGTTTGTCTTTCCACCAGCATTTCCAAGCTCTGCTTTAACACATGAATCATTTGTGCTGTAGTGGCAATTGCCACATCTGAGCAGACGTTCATGTTGATCTTGGTCTGCATACCATGTCTTAACTCTACCTGAAAAATCATTCCACTGGATAAAAATATCAAGGATTAGAAATATGGTGAGTTAAATCCAGATGTGCTTCGAGTAGGCCCACTGACATCAATGGTATAAATTAGTCACAGCTAAGTTAGTCTTTCTAATTTTAATGGGTTTACTTTTAGGCATAATTAAGTCTAGATCCAATCTGTTCTCAATTTAAAAAATAAAATAAAACTTTACATGTCCTGATGGCATTGGATTCTATGGGATCTTAGAGTTTTCTATGAAGCTATCAACTGATCAAATGAATGTTCATCAGAATGGTTCCATTAAAAACTCTTAACTGAAAGATCAATGTAGAATGAGAGTCTCTTGATATATTCCTAGTAAATCTGCTGAAAATGTAGCTGTGTCTTTGGGTGCTTTTACACGACCCCTAAAATCCGAGGCAAACGGCTCCCAGATCCAGAGCTTAAAAATGTTTCCCCACCAGCTGCGGACTTTAAAGAAAATTAAGTACGACCACATCTACCTAAGTGCATCCCAGCACACTTTTCAAGTACCGGGCCTCCAGGAGGTAAAATATATTCCGATGCGCATTGTAAAGCAGTGAATGCCGGGCTCCTTCGGCTTCTGTTTGTTTTTTGTCCCCGCCGCCCCTTTAAGAGACAGGAATCCCTACGGGGCTGCTTCGACCGCAGATGGAGGTGAGCCTGCATTTTTTTTCTCCCTTTTTTTTCTCCCTCCCCTCACGCAAACAGGAACAATGGAGTGCTGAGGGGTGGGAACACAGGAAGAGGGACAAACCCCCACGATCTCTGGTCCGAATTTAAGTTGCCACCAGATTTTAGAGGTCGTATAAAAGCACCCTTTGTTGTCATTGCCTCTTCAGCTGCTCTGGATCTGGATTTTAAAGTGTTGCAAAGGAAGCTCTATCTCAAAGTCTGTGCAGCTTGGGGAGACATTGCCGTTTTGTACCAGCAGTTCAAAGGAAGGATGGAATAAGCATGGAAAGACAAGAGAGGTTGAATACATTTTGTCACTTAAGGAAATTATTCTGAATAACCTACCTCATTGGATTGAGGTTTAGCAGATGCTATGAACTTAACGATTTTATTGCAGAGAAACCTGCCACTGTTGTTTCAATGAGTGCATTTGGGGTTCATCTTATTTTATTTCTACTCCACTCATTAAGACTTACGGACAGAGCTGCTGAATTGGAATTCATTTTAGAAACTTGACACTTATGAAATTTGGGCTCAGCAAACAGTAGAGTAGCAAATTCACTAAAGAAAATAATTGTTCTTTTTCAGCAATTTTGACACATTACTCATCCTTCGGTGTCAGTTCATCAACTCTGGGGACTGGACTAACCCTCCCCGTTGTACTCTTTTTTAGTTGTTCTTTTTATATTTCTACTCTTGTATTGTTTTGTGTTTTTCAAGGTCACTCTGTAAATACTTCCATGTCTCACACCCATAGACACCTCTGCTTTTAATATTTAAAGGATAAAAAATGTGACCTGCCACAAGATCTGTATAACCTACGTGTGCTTTCATTCAATATGCCAGAATACTGAAGTTAAGATTTTCACGGAATTACTGCACTATTTGCATCTCACCTTCCTCTGGCCATAATTATTAGGTTTTCCAAAGCAATTAAACAGAGTCCCATGACAAGCTCGCATGCTTAGTCCTCGGCAGGTGGTTAGGTGTCTTTCCTGCTGGTTTTTTGCCTCCAAGTTTTGAGGGCTCTATATATGTGGAGGTTTTCAAAATCTGCTGAAATGTCCCACTTATGGATAGACAGAAACAACTTAGTACAATGCTGAACACTAGAGAGGGGCACGAAACGAACAATTTTTCGTTTCCGTTTTCATTTTTTTCATTTCGTTACGTAACGAAACGACAAACGAATTTTGACTCTGAAATGTAACGAAACAAACAGAAACACCGGAAATTTTGTCGTGCGTTTCGTTTCCGTTACTGCAATATGAGTGAATTGCTTAAAATCCTTTAAAAAATCACAAAAAATTAAAATAAATAGTAACGAAACGGTAACGAAACGAACGAAAACAAAAACGATTTTTTCAAAAATTCACGAAAAACAGAAACGAAATGAAACGGACCCTCTAAACGACAAACGAAATGCAATTCTTTTTATTCGTGCCCATCTCTACTGAGCACTATTAATGTCTAGGATATGCCTATTAATTGAAGATATGCATTATGCACTTGAAGGTCAATGAAAATTTATGTCATAGAAAAACTTATCCTGTCATTTGCCACAAGACTATTTGTTGTTCAGAATATGAGACACTGATATGGTTGTTATTCAACAACAACAGTGAGCAACCTATGGTCCTTCAGGTGTTGGACTGTAATTTCCATCAGCACTAGGTAGCAGAGTCAAAGGTGAAGGATGATGGAAACTGCAGCCTGACTACTTCTCTGACACAATTATTATACATATCTATTTTCAAATCTGCAGGACCACAGTTCCCTCTTTCCTTTGATCTTAGGTTCTTATGATCTTGATATAAAACAGCCAATGTAAAATTGAGTATCTGCCTCCCCATCTGGGGCATAAAAACAGTTTGCTAACTTTTATATTGTTAGCCTGACTTTCATTATGTTCTGAGCAAATCCATGTAATTTATATGTGTGCAGGTTGTGGTTACAATGATAATACTGTACATTCTATAAAAGAGACAGAAACCATTTTCTGATAGGGCCATTCTTTTGCCCACCCATATAAAAGCAATGCCTGCTTTGAGCCAACAATCTTATAAAGAGGAACTATCAAAGTGGAATGTTATCACAGGCTGACCTTAGACACTGACTTTTTCAGATGAATGAATATAAGGACATGATGAAGCCATCCAGGACTGAATAATGTAGGACAGGCCTGCCCAACAGGTAGACCGTGGGCTACCAGTAGCCCGCGAAGGGTTCAAAAGTAGCCCGCTGGCCATCAATAAAAAAGTGAGGGGAAAAGTTCTCCAGCCCTCCCTCCCCCACTCTAAGGACCACCACTGCTCCAGCAAAGTTCTGGGTCGGCCAGCCCACTGTCTCAGCCGAGTGGAGCAGCTCAAGGGCCGTGGCACAGTCCCCTGCTCCCCCTCCCGGACAGATGATCGGTATGTCACTGTCTCATGACCAGCGGAGTCACTAGTGCAGAGCAGAGGGAGGGGAGGAGACAGCGAGAGGTGGGGTTGCAGGTGTGTCCACCTCCTCTGCATGGTGATGTCTCCCCTCTTCTCCCCTGGAGAATTCCTTCCTCCCACCCTTTTCTCCTCTTCCTCCTCCCCCTCCTCCCACCCCCATGGCTGCCTCACAGAGACCATGACCTGCCACTGCCGCTGCTTCTCCTGCTCTCCTTCTGAGCCATTCCCTCCTTCTTGTGCTGCCATGGCCATGTGATTGCCACGCTGCTGGCTCAGGCCACATGGCAGAGGTGAGTGAGAGCTGCTGGCAGCAGTGGCAGTGGCAGTGGCAGCAAGGAGGCTGGAAGGGAGAAGGGGGAAAAGAGGAGGAGGAGGAGGCCAGAGGGGGAGGGAGAGAAAGCATACCTTTTTTAAAAAAATCTTCCAGCAGCCTGGGCAAGCATGCACACGTCTCCCTTGTACCTGCCCACACCCGCTCGAGCGGGTACAAAGGAAGCATGTGAATGATCAGCCTTCCCAAGTGTTGAACTATGTTCCCTCCAGAACGGATTAATTGAATTTCAATGCATTCCTATGGGAAACTGCTGCTCTAATTACAATTTTTTTTTACTTATGAGCATGTACTCAGAACGGATAAAATTTGTAAGAAGAGGTTTTAATGTAGTAGCCCTCAGGCACTTTGGGCCGGAAAAAGTAGACCTCAGCCTGTTCAAAGTTGGACAGCCTTGATGTAGGGGAAAGCTCTGGGACCAAAATCTTTATCCTACCATTGCTTGATTGTGTCTGGCTTCAATATCTTATTATAGTCATTCTTCTTGGAAGTAACATTCCAACTTTTGATTGGTGGATATTGCCACACAGTTGTTTCTCTATGGGCAGATGCATCAAAACAGAAAAGGGGAGGGTAAAAGTTACTAAAAATACCAGAGGCTGGGTGCCTATTGATATACATGCAATACAGTTGCCATGCCGCCCATGCTGATCTCTACTGGGCCATCTCAGTTTGCAATAATCAGCACGTCATTCAACACAACCTACGTGTGAATTTAAACTGATGATCCCATATCCATTTCACCCAGCAAAGCAGAGCACACTGAACAAGTGTGTGCATCAGATGACTCTGAAAATTATTGCCATGAAACCGACTTTTAGCTGTTACCATATTTATGAATTATTCTTAAGAGAACAATTATCCAGCATGAATCATCAAGAAAACACTACATTGAAGTCATTTTTTTCTTCTTTTAAATGAAAGAGCTGCCATGCAGAGGCCCTGTCATTTGGGACTGGCACAGAATTATTTTATTGAAATCTGTGCTGATACACTTTTTTTATACACAGATCTTCCACAGTTCTGAGGAACCTTAAATGGAATTGTTCAGCTCCACTACATCATTGTAGGAGTGGGGAATGTGTGGCTTTGATAGCTGGTACTAACAGGGGCTCTCAGTCTGCCATCAGGTGGGCCATACATTGCACCACTGCTGTATTACGGAAATGAAGAATAAATTTAAAAAAGTGTTTCAATCCAACAAGATACAGCTCTCTTTATCAAACTATTTATCCATCTCACAGACAAATTGCCTACACATCCTCACTTCTACTTGGGTGTGTGCATGCAATACATCCACATGTTTAATAAAATCATTTTCTAGACGACAGAGGAGCTCATTAGGAAAAGAAATGGATTAACAAAGAAGGCACCGAGTATTCCAACTAAGGGGTTTAGCTACCTTCTTGCCTCTATTGGCCAAAATAATAAAAGTAAGCTATAACCTTAAAAAGGTTTATTTAAATTGATATAAAAATGTCTCCTGAAAAATTTCCTAAGGGATTCTAGATGGTCATGATACCTTCTCAAGCAAATCAGACAGCAACTCCCTATTTGTCTTAGGCCGGTTTTGCACAGGTGGAACTACTGCACCCGCAAAGAAATCGCACGCCTGGAATCCCATCGAGCCACTTCCAGTCACCTGGGGTGGCCGCCTGGGGATTACGGGCCCTGGAGTCCGACACAATATGGGAAGTCAGCGTCCCTATGACCTGGCTCGCAGAAGGCGGCTACCTTGCTTGGGACAGCCTTGAAGAAGAGCGGGCTGTTGACCAGCCCAAAACGCTGTCGATCGGAACCGTGCAAGCAAGCCCAGCCAGCGCATTGCAACCGGAGGAAGCGCCGAGCAGGCGCTGGAGATCCCGGGAGGTTAGAAGGGGTCGCGATGGGCAGGCAGGTCTGCCTGTGGTCGCTGAAGCTTTTTTAGGACCTGGGCTCGGGTCTCGTTAACGGGGGTAAAGCTCCTCTGGCGCCAACTGTTAGGAATCACGCCTACTAGGCGCCTCGGGATGCAACAGGGTTTTATTTGTTATATGTGTCTTTTATATTGTTCCTATTATTGTTTGCATTTCACTATGATTGTCTTGTTTCGGCGCTTGGTCGCCCGATTGTACGCCGCTTAGAGTTCTGCTTAGAAGATAAGCGGGATATAAATATAACAATAAATAAATAAATAAATAAATAAATAAATAAATAAATAAATAAATAAATCCTCCCAGCCCGGCCTGATAATGGGACGGATCAAACCACACAGTCAGCGGGAAGGCAGCGGGTGGGCGGTGGGCGGTGGGCGGTGGGGAGGGGTGAAGCTGCGGAACCAGAGAGAGGGAGGAGAGGCCGGGCAAGAGCGGCTCCCCTTGGCACCTGAAAAGACCCAAGCGCAGCCCCCCAGCCAGACGAGGAAGCGGGGAGCCCGCAGCCCCGCCCACGCACCTGAGTGGAAGGAGGGGCGGCGACTCCCCCTCCTCTGATTGGTTGCGGCCGATACTTCTTCCCAAGCCCCACAGGAAGCAGCGGCCTCGTGCCGAAGGCGACGAGGACGATCTAGTGGGCGGGGCGAGAATTTAAAACAGCGTATCCGGGGCGGCTTGGGGGTTTGAGGGACGGGTTCTTCCAACAGCGGGGGAGGGAAACTGCTGTTCCAAGGAAGAGGCGGAAGGAACGGCGTTTTCCTCTCTGCCTCCTCTTCCAGTTTCCGAGCGCTCGGGAGAGAATCCTAGGCCCTTCGGACTACAACTCCCATGATCCCGCACCATGTGCCGGGCCGATAAGGATTCTCAAGGGTTAAAGTCCGAAATCTGGAGGATCCCAAACGTCCATCCCCCCCCCTCTCCGCCCCGCGTCTGGTTTCCCTGAATTCAGTGGGAACTCTTGCCCAAAGATGATCAGCAGCGCGATGCACCAAGGAAGGGGTCTCGAAACAGCCCAGTATTGTCGCATTTTGGCTGGCCCTGTTGAAGGTGTTCCCACTTGTGTGAACTGCGTTCCTCCCCCCGAAGGAGCAGTGAAGAACTACCTTCGGTGTTTCTTCAAGCTTGCTTCCCCCTCCCCCCCCCTTGTATCCCGAAGAACTTCAGTAAAATAGAGCGATAAATTGTGTGCGTCTGTTTCAAAGATCTCTTAAAAGTCCTCTAGAGATTATGAACTCGGGACCTTGGGGCTAAATCTGGGATTTCATCGCTCCAGGTTGGGGGCTCCTGGTTCCTCAAATAGCCACGCATTACCTCCGTTTTGAAGGGCTGTTCCTTTCTGCCCCCCCCTTGAAACGATACTGTAGGTCTCTTTTTCTACTTGGCTCTTAGCAGTACAAGTGTTAAGTGAAGAAATGCTGATATGTCTACGGACCCACCTTTTTGCCTTGCTCACTGTCCCACAAAATGTATCTGATACTGAATTCAGTCCCTTGGCTAAAACTGCCCCCTCTCAACTTTGTCCCCCCCCACACACACACAGCCCTTATGTTGATTATCATATTGCAAAGATTTTAATGCTTCTTTATGGGGCTGATGACTTAAGGAAGATGCATATACTATACATTGCTAATGTAGTATTCATTTTTGGCATGATGCAGTCCCTGAGAAGCAATTTGAAGCCCCATACAATTTATTTGTGTAGTACAAAAAAATGTCTCATTTTCCTTCTATTGTTGAAGTCAGCTTCATGTTCCTGGCACTCCCAAGTGGTCTCCTAACCGCATCCAGACTACTAGGCTTCAGAGAACAAATGCATGCTTCAAAGAGATCCTGCTCAAGGGGAGAAAACAAGTCATATGCTGAATTGTCTCATGCAACAGTTTCCAAAGAACTAGCTTTTTGGGCTGTTTCAGAACAGAACAGAACAGAACAAAACAAAACAAAACAAAGGCTCATGCTGACATTCATTTGTCTTAAAGATGCTACAAGATGCTGTTTTATGTTTGCTTTTGTTATACATATGTCATGCATTCCTCTTTGAAAGTGTTTTGCTTTGGCTAACTTGTGCCCTGATTGCATAATAAATATAGATTCTTCATAGATGTGGAAACAGTTGATTCAAGGATGTATGCATATTACTTTCAGTGGCAATACCAGCGTTCAAGGAACACCAGTGTACACACACACACACGCACGCACGCACACGCACATGCACACACACACACACACACACACACACACACACACACACACACACACACACACACACACACACACACACACACACAGAGAGAGAGAGAGAGAGAGAGAGAGAGAGAGAGAGAGTCTTTTGTTTGTGTTTCAAAAGCACCACAGTACAAATGTATCACAAAATTTTCACCTAGTGATGGACAATGTCAAGATCATTTAAGACAAGTAACATCATGGCTTTCATGATATATGCTGTGGGGCATATAATACCCTGACATACAATAGGTGTGCAATTGCCAGTTCCTTTCTGCACACACAAATGATTATCAGTGCAAAAAAAAAAATTCCCCTTAAGTTCACTTTGAGTCTGCCAACACCAGTCTGCAACTTGTTAAGTGACTTCCAAGTGACTTGATTTTAATCTGAGAAGGGTGGGATGATAGATAAAAATGGATTGTACATTTGAAGTAACTCTGAGTCTCTCATCATTAGCTTCTGCCTCTCTTGGTATATCATTGGGCTGTTCTATTCCCCTGCAGAGTTTCATAGGGTTATGGATTTTCTGAATGTTTGTGGTTGCATACCCCTATTCGCTCTCAGTAGCTTTCAAAGAATAGGGTTGCACTACTACTACTACTACTACTACTACTACTACTAGAAGAAGAAGAAGAAGAAGAAGAAGATGATGATGATGATGATGATGATGATGATGATGATGATGATGATGATGATGATGGCATGCCAAGTTAATGCTGACTTATAATGACTCTTCAGGCTTCTTCTTTTAGCTAGAGAGTAAAAAAGAGGTTTGGAGCCCTGCAGCCATTAAAACAAAAGCAAAACTAGACTGTGGGTGATACCTTCAAAAGACTCCTGGGGTCCATCTTGCCAAGTGAACTTTTAAGAATCTGTCTCCTGGCAAATTTCATCCCTTGCCATGTTTGGACTTCTATGCCTGCTTTGAAGTAGGGAGCTTGCTCCTGAAAGCTCAGCAAATTTTTATTTATTTATTTTCTTCTCGCAGCCTATGAAGGTGTTAGCTCTCTAGAAAGCCTCCCTCCCCCTCGTGCTTTGCCCGCCCCCCACATCATCCAAGCGTTTCGGGTACCAGGTCCAGTTTCCCCACCCCGTGGTGCGCTCCGCTCGCTCGCTTCCGCCCCTTCCGTCGAGATCCGGGCTGTGGCCGTCAGAGGCCGAGGCGTCCCTCGCTCACCTTGCCCGGCCCGGCCTGGCCCTGCCTGGCCCGAGGGAGCGCGCCTTCGCCGGCAAAGTGTGACTAATTTTCAGGAAGGAGTTTAGGCTGAGCGCGAAAGCTTTTAGCACATTATCCACTGGCAATAAAACCATAATCTAATTGTCAACCCTCGGGTCTTAATCCAGCCTCTCCCGCCCCCCACTTTCTCGTTTTACTCTCGGATTTGCATCGGGTGGAAGCCTAATAATGGGTTTACCGACGCCTCGCTTTCCGCCGCAGGAGGGAGGTGACATTGAAGGCAGCTGCCGGTGGTGCAGTTGGATGGAGGGTCGCCGAGGACGCGGGGCGGGCGGTACTGCCAGGCAGGAGCCAGACTCTGGGGACACAACACGGGGTCCTGGGAAGACAGGAGGGGTGGGAGCAAGAGAAGGGGGGGGTCTCCTGCTACGCCAGGCCCCTGCTGCCCACAGACGATGAGGGCTTCCCCAGAGTGCCTCGATGGCTGCGGAGATAGTGCCGGAGAACTTGCTTGGGGGGGTCGCTGGACGTGTTGTGAGGGTTCCGTTAGGGCTGCTAACGGTTTTGATGTGGAGTGACTGACAGGAGTCCATTATTCTTTCAAATTGCAATAAAGTTTTATTCTCACGACATGCGTGCGTTCTTCCTCACACATGTCCACACAGAGACCACCAAGTAGAGATACTGTATATAGTCGCTTGCTAAACAGCTTGCTCTTCCGCAGTCCCACTGCCACTGGCGTCCTGATTTTCCCGCTCAGCTCTGATTGGGGATGTCAAGGACATACCAGAGGATCCCTCGGTACAGGCAACATGAGCCTGAAATGTGAAACCAAAAGGCGCAGCGTCTGCAGACTTTTTCAACTTTCCCATTTCCTCCGTTCTGAGCTTGGTCCGCTCCTTCCAGGCCTTTCCCTGCTTCCACTGCCTTCCCCCTTTCCCCACTGACATCCACTGAGGACCAACATTTCAGGCAATGGAACATCTAATTATTTGAGGGTGTCTGGAGTCTTTACCCCCTTAGGTTTTAGTTCTTCAAAACATCCTCCTTGGTATCTGCCACCATCCGGAGAAGGTTGCCACCCAACAGGCCTCCTCTCTTGTGGCACTCATCACCTGCCATTGCTATTAGCAGAGTTTGGGATGGAGAAGCTGAGGGCTACAAGTCTCAGAATCCTTCAGCCAGCAGGCAAACGATAATCAAGGGAATTAGAGCCCCCAAGAGTAAAAATGCCCAAGCCCTGCCCCTTTTGGAGGGTGTGATAATATCTCATCAGACAGGGTAGGTGAACAGATGAGAATGGATGAGTAGCCATGGGAGAGTCCCTGGTGGACCAGGGAATGTTGCCTTCTCTTGGAGGAGAACAGCAAAGAGATGGAGCAGAGTAGCCACGTTGAAGCAACAGGGGAAAAACAAGACTTTGAAATAACATCCCATGGAAGTTAAGAGTTGCCTCACCTACCTCTTCAGATCTGGGGAAGGCATGTTAGATCAATATACATTATGTAAAAAGCATAGATGAACACCTGGGGCAAAATGGGCATTTGTAATATCAATTTCAGCAGAGGACATTTAAACATTGAAAAGCACTCAACGCTGGATCAACTGTAGTGCAGAGGCTTTTTATGTGGATCTATTGCTTGGCATTTCAGCCAGGTCATTTATTCTCCCCACAAGGGTGAGGGCAACAGCAGCTTGAATGGAAGAGGGAAGGAAAGGCACACACACACACACCCCGCTGCCCAAATTCCCTAGAGTTTTGGGATGTGGAACAAACCAGATCCCTAAAAAAGGAGGGCTACCTAAAACCAATGAAGTAGTAGTACAAAGGGGTCCTTGTAGAGGTAGAAAGGTCTCTCTGGTCAATTTCAGCCACTCAGCAAGGGCCTCTGGTCAATTTCTGCCAGTTAGGGGCACAAACTATTTGTCTGCTTGGTGCAAAGAAAATAGGTGCTGATACTGGCTGGCTGGTAGCTGAATTTTTGTGTTCTGTTAAAGATAACAGACTTGTTAAGAGGCTCTGAAAAACCTTGTTGTTGCCTCCCAGCACCTCTTACCTGAGGCAAAGGCCTCACTCTGGTGATTGGGGGCTGACCCTTCCCTTCCCAACCACAAAAGGAACACTACATTTCTCAAATTACTTAGGGGACAATAGGCCAAAATTGGCAAGCGTCCCCCCCCCTCCTTTTAAGCTTTGTTCCTGGAATGCCTACTCAAGATGGCACATAGGTGGTTCTGGCAATTATAGTCCAGAAAAGCGGCTTTCTCAGACTCTCACAAATTAGGTGTTCCTAGGTTGCAACTCTTTGTATATTTTCTGGAAGTATGTCCCCTTGAACTTGGTGGGGATGGTTTCTGAGTAGAACCACAGTGGAGTGCCTTTACGTACCCTTTACATATTAACCCAGAATTTAAGCTTCATTATGTGTCACAACAATTCTTACTCTCTAATCTTTTCTTTAGGACTGCTGCCTGCATCCTAACTCTTCCCAGCTGATGTATGGATTGGATTTAAATGCTTTTATGTTCTGGCTTGGGGATTTGAGGCCAGAGGATGTTTCATATCACATGCAGGGTGTTCTTTCTGAAAATGCAACCTTTGTGCATGGCCTGCAATCCCAAAGGTATTTCCCAGTTGAGAAGAACTAGATAAAATCCGCAAAACCAGCCAGAGTGACACATATTTATCATAGCATCATCCAGTCAAAACATCTAAGCTCCTTCCTGTACTGCGCTATGTCATCCTAATATATATATGGAGCCGAAAAAAAAGAATATATATATAAGTGTGTATCCATGAAAGGATTGTGTTCCTTTTTTGGGCTCCAACAGTGTCACTTAAGAAGACCACTTAGTTTCACCTGTTTGTAACTTATTAACATTACTAGACATTAGAGGCCATGTGGCATAGTGGACAGAATGATGGAATGGGGTTCTGAAAACATAGGTTGGAATCCCACTAGGTCATGGAAACTCCTGGTGTGTATGTGACAATTATGCAGGGCATGAGTAAAGTGGATAGAGAGACACCCTTCTCCCTCTCATAGAATAACACAACTAGGGGACATTTACTCAAATTGAGGGTTGGGAGAGTGAGAACAGACAAAAGAAAAAAAATTTACCCAGCATGTTGTTAGTCTGTGGAACTCCCTGCCATAGGATGTGGTGATGGCATCTGGCCTGGATACCTTTAAAGGGGGATTGGACAGATTCCTGCAGGAAAAGTCCATCACAGGTTACAAACCATGATGGAGATGTGCAATCTCCAGGCTTAAAACCAGGGTACTTCAAGGGCCAGATGCAGTGGAGTGGTACCAGGAGACAGATATCTAGACTCATGTACTCCCAGACGCATTTGGTGGGGCCACTGTGAGATACAGGAAGCTAGACTAGATGGGCCTTTGGCCTGATCCTGCATGGTTCTCCTTATGTTCTTATGTTCTTCTTGCAAAACTACTCCTTACATATCCTACTCCTTAAACACCTGAAATAAGTCAGAGCTATTGTATAATTTGATTCAATCATCAATCCGTATGGAGACTGTAGCCAAGAAATCAGACGAATATGAGATTAGGAAGGGCCACAATGAAGGACCAAAAAATGTCATCAAATGTAGATATGTGTCACTGGAAACCAAGACCAAGATCATCCACGCACATGTATTTCTGGTCAACATATATGGTTGTGAAAGCTGGCCAGACAAGAAAGGTAATTGGGGGGGGATTAATTTACTTGAAATGTGGTGCTGGATGAGAGATTTATGGATATCCTGGACTGCCAGAAAGATGAAAATGGGTCCGAGGTAAAATGAAGCCTGAAATATCTCTGGAAGCCAAAAATGTTGAAACGGAGGCTGTCCTACTTTGGGTACATCATGAGAAGGCAGCATTTGCTGGGGGAAACTTCTCCCAATAATGGAGGAAAGGGAGAAGGCAGCAGGGGAAGAGGAAGGCCAAATATGAGACTGAGGGACTCTCTGAAGCAGTGGTTCCCAACTTTGGGTCCCCAGATGATCTTGGACTGTAAATTCCAGAAGCCCTTTGCATCATTGTTAGTAAGTCATCCGTCTTGAGTTAACAAGACCTGAGAGCTGAGGCCAGGACCTTCTGCAGATCCCTCATTCAGAGGGCTGTCAGCATATAACTTGACACATAACAACTATCTCACATTATGACAACCCTATTAGGATCCTTACAAGATATGTGACTTTATAGTACTCAACAAACATCAAGGTATTATTCAGTCTCCAATTTTGTTTCTACTTTTGGGTCTTGTGGGTTCTTTTGTTTTTCAGAACTTTGAGAAGTGGGCTAGAATATTCCATGAGTACAATGGATGGAGATTTTAAAAACAAACAAAACACATTTGATTTCAAGCCTTAAGTTTAAAATAATGCCTGTGATTGGAACTTGTTTTCAGGAACCTGTATTTAATCATTTGCTTTTCAAGTACCGAAGCTTAACATTCCGATAACAAAAAGAAGTCTCCACACACTGGACTGATCCAGACTAACCCCGCTTTTTGACTCTCATTCCTAGATAACAGGCAATGCCAGACACAAAGCAGCTCACGGGGAATAATAGGGCGAAGTAGTAAACATGACGTTAATGTTTAGGCAGTGAGATTTGCTTTTCACCCACCACCACCGCTGGGAAGAGACTGGGGAAAATCCAGCTAGGGAGAGATGTGGCACTGACTAGTCTTTCTGCCAAGTCAACTAATTCGGAGTACTGAAGTCCCCCTAAAAAACTATAGCCCGCCGGGCCACCACCACCCCAAGAAGCCCCGCAGGGTGTGTTTTCTCGGCTAGAGCCGGGTGACTGAGTAGTTGGTGTGAAGCAGCTCCCGGATTGGTTTGGCTGCAGAGCCTGCGCAGCGGTAGCAGCAGCAGCGACAGAAGCGGAAGCGGCGGACTCCGGGCGCAGGGGCGTTCGGTTCCTACGGCTCCAGCAGGGCCGGAGGGCGTTGCTTGCCCGTCGAGGGCCGCTTCACGGTGCCTGGTGAGAAAGGCCGGTCCTACCATGATCGCCAAATGGCTGTCTGTCACCAGCGGTGACATAAAGCGGTGGTCTTCTAACCCGCGTATGTGGCCTCCGGCTGATTCAGACGTTTTGGCGGGCCTAGCAGGGGTCCGAAGGGATGGGCACGGTTTAAGGCAGGGGTGTCCAAACTTTGGCCCTTCCAGATGTTTTGGACCACAACTCCCCGAATTTGAACCCTGTATTGCCAATGACAGAGGACTGTGGGAGTTGGGGGCCAAAACATCTGGAGAGCCAAACTTTGGACACCACTGGTTTAAGGTTTGGTTTTACCAGCGTCCGCCCCTTTCCATGGGCGAGTGAAGCTTTGAAACCATTTCTCCTGAATCCTTCCTTAATCCAACACTTAGGCTAAGGCTAACCCATTTACTAGAAAGTAAGCCAACTTTCCTCAGAAGCACTTACTTCCGAGTAAGCCTGCATCCCCACCCCCGTCAGTCTCCTGTTTTTTTAAAAAAATCGATCCCTTTCAATGGACAAGATGTGGAACACTGTCCTGTCTCCTAGAGGTCATTCTTCACTGTGGATGTCACTGGTGCCATGTCGTTTGCGACTCCCTGGATTGTTGTTTTTTTTAACTTGGCAAGTTGTTTCTCCGCCCCTGTTCCTTGTCTCTTTCCCACACGCACTCCGGTGCCTACGACGGCGTTCAACGCGATGGCGGCAGGAGAGGGGTTCGTCTGCTTACGATCGGTAAACACCGTGCGTGTCTCGTTTTCTAGCTGGCCCAAGAGGAGAAGGAGCCGAGATCCGCCCGAAAGAGTGGGTCACTCCACGAGAGCAGGGTGCCTGCCAGCCTCTTGTTAATCGGCGGAAGAAAAAGAGGAAGTTCGTAGGCACTCTGCACATGTTCAACCGAGCCCTCAGTCAAGCCACACCCGCTTGACTAAACTGGGCTGCAACCCTGAGGGTCTGAACTGATCCGGATTTCTGCCTAGGGATCTCATTTTGCTCTCAAAAGAGTCGCTCGCCCGAACCCCCCTTGCGATCTCTTTGTCACTGGCAATCTCTGTAGTCTCAAATTTCTAACAAAAAAGAGAGGGAGGCTTGCTCGTCGCGCTTCATTTATTGGACTTGAGTCCTTCTGGGCTCAGTGCGACTTTTCTCTCCATAAACAGACTTGACCAGTGCAAATTTGTGGAGGCGGGGTGGGAAGTCGGTCCCACGGAATCCAGCCTGGCAGAGCTACAACTGAGCCGAGTTCCAGTTGAGGCTACTGGATTCTGAAGCCGACACTACTGAATTCTGATGAAACCAAAGGACTTGGGCTGGGCTGGGCTGGGCTGGGCTTAGTGATTAATGCGTTGACATGCAAGCAGTGCAGCTTAAGGGGTGAGGGGGTCGGATCCGTAAACGGAAAATCCGGAAACACACCACATGCCGCTTCCCAAGACATGGGGGAAAGAAGTTCACATTTTCCAGATACATCCCAGTATGTGCAGTTCGGGGGGGGGGGCAGGGATTGGGTTTGGTGGGGAGAGAATTCGGAGGGATGCCTTTTCCTCTTCTTGGAGAAGCAATGCCTTCCTGAATGAGTTCTAATTTTCGTTCATCCCCTGGGCAAAACTGAGGATTTGCCAACAGCTCTGGTTGTAAGGAACCCAGTATGAAGGCGGGATGTTGCGACCATTTAGACGGCTTGAGTTTCCAAAAAGCGTATATAATTCTAACACCTATACACACAGGCGCGCGCGGAGTATGTGTGTGTTGTGTTGTTAAAGTAGTAACCGATTCTTCCTGACTCCATGTCTCTGGAGTTTTCTCGGATGTGGTTAGGGCATCTAGGCAGCTATATATTACATACACACACACACACACACACACAGAGAGAGAGAGAGAGAGAGAGAGAGAGAGAGAGAGAGAGAGAGAGATTGAGAGAGAGAGAGAGAGAGAGAGAGAGAGAGAGAGAGAGAGAGAGAGAGAGTCTATAAAGCTATGCATACAGAAAGGTACACCACAAATCTATAAGAATGATGCCGTTTTTAGTAATGCTGAGGAACCTCTTATATTTGGCGCAGTATCGGAGACCAATAGATGCACATGCTTGAACAAAATGTATATAACCCGAAGTATGTTGAATCCGTAGGCACACGCAGAGTGTTTGTTTAGAGTTCCCGTGTAATCGGAGCCCCTAATCCTGACTGTTTTAGAAGCCCTGCCAATCGGGCGCTTCCGGCATTCGGCTCACGCCGTGGGAGTTCCTTCGGTCCGTTTTAACTGCGCTTTCGAACAACCACGGAGGGCGCAGCCCTTTCTTCTCTTTACTACGGTCACAAAAATATATCGATTTATTCTGCAATATAATGACACAAAACTATGTGAAAGAAGTCCTGGGAAGCTCACTGTGTCGAACGTCAAAACAAGTGTGTATAGGATTAGTCTGGTTCCCGTCCGATGAGGGGTCGGGGTTTTTACCTGACGTTTTTTCTTCCTGTTTGGGAGTGAACGTTAGAGGGAGGTTGTTTCGTGTAAGAAGCAATAAAGCTTTTTAAAAATAACCTACTGGAAATCGCTTGCGTTAATACCTCCTGAAAACCCATTTATAAATGCCATTTTAGGAAACTGACATTCTTCCCCGACCGAGTTTAGGAAGTTTCCGAAGAAGCTTTTACATTTCTTTCAGGAATTTAGCCATCGACGTCCAAGGCTTTCAAACGTACTTTTCGAAATCAGCGTGTGAAACAAAACTTGTAAGGAAGACAAGGAGATCTTCCTTAAAAGTTCAAAGCTGCATTTCTTCCGATGAAGAGGGGTTGCAATTCTATACACAAGCTTTTGGGATGAAGTCCCATTGGGCTGAATAAGACTTACTCTTAAATAGACCTGCACGGGGTTAGGTGCAAGTCTATTGGCATGGCCCTAGCAGGACTTGGTGGAAGTCTTATGTTTGGGAAAACTCAGACAAGGATAGGTAACCTATGAAGGAAGCCGGTAAGCTTGTCTCTGTTGCCACTTTCTACTTAGAATCGTTTGCCACCGATCCACGCCCTTGCCCCACTATTGAGGAGCCTCGTGGCGCAGTGGTTAAATGCCTGTCCTGCAGGTAAAACTGTGCTCACGACCTGGGGTTCAATCCCTGGTAGCAGGCTCAAGGTTCACTCAGCCTTCCATCCTTCCGAGGTCGGTAAAATGAGTACCCAGCTTGCTGGGGGGGGGCAATGTGTAGCCTGCACACTGTAATTAAAAAATTGTAAACCGCCCAGAGACTACTTGTAGTGGTATGGGGCGGTATATAAGCAGAACACTTTGCTTTGAGTCATTTGGTTGGCATCCTTCATAAGCAGACCTGTCAAGCGTCACGTTTTTGGCAGGACATTCACGGATCAATCACTCTTTCCCGCTGTCTCCCCCCCAAAATTATTTTTCCTTGAAATGATGCTGCTGGGCGGCTGTGCATCGACCTCCAGGCGGCCTGCCAGAGAGCACTTCTCCCTGCGCAACCCTGATAGCAGATGGGATCCCATTTTATCCAAGGAGTCGACTTACAACGACCTTAGAAGGGCTTTTAAAGAGTGGTTTTGCCCGGGCCACACCCTCAGGGAGTTTCCAAGGCTGGCCCGGGATTCGAACCCAGGTCTCGTAGTTCCTCAGATTTCCTTAGCAACTGTGATAGCCCATGGGATCCCTTTTTATCCAACGAGTCGAAACTGCCCCCCTTAAGAGCACTTCTCCGGTCGAAAGCCATTGGCTCCTTTCGAAGGAGAAGGTCGATTTCCATCCAAGGGGGCTGCTTCCAAACATTCCTCCGCAGCCTCTGGGTAAGGTTCTTCCCGCACTAGAGAGGAACGCGGGCCTTCCCTCGGAAACGGACGGCTCTCCGTCGCTCCCGATTACGTCGCAAATCTTTGGGGCTGCCTTGCCTCCGATTGCCTCGCCAAGGTTCGCAGAGCGCCAAGAAGCCACCGTGAGCCCACGGAGCGATCTTGAAGCCTGCCTCCTCCGGAGCAGCAAATTCCACCACCACCACCACCACCATCACTATAACCACCAAAGCTGGGTTGAAATCTCACCCGCCAATTTAAATCGAAATTGCTGGGGGAAGTTGATATTTTAAAACAGAAGCCACTTACTCTTAACCAGGCAAGCATCTTAACTCTTCCTGATTCAAATGTTTCTTGGCTGATTCTCCTACTAGCCCTGGTCCTGAAGTGCATCTTGTTAAGGTGCCTCCCACTTCTGACTGAAGTTTTAACTGGAATCAAAGACATCCCACCAACCTTGTGTCTATATTCGAAATGGGCCCCCATATCCTCATTTGAAGACTTCAAAATTAAGGGTTAGGACTGGAGTACTAGTCTAACTCAGTGTAAGCCAAATCTGGGCAAAACAGGTGAGAATAACGTCTATGTTTTGCTCCTAAAGGATCGGGGAAATCAATTAGGCATTAGTTAAAACCAAATTCCAACAGCAGCCTGTTTATAATCCAGTTGTTGTGTTCTGGTTTGCCGGAAGCCCTCTGGAAATGTAGTCTGGTAGGGGGCAAGCCAATCCACTTTGGGCTGGTTCCCAGGCAGACCTACTTGCTTCATTACTTGAAGGAGATATGTCTGTGAAGATTCTCAGTCATCCAGGTGAGTTTACCTGGAAGTTGAGTCATGACAACTGGGCTTTTTCTTGAGAGACTGAAAGCTTTCGCTGCTCATACAGACGGAGGAAACCTGTTTGGATGAGCAGCGAAACGTTTCAATCTCTGAAGAAAAAGAAGTCCAGTGGCCATGACTCAACCTCCAGATACTTGGAGAAGAGGAATGGGACAAATGGGAACTTGGAGCCAAGGGACTCAACTGAAAAACAGAGATGAGGTGGCTCTTCTCTTTGCAGTGCCAGAACCCTAAGAGTTCGTTCCCACGTGCAAGCCATTGTATGAGTGGTCGGGGCGGGGATCTTGGCTAGTCCTGGTGCCAGTCTGGGAAAACGAAGAGGGGAGAAACTAACCCAAACTAGCGTAAGGGCGAGTAATGCGGGTTTCTTTCAAAGAATCAGCCAAAGGGTAAGCCCATACTGAGAAGCCAGACCTGGTTTGGAAAAAGGTAAGTGTGAGTGAGAAGGAAACGGGGAAGAAACTAACCTCAGGAGGTCTGATGAAAGGAAAACGAAGAGGGGAGAAACTAACCCAAACTAGCGTAAGGGCGAGTAATGCGGGTTCCTTTCAAAGAATCATGTTTAAAGGGTAATCTTAGGCATATCTACTGAGAAGTGAGATCGGACTTGAATTGGTTTAGGATCCACCTGAAAGGAAGGAATGGTGGAAAAGTGTGTGCGCGACCTCAGGAGGTCTGATGAAAGGAGAAGAGAAACTAACCCAAAAGCGTAAGGGGGAATGGTAATCTTGGAAAATCAGACTTGAATTGGTTTAGGATCCACCTGAAAGGAAGGTAAGTGTGAGTGAGAAGGAAACGGGGAATGGTGGAAACCAGCTGTGTGCGGGACCTCAGGAGGTCTGATGAAAGGCGTCACTCTATCTGATCACAGGCATAGAAGGCTTTACTGCAGCCCGTTGACCAGCCCCAACTGTGGGGACTTCTAGTTTAGCAGGCTACAGAATACAACAGGCTGTGCCGTGCTTCCATCATTGTAAGGCCAATTACACTGGTGACAATGAGGCCTGTAATAAGACTTCCTTGGGTAGGAACTGGCAAGCCACCCCAGTATCCCTGCCAAGAAAATTCCATGGACAGAAACAAAAGGCTAAAAAATATGATGCTGGAAAATGAGCCCCTCAGGTCAGAAGGCATCCAACATGATACTGAGGAGGAAAGGAGGACAAGTACAAGAAGCTCCAGAGCTAATGAAGCAGCTGGGCCAAAACTTAAAGGACACCAGTTGCAGACACGCCTGGACAAGACAGAAAAATCCAATGCTGCAAAGAAATATATTGCATAGGAACCTGGAATTCCAAAGAAGGGCAACGCCAAAGAATGTTCCAACCATCGTACAGTTGCTCTCATTTCACACGCTAGCAAAGCTATGCTCAAAATTTTACAAGGGAGGCTTCAGCAGTATGAGGACAGAGAACTCCCAGAAGTGCAAGCTGGATTTCGAAGAGGCAGAGGAACTAGAAATCAAATTGCCAACATGTGCTGGATTATGGAGAAAGCTAAAGAGTTCCAGAAAAACATCTACTTCTGCTTCATGGACTATGCCAAAGCCTTTGACTGTGTGGACCACAACAAACTATGGCAAATTCTTAAAGGAATGGGAGTGCCTGACCACCTTATCTGTCTCCTAAGAAATCTATATGTGGGACAAGCAGCAACCGTCAGAACTGGATATGGAACAACTGAATGGTTTAAAATTGGGAAAGGAGTATGACAAGGCTGTATACTGTCACCTTGCCTATTTAACTTATATGCAGAGTACATCATGCGAAAGGCAGGTCTGGATGAATCACAAGACGGAATTAAGATTGCCGGAAGAAATATCAACAACCTCAGATACGCAGATGATACTACTCTGATAGCAGAAAGTGAGGAGGAATTAAAGAACCTCTTAATGAGGGTGAAAGAGGAGAGTGAAAAAAAATGGGCTGAAGCTCAACATCAAAAAAACTAAGATCATGGCCACTGGTCCCATCACCTCCTGGCAAATAAAAGGGGAAGAAATGGAGGCAATGACAGAGTTTATTTACTTGGGCTTCTTGATCACTGCAGATGGTGACTGCAGCAATGAAATTAAAAGATGCCTGCTTCTTGGGAGGAATGTGATGGCAAACCTAGGCAGCATCTTAAAGAGCAGAGACATCACTTTGCCAACTAAGGTCCAGATAGTCAAAGCTCTGGTTTTTCCAGTAGTGATGTATGGAAGTGAAAGCTGGACTATAAAGAAGGCTGATTGCAGAATTGATGCTTTTGAGCTGTGGTGCTGGAGGAGAGTCTTGAGAGTCCCCTGGACTGCAAGGAGATCAAACCTATCCATTCTGGGGGGGGGGGGGAAATCACTGGAAGGACAGATTTTGAAGCTGAGGCTCCAGTACTTGGGCCACCCCATGAGGAGAGAAGAGTCTTTGGAAAAGTCCCTGATGTTGGGAAAGACTGAGGGCACTCATCACTAGGCTGCCCGTTCCCATTATGACTATCAGCCGATCTCGCATTCTGGACTGTTATGTGTGGGTGACCAGAGGCAAAGAGGCAGAACAGCACACCAGGCCGCGTATTTTATTCTTTCTGTGATGGCGTGGCTATGAGGACGGTTAGCATCCCGCTGGGTCCCCGTCCCTGGTATTTTGCTGCCTGAAGATACGTTTCCACCCATGTTCATCCTGAACGGTTTCCAAAATCAGCCAATATGTGCTTTTTGCTGCTGCTGCTGCTGCTGCTGCTGCTGCTGTTGCAAAGCAGAAACCCCCACATGCCTCTCTCCCCACCTCTGGCAGTAAAAATGAAAGCGTAAGATATTAAATATTGAGCAAGTTGCTGCCCTTTTATGACACTCCAGAAAGCCCTTTCACTCTGCCTCCTGGAAGAGCCTGGCCTGTGGCGGCGCCTGCACCTCAATATTTATCCTTATTAACACCGCCAGAGAGGAAACCGGGAATGAGTCCAGGAGAGAAGGGGGTGGGGGTGGAGAGGAAGACCCATTACTCTGTCACTGCAGCGAATGCCTCCAAGAATAGTTTGTAGGCCACCAACGACTAAGGTCTGTGATGGGCTATGTCCCACTCCCTCGGATGCGGGGGAATGAAACGGGATGCAGTCCACCGACAGTTAAAACGGAATTCGCCTTTCAGGGACTAGAGGTCCTTTCCCTGGCTTGGATGGCAAAACAGTGGGGCCAGTCGGAGATCCAGTTGCTCATAGGGTCCTATTCACACGTCCAGGGACTTTCCTGCAGGTTTTACAGGCGGGGAGAAAGGGATGTTTTCAACAGGTGGAAAGGGCCGTCTTTGACCATTGATTAAATGGTCAGAAATCGCCTTTGTCGTGGCACAGTCTCCTCACTAGACGCCCACCAGGTATTCTGGGACAGTTTAACTCAGCCCCTCCTCTTGCTCAAGAGATCCTATAACTTGGCCGTGGGCACCCGGGTTTATTTTTAAGCCGGAGCATGAGATGGCTCCAGAGGTTACGGGAGGAGGCCCACGTGGGCCGTAACGTGGAGGTTTGTCCTCCTGGAACCGAGCCCCTGCCTGAATCGCGAGCCGGGGAGCGCGCGCGGGGGGGGGGGCGGGAGGGCACCCTTTACGCCAACACCGCTCAAGCTAAGCCCTGGCGGCTGGGGAAGGAGGGCGAGTTTCGAGGACCCTTGCCCGCCCTCCCGCTCCCACCCCCGGGCCGCCCTCTTCGGCGGGATCCGGGAGCCCTGACGTGGCCGGGCGCTGATTGGCCCTCGGCCGATAGGATCTAAGCGGCCAGCAAATTAAGGCGGAGGCGAGGAGGGCGGCGATCGCAGTGCGCGCCCCTCTCGGCCGGGCAACTTTTGGCTGGCGCTCAGCCTCGGCGCGCAGGGACGGCTCTCCAGCGCTCTTGCTGCCTTGGCGCGCCTCGGTCGCCTGGGAGAGGCAGCAGGGCAGCGATGGTCGCCGCCTGACCGGCCAGGTCCGCGTCCCCCCAGCCCGTTTCCCCACTCACTGCCTTCGGCTTGCCTGCCGGCCCTTTTCCCTCCCCGGCCCGAAGCTTCCGTGGTTCCGCCTTCCCATCTTGCCGGCCAAATCTCGGCGCAGCCTGCCTTCTCCAACTCTGTGCCGGCTGGAGAGGAGAAACACCGCGGGGCTGTGTGTTTAAGAGAGAGGGAGAGGGAAGGAAGGAGGGAGGGAGGGAAGGAAGGAAGGAAAGAGGGCGCCGTCTGGGAAGAAGGAAGGGACCAGTCGATCGTCGGTGGTGCTGTGGCGGCCAGACCATGGAGTACACCTCATCCCCCAAGCCTCAGCTTTCCTCGCGGGCCAACGCCTTCTCCATCGCGGCGCTCATGTCCAGCGGGAGTTCCAAGGAGAAAGACAGCCCCGAGAATACCATCAAGCCTCTGGGTAAGTCCACCCGATCTAGGGAGAGAGCCCACCGAGTGCCTCTGCCGCCCAAGGTCAATCCGGAGACGGGCTGCCGAGGGCGGCCAACAGCCCGATCCCCTCTTGGCCGGGGTCGGCGTCTGGGTTACCTATTAGTCCGCTCGGAGCTGACTCTCCAGCCGAGCTAGGACTTTGAATCAGAGTCACCCGAAAGAAATGCTGAAGGAAAAATACCGACCCAAATGATCGGTACACAAGTCCTTTAAAAATAAAAACCCGAATGGGAAGTTTTCAATACATCGAGCCCAGTTAGTACCAAACAAGTAAGATAGAAAGTAGATATTCTGACACTACAACGAAGTTCCCAACTTTAATAAATTCTGCAGCCCGACAAATTATTGGTGGGGATCGGGAAGAGGAGACCCCATTAGGCTCCGGGGACTGGATTTTTTGAGTGATAAAGGCTCCGCTTGGATTCTCCTGACACCGGTCCAACAGAAGCCCAAGTTGCAGCCTGGGAAAACTGAGCTCAGTTGTTTTTATTTTGCCCTGAATAATAATAATAATAATAATAATAATAATAATAATAATAATAATAATAATAATAATAATAATAATAATAATAATAATAATAAAACTAGTGATTTGTAATACAAAATCCAGCGTAGTTATCTTGTCTGCTGTGTGATAATTTGATGATGATAATAATAATAATAATAATAAATAGGTAGGAATCATTTCGGGCCCTCTCTTCAGAGAAAGTGCTTTGGATTGCTTTAAAGAGGCAGATCGTAAATTAGACAAAGAAAGACTATTTAAGTGCGATCTTCTTTTTCTTCCACTTGTAGTATCGTTGGTTACATCCTCATTTAAGGCAGGGGGACTGAGGTAGCAGGAAGGAAGGAAGGAAGGGAGGAAGGAAGGAGGTCTAATGGAAATGTGTAGAGTTGCAGACATTTACTTTAGGGCGGAACTAGCATCACACCGGAGGCATCTTTGCTTAGGACTGAGCTTCCACCCCCTTCTAGTACAGTGGGGGTTTATTCTACCACTACCCCTAGCAAATCTGCATGGGATCCCGCTGTAAAACAAGCAAACAAACCCCAAAACCAAACCCCAGCCTAAAACATTTACGTTGACCGGCCTTCCGTCTTTAGTACACAGACAAGACAGGGGCCTTCTCGCTTGGGAAGGAATTTGCCCAGTCCCTGCAATGGGTTGGACGTTATTTCTCAGGCAACAAGCCCCATCGCCGAACGCGCTCTTACGTCTGTGATCTGGAATTCTTCAGGATTCACTAAAACAATCACCAGCCAGGTCCTAAAAGTGCCCCCTTCCGAGCCGTCTTCCCCAGCTGGATGGGATTTGGTGCCTCTCGAACAGGGGCAGATCGAACGCTTAGATTCATCCGTGTTTTGCTTGAAAACAAATCCCATCGCTCCGAAAAGAAGGAGCTTCTTGAGTATATTACTCAGGAATTCCCCTTAAATAGCTGATGAGGCTGACAGTCGCGCGCGGGTGTAAATGTTCTTCTTCTTAGAAAATGCCAGAAATTGTAAAAATTTAAAACGCAAATAATAAATTCACCCTCTTTTAAAAGAAGCTACAATTATTATTATTATTATTATTATTATTATTATTATTATTATTATTATTATTATTATTATTATTATTATTATTATTATTAATTTTAAAATCCTTCGTTGTCCCTCCTAGGCGATTCATTTTAAAGCACTGTTTAGTAGACTTCACCTCAGATCATCTGGATGGCAATCTTCCTTCGGAACTTTTCCGTCTGGCGGAAAGGTTAACAAAACCCTTATCCGCTTGTATTTGAATAACTTCCGTCGGTTTCCTTTATGACTGTTTTGGAAAAAAAAACCAGCAGCCATTTATTAGAAATACCTCGACACTTCTCTTTCTGTTTTTTTAGTTAGTCCCCTGTCGAAGCAGGACGGAAACCAAGGCACCTGAAACTGCTTTTATCTTACCTAAAAAGTAACGAAGATTGAGAGCTTTCACTTGAAACAGTGCGTTGGTCAAAACGGGCCATTGCAATAAAAATTATAAGTGATCTCTCGATAGGGACAGTCTTTTTTATTCTTGGTTATGGACGGGTGCATGCAGCATTGGTCTAGAGACGACGAAAGTGAATGCGGTCCTTCACAAAGAAAAGTTCGATTCTTCCCAAAATTCGATCGAGCGAATCTTCCTTGACACCGTTCACGGGGCCCTTTTCGGAAACCAAGAAAGTTCGCCCAGTTCTCTTAGGCGTCTTTTATATCTCCACGTTCGCGCTCCCTGGAAGCCCGGGCCCCCGCCCTCTCCTACTCGGCCGGTGGTGGTTCTTAACGTTTGCTCCACCGGGTGTGTTCTGGCGTTCAGGTCAGCCAGCCGGGCTAGTGGCCAGCGACTGGGCGAGCGGTGGTGGACCGAAACGAGTAGCCGAGCTCCGCTTTGAAGGCAGCGAAAAGCAAACCCAGGCCCATGTACCTGTACAGTACTTTGCACCTGGTAAACCCCCTAAAAGGAGCACCAGGAGATTTTGTCTGAGTAACCGTTTTCTAATTGAGTCTGAATTCTGTTTGGGAAGAAAACGCCAGGCCGGTCCCCGGAAATCCGGTCCCGTGGAAGTCGACTTGCTCTAGGAAGGCAGACAAAGGCTGTGGATGCCTCCCCTTGGGTCGCTGTCTCCTATCTCCTCCCTACCCTGGAGTTTGTTTGAAAAGGCCCAGTTTGGGTTCCGTCCCATCTGAACCTCGCCCTCTCCCTTTAGGGACAAGAGGCAGGCTCAGAGACAGGGTGGGCTGGGATGCCGAGGCCACTTCCGCTGACCCCTAGGGGACACTTCGGGGCTCCGTCGGCCCACTCTATAGTCCAGTGGCCAGGAGGGCGAGCTGCGGCTACATGTTAGTGTTTCCCAAGTGCGCAAATGATAAGGGAGGATCAGGGCTCATAGGCGGTGGGCAGCGAAGTCTCAGCGCCTTCTGCCAGTCTCCCCGTGTTGCTGCCGCCTGGGTAGCCAAACGCCTTGCAAGGGCTACCAGATGTTTCGTGCTAATTGCTCACTCCTTGCATACTCTTAACCAAGAGTTGTCTGAACCTTGCAACTGTGCCCCGGTTAAAGGGAATTTTGCATCTCGGTCCGCGATGCTTTCATCCCACATGGAAGTGGGGTATCCTGTTGAAACGGTTCCGTTTGTGATTAGGAGGGCAAGGGAACCAATTAAGACATAACACTGGACACGGTCTGTCTCAACGTTGCAGCAAAAGGCGTGCCCGATTGATCGTGGCTGATCCAATTCCCTGCAGGGGAGACGACGAGGTCGCCCCTGTAGCGCCGCTGTCCTCCTTCTGGCTTTTAACAAGGCAATGTTTCCTTTTCAAGACTTTGCCAGGTGCGTGTGGGTTGCTGATCTGGTTAAAAAAAGAAAAGAAAAGGGTAAGACCGTCAGTCAGTTCAGGGTCTTGACGAAAATGGACCTGACCCTGTTCTGCTAAGGATTTCTGCTGAAGAAGCCCCATTGCAAATACTCCAGGCTGCACAGGGACAGGGTGCCGTCATTTGAGTTTAACTCGCGCAGGAGGACTTCCCGGTGGTTTGTGCCCTGAAAGGAAGGGATCTCGACAGAGTTAGAAGCGTAGCCTCTGTCCATTCATAACTCTCAAGGATTTTTGGGGAAGAGCAGTGTGCTGTAGGAAATTGTCTCCTCCCCCTTTAAAAAAACAACTCCGTCTTTAAAACGGCACTTAAACCTGGGGTTGACACGGACGTGCAATGGGGAAAGTGAAGCCACATCCCCAATGTTATTTGGCATTTAGCACCCCAACTCCTAAAAGGCCCACGTTTATTCCGGTGAAATCTAGCCATTTGGGCCGGGGAGGGGGGGGGAAGAGAAGCGATCAAACTTCTAGCTTCCCCCCAAAAAAGGTTCAGTAACAAAACCTTCTTCTCTTGCTGGACTGTGACATCTTGGAAGGGCGGTAGCCCTGATGTCCTTCCTTGCGTGTGCATTTGCTGTTGCTTTTGACACGGGCACCTCCACCCGACCTCTAGGTTGCGATCTGGGCGCAGGCCTTCTGAGATCACTGCGGCTCAAATGGAGCCGAAAGGTGCGGGGGTGGCGGCGCAGATCTCACTCGGGTGGATTTGCGCCTGCCTGGCCCACTTCAGGCTGGACGAGTCCAGTCGGAAGAGTTGAAACCCAAGAAACGGGGCGAGAGGTGGGGGAAGAGGTTTCTGCGAGAGTGCTCTGGAAAGCGGGGGGGGGGCGCGAAATGCTTGAGGACAGCCTCCGGGTAGGTCTCCTCAAGGGGTCGGGGCAACGTCCCGCTCGGATTGCGGCACCGGCGTGTGTGTGTGTGTGTGGGGGGGGGGTCAGCTCCTGCTCCTGGACATGAGGTCTATTCTGGGCTTCCCTGCCAAAGCTCGCTCCAGCTGGATCCAGTCTCTCCCACCGCCAGGCCCTCAAGTGGTTTCTTTTTTGGAACGGCAGCGATAATCGGGGCCATTAGACCGGCTCCCTGCTTTCCATCAAGCTGACTTGTCCACTGGAGGATGGAATCCCAAGCGGCCCGGGGTTGAGGGGGTGGGGAGTCGGGGGCGGAGGAGGCGCACGGGAGCCTTCTCTTGGGCCACGATCCGCCGCCCCGAGAGGGAAAAACCGCGCCTGCTTGCTTGCTCTGCCCCGCGCTCGTCCTACACTGGAAGGCGACTGAGCAGCAGGAGAACCTCCCGAGGGCGTGGGGGGCGTGGGGGGCGGGGGAGGTGAGTGGGGGCAGGGGCTGGGCCCGGATCAGAGGGACTTTCCCTGTCCAGTACATCATTCCCTAGTTCCAGTCGGCTCCCCATGTTGATCTCTCGCCCCAAAGGGATTAGGCCGGCAGGTATGAGGACGTCTCTTGAGCCTGTTTGATACCTTTCTCCCCCCCTTCCCGAGCTCTGCACTGCCCATTCCTTTCTCTGTCCTGGGCATTGCCCACTAATAGGGAGCTCAGTACGATTGCTCTGCCTTGAAAGAGTGGCAGCAAGAATCCATTTATGTTACAGGGCGAAATGGCCCGCTTACATATAACAAGGGCCTTTCCAAAATCCTTGTAAACCAAGCCCGTCTGGAGGCGCAGGCGGCGAAGTAAAAGTGCCAAGCGGAACAAATCCCCATACCGTCCAGTTCAATTTTTGCTCGTGCGTCTGGAAGCGGAAGAATGGAAGCTACCCTTCTCTGTCTTTGGAAAACTGGCTTTGACTCTCTTTTTTTTTTTTTTTCCTGGGCAGCCTGAGAGTCTCGGGAAAGAGCCCGTGGGGGAAGGTGCGTCCCGAACCAGCGGTTGCATTTATACTGCGCGCATCTCCTCCAGGGCGAACCCTCGCCGCAAGGCCTCTGGCGGAGGGCGAGCGCCTGACCCTGGCAAATTCTGGGGCGGAATCGGGGTTTGATTGCGGGTCTCCTCCACTGGAGTTCGATTAATTCCTTAACTAAGTGCCTAGGATTAAGGCGTCACTTTCAGTTTAAGAGTCTTTGAAGTCCAACGGGAAGAAGTTCCGAGAATGTTTTGCGCCGCAAAAACGCAAAGTATAAACCTATTCGGAACTGAATCCCATTGGATTCAACTCAGTTTACCTCCAGGTAGGTACGCAAGGGAGGGAAACCTACACTTCCTCTTGAAATCCCAGTTGGGTAAAGAGTGCTTTAATTTGATGTCTCGCTTAGTCCTGCAAGAACTGCCCAAATATCTCCACCTCCTTTCTTTCTAAAAGTCGCCATGCATTTGATGCTGGTGCACCACAGCTGTTGCCTGGGCTTCTGGAAAACCTCTTGCCAAATCTCATCTTGGATGCCTTTACCTCCAGCAGAATCCCACATCATGCTGCAGGACTGTAGTTTTAAAAGCGTGTGGTTAGCATCCCAGTGTCAAACAATCCTTTAAAAAAAAATCAAAGCAACTTCTTTTGTCAGCCCTGAATTCAAATTAATTTTTCAGCCTGTGGCCTGCAAGAGAGGCATCTGCAAACAGTTTTCCTGATAATTTCCGCTTCTTTCTAGTTATTTTTAAATTGTCGGATACATTTTTGCAACAAATAACTTTTGTAGGTGATGGACTGTTTCATCCGAAGTGTCTTCCATTGCAGTTGTTGTGGACCTGATCATCCCTGCCTTCAATGGAGTGTGAAACCAGTCCTTTGGCATTGTCACCCCAGCTTCCAAGTGAAAGCTCATATATGTCAACTTAACTACATGCAGGAATTTATTTTCTGTTGTTTTCTAATAAAGACCCTCCATTTCTTTGGAACCAGTCCATGCCAGGGTTGGGAGTTTACCACTCAAGTGGGAATGGGATGACATTTTTTGGGGGGTAGACATCTGTCCCATCTTGCCTTATGGACCACCCCTTCACTTCCCCTATGTGGCATCACCCCCTTTCAGTTGTGGTAAAAGAGATCTATTCTATGTGAAAGCTTGAAGGTCTTAAAACCAAGGGCTTTCAACTCCAGAAAAGATCAAAGGAGTGCTTAGTTAGTTCTCTTCTATCTGAAATAAAATACAGAGAAGAGAATAGCATTTTTTTTAAAAAAAGGATGAAAACAAAAGCAAATACACTAGAGGCTGAGTTGAGGAATTTGAGGAAAAGTCTTCATATATACTTTCTTTTCATGGTCATCATATTTAATTCTGAGTAAGGGACCAGGAAGCCTGGAAGCAGCTGTTTGTTTACTGTATAAAACAGTGAAAATTCCTCTCCAGTTTTCTAGAGAAAAAACATGAGATTAAAGTCCATTTATCCTAGTGGGAGAGATGGTAAACAAGTTCATTTAGGAGGATTAACTTTGTTAAATCGTGATGGTAATTTTGGAGGTTCTGCTTTCCCAAAGAGAGCATGCTTCCTTAGATAAGGCAGGAAACAGAGACGAAAGATACTCACTAAAACCATCCTTCTCTTACAAAGAAGTTGTCAATTTTGTAAATGCCAGTTTTATTTCTGGGAAACTTGGAATCTTCTTCCCAGTTTTCACTATCCTTTCTGGTCGTTACTGGCTTTGTGTTGGAATTCTTTCAGGTGATTTTCAAAGAGGTAACCGTGTCACCTTTTATTTCAGCACATATAATCTAAACAGAAGAAAGCAAAACAAAAGACCTATAAATTTCCAGTTTAAATACTGTATCTCACGTGTCTGGAATACACAGACACAGTGAAATGAATCTGCTAGTTTTACAGGCATCACAGTACTTTCTTTTTGTTTTGTTTCTGTTCCCTCCTTGTCATTCCATGTCAGTATCAGTTTCTCTTCTAGATTATTTATTTAGCATATTTTACCCTCATCAAACAAATACCATATTAAAACCCAGTAAACATGAGCAACACCAAGGCATATTCAAAGCCTTTGAAGCAAAAATCCATTTTAAAGACCCCACTAAGGAAGCTTTTAGTCACAGGGGGAGGGACTTGCCTGACAGAAAAGTCCTCACCTGCTTGCTGAAGGACAGCAATGATGGATGGGGTCTCTCTTTGCTCATTTCCTTCCTTCCTTCCTTCCTTCCTTCCTTCCTTCCTTCCTTCCTTCCTTCCTTCCTTCCTTCCTGTGGTTGATTTGTTCAGCATCAGATTTCTCATCAGGAGTTGCCTTTTCTCTGTGTCCTCTTTTCAGAGCAATTTGTGGAGAAATCTTCTTGCCCTCAACCTCTGAGTGACTTGCCTGGTTTAGAGACACATGGAGACTACAGCAGCAGTGGCAGCCCCTTCCACATTGTGCACGGAGCCCCTCATCCCCACCACCCCGGTCATCCCCAGTGAGGAGATGGCCAAGATCTCCTGCAGTTTGGAGACCAAGGAGCTTTGGGACAAATTTCATGACCTGGGGACCGAGATGATCATCACAAAATCAGGAAGGTAAGATATGGCCCACTGCTAGGGGACTTGGGAGGCAGACCTCCTTTGGGAAACATTGTTTTTTGGACCACAGCTTCCTAAATACCCCAGACATCATGGTCACTGCCCCTACTGGCTCTAGTGTTCTAGTAGTAGTAGTAGTAGTAGTAGTAGTAGTAGTAGTAGTAGTAGTAGTAGTAGTAGTAGTAGTAGTAGTAGTAGTAGTAGTAGTAGTAATCTTCCTTCATCTTTGTCTTTAGCCTGTTAGGGCCTTTTCACACGACCCCTAACATCCACTGGCCACTTAAATTCGGACCAGGGATCTTGGGGGTTCGTTGCTCTTTCTGCGTCCCCACCCCTCCGCACTTCCTTGCTCCTGTCTGCGTGAGGGGAGGGAGGAAAAAAGAGAGGAAAAAATGCAGGCTCACCTCCGAAGCTGCCCGGAGCCCCATCCTTGTCCTGATTCCTTCTCTTCTGTTTGTTTGTTTTTGCCTCCCGCCCCTTCTCTTAAAGGGGCGGGAGGCAAAATTAACCAAACAGAAGCGAGGAGAGCCCCGCACTCACCAGATTAAATCCAGTCCTGGGGAGTTTCACCCTCCTAGAGCAGGTACAAGAAAAGTGCACTGGGACGCGCTTAGGTGGGCGTGGTCGCACTTAATTTCCTGCAAACTCCGGAGCTGGTGGGGAAACAATTGTAAGCTCCGGAGCTGGCAGCCATTTGCTGCGGAGTTTAGGGGTCGTGTACAAATACCCTTTGATAGCCTTATCAAAGGGATTTACATATGCATATGTGTCTGTGAGGTTGTGATTTCAAAGTGGCTTATAAAGGCATCCTGTTGTGTGTGTGAATATGGCTTCACAGGAGGAGGAGGAAATCTGAATTCTAGAGCCTGAAAAAGGAGGGGTTCGCCATAAGAAAGACTTAAAGTAATTGTAGGTTTATCATATTTGAAGCAAGCCAAATTGTGCTAGAACAGCTGTCTCAGCACAGCATCCTGTTATGCCAGGGCCCAGGACTACATGCAGCTGAATGTGTGAATTGGTATCACTGGAAACATTGTGTCTGAGGTGTTGTCAGATGAAATGAACGTTTTGTCTCTTCTGATGTATGGTGGTGGTTTCGCACATCTATGTCATCGCTTGAAGCTGAATTCTCTGGATAACAGACATGCATTGTGTATCTGCCTATGCTGCAGGAGCTTATAACTATAAGGCAACACCCAGTCTCCACTATATTGCATCTGCCTCTACAACCTCTAGTGGACTTTCCTTATTTGCTGATAGGTGTTACTCATTTGTAATGTGAATCACTGGGAAAAGTTTTGTGCTTCCTTTTATTTCAGCTTTAGGTGGCGGCAGGAAATTATAGCAGATCAAATTGAAATAACAGGACCTTGTTACTGTATAACCCCCCCCCCAAAAAAAAATCCAGGTCAGGAGTATTGTATGCATGTACACTTTTATTGGACAAGTCAGAAAGAAGTAACATGCGAGTTAACTAAGGGCAAAGAGGTGACTAAAATCATTTTTAAAACAACTATTCTTTTTATTAGAGAATGATTAAAAGTATAAATTAATTACCAGAATCCTGTGACATATTTATGCTGGTGTACATCAGTCAATGCAAATGAATGGTTCTAAAAGCCAGTAAAATATAGTCAAGTTACTATTTCTTCTTCTTCTTGAGGCTGAAACTTGAGAAGAAGGCAAAGAGAATTCACCACTGACACAACAGTTTTTCAAACAACTTAAGAAGTCAGCATAAGTGTTTATTATTGTGCTAGCAGAAACACACAATGTGCCATGCACCAAATGCCTACACTGGCACCTTAACATGTAACAATTCATCCTGGTGATTTACCACTGTGTAACTAAATGGATTCCAGCAGGTGTCATTGTAGGGGATTGATTCCTTTTTATGTTGTTGTTATTGGGCCTTTGGCTGTAAAATAAAATTGATTGATTGATTTATGTTGTTGTGGTGGTGGTGGTGGTGGTGGAAGGATAATTTTGTGGTTATTAAGTGGCATTAAATTGCTTTTGAGTTTTGGTGACACCATAAATTAGTGATCTTCAAGAGAAAGACCTAACATGCCATGGCCTTTAGTTTGAAGACCTGAGTAGATCTATTAATGATTGGGGGAACTTGACCAGGAACCATGAACAGTGATGTAGCAGAATAAGATAGTTGTTTGAAGCAAAAGCAATCAACTGTGTTGTTAAGACACCATCAATACATCCATCTTTATTGTAGTATAAGCTTTCATGGACTAAATTCTTCATCAGATTGGGGAAATTTTTTTCTTGACATGCAAAGTACATCTAAAATGTTCACTAAATATCTGTGCCGTTGAGGGAAGTGGGACTTTTTCACACTGTTTCTATTCTGCTTTTTCTATCCTCAAAATAATCTATGAAGCAAATAAGGCTCTTCTAAGTGCAGGTCAGTAGTACTAATGTTCAGTATAAATGGGGTTGTTCTTGTTGGGTTAGTTTCATTTGAGAGGCTTTCTCAGCCTGCAGAAAACCTTCATGAATGGTGGCACCGCAAATTCATGATGTAAATTGTATTCGGAAAGAGAAAAAGAAAAAATTCCCCTGATCGGTGGAGAGCTTGTCTCTAACATCCTTACTAAATGTCCTGACAAATCCCACCCCACTTCACCCCAGCCATGACGGTGCTTATGGCAAAAACACAATGTGTACAATGTCTAAATGTGGGAGCTATTCACAAAGTTCTCTGGCAGATCTTCCTCTGATCTTATCAGTCACAAATTGTGCATGACCGTGGCTCTTCCCATTAGGATCCCATATGCCCTTGTAAGTCAATGATGGTATTTAAAATGACATTATTGGATTAAATAGGTAGGAGCACTGTGGCATAGTGGTTAAACATCAGTACTGTCGTCAAAACTGTGCTCAAGGTCCAGGTTCAGTCCCAGGAAGCTAGCTCAAGATTCACTCACCCTTCCATCCTTCGGAGGTCAGTAAATTGAGTACCCAACTGGATGGGTGGGGTGGTGATGTGAAGCCTGCTTAATTAAATTGTAAACCACCCAGAGAACCCTTCAAGAGTTATAGAGTTATGGGTTAGTATATAAGCATCACCCTTTGCTTTGCTTCAAAATGATAGTTGCTGTTCTGCAGATGTGTGAGATCAATACAGTTCTTTCCAAAAATTAGTTAATTGGATGGAAAACAATAAAAGTGTGTGCTTTAATGGAGCATAGCCATTTCATTAGAAGCACAGAGTGTTATCTAGCATATTACATGCGTATAAAGTAGGTAAGGGCAGCTGAGATGGTCAACATTGAGCTCGGAGGGAAATTTAATGCAAGACAGTATTGATCTTACCTCTAATGATTGCTACCAAGAAGACTTTACTGGTAACACAAATATCAAATGGTAGGTAAGCCAATTAATACATGCAGTGTGATAGGAAAACCAGTATGCAGGTGCTGGAATAGAACACCAGGCTAGATGTGGCAAATGATCTGAACTGGAAAATGGGGAAGAGGCAAATATGTAGCCTGGATCCATTTCCCCCTCTGTCTTTCTTTTTCTAGGGGGAAAAAACAGCATGCTGCCTTTCTCCTTCTCACCCTGAGATCACTTGCTGCTGCAGCATTTTTCCTAGGTTAGATGGAGGCCGAATTCCATGGCGTCTGTGTAACAGTTAAGCAGACGTACATACATAGAACTCAGTTTTCTGGGATTCTCTAACTATGGCTATGGGTCATTGTTCTGCATTATTGCTTGAACAGCTTTCCAGAAGTGATAAGCCCGGGTTTTATCTTTTATTCTGTGAGTTTTCAGAGCACCAACTCCTGTTCAGCAACCATAAGCTCATTATCAGCCCACTGGACCCAGCTAATATAAATAGCAGATATTCTTCTGTTCAGTTTAACTTTCTGGTGATAGATTGGAGCCTCCAAACCAATGTAACTTGGCAGTCTCTTCAGGCATCTGATGAAGTGGGCCCTAGTCCACAAAATACATGCTGTACTAAATGTGTAATTCTTTAGAGTTCTGCAGACTTCCTCATAGCTTATGGTTATTCTGAGTTAGTCTGGGTAGTTCAATGCAGTTTGTCTATCCTGCCATATAAGACTCCCTCCCTTCCCCCCTCAAACCTATACAGTCTCATAAGAACATAAGAACATAGAACAGCCTTGCTGGAACAGGCCATAGCCCATCCAGTCCAGCATTCTGTCTCACACAGCAACTCACCATTGCTTCAGGGTATTCCCAAGCAGATGTCTTCACCTGCTTATGATTCCCTGCAAATGGCATTGAGAGATATCCGCCCTATTTCTCCAACCTGGAAGTTGTCCTTAGGAATCCATAATGATAGCCATTGATACCCTTGTTCTCCGTGAACTTGTCCAATCCTTTCTTAAAGCTGTTGAGGTTGACAGCTGTCACCTCTTTTTCTGGCAGGGAGTTCCACAGACCAGTGATCCTCTGGGATAAAAAGTACTTTCTCTTAATTGTTTGTCTCTGTTTGGCTCATTGTATCTCTGCTCCATTTTTCTGTGTGGCTAGAGGGACACCCCCCTCCAATTCTTCTGGGTTCCCACAAATCAGGTTGCTGCTTCAGCCTTCCCTCTTTATCTCCACCTTTTAGAGCTTTCTCAGGCTTGCCAGATGCCTGAAAAAGATATGAGGCGAGTGTCCCCATTGGGGGTTGCCATCTAGTGGCTCCTGGGATATTGTTGGGAGCCAGATGTGGCAACTGAGCTCTCCTTTGAAGCTTCTGCCTTCCAAATATATCAATGTATAACATTTAAAGTATGGATTTGTTCCGGTCAATAGGAGCTCTGGGGAGATACATCTTGTTTCAAATAGAAATGCAGGCATGTTTGGAATTTCCCTTGTCTCTCCCTGGTGGCCAAGCAATGTGTCTGTTTCTGATCAGGTTCAAAGGGGTTCTTTTCTCTGGTCTCTTAATTATATGCTCCTCATCTTATTTGCTTCTGTCTCTTCCAGAAGAATGTTTCCAACCATCAGGGTTTCCTTTTCGGGTGTGGATCCGGAAGCCAAATTCATTGTACTCATGGACATTGTTCCAGTAGACAATAAGCGATACAGATATGCCTACCACAGGTCTTCGTGGCTGGTTGCTGGCAAAGCCGACCCTCCTCTGCCTGCAAGGTTAGTCCATTGGCAAGAAATATCCACTCCCTCCCTTGCTTCCCATTGCTTTGCCAACACTGAAAGTAACCTGGAGCCTGCTGAAATTAAGCTAAAGGTGGGAGACGTTTCATTTCACTCCATCGTGATGTTGATGGCAATCACGATACAATGAATTATGTATCTGTTTCATGCTAATTTAAAATGCATTTAGTCCAAGCTCCATTCTGTCCTCTTTCTGGGATTTTTTTTTAAAAGGTGCTAATATCTCATTCATTTTTAATGTTCCCTAAATTATGCATTTTGTATGCCACTTTCCTATGAATATGGTATATTCTTAATGTATCTTTCTCTTTTGAGCACATTTACAATTTTTAAAGTTCAGAACTCAAGTGCAAAAAACCCAGAGAAATCTGACATCTGATAGAAATCTGCACCAACCTTGTAAGAGCCTTGTGGTGCAGTGGTTAAATGCCTGTACTGCCTGATTTCAGAAGCTAAGCAGGGTCATTCCTGGTTAGTACTTGGATGGGAGACCACCAGGGAATACCAGGTGCTGTAGGCGCCTGGAGTATGAAATGGCAAACCACTCCAGTATTCCTGCCAAGAAAACTTCATGGACATGGACTTACGAAGAGTCAGTCATGACTAGAAATGGGCACGAAACAGAAAAATGGCATTTCGGGTTTTCGTTTGTCGTTGAGAGGTCTGTTTCAGTTCATTTCCATTTGTCGGGAATTTTTTGAAAAATTTTGTTACTGGTTTTCATTTTTTCGTTTGTCGTTTCTACCCGCTTTTTATGCGATTTTTAAAGCATTTCCGTGCATGGGCGTCCCCCAACGCCCCAGACCAGATGGAAAACACTAAAAAAAATGGATGCTGGCAGGGACACAGTATAGACTAGGTTCGCAGGGAGGCTGCAAAGGCAGCGGCGGGCTTTGCCCAGGGTGCAAGGCAGCCACAGAGTGACTGAACTGCAGGGCAGGGGAGGGTACTCACCAAGAGGTATGCAGCATGCACGCCCACAGGGAGGCTGCAGGACTGAAGCTAGAGTCACAGAGAAAGCAATCCCATCCTAACTCCCACCAGAGACTGCAAGGAGGACGGGGGCTGCCAGAGCTTTTTATGCCCTCTGTGGCTGCCAGACCTGCCCGCCCAGTCTGCAACCTGGGCATGCTATTGGTTGAACATGATCCCACATCACATGGCTTGCCTCCATTTTGTGGCTGGTGGCGACATCCATTTTAAAGGGAAAAGAAAAATACATCGCGATGGGAGAAGACAAAAACAAACGTTTAAAGGACCCCAACCCCCCTGGTAGGTATTATCGGACAATATAAATAATTATCGCTGTGTTTTTACGGATGTCCAGGGCGTTTTTTAACATTTAAAACAGGTCATTTCATTGTGCGTCTCCATTAAAGGAAACGAAACGTAACGACCACAATTTTCATGGGTCTGTTCATTTCGTTTCATTTTCATCACAATTTTCGTTTGTCGTTTCGTTACATAACGGAAACGACAAACGGTAACGGAAACGAAAAAATGTTCATTCCATGCCCATCTCTAGTCACGACTATAAGGACACAACACACACACACACACACACACACACACACACACACACACACACACACACACACACACACACACACACACACACACACACACACACACACTGCAGCTAAAACTGTGCTCACAACCTGGGGCTCAATCCCAGGTAGCCGACTCATGGCTGACTCAGCCTTCCATCCTTCTGAGGTTGATAAAATGAGTACCTAGCTTTTTTTGGGGGAGGGGGCAATGTGTAGCCTGCACAATTAAATTGTTAACTGCCCAGAGAATACTTGAAGTGCTATGGGGTGGTATATAAGCAGAACACTTTCCTTTTTTTAGTTTGCTTTCAGGAAATGAGAATTAGCCAAGATTCCTTTAAAATTAGGATGAAACATTTTTTTCTGAAACTCCTATTGCCCGGGAACGTGATGCAACCAGATAAGAGCAGATTTTCCTTCAATTTCTCAACATGATGGAACAGTTGCTTAGCTAAATCGTACAAAGCTTACTGAAGTATTTGGTTCCATTTCCTTTTCAAGTATACAGAAATAAACACGTGCAAATTTGTGTGAGCTTAAAATCAGGTCTGGAGAACATGTAAGTGTTACAGATGCTTGTTGGGTAGCAGTTTCACCATGGGCCATTCTGGTTAAGGCTGATAGGGATAGCATCCCACTGGTATCTGGTGCGCCACTTTACATTCCCCATCCCAAGTTTAAACATAATATTTAAACATGTATGCATTATATATATTTATTCTTGATGCTGTTCTTCCCACTCTCTTATTGCAATGGCACCCAGCCATGCTAAGCCAGTCACAAGGCAAAAATAATATATTACATTTTGCTGCTGTTCATGAAGCACTTATTTTTTTCAGCTGACAGCTAACTCATGGGATGTATTTACATACTGTAGTTGATTAATGTTTGATTTGCTGTGTCAAGACTAAAATATGTGACCCCCCCCCCCACTTGAGATGTGTGCCTTTCACTTTCTGTGTTAACACAGCTCCTCCAAATGGGTGGGTGGGAAGGCTTGAAATTTAGTCTGGCATTGAGATCAGCGAACCAGGCTATTCTCTTCTCCTGCTCCCTATCCAAGTAAAATTATTTACAGTACCTAATCTCAGTTCTATTTTGGGACACAACTCGCTCCTAATGATGACAACAGGAGTAAAATGTCTCTTCCCAGGCTCACACACCAAGGTCTGCATTCTGAGCCTCTGCAAACCCAAACCTGATGATTCCAACCCTTGCAAACCATACCCTGCACACCAGCCCCTGGAATACTTGTGTACAATGGTTGTAAATCTAATGTATACCTCCCTCCCCGAGCTTCATCCAGACAACAGTGTCAACTGGCGTTAGGTATCTCTGTGGTTTCTGTTGCCAAAGAAGATGAATTAGCTGGGTGCCCAGAGGCACTTACCATGGAGTGTTGTTCCCATTCCTTTCCTCCCCACTTCCTAATGAAGATTGTCTTTACAAATAATGGGTGTGCACAGAAGAGAGATTGGTTTGGCTTTTTGTTGGGAGTTACCATTGCATGGCAAGGGTGTAGAGAGATGCTTCAGAGAAGTATCATGTCATCAGTGCAGCCCTCTTCTGAGAAAAAAATCTTAGAACCCTCCTCCCTTGTAAATCACCATGTTATAACAATAAAACCTTTCTGTAACAATCACACCATATTGGCATAGCCACAGGTAGTCTGTCTACTATTCCTAATAAAAGGAGACCTACTGGATCAACTGTGAAGCGATGAATCCTCACTTGTGTAATTTCCCTTCCTTCAGTGGATCAGTTGGAATCAGGTCATAGGTTTATTTTCCACACACATTTCTTTAAAATATTTTAATATCATGGTTTTAAAACAATCCAATGCAACTCGCAAAAGACATTGACAACAAAAAATGATTTATGTTTTAAATTCCACCATTTCAAGCAGTTTAAAAATTCATCAGCATACAGATCTAAGAGCCAATGAAAAATTAAAGCAAACTGAAAAGCAAAAAGGGAAAAGAAAGGAAAAAGGAGGGAACGAACTGAACAGTGCTGTGCTACAGCAAAGAAGCGTATTTATTTATTTATTTATTAAATTTGTATACCATGCCATCTAGCGTAAGAGTTTTTGATGTCAGGCTTCAAGCCTAAATCAGTTCATATGAATACAAAGGATCATTCAGCTCAATCATTCTCTGTCCTTCTTTGGCCATGACCATAAACAAACTATGAAAGAAATATAGGCTCAATCAGGATTGTGTCACTCGCATAATTAACATTTAAAGGTGATATACAATATTTTTTTCCAGTCTGTAAAACCCCCTTCAAATGTGCCAGGGCTCCCGGGGAGGGGGGACGACATATCCCACCCCTCCCTGAGAATGACTGCTTTATATCAGTGATTTCCAAGCCTTAGAATTCATGAACATTGTCTCTTCTGACTGAGAGGCAGGTAGGAGCTGAAGTTCAACAGTGTCTGTGGACTCAAGGTTGGGATCAACCACTTGAGGTAACCTATCTAATCAGGCTATTCAGAACCTTAAAACAATGCAACAGCACTAGCACTTCAAATTCACCCCTCCACAATCCACAGATAATGAGTTCTGCACAGCTTGCAGAATTTTCATTTGTGGTTGGAAAAAATGAACTAAAAACCCAAGTCACTGTATTCCACACAAAGCCCATTTCTAAATCTTGGGGGTTGTTTGAAAACAACAATGCAATGTTGCACCATGGATGACAGAGAGTGGCATTTTATTTTTGTTTGAGTTCAAGTTGCAGACATAATTTCAAAGAGATTAGAACATGTATTTGTAAATGGGGATAAAAAGGCCATATAATTGGCCAGAAAGATAGGAGAGGATTCCCCTGCTATTTGTGGAAGAATGTAAGTCAGTTTTCCCATTGACCTCATTGTGCTTTGAAAATGTAGAATGCAATTGTGTCAGAGATACACAATAGTATACTTATGTACCATACTATTGTGTACAAAAATGTACTAGTGTACCTTAGCAGAAAGTATATAAGATTCAGCAGAGAGATAAATTAGTTTGTTTGAAGAGTACCAATCCACATGAGATACAGTAGTGAGGTTTCTGGTATTTTGCTGGTATTTGAGAAGATAATTGTACTTCCTCTTCTTTTAACCTGCGGAACCAATTTAATTTCATTTTTGAAATTTGTGTTTCAATTTTAGTTTATTCAGGTAGTTTGGATCATTTGTTCTTATGTACCTTGAAAATAAGGTGGAAAATTAATCAGCCCATCAAGTGATTTGTAGAATCAATTACAAATTATGTCATGCAAGTTGAAAATATTTATTCTTTTAGACATCACATCTTTGTTGAGTCAATTAAAGCTATTTGCATTTTTCAATAATTATTTACAATTAAATATGCTTTATTAGGCAGGAAAAATGCAGTGGTGAAGAAAGATAAGTACTGTATATACTCGAATATAAGCCTAGTTTTTCAGCCCTAATTTTGGGCTGAAAAAAGGGGTCCTCGGCTTATATTTGGGTCAATACTTTTAGCCATTGAGGCAAGTTTGGGTCAGTGGCTAAAAGTCATTTTAAACATTGTGTGCCACTTCTCCTGACACCCCCCCATGTTTAAAATGACTTTTTAAAAAGTCATTTTAAAACAATGTATAAAATGACTTTTAGCCACCAACTCAAGCACTTGCCTCGGTGGCTAAAAGTCATTTTAAATGTCACATGCCCACCCAGCTCACTAAGGAGGAGTTGCCAGGCCTTGCTGCATTTTCCACCCTAGGGTTATACTTGAGTCAATAAATTTTCCCAGTTTTTTGGGTTTAAATTAGGGCCCCAACTTATACTCAGGTCGACTTATACTCGAGTCTATATGGTATATACAGAAATTAAATACTTTTTACAGCCCGAATGGCTGGGAAGGACAGAAGATGTCACCTCTAGAAGGCATCATGTTTGAGAAGACAGGCTTATAAAAAAAAAACCCATGTAAGAATGAGACAGAATTGTCCCCAAAGGAGATGTTCCAGAATTGCTTCTCTCTCAGATACAACAAAGGGTGTTTATACACGACCCCTAAACTCCGGGGCAAATGGCTGCCAGCTCCGGAGCTTAAAAATGTTTACCCACCAGCTCCGGAGTTAACAGGAAATTAAGTGCGACCCCACCCACTTTAGCGCATCCCAGCGCAGCTTTCAGGTACCTGCTTTTTGGAGGTGAAAATTATTTGATCCGGTGTAAGGATAGTGAGTGCGGGGCTCTCCTTGCTTCTGTTTGTTGTTTTTTGGCTCCCGCCCCTTTAAGAGCTACTTTTACAGAGACGAGAGGCAGAACAAGGTGAGCGGCATGCTTTTCTTTCTCTTTTTCTCCCTCCCCTCATGCAGCCAGCAACCAGGAATTGCGGAGGGGGGTGGGAACGCCCGAAGAGCAATGAACCCCTAAGATCTCTGGTCCGAATTTAAGTGGCCAGTGGATCTTAGGGGTCGTGTAAAAAGGCCCATAGTAGGAGGGCTGATAGTGCAGCAGACAGCTAATGGGGTTTTCCATTCTGTATCTACTTACAGTACACTCCAGCATATCAGAGATCATGAACATCCAGCCTGTAGTCAGATGCAGCCAACCAATTATCTTCCAGTGGTGAACAGATTGCTTGCCCTCCTTTTCTTGCAAAGCAATTAAGGTTCACAAAAGACTTCTACTAGCACCAATGGGAAGCTTTTTCATAAGAATTATTGTCATGTGGGGACAATAATAAATTTGAGGTGGCTGGGTTTAGAGCTAAGGAAGCAAGGAACTGCCCTCCAATCCCCTAGGGTGCTTCCAGTCACACACAGACGTAATAAATGTATATATCTACCAGTACTCAGAAATCCATCCTGTAGAATTCAATGGGGCTTGTTCCCCGGTAAATAGACTACAATCTAAGGAGTGATTAGGCAAGTACAGAATGGCAGTACTAAACAGATTTCAGTAGTGGTCATTTTTTTAAAAAAATGGGCAGATCAATTAAGTGATTTTTGTCATTGTTAAAGGCAAAATATCTCTTTCTGAAATAATTTGGCTTGTTGTTGCTATTACATGCCATTTCACCTTATTATCAGGGTATACAGGAACAAATAATACAAAGACAAAGAAAAAGTACACAAAAAAGGACACAGTAAACATATCATGCTAGCATGCAGCTCTTATAGGGACAAATGTATTCAAATTATTTATTCAATTATGAATAAATGTTCCATTATGTGTCCTAATGAACATCTAAAGACTTTGTTGGCAGGTACAAATCAGATAATCACAGAGAGAGTGGTGAAGTTTATAGTTTATAGTGTTGTAAGACCTTATAAAATGCTCCATTAAGATAATGAAGTGGTTTTATCTTCTTAAATATGTAAATTATTTATTTTTTATTTATTTTTATTTAAAGCTTAAAGTTCTCTCTTTATCTCTCTTTTAACTGTCCTTGCTGTAACTCTGGGTCCATGATCGTACAAAAATAAAGTAAAGAAAAAGTACAATCTAAAGATTTATCTAAAAGCCTTTAAAATTAAACGAACATACTTTTCTGGCCTATTTCTTTTATGTCTCTAAGGCAGCCACCTTCTACTCATTTCAAAACAGTGGGATTGACTTTTGAGCAGACATGCATAGAATGCACCTGTGTATACACATAAAGTCTGTGCCTACCTTCTCAGTAGTCAGCTGTAATGAAAACAGCACGCCTTAAATGCAAAGCAAATTGTCTAGGAAGGGGTTGTGTATCATGTATGCCCAAGAGGAAGTCAAATTTTTCTTCTTCTTCTAGCCATTGGAGATGCTTCTATGTATGTTAAAAATCAGATACATCCCAGAGACGTTTTCTTATAATAGTGACTTGGGAATGACACATTTTTAGAGCCTCAAAATGTAGTGTAATTTTAGTGTTTTTGTTTGTTTGTTAAATCACAGTTTCCTAAACACCCTGCCAGCATGGCAAGTCTTGCAATGATTAGATGTTCCAGTCCAAACAGCATTTTTTCCAAGCTTGATATGTTTGAGGGAATGTTCTTCTTATAAATGAAGCTTTCTACCTTATTCCTGGCCCAGCTAGAGTGGACTGAGTTTTAATCCAAAGCTTTTGGCTGGCTTTGCTAGGAGGATCTCTTGCAAATGCGGGCGGCGGTGTGGGGGGGGGGACACTTTCAGTGGCTGGGACAGTAAACATGGCACGGTGATACCATGCTTCAATTCTTTCAAATCCCCCTTTTCATTCTTGCCATCTGGTTTCTGAGACCTTCACACTAAAGCCACATTTCCATCTGTAGATCTAAAAGAAGGGGTTAAAATAGTGACATACATGCATTATGTCTGTGGCAAGATTAGTCTTAACGTTAACTTGTCGATCTTGGAGAAGACAAATGCATATTCTCTTTTATGGAAGCGATTTTTTTTTCAGAACGAACGGGGTGGCAATCAGTGATGTAGGTAAGACCTGGTGACAGATTCCCCCCCCTCAGGCACTCCCCGCATCATTTCTATACAGAAACAACTTTCAGCACTACAACGTGCAGAAGCCGAAGTTAGCAAGGATTAGTGAGTATCATCTGAAAGCAGTCCTATTCATAAACCTTCATCACGGATAACCATAAAATCCTTCCTTTCCTGCTGTCAGCAGGCAAATCAATGCTTTTTTTTTTTCCATGCATAAGGCAAAATTCTTTTAGGAAGAAGTTCTATTATAAAACTTTCCAAGGGTTTCCATGAATAGAAGACTGCCTCTATTTAGCTTAGAATGGCTTTAGGAACAGGCCCAAAGTTTGAAAGACCTTATGAGTCCTAGCTTATTGATAAACCATTTGCTTGCTTTTAATTCCTTGTGTGTGCGTGGGGGGGTTGGAGAGGTTATTTCTCTTTCCCTAACTATGTTAACAGAGTATTGATTAGTATCCTTGATAATACACATGATCCTTTTTATTTACTCTTTGCAAAGTATCATGCTACTGTAGTCAGTTGTCTGATTTGGTCTTGTACAACAACACGAACTATTTGGTCAACAGCAGATAGAAAGAGAACCCACTCTGCCTTTTTTTCCTGCTTAAGCACTGACTACTTTATTTATTATATTTTGTTTATCCCACTCCTCTGACACATCTTTTTCAAGATACCCAGTGTGCTAGAGTGGGTAGCACAACAGCCTGGGACTCAGGAGAGCTGGGTTTGGATCTGCAGTCCTACCTCAAATGTCCTGGGGGGGGGGGAGGGCTATAAATTGATTCTGACTTGATGGCATAGCAGTTTGATAATAATGCAACATTTTAATACCAAGTATGCACCTTTGAGTCAATTCCTACTTATGGTGACCCTTTCCAGGGTTTTCTAGGTAGAAGATGCTCGGGAGATGTTTCCCCTTCCCTTCTTCTGGGGGCATCCTGGGATGGTGCAACATGCCTAAGGCTACACAGGTTAGCTCTGCTCCTGGGGGTGGTGGCATCATAGGGAATCACAGCCCCAACCTCTACATAACTCAAAGAGCCATCCACCTATCAACATAACTTCTTACAGATTCTTTTTTTTTTTTAAAAAAAAATTCCATTTCTTTTACCTCTCGCCTTTCCGCAAGAGAGTATGCATGGTTGTCCGCATTTTCTATCCTTCTGGCAACCCTGTGAGCCAAGCTAAGGTGTGCCGGAATGTCTGGCCCAAGGATTCCTGTCATGCTTCAGAGTTTGCAGGGGATTTGAATCTGGATCTCCCCCATCCCGCGCCAACCTTCTTATTCAGCCATGGCCAACTCAGTGCTATCCAGCTCTCTGACTCCTACATTGGCTGTCATGGAGTTTTTATGTCAGCCAATTATTATTATTTTACACTCCAGAAAGGTGCAGGGTGAGGCAGCCATATGGTCCTCCACTGTCCACAATGATACAACAATGAATATGCTTAACAATGATCTAGAATAGACACATTAACCATCAGCTAATGATATAAAGATATATTTAAGGTTACAGAGGGACAATGCCCAGGAAGTATTACAGTTTTTAAAAATAAACATATATTCATGATCTAAATCCAACAAATGAAGAAATTAATGAGTCTGCATTAGACAGCTCTGATTCCACACACACCCCACATCCCTGAAACATTTCCACTGATTTCAGGGCCATTTATATGCCAGGAACTCACATTTGCTTGGGGCTCTTTTCATGAAGCTTCACTTTATGTGTGCATAGTTCAGAATAAACCTTCTATGTTCAATGGAGGTTCTTGCCAATAAAGGTGGATAGTTTTGCCACCTTAGCCATAGGCATGAATTCTAGAATTTTACATAAGATACCCCTTAATGGCCTGAAGCTAGCTGATAGTTTAACCAGAGTAGCTCCATCAAATGACTGGGATTAATGTTGATATGCAGTTGATTCAGTGGGACTGCTCTAGTTAAAAAAAGTAACTGGATGTAGGCTATTATGGGCCTTTTTACACGACCCCTAAGATCCGCTGGCCACTTAAATTCGGACCAGAGATCCTAGGGGTTCGTCGCTCTTCCTCTGCCCCCTCCGCACTTCCTGGTTGCTGGCTGCGTGAGGGAGGGAGAAAAAGAGAAAGAAAAGCATGCCGCTCACCTCGTTCTGCCTCTCGTCTCTGTAAGGCCATCAAGTTCAACCCCCTCGTCTCTGTAAAAGTAGCTCTTAAAGGGGCGGGAGCCAAAAAGCAGCAAACAGAAGCGAGGAGAGCCCCGCACTCACTATCGTTGCACCGCATCAAAGATTTTTCACCTCCAAAGTGAAGGTACAAGAAAAGTGTGCTGGGTCGCGCTAAAAAGTGGGCGGGGTCGCACTTAATTGTCTGCAAACTCCGGAGCTGGTGGGGAAACATTTTTAAGCTCCGGAGCTTGCAGCCATTTGCAGCGGAGCTTAGGGGTCGTGTATAAACGCCCTATGTTAATGATTCACCCACAACATGGCCAAAACTAACTGAACTATATTATTAACATGACAAATTCAATAATTGGCCTAATTTCCATGGTTTCTTTCACTGAACCAATCTAATATTGCACCCACAATACCAACTTTTAAAATCCAGATTGAATAGCCAGTAAAATGATGAGGGCCAAGTCAAAGAGGTCTATTCAGGTTTTCATATGTGAAATGCCTTTTTGTAAACTTCCCGTAATAATAATAGTCTTAGAATGGCACACATAATCAAGTCCAGCCTCTGTCCAAGAGGCACAATGTGGAACTGAACTACTACTCCACAGCCACATATCAAAATTGCTGAGCTACCCAGCACTAAGTTAATCCAAGGTAGGAGCTAGAAATCTTCCATGAGCAGAAGTTAAAGCACCTGATCTTTCACCCCAGCAGAAGCTATACAGATTATACATCCTATGTACGCACAACCTGCGTGCATTGAAAATGGCATGTAAACACTGAAGGTGGCATGCAGAGGAGAAATAGAAGGTTTCTGTTAAATAGTTCAAGGCAGGTGGTGTAATAAAGGTGGGGCAACAGGTGGAAAGATATCTATGGATTGGAAATGATCAGGATGACCGAGATAAGGCAGAGAATGGGGTTCCTCTGTCACAACAGTTTCTAGATCTCACAGAATTTTGGTAGGTCCAGATTTTCTCATCCACGTGCACTAAAATATAAACACTTCCTCTGTGTAAAAGACACCAGGGTTTCCTCTTTTATGCACCAGTTAAAGGAAGAAGGTTTTTGTCATCCTTATGCAGGGGCAGATTATTGACTCTGTATGAATAGGAACAGCCCTGCACAGAGTAAGATTATTGGTACATCTGCCTCAAAGTTGTGTACTGTATTTTTCCATTTAAAAGACGCCTCCAGTAAAAAAATGACCATTTGCAGACAGGGTATGGGCAGTATCGCAACCGCATGGTTCTTCCCCCAGCTTATTTCCATGTATAAGATAATCCCCAATTTTTAGTCTAAAAATATAGAGAAAAATATAGTCTTACACATGGAAAAAATACAGTATATTCAAGACAGGGAGCCAAGGGTTTTGCAAAGGCAAATTTCATCATTCCTGAGCATTGCTCACATGACCTGAAGCTGGTTGGAGTTCATATAAAATATAAGAAAATCTGTGGGTTTTTTTTTTTTTTTTAAAAAACTTTCCCCACATTTTTTAATTTTCCCTTTCACGAGAAGAACTGAGCTGTGCAGCACTGAGCAATGTGCATAGCCCTAGAGACCCTTCAGATAAAGGGAAGGGTAAAAGACTCCTAGGAAACCCTGGCAAGGATTACCATTAAGTCAGAATGGAAAATCTTGATTTCTTCTTCATTAGTAGAGCTTTGGATTCGATGACCTTGAATTTAGATGATTAAACAGCATGGCTGGCTGGGGCTGCTCCTGGCAGTTGCTGCTGTTTGTGTGTTACGATGACTTGGTTACAAAAGGACAACCTCATGGCTTCAGATGACTGACACTGAAGGGCCCCGTTCTCTGTTGGTTTTCTAGGCTGTACGTGCATCCGGATTCTCCGTTTACAGGGGAACAATTGCTGAAGCAGATGGTGTCCTTTGAAAAAGTGAAGCTCACAAACAACGAGCTGGATCAGCATGGCCACGTGAGTAGCTGGCTCCGTGGGAAAGGGAAAACAATGTCAGTGCTCTGGAAGTAATGACACCTGCTGGCACACCTGTTGGGAAGGGGCAGCATGCATGGAAAGCTGCCAGGGAGGTTGGTGTTAGAATCTATGGTAAGGGTGAAATTTCATGAACCCGGAGAAGTGCTCCCCTTGGGTTAGGGAGGAGATTCTCGCATCTATATCTCAATTAACTTTCCTTTGCTTCTGGAATGTTAGGAACTGGGTATTATAAACAGCAGCTACCATCTAAGGCAGCATGTCAGGAACAATACCATAATAATATGACAGAGAGATACCGATTTTCTCCACCGGTACATGCCAAAGGTGTCCAAAGCATTTCTCAATTCTTGAAAGACAACGTATCTACAGTGCAGTCATTTCATCATCATCTTCTTCTTCAAGTGCCATATCCTCATAAAACGCTGGCGATCAGTAGCCTGAACTGGTTTCTATCTAAAGCTATTCTAAACAGAGTCTCTGTGCTCACTGTGGACCATTGGCTTATGTTCTTAAGCCAGAATGTTCTTCTATGCCCCTGGCCATGCTTCCTGTCTATTTTTCCTTGAAGGATAACTTGCAGCAAGTGGTATTTCTTATTGCACATTATGTGTCCAAAATTCTGCAATTTTCTTCTCTTTCAGAATTGAGAATTTCTCATTTTTTATTAATGCGTTGTAATACAGCCACATAAGTGACTATGACTGTCCAAGGTATCTTCAGAATTTGTCTGTATGTCCACATATCAAAATGAAATGATCATTTCATGAATTGTTTTAATTGCCAGCAGAAGTGCCCAGTTTCAAAACTTTTCAGTCCCCTTCATCTCAGTACAATTTGTCTCCCACGTGCTAGGAAATCATCTTGCATGCTGTCCATTGTTGTAGATGGTCTTCCTCTCTGCTCACCCACATCCATTGCAGTGTTTTTTTTCTCTCCCATCAAGTTATATGGTCTTCCCCTTGCCTTATCCACCCAGAGCTTTTTTCTCTCTTCTTTTCTTTCTTCCCCAATCCTGTTCTTTCCTCTCTTCTTTCCCTCCTCTCCCTCCTCTGTGCTATTGCCCTTTCCGTGGTTTTCTCTTCTTCCACCAAGAAGTCTACTACTCAATCTTGCTCTCTACAGTGGACCCTCGTATAGCAAACAGTTTGTGTAACATAAAATCTGTACAACATAAAAAATTCCGGAGATAGGTAGAATTTGCTTAACAGAATCGCCTAGGGGGCGAACCCGTACAACATAAAAACGGTCGCGATTACGGATTACTCCGTTTTCAATGCATTCCTATGGGAAGTTTGTACAAAGGAAAATTTGCTTAACAGAATTTCGTTTGGAACAAATTAATTCCGTTATACAAGGCGCCACTGTATTTGGTTTCCACTTCGCCCCTTGCAAGGTACCAGGACTTCCATACAAGAACACTCTAAAGGGAAGCAGCAGTCACAGTTAGCATACTTTGATCCTTCCCATGCATAGAAGCTCTCTGGAGAAATGAATCTGCTGGGCCTGATTGCGGCTCGCTCTCAGTTGATTAGGGAACTCGGCCATGGAGTGACTTCGGGGGACATTTCTGGCTACAGAGAGATTTAGGTTAATTCTATCTATCTATCTATCTATCTATCTATCTATCTATCTATCTATCTATCTATCTATCTATCTATCTATCTATCTATCTATCTATCTATCTGTCTGTCTGTCTGTCTGTCTGTCTGTCTGTCTGTCTGTCTGCCTACCTGTCTGTCTGTCTGTCTGTCTGTCTGTCTGTCTGTCTAAAATACTTTGACCCCCACCCAAAGGTGACTTGCATCATTGAAACATTGTTATTAAAGCTAAAAACAATGAATTGTTGGAATATTAAAAATTAATAACATTATATTAAGAATGTAAGCATTATTACAACAGATTTAGAAGCATTCTTTTTTGCAAACCATCTCCTAGTTTGAATCTAAGGAAAAGCCTGCCTGCCTGAAGAGAAAGGTCTTTATTGGCTTTGCAGAAGGACATTTTAAAAAAAAATCAAGTGAGCCTGAAGTGTGCCTGAAGTGTGCCTAAGGCCCTCAATTTGGATGTTAAAATTCAGGTGTTAAGGTTTTGCAGTCTTGGAATTTTGGAGAACATAAACACCCCTCTTAAATAATATAGTTGACATTGGGGATGGTGGAAAAAGCTATATGCTTAATCTGCTATGCTCACAATGAACATATCTGACAGATGTCAAGAATGCTGGAAAATAGATAAAAACATTGCTGGCCCAAAGTGGGAACTGACAGCCCTCCCCTTACCCGTTTCCTCTAGATAATCTTGAATTCGATGCACAAATATCAGCCAAGGGTGCATATCATCAAGAAGAAAGACCATACTGCTTCTCTGCTTAACCTGAAATCTGAAGAATTTCGAACCTTTATTTTCCCAGAGACTGTGTTTACTGCTGTCACTGCCTACCAGAACCAATTGGTGAGTGTTTCCAGACAGTTTGATAACTCTTGTCCATTCATCCTTTGATACAGATGATATGGGCAAAACTAGAATACAGTATAAGGTCTGAGTCGTGGGACTGGGGACTGATCTTTGAATTACTAGCAGTGTGGGTCAGAGGGTTGGCTAAGCTTTCTCTGAAAATGACTGAAATCCTGTTGCACACCCTCAGCTGTGCAGAAATAAAGATGGAATCAACAGTGACAAATAGCCACCAATGAATAACTTTCTTCAGAGGTTCTGCAGTGCATGCAGATTAGTTGCATAGTATGGACAATGTGTGTTCCCCTAAAACCATCTTTAGTCATTGTGCCATCAAGAGCAATTTGCTGCTGATAATGTAATTTCTGTTGCACATAGGTTTTGAGCCACAGTTTCAAGAAATGATGTATGTAGGGGGTGATCTGAGGGAGAAAAGTACAGAAAGCAGCAATTTAAATTATGGAGTTTTCAAGGGCCCTTCACCCTCGGTTCTCAGCATCACATGCAACACTATCAGTGCACAATTATTGCTGGAAAACACTTGGTGTTTCAGCTGTCTGAGGCCACCTTGGCCAAACTATTTCAGCATAGAAAAGCTGTTTCCTGAGCCACAAAAAAACATGATCGTAATGGGATACTTTTACTGTGAATTAAAAAGCAACTTGGAAATTTCTCTCAGAGTGGATTAGAACCCTGCACCAGCGTTCTTCCCCAAATCACCATTCTGTTGCCTTCAAAGTGAAACAGGAACTGGGGGAGGTGGTTCTCAGTTGGAAACTGATGTAGGGATCCCATCCAGAGGATTCTGTGGTTGCTCCTTAATGATCTTTCAGGTGCTCTTCAGGACGATTTGAAGACCAAACAGCTTGTTCCGTATTCAAGCTTTGTAGGAAAAAGTTGGGGAAAGCTCTTGGGTTACCCAAGATGGGGAACCATTGGCTTATTGGGTGTCACTCACACTCACTCAAACTCACCCACTTCATTGCATTGTTTTTTTAAACTAAAAGGAATTTATGTCTCACACATACCATGTTGGATGCTTTGCCAGACAAGCAGAATACAACATTATTCTACCTATTTAGATGTTCTTCTTTTTCTTAGCATTTGTCCCACTTGGTGGTGAGGTCCGCTATTCTTGTTTTGGCCTTCCACTTGTCATAGTCATGGGCTAGGTCTGGGTGAACGCAGGACAACTTCATGTCATTGTCAAGGGTGTTCATCCAGCACTGTTATTCTTTTTGTTTAGATTTTTTAAAAAATCCATACTGGAGTCTTGATTTTATTATTGTTACATGCTGGTGAATGCTAAGTGTCCAACATGATTTTGACATTTTTTTTCTTTCTCAACCTTTTGAATGGTTTTCTAAATTATGCCTGAAATTGGTTTTTAAAATAGAGCAAATGTTTTTTTCTTGAGCTAGTTATACAACAGCCACTTATACAACAGGAGCCTTCGAGAACGCTCCACAGACAGGGTCAGAATGAAAAGAAGACCCTTGCTTTCCGAGCACACAACCTCCAGCCCTCTTCATTTTGTAAAATCTCAAAATAGCTTTCTGACACATGCTTCTTAAGCCACGTCAGGGAAAACCTGCCTGTGATCCTGGATGAAGTGCCTCCATCCAAGGCATCTGGGGAGGTGTCGCTGGAGCATCACAAGACCAGGACTTACATTTGAACAAGGCTCCTTTTCCAAACACCTTCCCAACACAGACAAGCCTAGGTTTTCCAATGAAGCATGGAGGCAAGACAGATGATCTTCCCAAAATGGGACAGGGGAGTGGAAGAGAGCTGCCACCTCCAGTGCGGATAAATTACACTAGCATGGGGATAATTTATACTATTATGACCAGATTATTATTCTTTGTGGGACAGAGGGGGAATTGGGGCACTATGACACTTCTCTGGATGATTTTTAGAATCTGGAGGAAACAACCAGGAAGGTCAGGAAGAACAATTGGGAGACCACCGCTGCTGACCTATGCCGTTGGCTGCCTGAGGCCATTCTCTATCCTGCCTAAAAGCAAATCCAACCCTTCTTCTAGTGGCCAATGTATTCACAGACAGTGTCTCGTTGGGTACACAGATCACATCTGAGAGGCTGATTCAGGAAGAGGATTTTGCTTCTGTGTCTGGATTCTTTTACTGGTTTGAGAAAAACACAATTTTAAAAGAAACTATGCGTAAAATGTTCCAGGTTTTCTATTTTCTATGTTCCAGGAATTCTATTTTCTAAAGGAACTTGCTACACAGAAGTATATAAATTATTGCTAAATATCAGCAGCACATGATTTAATTAGTCTTTTTCAAGATAGAAATCATCTACCAATGGCTATGCATTTACTGGTCCTATAGACAGATTAATTTCTAAACTTGCAGTCAAGCACAAGGCCCATTAAAACAAGTGGTGTTTTCCTTGATAAAGCCTTTTTAGAAAGCTCTGGTCTAAATCTCCAGCACATACCGTAAATCCTGCTGAATTTCCCAATGGAACTTCTTTAGAAATCCCAGAGATGGATGCTGTCGTATTACGTATGACTAATGAAAATGGAACCTCTTTTATTTTTACCATTTCTTTCAGTGCAGGTTTTAAGGGAGATGATTACATTTCTGCCGGTTATTAGATAAGGGCTAAATACATTACACTTTCAACAAACTATCTCACATTTAAGATTTAAAGGTCATGCATTTGTTTAAGCAGTCAAGCCACCGAGAGAGAGTTGAATTGTAGGTCATGTTTCATTTTGACAAGCTTTCTTGGAGATGTTCTCATGATTCATTTGAAAACCAGGAAATGAAAATACTTTTTGTTGTTGTTGATTTTTAAAATTTGGTATCATAAAAATACGGCAACCTCTTTCCTATTATGATAAAACTGACTGCTTCAAACTGAGCATCAATGAAAAATAAAACAGACTATTTAAATTTTTCCCAGTGAATAAATAGGTATTATTATTATTCCACAATAGCACAATCCCTCTCCAAGGGCTAATCTAATAATTAGTTGGCAGCTCCAAACATTCATACCTACCACTGCCTTTCCCCCAGATGTTCATTAGATGTTACATTGTGAGGTGCATGGTTTACTTGTGAACTAATGGGTACACATGTTTTGCATTCTATGAATTAAGAGAAGCTTTCAATTTATAATGAAGCAAAAAAAAAGGGAAGTGAGCCGCATGGCCATCACAAAACACAAATGCAAAACTAGGCTACAAGTGATACCTTAATAGGTCACTAATAAAAATAAAAAAACATTGTAAGCTTTCGAGTGCAAAAACACTTCTTCAAAGCAAGTGCCAAAAGCAAACCTAGTGGGCTTATTAAATTTTACCCCGTTCCCAGAATGAAGCACTTGGGTCCTCTACATCAACTCTTTTTTCTCCCCTCCCCTGCCAACAGGGACTTGTATGTCTTGTAGAGCCAAATGGAGATGAGGGGGGAGTGATGGGGGAGAGTGTATGACCGATGTTCCTTTGTTTGAAGAATGAGGGTGTGGAACCCAATGCCTAAGCAGCTTTTAAAACTGCTCTCCGACTTCCTGCCTCTAAGAAGACTACATGCCTGACATACATCATCTAGCTAAGAACTTTAAGAATAACCTTCTGGCAAAGCACATATTTTGCCATGTTTGATCTTTTGGTATTTGCTTTGAAGAAGGGTGTGTTGTGCTAGAAAGCTTGCAGTGTTTTTTATTTTTATTAGTGGCCTATAAAGGTATCACCTGTAGCCTAGTTTTGCATTTCAATTTATAGTTATCTTAAAATGGAATCAACTTTGATGTCTCAACCCATTGCTTTAACAAGTGCCACAGAAGGACATATGATCATTTTGATCTGTTATTGGAGCAGAGAGGTTGGAGATATATTTAATATGGGGCAAGTTTTAATAATGTTACACTCCTGATTTACAGTGGCACAAGGAAGAAAATTTGGATTCCCAAATGTTGGGAGGCTTGTAAGGTATATTTGGCACATATTGTTGCATGATTATAACTGATACCTTGTTGCCCTACTTACATCTGCAGAAAGTAATTATGTTCCAAGCAAGGGAAACTGCCCTCTTTCCCAAAGGATGTTCTGATTTGTGAATAATTCATTCTGTCCAGACTATGGAGACCATAAAACAGGAGAAGGAAGGTTTTGTTTTTGTTTTTGTTTTGTTACTGAAAACTAAATGTTCAGTGAGCCTAAAGGTAAAGATTCTGCCCACATTTGTGGGCTAGTCGTGTCTGACTCTAAGGGTGGTGCTCATCTCTAATTTTAAGCCAAAGAGCCGGTGTTGTGCAAGTCTGCGGCCATATGGCTGGCATGGATGAACACATTTCTGCACATGGAACACTGATTGCCTTCCCGCTTTTTATGGCGGTACCTATTTATCTACTTGCATTTACATGGTTTCAAACTGCTAGATTGGCAGGAGCTGGGGTTATCAGTAGAAGCTCACTCTGCTGCATGGCACCCGGGATTCGAACTGCCAACTGCCGAGCTGCCAACTTTGCAGACAACTGTTTCAGCCCTCTAGCCCACTGAGGCACCACATCCTTCAGTGAGCCTACTGCATTACAATTTACTGCACCAAGCAAGAAGAGTTTAGTCAATGGGAAGCAAATGTACGTTTTCTAAACCAAAGGTGGAGAGAGCAAGATTAAATCCAAATTTACTGGTGATCCGCAGAATGTGATGATAAAACCCTAAATCAGAGCAGGGCTGTCAAGTCAGCAGGACCCCATTCCATAGATTTGAGGGCCAAAGCCTGAGATACAGCAAATGATCCCCCAATCTGAAGGCTAAGGTCTGGCAATTTTATTCAAACTTAAGTAAATCCCCCAGAATAACTGGGATTTAGGTTAGGGTACAAATTGGGGGCAGAAATGAGGTTCTTGCCTCCCAGGTACCTACATTTATTTATAGGTTTAACGTACGCAGGCACACATGATCCGTTGTAGTGGCATTCACTACATAGGCTAGCTGCTGCTATGCAGTTCCACCATCACCACTCCAAGTTTCTGAAGACGCTCATGTTTCAGGCATGATTACGTCTGATTCCGGCAGCCCAGGTAAGAAGCTCTAATTTCTGGGCCACGAGCCTTCCCCAAGCCTTGATTTGGTAGTGGTCAAGCTTTGCCATATTCTTAGGAAGGAAGTGTTTGCAATTGCCAACTTATGGTGAAATTGATTTTTCTAGATACTTGAGGGCGGGCGGGTGTGGTATGGAGAGGTGTGTTTGAGCCCCTTTACGATGAAATGTTTCTCATCTTCTCTCTTTCCAGATAACCAAGCTGAAAATCGACAGTAACCCATTTGCTAAAGGATTCAGGGACTCCTCCAGACTCACTGATATTGAGAGGTAATAGCAACCTTTTGTGTACCTTTTGTTCAGATAATGGGGAGTTGGCTTGAAAAGTATCCTTCTGCATCTCATAAAGCTGTATATTTCACAAGTCTTTTCCCCTCCACCCACTTAACAAGGTCTTAAGTTCTTTAAAACTAGCTTGAAAGATGGAGCCACTTAGAAGCTTAATTACAGCTTTGGGGGGACATCTCCCCTATGCTATTTTTACATCTTCAGATATAAGTAAAACTTAATGGGAATTTGATGGCAGCAAAAGTTCAGGTTTTGCCTTTTATTTGCTGTTGTGATAGTAGCATATTTATTTATATTCTGCTTCACACCAGAGGTTTGTAACCAATAAGGTACAAACATGGAACACAAAATGTAACCACTTCCTTAATATTATGTACTGTATATACAGTAAGTACATATGAACCAATGCTGTATATACAGTGGTACCTTGTATAAAGGAATTAATTCGTTCCAAATGAAATTATGTTAAGCAAATTTTCCTTTATACAGAGTCCCATAGGAATGCATTGAAAACGGAGTGATCCCGTTTTTATGTTGTAGGGATTTTCCCCATAGGCGATTATGTTTAGCAAATTTCCCCTATCTCCGGAATTTTTTATGTTGTACAAATTTTATGTTATACAAGCTGTTTGTTATACAAGGTTCCACTGTATAACATACACTTTCTCAAAATAGATAATAATAATTAAAAATTAAGCAACTGCTAAAAAAACAGCTAAAAGTCAAATAAGATGCAATGGTATACTGACTAGTCACTAGGTATTTACTGCTGCCTGCTCCCTTCTGCTGTGTCACCCTTCTCCCTGCCTCTCATGTGTTGTTGTTGTTGTTGTTGACAGTTTGGGGTATAAGGAGGGAGGGAACCCCTGCTCCACACCCTGACCTGTCAACCCCCAAAAAAACCCCATCCCCTGCAGCAGTCTGAGAAGGCAAGCACTGACATCAGCACTCGCCTTCTCCGATCCCTGCTGTGTAGGGAAGCCCAGGGAATCAAACTGGGCTGGTTGTGGCATGGCTCCATCACAAGGCTTCCTGTGACTTCCTGGACTGCTGTGATGAAGTACCTTGGATTTTCTGCTCAGGAGCTTCAGTGCTCACCTCAGAACAACACCACAACATTCTAAGGGTCTTATGAAATTCCAGAGCCCCAATTTCCATGGATTAGAACAATGGCAGTCACAGTGGTATCTGCTAAACCTGGGTAATGTAAATACACTCTTAGAAATGTGTTCACAGGATATGCTACTTTTCCAGAAAATCTTTGAGCCTTTCTATTGTGGGACACATTAACTATATCAGACAAGTATATATTTTTCTATGAAAAAGCAATTCACCTTTCACTTTCCAATGTTGTCCTGTGGACTCTGGACATTTATGGGAAAATGCAATACCTTCTTGTTATTTTAGTGTGAACTACCGAATGGAGTGACATACTAGAACCGGGGATGTGAACTGGGTTCAAATCCCCGCTTGGCCATGGGAGTTAAGGGGAGAATGCCAATGGAGCTCCTTAAATATCTCACATACCTTGACAACCCTCCTAGGATAACTGTACATCAGGTGCCATTCGGCAGCATGTGACAACAATAAGGCATCCCAGAGATTAAGAAATCCAGTAGTGATAAAAATGATGATTCAAAAATAAATGTGTCAGCCTGGGAGATGGGAAGCAGTAGAAAAGGGCTTGCAATCTCAGTAATTGAATGGTGGACCTTGAAGGCAGCTTGCAGAGTTAATAGAGTCTCCAGTGCCACTTCTGGAAACAAACAGTATTATCGGTTCCATTTACATGCCTCAGTGCAGATTGTTTGCAAGTGCACATTCACACCTTCTTGGAAGGCAGATATTTGATTAGTTCTTGTAATCAGATAATCCATTTTCTGCATGGGCTTCTGAAAGCAGGCATTGTTCTGTGTATGTATGATTTGGGACATTAACTGGGTTTCCTAGGCTGCTCAAAACATCCAAACGGGCTCCTATTCATCACGCATTGCAAGTCTTTGAGTTGATCTAAATAGTGTGAACGTGGGACAAAGCTTTGGATTTAATTTCCAGATATTTAAGTCTTTCCCCTCCCTAATGAGCCTTTAGGGGTGGAAGCAAATCAGATCAATTGATCTTTAGAGACCTGAATAAATCAAATTAGGCTGGAGTCAGTTACTGCACTAAACCACCTAGTAATTGGATTGCTCCTTGTAACTGATTGAAAACAGTTTCTATCTGCAACCATATATGCTGGGCTTCCTCAGAGCCGATCTTTTTATGACATGATGACAGACATTGCACTTTTCTAGCCTAATTGAATGTAGTTTTATAAAAACATGACTCTTCACAATTTCAAACTTCCCATTTAAGATTTACTATTAGGGTATAATTTGAACTGGAGTTTAACCTTGGGATTTCTGAGCTCAGCTGGTTTTCAGCGCCAGAGCTGAGTCTTGGAGCCCACTGAATAAGGGCAAAATAGCATATTAGAGATGCCTTAGACAGTGCTTCCAAAGACGAAGGACATCTGGATTCAAAGGCTGCCTCAAATCGCATCGTCTCCATGGAGGAACAGTGCCAATTCTTCTGGTTTTCATGCTTTTAAAAGTTTTATTTGGTACAGTCTACAGCAGTGATGGCGAACCTTTTAGAGACCGAGTGCCCAAACTGCAATTCAAAACCCACTAATATTTATGCAAAGTGCCAATACAGTAATTTAACCTGTATACAGGTGGCTATGAAGGGGCGAAGTCGGGTGCCCAAAGAAAGGGCTCCGAGTGCCACCTTTGGCACCCGTGCCATAGGTTCGCCATCACAGATCTACAGTATTTAGGCCTAATCCAGTAGCCTCTTATGTACCATTGGCCAAGGGGGCTGGAGGTGACAGGAGTTTCCTTTGTTCCACATTCTGCTCAAACTGTTTTTCAAGTACACATCTGAGGGACTCATTTCTTTCTCTGTTTTTTTTTTTTTGCTTTTTTAATATTTAAATGATGTGAATTTAGTTTGCTGCCTCCCTCCCTACATGCTTCTTGCTCAACTTCCAAGTAACAGCACAATGATAATGCAATTTTATGCATTAATGCTCAGGAATAGGTCCCCTTGACTTCAGTGCACTTACTCTAGGCAAAACTGTATAGAATTGGAGCTCTGGTCGCTATAGTGGGTTGGAGTCAGATTTCCTTGTTCTGGGAAATTAGTAGAATTCAAGTTACTGATTCTCTCCCCCCGTCATCAATTTCAGTGTACTTGCCTAATTATGAATCAGATGGGTCCAGCTAGCCCATTATAATGATGTATGAAATTGATCCTTCCTGGCTATTGTTTGATAATGAAGTTGCTGGCACGGGGTGGGGTGGGGTGTGTGTGGGGGAGAGAAATTGCAAACACTTACATTTTACTACTTATTTAGAGGAGCCTCATGGCGCAGTGGTTAAATGCCTGTACTGCAGCCAAAACTGTGCTCACAACCTGGGGTTCAATCCCATGTAGTTGGCTCATAGTTGACTCTGCCTTCCATCCTTCTGAGGTTGGTAAAATGAGTATGAGTACCCAGTTTGCGGGGCGGGGCACGCAATGTGTAGCCTGCATGCTGTAATTAAACTGTAAACCGCCCAGAGACTACTTGAAGTGCTATGGGGCGGCATATAAGCAGAACACTTTATTTTACTACCACGTAAATTCTTTCAAGCTTGCATTGAATTTATTGCCCTTCTTGTGGCACAGTGGCAAGTACTCTAATTTCTTTCTTCCTTTTTTCTTTGGCAAGGATATGCTACCTTTCCCTCCACCTCCAAATTCCCGACTCTGAAAAGTAGAGCTCCTTGGTTCAGTTTATGATCCACCTGTCCCTTTGTTTCCTCCCCATGAATCCCATGATAAAAAAGAAACCTGGAGATGCTTCAAGGTTCGGTATTTATCCAACAGTTGGCCCACTCTCTACCCTACCAACCACGGTAGGGTAATTGTAATTGATGTAATTGTCCTTGATTTATAGTGCTTTTCTGTTTTCCCAGTGCTTATTTCTGTACAGGTGAAAAAATATGTTGAGGAAGTTCAAAATGAGATGACTTCACAATGCCTTTGGAACAGCAATGTTACTTACACTCTCCATAACTAGAAGCTTCTGACAAGATGTATATGATTGAGGCCACTTGAATGGATCTCTCTTAGCCACTGTTGCTATCTTAGCTAGGCAGTGAACATATTTCTGATATTAGTGACACACATATTGTGCGGGATTGCATCATGTGGTCCTCACACTTGGATTTAATTGCATCTTCTCTCTTTTGGTATCCTTTTAGCAACCTCTTTCCCTTTTTTCTGCATGAGGGGTGGGTGAATTTACTTTTGTATGTTTGTCTGAGCCCATTTAGTTGAATCATCTCCAATCCACTTTGTAATCTGGGCAGTCTTCCAAATTTGCTGAAAGGCAACTATATGAAAAGGAAAGTCTTGGAATAAAAAACTAAAAAGAACACATTCAGGCAGATAACTGTCACCCCATATAGTCCATATCTGGTTGAATGTGTAATGCATGTGTGTGTGTGAGTGAGGAGAGAGTGAGTGAGTGAGTGAGTGAGTGAGAGAGAGAGAGAGAGAGAGAGAGAGAGAGAGAGAGAGAGAGAGAGAGAGAGAGAGAGAGAGAGAGAGAGAGATGCTATCAAGTTGCTTCTGATTCATAGCAACCTTAATCAGGTTATGAGATTTCATGGGGTGGGGGAACAGTGCTATTCTCCCCCACAGGGATTTTCCATGACAAACTGGGGATTTCAACACAGATCTCCTTAGTCCTAGACTGACATTCTATCCACTGTGCCACACTGAATTCACTATAAAATGTGTGTGTGTGTGTGTGTGTGTGTGTGTGTGTGTGTGTGTGATGCAGTGCATGGGCAACCAAATTAGATTTCTGAAATCCCCCCCTTTACTAATAAACTTTCCAATAAAACCTTGGAAGAAAGTGAAAAGAGAAGGGGAGTGAACCAGCAACTGAAGAGTGGTTTTGTTTTTTTAATTGCACAAGTGGCCAATTTGTGACCCAAACAGATGTTCAGAGTGTTCCTGGACTGCGGTAGTGTGCCTATTAGTTTTGCTATGTCCAGAGTTTGCAAACATTACTAAGTCTCTAAACCACCCACCAGCCAGGCACTTGGCTATTCGGACTAGAGGATTTCAGCAACTGTATCCAAAACTGGATGGATGGGTGGGTGGGTGGGGGTGGGTGGATGGATGGATGGATGGATGATGGGATGGTTACTGTAGTTGCTCAAGTCAGATTGTGATCCTTTAGATACACAGTCTAGATCCTTAAACACAGCAGGTGATAATTTTCATGGCAACCACCTTCTTTGGAATGTGTCTTACAGCTATACGATGCACAGGGTTGTTGTTCAACGATATGCCTAGCAATTGAGTTGAAACAGAAGGGGAAATATCTGAAGGCCAGCTGCTAGACAAATAATGCTTTCTTCCCCCTTCGCTTTGCAAACCTTCCTTTGTTTTTATGCACTGCCCAATTCCATCCAGGCTTGCCATGTTCTACTGCTTTAGCTGAGAGTAATCCCATCTCTAACTGGATACTCTCCAGATGTATTGGACTACATTGCCCACTAATTCCACTCTGCAATGGTTATGTTGATTTATTTAGTATTCATTTAAAATCATTATACTGTATCCTACCTTTCCCCTAAAAGGAACCCAAGGTGGGTTACAATATGAAATAATATTTAAAAAGAAACAATGGATGATCATGCTCCCAGGAAAGCTTGGGTGGAAGGGATGCTGTGGATGTACGGGGGTTCTATATACTTATCATTGATAACTGGTTTCCATGTTTTCTCCTCCACAGAAACAAATGGTGCTGTTGTTTTTTGACAACCTTTTTATTCTGGGCAGTATTTACAGATGCTGTGGTTTTGCTTCTCACGTCTGCCATCCTCTTGACATTTTAAAGTCCCTTTTACCCAATGAGACAATTATACATTGAAAATGGTGTTTTTCCTAACTCAGTTCCCATTGGGCTAGCATTTGGTGGAACACATCTGATCCTGGGGTTGAGTCTTTATTTTTATTTTATTTGGTTTTATATTTTGGATGGGGAACTTTGAACATCAGACACACTGGCAGCAATGTGCTCTTAGTTGTTTGCCAAAAGTGGCCTATTTCTGCAGTTTCCCTCAAAAGGAGAACAAATTAAAACTGAAAATGCCCACTTTACAAAATGGCCAAAAGGGGCCATTCCCAAGCATAGTCTGGTGCCTCCACTAGGCTCCTTGTATAGCACTTTGCTATGCTATATAAAGAGTTGGAGTATCAAGTGTGATCATGATATAGTATTTAGCTGGGTTGGGAGTTGAGGTCCAAAAAAGATACTTCAGCACACCCATGTTTTGAGTGAAGGGTCTGAATTTTTTTGGAGTTTATAGCTTCAACCATAGCATTTTGCTTCAAATCATGTTATAAAATGGCAATCTGGGAATATTAACTGTTAGAAGTTACATGGTGAGATGATTGCTCTCAGCCAGTGAGTCCTGGCGGGTGCAGAAGCTGCAATAAGGATGCCTCTTTCACCTGCAAGGGGTCCACAGCTGATTTCAAAGGAGGAGCACAGGAATCACTGCTTGTAAAAGTAGTTTTTGGAGAATATCTGTGGCCTTATGGGACCTGCAGTCCTCCAAATGTTTGCATGCTCTGGTAGGAATACATCACATCAAGCTCTCAACCGAAGTAAGTATCTGCTAGAACAGGAACTCTCTGCATATATTAGGCTACACCCAGACTTTAGATCAGAAGCAAGGATTTTGAACAATCATTGCATGAAAAAAATTCTGCTTGTGACTCTTCTTTAGAATTATTTTAATGACCAATATTACCAAATAATTTTTAAAAGAAAAAAATGAATTCTTATGAATATCTGCTATCAAACTTTTTAAAGATTAAAGAAGAATTGCATAATTATTCACCCAATTGGTGCAATATGCATTTTTTTTTGAAAAATGGAATAATTTTATGTATATAAACACCCCAAATTGTATTTCTATCTCAAATTGCCATTGACATATTTTATGGGGTAGAATTGTAATGGGAAATGTATTGATCTGTCTACTATCTCCATCTGCTTATCAAAAATGCCATGGCAAGGGCTGCCAGCTTATAACTGCAACTTGTGTGTGTGTGTGTGTGTGTGTGTGTGTGTGTGTGTGTGTGTGTGTGTGTGTGTGTGTGTGTGTGTGTGTGTGTGTGTGTAAGAAAGGAGTTTGTACTTCCTAAGGTGACATATAAAGCTTCTGTTTGCAAGCACATTTACAAAGAGGCCAAGCAAAATTAATAGCAGATATATGCAGATTAGGTCACAGCAAGAAAAAAAAGGGGGGGAGTTGGAGTGCATTCATCAGATTTCTTCTGACTGCTGCCCCTTTTCTTTGCCTCGAGGTTCCTATACCTTGGGTATAAAGGTTTCCAAGCTTCAGTGGCACACCTTTTGCTGCTAGGGAGTGATGCTATCAGTACCTGAATTCCCAGCAGGAAACTTATGCTCTCCCTGTTATTTCTGCTGAAAATGGCTTCCCTGTAGCTGTGAGTCTAGCTATCTGCACTCACCTTCCTGTACACCAAGGAATTCCTGGCTTAGAGCAAATTGCAGTGAGAGCTATATTCACTCAAGTGCTGATACACAATGACAAATATGGGTCTAGGTGTTGGGTTTCAACTCTTATCAGCTCTTACCATGATGTTCAGTCATGAGGACAAAGGGAGCTGCAGTCTGACGAAAGTTAGAAGGCCTCTTGATATTAGCAAAAGCATTTTATTGTTCTATGTATAATGCAAAATTGGACAATGTTTTCTTACGAATGTGTTCTCTGCATTGTCTCCCTTCTTGCTTCGAGGCTTACGTTGGTTACAGTTACGCTTGCTAAGCCAACAGGACCCCATTCCCTAACATTTTAGAAATGTTTGAGAACTGGGTGGATGGAGGAGGGCTTATGATATAACAGAGGTAGGACAGACAAGACTTGAGATGAGACAGAATTGTTTCATGCGTCGTGGGAATGGGCACAAGGACATCCCAGAAGCCGCCGGGGTAGCGGTGGGTAGGACCAATGTTGGCAATTGGGCAGGTGGCATAAGGATCCCAGCAGCTGCAGCAGTTTCCAGAAGCATCTGCTACCTTTCTGTATGGTCTTATGGAGGCAGAATTAATGGGGGAGCCTTCCAAGAGCCCACACTGCTCTTGAAAGTTTTGAAAGGCTCATTGTTAGCCCACATGGTTGCACCCCCATTTTTGTCCCAGGGCTATCAAGGTCCACAATAAGAAGACTCATAAATTGGCAACCCTAGAGCTTTACTTTCAGCTTTTCTTCACAAGGCACAGCAGGTCTACATGCATGCATTCTCACATCTCCCCCCAGGTTTCTCACCAGGCCTCTAGATTTTTGATACTCCTCTTTTCTACAAGTGCAACATCCATGAAACACACAGGGGCGCCTGCTGTGCTGGTGACATCTTGCCCCAGATGGGAATGGGCAGAGATGAATGTGTGTCTAGGACATTCCTGGCCCTGACAGTTGTCCCCTTGCCTAGAGAAGCGTAACAGTTTCCTGGGAATTCAGTCAGTAGCCCAGGAATTGTCATCCTCATCCATGGCACATCTTCTGTTGGCAGTACAAATTATTATGGCTGCTGAACTTGAAGTCCATTCTAATATCAATATATATATATTATTTTATGCTGCTCTGGCTCTTGTTGGTCTCTACACATTTTTTCCTTTGTTCCTTCTTGCATTTCTCTGTCAGATCCATAATGTAGACAATGCAGTTTCTTTTTTTTTTCTATCTCTCCTTCTCTTGTATGATCCTCTGTGAGATAACTCTGCTATGGCCACTGTCTTCAATCACTTAAAAGGCAATAATTCAATTATATTCTCTTCTCAGTAGCAACTGCCATTGCTTTCTGTCCACTTCCAGCCCTGGCAAGTAAATTACTTTGATAAAGATCCCCCCTCCCTGACACTCCTAGTGCTTACCCTCTTTTTCTCTTTCCAAGAGAGATGCATGTGTTATGATAGCAGTGATATTCCAAGGACAAAACAATTCTCAGTACTCTACTGACAAACTGGGGGAAATGTGATGATTTCTGTATGCTAACACCCCATTTTTAAAAAATGGCCCATGCATGTTTGAAATGCAATACATTCCAAGCTAACTGGAGTTACCCAAAGGCACATCCAGAAGGCGTCTCTGCCAAATGCGAGATTTAAATGGCTTCAGTTATCTGGGTTGTCTGTGGGAGCATGGAACAGGAAGTTGGTTTGGAAGTGCATCCAGTCAGATTGGTCTTGGGGAGGGGGGAATCCTGTGAGTGAAAATGGCATCATTTCTAAAGAGGCTAAATGTCTAAAGGGTTCCAGATCAGTTCTGCTCCTTAAAAACTGTGCCTGTGAATGTTGTCAGGTACTAGACTCACAGATGCCTCTCCAGGGCTCACATCCTTGACCAGAAGGTCAGCCCTTGGTGTCTGACCTCCATACATGAGAGAACACTTTTCTCTGTAAGGGGTTTCTTGGTAAGGAAATTCACTTAGAGCAGTGAATATGTGCTTCAGGTATAGGCTTGCTAGCTTCTCAGGCACTGCCTGGGCTGCCCAGGGTCTTCAGCTGAGTAATAACCCTAGGGATGAGCAACACTGGAGGAGACAAAAGCTAGATTATTGTATGCATTAAATGTCTTCAAAGCTTCAGTTTCCTTCTCCATCTAATGCCGCTTGTCACCTGAGTTCGCTGGCTCAATCTCCAAGTCCTTGCCCATTGTTCTTGCCTGGTGTTGGTCTACCAAACACTCATACATTAGGGCCCATCACTCTGTATAGAGAGCAAGGGAATGCCCTTTAATGACTTGATAGATATTATCCCTCTTTCCTGTAAGCCGCCTTGCGTCCTTTTTCAAGGAGAAAGGCAGGGTAAAATATATGCTAAAATAAATAAATAAAAATAAATATGTTACACACACCTTGGCTGCAGTGGCACAATCCTGGGGAAGAAAAGACTACTGGTGAGCTTGTCCTTGGCCTAGCAGCAATATATGGCTTGGAAAACTCCCCATGTGTCACCTGAACTGGAGATGAAGCCCTGCAGGATATCAGCCCTTGTGGGAATCAGTAGGACCCCTGCAGTGCTAGCCACATTTGGCAACTCGCCTGGACACTAAAAAGCTCCGGGTCACCATATTTCAGGTTAGTTGCTTACTATTCCAACAGATTACTTCTTCATCTGCTACTGGTATTAGGACATCAAAGTTGTTGATTAGATCAACAGATGCTAAAAATGAGGAACATTTTTTTTGTAATATACCATTTTACATTCTTACCCAGGTTTTATTTACATTCTGAGCCAATTCACCCAGAACCCTCTCATGCCCAATTCCACAGTCAGCTGTCTAAAACCAGTTGATTGGATTTATCATCCCTTGCTGGACCCACCTATGGCCGCGGTCTTACCAGTGTTTTCTTCATATATAAATTCCCTGCGTATTTTTTTCCGGGCAGTCATGTGGTTTTTAATGTGCAGTTAGTGTCCTCTCTTGTGCGTCGTATTTTCATATTCTGGTTCGGTCTCTACCTGTCTTCTTCGCATTTTGTCCTTCTTTCCAGCTCTAATTTCCAAGCCTCTGTGGTGATAAAGGGGAACAACTGATTTTACTGTGTATTGTCAGGGTCCTGTCGTGGTTACAGATGCAAATAAGTACAGTAGACCCTCGTATAATGGAGGGTTTGTTCAACGAAAAATCCGTATAACGGGAAAAAATCCGCCCCCCTCCCCCCCGTGGCCACCTCCGCCCACCACCTGCGGCCACCCGGGAAGAGTATGGCATCCCTTAATCCACGCTTCTCAGTGTGTGGGTATGAATGGGAAGAACTGGAGTCATTCCTCCCTCCTAACCCCTTACCAATCCTCTGCTCCCTCCGGTGCCTCCACGCCTCCGGCTGCCTCCATCTTGACTGCTCCAAACTGGAAGTGCTTGGGTGAGTGCTGGGGGGGCAGTTCCGGCGCACGGCATTGCTAAGCAACGGGACGGAGACGCCGTGGCCTGGCGCCTCCGCCCGCGCCCGCCACCGACTTGCCCAGACTTCTCCTTCCACCACCACCCAAAGTCACCCCCCACCCCGAGCCGCCCCTTCCCGCTTCCTGGGGGGTTGGGGGGGAAGCTCCTCGCAGAAGAATGGCGGGTGTTGCTGTAAGTCCCGGGAGAGACGCCAGCCGAGGTCGAAGGGAAGGAAGGGGGGGAGATGTCGGCCCAAGTTCTCGATTTGGCCATAGGGAGAGGAGGCAGGATGGGGGTGGGGGGTGGGGGGCAAGCAAGAGGTGAGCGGGGGGGATTCCTGGCACGGTCCTGCACCCAAGCCCCCTGCCCCAGGCCAAGCGGCGCAGTGCACCCCCTCCCCCCACCTCCCCGCGGCCACCTCTGCCCGACCACCTGCGGCCGCCTGGGGAAAGAGGGAAGGAGGGAGGGGAGAGGAGGGGCGGCAGACACGGAGGGGGGTGACTATGCATTGGAACCGATTACATCTGTTTTCAATGCATTCCTATGGGAAATTAGAATTTGTACAACGGAAACTTTGTATAATGTAATTTGATTTGGAACCAATTAATTATGTTATACAAGGTACCACTGTAAGCATTTTCAAACGAAGTTTCTAAATCCAGCCCCTGGCGGTGGTTTAGGAAACTTTGCTGAAACTGCTGTTCCAGGGGCGTGGTTGGCCGCGACCAGAATTTACTTCTCTTTCCGGTTAGCACGCGATCTTTTACTGCGCAGTTCGCCGCCGGGAAACTACGCAGAAAATGCTGGTAGGACCGCGGCCTATGTGTGAGATCATAAAGGGCTCTCTGAAGACATTGCAAATTGGTGTTCGCAGGTTTGGCTCTGAACGCTTAGAAAAAGGCTTGCTGCTACCCGGTCAGCACTCTATTCGGCAACAGTTATTGGTTCTACTAAATCAGTGATGGCGAACCTATGGCACGGGTGCCAAAGGTGGCACTCGGGGCCCTTTCTGTGGGCACCTGACATTGCCCCTTCATAGCCACCTGTATACAGGTTTAATTACTGTATTGGCACTTTGCAAAAAAAATTAGTTGGTGTTGAATCGCAGTTTGGGCACTCGGTCTCTAAAAGGTTCGCCATCACTGTACTAAATCAACCTGGGTTCAAAGAAGGGGCTTTTCGACAGGGGTCTCAGAACCATACAACTCATTCTCAGTTCACTACTGTTTCTGCTTCCAGTGGTGGTCCTTCAGAATCACATTACAGTGCTGCCAAGGTGCATAAAATATCTTGCCTGAACCCCTCCAACATCTCTCTTGATGTGTGATCAAAAATGAACAAGGATTAAAATAGAGAACTGAATAAATTTGAATAACCCATCTTCCATCTAATTCTGTTCTTACTCCTTATAAGTTTAATAAGTTGAATCCTTTCTGTGTTGACTTGATTTCATGAACTACAGTATTGGCAACACAAGAGAGGGCAATTGTGATCTTCACTTTGGGCTTTATGAGATCACAGGTGGACTCTTGACTTGGATTGCTTGAGTCTTTCACAGTGAGCCTAGTTTTTCTTAGATACATTTATATGCGAGTCAATTTGATACCATACTGAAGATGCATAAAATTCAAGACACCCTACTGCCATTTTCTGTGAAAGTACCCTGATTGATCGCTTGAGATAGTAGACAGGGTTATGAATCTAGGAACTGGACTGCTATAAAAACTTAAGTGCATGCTATATCAATGATGTCATTAGTGATCACACTCTGACCACAACATGCAATAACAAATCAAACCAAGCCAAACCAACAAAACAATCCACTGTTACAAATTATAGCTTTTTTTAAAAACTAAAGATAATTTCTCCTAATGGAAATAGTGATGGTGGGGGATTTTTACCAATATAATAGCAGGGAAGGGAGTTTAAATTTCTCCTCCCAGCATGTTGAACCATTGAATCAATTTCTTTTCCATCTGGTAATTAAGTTTTGAAACCGCCTAATAGGACCATTAATTAAATCATTAACCTAATGCCCAGTATGATGGGAAGATTGTTGTTGACTTGATTTTTTCTCAGCCTGTATGTACATTTTTTTGAAATTATTTTTAAGCATTTGTCTAATAGGTTCTACGCAAATAAATCTGAAACACAGTGTTTTGTTTTGTTTTGTTAAAACAAAACTGCACAAACCTGAAGTCCCATTAGTTCAAATGGGGGTGAGCACATGCTATCATTGTCTTCCAATTGTATCAGGATGCAGGGAATTGAATAATCATCTCAGTAGTTGTCCAGCAATGTTGATGTTGGATGTTGTCTTTCTACAGAGAGAGTGTTGAGAGCCTTATCCAAAAGCATTCTTATGCCCGATCTCCAATCAGAACCTATGGAGGTGAGGATGACATTCTGGGAGATGACAACCAAGCCACACAAGGTCGAGGTAAGAGAATGTCTGATTTGGGAAGGGTGGGTGTTCAGAGCTGGAGAGATCTTAAGGAATGTGCAGATTATGGGGCTCTTGGTTTGGTTTCTGACAATGAATCTATAATTTGGTGAAATGGAGATACCCTTTTCTTGGATACAGTTCCTGCATTGCCGTAATTCTATTTATTTATGAATTTATTTATGAATATTTATTTATTTATTTATTTATTTATTTATTTTTTATTTATTTATTTATTTGATTTATATACCGCTCCATCTGACCAAAGGTCACCCCGGGTGGTTTACAAAAATTTAAATATAAGTAATACAGCAAGTAATACATTATACAATATACAATATGTAACCAAATAAAAATCAACAGCTAAACCATAATTAAATAAAAAATATCAAAACAATGATGATAAATCTAAATTAATTTAAGAGAGAAAACAGACAGAGATGGATTAAAAGTATCAGAAAACCATCAACGATACGATAATCAGTAATTGGGGAAAGTCTAAGCAGCCAGGTCTTGAGCTGTTTTTTTAAAGGCTTGCAGGGTGGGGGGCAGACAGAAATTGAAGGGCAGCTGGTTCCATAGATGTGATGTGACCACTGAGAAAGACTGATTCCTGGTGGTAGTTTTATGGGCTTCCCTCAAGGTTGTCACCCTCAGATGACCGGCCTGGGAAAAATAAACATTGTGGTAGGAACTGTTCTGACAAATAATGAGGCCCCAAGCTATTTAGGGCTTTGTATGGCATCATAAGAAAATTGAAGTCAAACCTAAGTGAGCAAAATGGTTGGCTTGAACATAGTTTTGACTCTGGGTAGGCAACCGTCATTTACTGTGTTGGATTTGTCCTGCAAAGACCACAGAAACCACTCATTTGAAAAAAAAGGAGGGGGGCGGGAAGATGAACAGTTATTTCTAGGGTAATTCATTCCCTTTTGGGGTGGGATGCAGGGGAGGGGAACTCCTCTTTCCTGGCAGCATACCTGGTTTCTTGCTGCAGTGCACTATGCTGTCCCTCTCTCATCTTCCAGGGCACTCATGTGCCTATCTGGAATTCTGAGCACTTACATGCATGTAATTCTGTCCCACCAATGGTAACCAGGAGAGGGTTTAAAAGAAGCCTGATGCCTATTATGGGTGTGGAACCCTAGCTATTTTGCTTTCTGTGACATTTGAATATGCAGAACCTCAAGTTCTTTCCATCTGAATGCATTTTTCTGGCAAATGTTGGAAAATCCTGACCAAAAAAATAAAATGAAGCATGATTATTCCCATCCTTCCTCACTAGCAGGACTGTGCTCAACCATCTCCATTCTAATTTCCTGTTGAACATCTTAAATGAACCTGTGTGCGCGTGCATGTGTGCACATGGATACACTTTTTCAAAAGTACATTTTTCAGGTCCAAAGTTCCCTCTAAAGGTCTTTCCTCACAGAGAGGATTTTTCCTTCCAAATATCTTTAAATCTAAAATTGCCACTGACCTCATCACTTAAAATAGATTAGTCCCGTCAGAACACTGCTCACAGAGGTTGCGCTCTTTGCTTTCTCTGTCCAGGTTGACAAGTGATAATCATGTGAGGAAGATCAGTTCTGTCTGCTGTGCAGCTGGCAATGACCTTCATCTGCCCCCTAGCCTCATTCAGGATTGTTGCCCTTCTTTTCTCATTTAGGCCAATCACTTAGCTGGATTAATTGCTCATATTTTTATTAGCTATATTAATATCCTGCCCCCAGGTATCTCGAGCTAGCATCCACAGCTCCCTTCCTCCTCACTTATCCATACGACAACCATGAAAGGTAGTTCCGACTGATAGAGGGTGACTGGCCCAAGGTCACCCAGTGAATTTAAAGGCTCAGTGCAAATGAACACTTAGATCATCTACATCCCAGTCAACCACTCAGATATTTGCATTGTCCTGGCGTGGGCAACGTTTAGATGTGGCTGCTCTTAGGATTCATTAGTATTTATTATGGCAGAGTGAAGCGGCCTAATATCGAGTCTGGTACTATTTAATGCAGACTATCAAATCTGGGGACTATTCTTTATTGTTTTAGAGAATCCATTTGTGGATAAAGTTAAGGGGGAATCACTAAATTTATTTACACTCATAAACCGCACTGACTTTCTCATAGGGAAACTCATTTAATAGAAGCCTCTAGGGGTGGCATCTATGCATGTAGTTCTACTCACACTCAGAAACCTCCATAGACTGTTGTTTTAGAAAAGGTAAGCATGTTAGCTTGTTAGCATATCGGGCAAAAGCAAAATAAAAAATAAAGATGAGAAAAGTGTGGCATCTTAACAGCAAACTATTACATAGTATGACTTTTGTATCTGTGGGTCAGTATTAAAAATATTAAAAGAAACATCCTAAAAATCTATATTTACAAATATGAAGTTACCAGAATTGGCCACTAGAGGGAGCCAGAGCCCAATCACTAGAAATATAAAGGCATTTCTATGATGTCATTACCAAAACTGGTCTCTAGAGGGAGCAAGACATCACACTATGTGTAGCTTTTGTTATTAAAATAGTTTTCACTATAATCTGCATTTCTAAACATTTATGGGGAGGGGGGGAAGAAAGGAAGTTTAACCATCAAACACGTAGGCTTGCCATACTTACCTTTCAAGAGGCCAGGTATTTTGTGTATACAGCATAGAACTACTTCTTCACATATCTATCTTCAGAGAGCAGAAAATGGAGAAGGCAGGAAACAGCAAAAGAAGTGACAAGCAGAGAGGTGCCTTCTCAAGAACTCTGAGATTTATTTATTTATTTATTTATTTATTTAGTTGGTTGGTTGGTTGGTTGGTTGGTTGGTTGGTTGGTTGACTTATATACTGCCCATCTAGCCCTGGGGCTACTCTGGGTGGTGTACAACATAAAATTTCAATATAGCAATAACAATAAATTTTAAAAACAAAATACAAACAACATAATATAAAGGAAATACAGTATAACCAAATAAATCAACAGTAGACTAAAATAAAATAAAAACTAGAGATGGGCATTTTGTTTCAGGGGACTGGTTCCAAATAGAGATGGGCACGAAACGAACAATTTTTCATTTCTGTTTTGGTTTTATTGTTTCGTTACGTAACGAAACGACAAATGAATTTTGTCTCTAAAATGAAACGAAACAAACAGAAACACCAGAATTTTTGTCGCGTGTTTCATTTCCGTTACTGCAATATGAGTGAATTGCTTAAAATCCTAATAAAAATCACAAAAAATTGAAATAAATGGTAACGAAATAGTAACGAAACGAATGAAAACGAAAACGAATTTTTTGCAAAAATTCATGAAAAACAGAAATGAACCGAAACGGACCCTCCAAACGACAAACAAAATGCCATTTTTCTGATTCGTGCCCATCTCTAGTTCCAAATTGAAACATGCCAGTACAGCTGGCACTCAGAACCCAGCCCCACCCTGCAGAACAAATCAACCAGTGTCTTTCCTTGCTTTACCTCGTGCTGAGTGAAATTTCAACCAGTAAGCAGACCCAGATGTGTCATCTTTCCCTCTCCCTGGCACTGGCCAATCAGGAGCTGTGCAAGGACATGCATCATCCCGCCTCCCTGTCTTATTGGCCAGCACCAGTTATCGGAGGCTGCTTCCTAGCTGGAATTTTGCCCAGTGTGAACTACAGCAAAGTAAGACAGTGGTTGATTTTGTTCTGGAGAGTGGGACTGGATTCCGAGAGCCAGCTATGCTGGCATGTTTTGTTTTGGAACCGGTCTCCTTCTGAAATGAAACACGCACCTCTAATAAAAATCTTTTAGTTCCATTAGTCACAGGTAGAGGGGCATGCTCTGCATTGGCACCAAATGGACAAGTGCAAGGCTATAATTTTTCAACAGAGCCCATGTGTAAAGCCATCCATCATTTGACAGGATGTGAAAAATTAATAAAGACCTGTCTCCTCCTATTTCATAGGAAAGTTCTGTGACAAGGTTTGAACTGGGTCGATGGCACATTGTTGTTGTTGTTGTGTTCCTCCTCCTCCCAACTGGTTAAACAAAAGTCAGTTATGTTTTAGTGCTACAGTCCAACAACTGGACTGCAACTTCCACCACCTGTAGTCAGCATGGCTGGTGCTTAGGGATGATGGGAGATCTAGTCCAAGAAAAATGCAAGGATCAAATGTTGCCCAGCATCTCTGCTTTGTTTCCAGGATCTGCTTTTACCACATCCGACAACTTGTCCCTCAGTTCCTGGGTCTCCTCGACTTCCAGCTTTCCAGGATTCCAGCATCCACAGCCCTTGACTGCTCTTGGCTCCAGCACTGCCTCCATAGCCACGCCCCTTCCACACCCCATCCAAGGATCCCTGCCTCCGTACAGCCGCCTCGGAATGCCTCTCACCCCTTCAGCCATTGCCAGCTCCATGCAGGGAAGTGGCCCCACGTTCCCTTCTTTCCACATGCCCCGGTACCACCATTACTTTCAGCAGGGGCCTTATGCAGCCATCCAGGGACTGCGCCACTCCTCCGCTGTCATGACCCCCTTCGTATGACTGACCCCAACGGGACCGACAGCTGAGACTTGGCACAAAAATCCTGGCAGATGCGTCAGGAAGGCCTGCGGAGGAAGAAAAGAGCAACTCCTCTGAAAACCAGCTGGCATAAAACATTCTGGAGTTTGATGTCTCCCGAGAGATCAGAATTTATGTGATGTACGCAGCTTGGAGGGTATAAGGAGCTCAAGGGAGACTCTAAAGGGAATCAGGTCTATAACTGAACAAAGAATGAGCGGAAGGTGCACTGTAACCACTGGATAAGAGACTATGTTCCAAAAACAATGGATAGGCCAGAGCCTGGGAGATGTTTTTTTGTTTGGGCAACAACTCCAAGAAAACAACAGCCTATGTGGTCAATGGCCAGGCTGTGGCATGGTGTTGGTGTTGGTGGCATTCTAAAGATTTGTAGTCCAACGAAGGAGGTTCCAGTTCTAGTATATTGCTGCACAGGCAAAAGAGGCAATACTGTGTTACTAACTTCACAGATTTTTTTTTATGGATAATGGGGTGGGGATGCAGGGGGAATTCTTTGGTTTTGAGCATGTTTGAATGACTGCAGCTTTAAGTTCACTACCAAGGAAAACAGGAAAAAACTTTCTTCTCTTCTCTTCCTCCGTTGCTCTAAAATTCTCTATATTAAGATGCTGGCATTCCACTATGCGTGTTGGGCAGATTCCACAGGGATTTCTCCTGCATGAGTCCTGCAGAAATGAATGCAGTTGCAAAAATGCAGCAGTGCTCTTGGGAAACTGAAAAGCTGTGCAATCCACCTCCACCCCCAAACTGAGGTTGAGGAGAGGATGTCCTGTTCAGTGTTTCTGCATCTCAAATCATGGAGCAATATTTTCCAAATATATTTCTCTTCTCCATTTGCAAGTGCATTTTTTTCCAGTTCAGACCTGGCATCACAGCTGTGTGCCTCAAATATTTCAGTTTTAAAGGATCTTGCTTGTGTTGTGTTGATGGAGAACATATAAGTATTGGTTAGCTAGAACTACATTTGCTTTTGAAGGTCTCTGAATCTGACATTTGGACATGAAGCATCTTTGCACCTCAGGTTAAAGCAGGGTTAGGCAAAGTGCATCTCCCTCATGTGATTTTTGTGCCATCTTGTTTTTCCATGTAAAAAAACTAAACTACAGATGCTCGCAGCCCTCAAAAGTGCTGATTCACTTTTAATTTGGGCTGTATCACCTAGCACCCCAAAATGCCAGTTTTTCCAATGTGGAGGATGACTTCTCCTCCACAGAGGGTGCTTTACGGTGTGCATCTTGGGCAATGTGCAAAGGTCTCAGGAGCAGACCCTGTTAACGTTGCCCAGCCATACCATAACACCTTGCATTTCCTATTGAGCACATTAGGGCAAAGTAGCAATAGTTCACCATGCATTATTGGCAGCCACAGAGGTGACTGGTAGAGAGAAGGGGATTGAGTTGAGAAAGAAACTTTTAAAAAAGAACCATGGGTTATTTTGTGTTCTATTATTTTTCTTCACTTTTTTGTGTGCAAAAGGCTAAAAGGTTTTTCCATCTTTTCACTACCTCTATCCAGCACAGCCAATAATGAGGATAAATGACAGATTCAGTATGGGGAGTATGGTTCTCAGTATGGGGAGTCACAAATTTGACCACCCCAACTAAGAAGAAAACAAGCCTCTTTGTATGGTTAATGAACTATGCCTGTCTACTTAGAATGAGAGATGCATTTTATCAGAGGGAGACATAAATGAGCAGAAAGTCACATCTGGAAATGAACCAATAAGCCCCTCATAGTGTTATATTGTAAATCATACAGTGGAGTGAGCACCTTGTGAACCTCCAGATGTTGCTGGACTACAATGCCTATCACTCTTAGTCTGTGTAGATACTGGTGAGGGATGATAGAACCACCTGATAAGCCTCAAGTTGGCCATCCTTCACAAACATGGTGTGATTTTCCCTGGTCCAGTTACAACAACAGCAGGTTTGGTCGGAATACTGTTGAGCATTGCTGCCAAGAATATAAATGCCAAAGCAATTGAACTATTTTTAGTGTATAAATATATACTGCTATTTGTCCCCACCAGAAGGCTTTGTAGAAGCACTCTGTGGAATCTGGGTTCTTGCCCCTTTCCCCAACAGATTCTTTTGCATTCCTGCCAATAGATGTTGGAACAAAATGATTTTACTAGTTTTACAGAATTTCATCCATATGAAATCATCAGTGACATAAAAACATGCCTTCCCATCCTTTTCAGCTAATCACTTACTTTTCCATAAAACTTGAAATGCTGGCAAAAATCCAGTGCCAATAAATCCAGGCATAAAGTGTTTGGTCTTTCAGATTTGTTTTGTGACTTGTGGCATTCAGTGCAACATAGTGAGTGTTAGAAGACGAAAAATATTATTCTTTCCTAGAGACCTGTTCCTTCAAAGCACCCATGTTGGTACAGTACATACAACTTGCAGATGAAATCTGCTGTTGACTTCTGGGGACCAAACATCAAAGAGAAACAAGACATTTTCCACCTTCTGGTAAAATGAACATCCTTTACCTCTTGGGGGCGCTCTTCTGTACTTAGGAAGATGGATCTTGGACAATTTGGTCTTGGTCAGGGAAGCAAAAGATTGTTGCTGGAAGCAAGAAATGAAAACAATGAAATTCATTTCAAAGGCAGTAAGTTCTCGTTATTTCTGATGACTCTACTGGATGAATACATGAATCATACCAACATACTTAAGAGTCAAAATCCCAGAATGAGAAACAGTCAATATGTTCACCAAACAGTCACAATTATTAGAATGCACAGCTACTTTTAGATAGTGATTCGAAGCCAACTAACTTATAAAGAAATGCAATAAATTGGGAATTTGACTCCAAAGAAATAGATGTGGTGGTTCTCCACTGAGTAAGGGCTGTAAATTTGGCTACCCTGTCTTAAACTGCATTCCTGGTTCATTGCACAAGACTAGACTAAGGCTGTAATGTAGAAATAAGAATTGGGTCAAAATAGTGCTTATAATACATATATTAAACTTCAAAAAATGGGGATTCTTCAGTGCTTCATTATACGTGCTGAGCATTACCCAGCATTGAAGCAGATGAGGCAGTCATTGATTGCATAGTCCCTGTTCCATGGTCACAGATGACCACCAGAATTTTGCATTATGACAAATTCAGTTCGAATTTGGGTGCAGAGAAGTGCTTTCATTTCACTTACTGCAACTTGCTTTTGTGTGTGTCAGATTTTCCCCTCCCTTCTTTGTTGCAATAACAATGGGCCTTATACTTCCCATTTCCTCATCTGAATAGAGGCTTATTTATATTTGTAAGAAGTAATTTCAGTTTTTGATCTAAAATGCTAGGTTTTTAAAAAAGTTCTAGGCAATGATTTCCGTCAATGAATTGCAATACTTTTGAAATAACTATTTTTAAAAATTGACAAAAAATACAGATTGCTGTATTTTACCTCAGACGTGCTCTCAATAAGCATCTAGTTTTTAACACCAGAAATGCAAGGACTGTGTTACTTTAAAATAATCTCTCTTAACAGAGTGTATTACCAGTCTATTGTTTGCTGTGTTACATTGTTTTTATTGCGTGAGCACATTCACCATGTAATTATGTGTGTGTATAGGGGAACATGTTGAGGCCAACATGCTTTATGGGGTGGGGGAGGAGTTGAATACATAAACTAGGAAACAACATCTAACAAAAAAAGTTTTTGTTTTAAGTGCAATATATTTATTTCTGCAAGAAATATATCAACGTTATGTGATATTTGAAGCACTAAATGTGATTTGTAAACAACTTAAAAATAATTATGTATCACAAAGTTGTACATAGATGCCAATGTGTGGATATTCATTTTCTTTCATTAAAATATTGCCATTTTTAAATATGATATGTATTCATTCAATTAACTATGATATGCATTCATTCACTCAGTAGGGATTGGAAATGAAATAATCATACTAGGGCTAGAGAAGAACTCCACTGGATTTACATGGTAATTCAGGATTGCCTGTAACTGAGCAAGCAAGAAGCTGAAAACAAATTGTCATTGGAAATCGCCACATTCCCAAGATTCCAGTGCAGGAGTATTGTAGCAAGGCAAGCCACAAACCTATATGTATAGGTAAAAGTTGGGGGGTGGAGGGGTGGGGATTTGTATAAAACATGTCCTTTTGAAAAATATATGTGAAAATGGACATTTTTCGAAGCTAACATTTAAAAATCAGTTCATTGACATTGATAGAATTAAGATAATAGTTTATTGGTAGAAAAGCGTTTAGGGAAGTGAAAATCATTTTGTTGTATTATGTTTTTTTAAAAAATCACGTTTGTCACTCTTGTTCCTTGGTGACTAGAGATGGGCACGACTAGGGAAAATGACGTTTTCGAGTTGTCGTGTGTCGGAGGCAGCCCGTTTCTGCTCGTTTCTGTTTTTCGCGAAATTCCGCAAAAAATTGTCATTTCGTTTTTCGTTTTTTCATTTGTTGTTAGTACTGGTTTTGGGGGGGTAGCGGGCTCCTGGAGGCACCTCTCTGTGGTGGGTGCCTCCTATCCTCACCCGCCAGCGCTGCTACAAAAGGGCATGCATAGCCATATGCTATGGATATGCATATTGCAGATGCAGCAGACTGGCAGAGGCACCCCTCTTTTGGGGGTGCCGTCCCTGCAACAGTCGGTGAGACACAGTCAGGCAGCACTTGCAGGCAAGGTTTGCATGGCACACAAATGCTGCAGCAGGAGTCAGCCAGAGCCACAAGTGACGGACTGGCAGACTCTTTGCACCCGCTCCAAGGGAAATGTACTTGTGTGTAGTGCAATGCAAGTAGATCTGGCTTAGGGTTAAGACGGGTTAGCGCAAGGGCTAGGGTTAGGCTAGTTACGGGTGAGGTTAGGGTGAGTATTGGGGTGCACCTCTGGGTACCTCTCTGACCCACTTAGAAGGACAGTGTACTGGCGTATGGGTTAGGCTTAGGGTTCGGATTCGGGTTCGGGCTACGGTTAGTGGGCTGTTTATGCCTGATTGGCACATCCCAGAAGTCTCTGTGGTCAACCTGGCCAAGTGGCCATGCGATTGGTGGAAAATTTGCATGGTCCACTCCCATGGGTGAGCCCATCATTGCGAATGTGCAGTTGTAAAAAAATAAAATAAAATAAAATAAAATAAAATAAAAGGAGACTTTTTTTTGCAAGAAAAACCCACTGCTGCTACTGTAAAAATTCAAGCATTTAAAATAGCTAATTTTCGCATGTTTCTGTGGTGCTTTGGTGGGGTTTTGGACCACGATTTAAAAAAATATTGCGGTCGCCATTTTAGATCCCCCCGCACTGCATGGCAAATGGATGTGCCCTCCCAGCCTGGTACAGTCTCCAAAACCTGGCCATGCGATTGGTGGAATGGCTCCAAAAATTTGCATGGTCCACTCCCATGGGCGAGCCCATCATTGCGAATGCGCAGGTGTAAAAAAATAAAATAAAATAAAATAAAATCAACGGAGACGTATTTTGGCAAGACAAACCCACTGCTGCTACTGTAAAAATTCAAGCATTTAAAATAGCTAATTTTCGCATGTTTCTGTGGTGCTTTGGTGGGTTTTTGGACCACGATTTCAAAAAAAATATTGCAGTCGCCACTTTGGATCCCCCGCCCGCACACCGCATGGCAAAGGCAGACGAGACGATGCCCCCCCGGCCTGGTACCAGCAGCGCAGCAGTAGCACTAGCCAAGGAGAGGGGGGCGGGGAACCCCCCCCAAATAAAACACCCTTCTGGCCTGGTAGGTGCCCTCAGACAGTTTTCGCCTGCTTTTAGGGCCAGGAATCGGGGTTTTTTTTTAACTTTTAAAAACTTTTTTTCTGTGCCAGGAACGACCACGACAAATCAGACCCAATTATTCTTTAGTTGGTTCGAGTTCGAGTTCTGGCGGAGTAATTCCCGTTACCGTTTCCGTTGCGTAATGGAAACGAGTAATGGAAACGGGAATTCCGCTAAGTCGTGCCCATCTCTACTGGTGACACATTTTGGTAGTGGTTCCTTCAAAGGTGTTCTTTTTGTAGCTTCTGTCACTTTCCAAGGCTGCCCTTATTCAGAGATATTGGACCCCTAGACCTGCAATGTAGCTAATGCCTGTGGATGACGGAATTGTATTTCTGTGTATCTGGAAATTGCCACTGATGGGGTATGCTTTCCTAAAACATTAGACCTAACAATGTATTCTGTCAAGTTTTTAATCACTGATTTTGCCTCTTCCACCACTCACATTTCAAACACTATGAATTGTTTGTATGGACTGAAAAACAAAGAAAGCAAAATCTGCATATTTGTTCCAGTTAGAGGACACTGATCTACTACAAGTGCAATAATGAACAGAATCCCACTTCCTTATGTACAACTGTGCTTAAATGACACAGCAAAAAGTGCAGCAGCAAAACTGCCATATTTAGGAGTCACTGCTTGTATCCCTGCTTGTGTAACAGTCATATGACTGGTGCAGGACAAGGACTCTTGCCTTGACTGGCTGCAACTCACCACTGAATTTATAGTATGATGTGGCATTGGCACTGGTACATGTAAGCAATACCATTCTGGATAAACTGTTACCCAAATTAGTAGATAAGTTCAGGGTGCAGCATTCTTGTTTAGATTTATTTTATCATGTCTCTGAACATATGCATGATGCTTTTTATGCATAGCTGCATCACCTGCTTCTCTACTCAGTCAGTCAAGAAGTTATGTAATGATCAGTCCTATGGCATCTGTTTAGCATGCTGGACTCAGCACCCACAACTAGTGTCCCCCACTTTTATCAACACTCCTGTTCCCCGATCACCTGTCTACCACTGAAGACTACCCTGTTCAATTATTAGATTCTTCACTGCACCGCAGGAATAAGGAGGGCTGTTAACCAACTTATATTTCATATGAGGAAACAAATAAGCACACACATAGTTAAACATAAGTAGTTATTTAAAAAATCAGATAGTGAGTGTCATTAATTTACAAATTAGCTTAAGCTTTATTAGGGAAATAGATTAACTAATTAGCCAGCATTTATTTCCAAGTTCTGCATAAAAGTACCCACTGCATTGAAAAAAAAATGTTTTCTGGAGATTAAGGGGGAGGAAAACAAATCTGAAGTTGTTGGAATGAGCTTGTGTGAAAAAAAAAAAAAAGAAAATTTACTATGGGATTGATTCAAGGAGAATTATATAAATGCACATTATCTTCTGTTTCTTTTTTGACAGTATTTCCTTGCCCTATGCTGGAAGACTTCCGATGGTCCCTTATGCTCTTATATTTTCAGGTCTTTACTCACTTTAATGATTATTACTGTTCCTGAAGACTAATACATTTTTAAAATTGATGATGGATATTATTCAGTTTTTAGTCATCATTAGTTATGTTGGGAACATATTACTGAAAAGTTTTCTATGATTTTTTAAAATAGAAATACTGTGCATATTTTTTTGAACATCTGCCTGCTGCCAAGACTTCTACCTATGCTACATCCACCTGTAGACAGGTAGGTTTCGGTCTTTTCCAAACAGCCACACAGCATATGTGCCACTGTGATCCAGCCCACCTCTGATTTATGCCTACCCACATCTTTCTGGAGCTGCCTGCATGCTGTAAGCACATCCGATCTCGCCTGAATTCGAAAGCTAAGCAGGGTCAGCCCTGGTTAGTATGTGGATGGGAGACCACCAAGGAATACCAGGTGCTGCAGGCACCTGGAGTAGGAACTGGCAAGTCACTCCAGTATTACTGCCAAGAAAACTCCATGGACATGGAGTCACAAAGAGTTGGTCATGACTGTAATGACATAACACACACACATCTTTCTGGGTTCCTGTCACAGACTTTTGGGGGGGGGTGCAGGTAGGATCACTCTGTTTTGGTTTGGTTCCATCATGCAGGTTCACAGGGATCAAACCAAAGTGGATGACTTAAGCTGCCCCTTTGTTTAAGTCACTTAATATTTTGAGATAATTGCCAGGACCCTGCCTGCCACAGAACCTGACTCTGAGCGGTTAAATGGTGAAGAGCTGCTGGAGTAGCCTTGCAGCTCAAATCAGCAAGCAGCTGGGTCTGATGACTCAGCTGAAAACATATCTTCACCTCCTAGAAGGGACATGAGCAGGATTCTGCAACAACGTGCTACCAGAAGAGCTAGGGAATAGACATGGGCATGGAACGCCGAAATTTCCGTTTCTGTTACCGTTTTTTCGGTTCCGTTAGGTAACGGAAACGGTAACGGGAATTAAGCCTGCCCTGCTCGAAATGGAACCGAAAAAAGAAAAATTTGGTCAGGTTTTTCGTTTCTGCCTTTCCCCCCCCTCCTCTCCTGTCCTGGGCTGCTTGCACCAGGCTGGGGGGGGCATCATCCTCGTCGTCTCGCCATGCCATGCGGTGGGGAGGGGATCCAAAATGGCGACCACAATTTTTTTTTTAAATCGTGGTCCAAAAAACACCAAAGCACAACACAAAACATGTTGAAACTTATTTATTTCGAATGCCTGATTTTAATAGCAGCAGTGGGTTTTTCTTGCCAGTCAGGGTTTTTCTTGCCAGGCATAAATAAATAAATAAATAAGTAAAATAGACAATGAACAATAGAGAATAAAATACACAACTGGGAAAGTGTACATACCCGAACCAGTATCAATTAAAAACAGGGAAGGATGGAGGGAATATAGGAGTATTGTAATAGAACGAGAGCAAGAGGGTGTTCCCATGTATCCTTATATTTGTCCAGCCAAAATTGACTGCAGACCATCCAGAATGAACGGACTATATTTGGGGGTGTTGAACAAAAGGCCCGTTAAGTAACTGTGGCCTGCATCGCTGGATTAACAGATTGATAAATGTGGCAATCTGCCTAGTGTGGGTTTTGTCTAAGCCTGAGAGAAGATTATGCAAAATGATCTCGTCCTGGTGACCAGGGAATCTAGCAAGATGTGGCTCTAGGTGGGAAGCGCGGATGTCCTTATATAGAGGACAATATAGGATCATATGCGCCAGAGACTCGATGGTCCCTGAATTACAGGGGCATAACCGAGTCTCTAGTGGTAGAGAGCCGAATCTCCCATATAGGACATTAGAAGGGAGCACATTACATCTAGCTAGAGTGAAAGCATGTCGCTCCTGTGGATTCTCTAAAAGATGTAGGTAGCTGGCCGGCTTGCCAATAAAACATCTCCATGGGACCATGCATTTTTTTTATCAATTCCACCAATGGCATGGCCAGGTTTTGACTGACACTTCTGGATGTGCCAGAGGGTATAAAAACCCGAGGCAACTTCCAGAAATCGCAGTCGGTGTGTGGATGTGGTGCGAGGAGGGCTGTGGCTGGCTGCTGGTGCGATCCGAATGAGATTGAATATTGGAGGAGGGAGGCCTGGTTGAGGCTTTAGGCTTTTAAATTAGGCAGGCAGGGAGGGGATTGAATCTAGAAAATAATTTCTTTGATTCCCTGCAGCTTTGTCTGCTGTGCTGAGAAGGGAATAGCACAGTTTATTCTTTCTTTGTTCTCTGGCAGTTTGTGTGGTTGTTTTTTTTCTGATATTGGATAAAGGGGGAGGTTCGACTGGTAGTGGGAGGTGTGGATTTATTTTAAAATATACCATTTATTTTCTATTTTTTCAAACTTCAATTTGCTTGCACACACCCAAAATTTGGGGTGCAAGAACAGAACCTCTATCCTAAGTGGAGAATATTTTACAATATTATTAGTTTACTAATTACTTACTTCATTGTTTTTTAAACTTGTTGTGTTGTGTGTGTGCACTGAACACACAGACACATTCCATTTCATTGGATCAAGTTGAATTAGAATTTAGAAAACTATTTTAATTTTATTCTCTGACTGTGCCTGGCCTGCATGCACTGCAGTTTTGCTGACTGATTGCTGAAGAAGGGAAGAAGAGTTTTCTTCTGGACTTCTGGTCTGGATTATAGTTTCATTTCATTTATTTTCAAATACTACCATTTGCTTCCTAAAGTTTTACAACCTGACCTGAGAGCAAGAAGAGACACTTTTATATTTCATTTCATTCATTCATTTAGCTGTGCCACACCATTCTTAGTTGTTGCCTTGATACGCTACTGAACTATATTTTATTTACACACCAATATCTTTTGGGGGAGGCATCTCAAGAGCACCCCAACTCTCTTTTCACTTCAGGCTTATTTTTGGGGTGTGGTTGAAGCCACCCATCCAGAACAGCCCCGTTGCTGCTACTGCTGCTGCCAGGCTATTACATTTATTTGTATCAGTCAGCTAGCCTAATCTGTTGGGGGGGGCATTCACCCGACCCCTATCAAATCAAGATCATTTATTGGGGGGCTGATTAAACAATAAGGCAACCTATTTCGTTTGCTGTTGCTGCTGCTTTATTATTATTATTTTTGGGGGGAGAATACACTTCCCTACCTCATTGTGCAAATTCCAGTCACACACCACCAGTTCAATTACAGGCAGGGAGAGCCTAATTTGCTTGCACACACCCAAAATTTGGGGTGCAAGAACAGAACCTCTATCCTAAGTGGAGAATATTTTACAATATTATTAGTTTACTAATCACTTACTTCATTGTTTGTTAAAACGTGTTGTGTTGTGTGTGTGCACTGAACACACAGACACATTCCATTTCATTGGATCAAGTTGAATTAGAATTTAGAAAACTATTTTAATTTTATTCTCTGACTGTGTCTGGCCTGCATGCACTGCAGTTTTGCTGACTGATTGCTGAAGTAGGGAAGAAGAGTTTTCTTCTGGACTTCTGGTCTGGATTTAATAGTTTCATTTCATTTATTTTCAAATACTACCATTTGCTTGATAAAGTTTTACAACCTGACCTGAGAGCAAGAAGAGACACTTTTATATTTCATTTCATTCATTCATTTAGCTGCGCCACACCATTCTTAGTTGTTGCCTTGATATACTACTGAACTATATTTTATTTACACACCAATATCTTTTTGGGGAGGCATCTCAGAATACCCCTACTCTCTTTTCACTTCAGGCTTATTTTTAGTTTCATTTATTTTCTAATACTACCATTTGCTTCCTAAGTTTTCCTCCATTTCAGTGGATCAAGTTGAAATCAAAATTTAGAAAATTATATCAAGGGCCAGCAGGGCAACATTGAAAACTTGTACAAAAGAACACAGTGCGAGAGTAAGCTTGTGGGTCAAAAGGATAAGTTTATTAGAATAGTTTGTTTACTTAACACAAATATAATAAAGAAAATATATTTCTATAACTTTGAGAAATAAAAAAATGAGGAGGGTTGGCAGAGCCAGAGGGAAGGGCAGGGGGACCCCAACTAAAATAAATAGGGGCACATTTCTGAAGGAAGGCACAGGAAGTAGTGCAGATAGTGATATTGCTGCCACTCCCTCTCCAAGCAGCAGCTGCACAACCAGCACCACCGGACCATATTCTGTCACTGAGGGAAGCATGGATGACTGCATGCGATACCCATCACCACCATGCTTTGACATGGACAACCCCCCGTTTATCAGGAGGAAGACGAGGACTTGGAATCAGAAACAGGCTCTTTGCATCTGAATATGCTGGATTCTGAGGACCTGTTGGCAGGAACAGATGAAAGACAGGCTTCAGGCAGTGGTGGAAGGAGCAGCCCTCCTTCAACCCAGGACCAGAGGACCACCAGTGACAGCAGCAGTCAATTGTCCCAGCAGGGTACAAGCCACACCACCACCAGCACAGCAGCGGCAGGCAGTACCAGAGGGGGCAGCACCTTCCATAAGCCTCACGGGTCTCTCTGGGAGCATTTTGAGAACAGCCCGGAAGACTCGAGGCTTGCGGTGTGCAAGAAATGCGGGGTGGTCGTGCGCAGGGGGAATGACCCCAAGCACCTCTCCTCAAGTGCCCTGCATAGCCACCTGTGCCTCGGACAGTGTCAGGCCCTGGTTCCTCAGGGAGAAAGAGGGGGGAAGCAGGAATGGGGAAGGAGGACTCATCCAGAGACAGCTCCACTGAGAGTGGGAAGAGGCAGGCCACTCTGCAGGAAGTGGTGCTGCTGTGTGGGAGTTTTGTCAGCCATCGGGCTTCAGGCACCTGATGAAGCATGTGGCTCCATGGTACGAGCCTCCATCCCGGCATACCTTCAGCAGGTGGGTGATTCCCTACCTTTTTGAGTCCGTCAGGGACATGGTCCGGGCCCTGCTGCAGGCGGCCAGAGGAAGGAAGATCCACTTCACTTCCGACCTCTGGACCGGTGGGCACCACGGATACCTCTCTCTGACGGCTCATTGGTGGCAACCCAAGGAGGTCCTTGACACTAGGGCATCCCAAGAACAGCTGCAGGGGGAGCCACAAGGGAGCACCCCAAGAGGGTACAGGGTGGTGCTTCTCCAGGCACAAAGCATGTAGGACAGTGCCAAAGGCATCCAGATTGCTGAGGTCCACAAGACAGCATTGCTAGAGTGGGAATTGGCAACCGAGGGGCAGGTCAATCGCGGATTCATGGTCACTGACGCAGGATGTAACATGATCAACGCGGTTGAAAGGGCACGGTTGCAGGGTATTGGGCTGGGTGCACCGAAGGACTCCTGGTGTGAGGGGACCCTGGAGACCAAGGCCTTGCTGGACAAGTGCAGGAAAATTGTCGGGCACTTCTCACGCAGTGTCAAGGCATCCAGGATGATGCGTGAGAAGCAGGCGGAGATGGGCCAACCAGAGCACGTCCTGATCCAGGATGTGACCACCTGGTGGAACTCCACCTATGAAATGGTCAAGTGCCTGGTGGAGCAGAGGCAAGTGGTGGAATACGTCATGTCAACCACTCCCGTCCTGCCTGAGGGAAGCGTGTTGGACATTGGTGCTACCGAGTGGCTCGCCCTCTCCCAGATGGTGGGTATCCTGCAGCCTTTTGAGGAGACCACCCACATCCTCAGCAACTACAACACCAGCCTGGGCCACATACTCCCCCTGATACATGCCCTTCGTCAATGCCTAGAGGCCAGTATCCGGGAAGAAGCCGATCTTCTCCCAAAGAGCAGGGCCTTGGCAGACAGGCTGTTGACCGGGGTGGATACCCGCCTTAGCCCACTGAGGAGGGAAAAGGTGTACCAGATGGCGTGCCTGTGCGATCCTCGCGTCAAGGGTTCCTTGGCGGGGAGCCATGCTGACCTGAACTCCTAGAAGATGGAGCTATGCCGTCAAGTCCGCAGGGCTGTCTGAAATAAGGCCCAGGCATTCCCGAGGGCGCACGGAAGTCAGAGCGATCCAGAAGAGGAATCCTCGCAAGGATCCTCTTCCTCCTCTACTGCAGGAGTGTGCACCCAGAGACCAGGTTCTGTACCAGCAGCCAACTACCTGGCCTCTGCCCTAGCCATGGCAGTCTCCTCAGTGGAGGCAAGGGAGGAAGAAGAACCGGACCCCGCTCTGACCATGGTGAGGGAGTACATGGTCGAGCCCCTCCAACCCCTCACCTTGGACCCACTCCACTACTGGGCCAGAAAGGCAGACATCTGGCCCGCTCTTTCGACTCTGGCGTTGGACATCTTGTCCATCCCACCCACCAGTGTCCAGAGTGAGCGTCTTCTCCCACATGGGAGAAGTCCTGAGGCCGCGCCGCTCTCATCTGGACCCGGAGACCGTGGAAAGGTTGACTTTCATCCACTTCAACCTTTCCACGTTGGGATTACCCCAACACTCCAAGACCTAGGTCCACAGTCGTTCTTCCACCGGATCCTTACAAACAGGCCTCCCTTGCTCTAACATGCACTACCAGAGCAACACTTATGCCTGCCTCCCAGCTTGGCTTCCTCCCTGCAAGCCCAACTTCCTGCCAACCTGCCTGCCTGCCTGCCTACCAGCCTACCTGCCTAACTGCCTGCTTGCTTGCCTGCCTGCCTTCCTGTCTGTCTGGCTTCCTGCATTCCCACTCAATTTGAAGGGTTCGATTATTGCCCAATTTTTCTAGGCCTTGCCTGGCTCAAAACCAGGGAGGACCACTCAATGTGTCATTTGAAGGGAATCATACTGTATCTGTAGGCCCAATTTTTCTAGCCCTTGCCTGTCTCCAAACCAGGGAGGACCACTCAATGTGTCATTTCAAAGGAATCATACTGTATCTGTAGGCCCAATTTTTCTAGTCCTTGCCTGGCTCCAAACCAGGGAGGACCACTCAATGTGTCATTTCGAAGGGTCTGTGTAGGCCCAATTTGTCTAGCCCTTGCCTGTCTCCGAACCAGGGAGGACCACTCAATGTTTATAATTTTGAACCGGACAAGACTGTTGGGGTAGCATCCGTGCAACTTCCCCTAACCCTAACCCTAACCCTAACCCAATCTAACCAATGCCTGTATGCCTCCCATCCTAACATTCCACCAGCGCAACGCAGTTATGCCTGGCTGTCTGCTCTGTCTATATGACTGCCTGCCTGAATGCTTCGCCTGCCTGCCTGCCTTCCACCTTTGTCTGCCTGAATACCTGTAATTCCACTGCATGTATGGATCTAATAAGGGCTACATAATTAGCCCTGTTTTTATAGGGCTTCCCTGGTCTTTATAGCAGCCCAGGAATATTTTTTTCTAGGGTCAGTGTTGGCCCAATAGTTCCCTGTTGGCCATGGCTGGTCTGAGTGTAGTACACCCTAATCCCTGCCTTCCTCGATGCGTTCCTCCCTTCCCTGGGGTTTTGGAGCCACTCTGCTTACAAAGTGGTCGAGATGCACTTTACAACAACCTACCTCAAAGACTGATTAGCAGGGGCCTAGCTCTCCTTACAGCCTTAAAGAAATAGCCCTGTTCTCCTGCATCCACTCTGTCTCCTGGGTTGATGAAACTCGGTCTCCTGGGGTGGAGAAACTCTGCCTCCAAAGGCAGAAACAATCCTCCCTTCTGGCACTTTGGCTTTGTGCCTTCCCTAGCCTGGGTGGGTACCCTGCAAGCCTGCCTTCCTACCTGTAAGCCAGACTCCATGCTTCCCTCGCTGCCTGGCTGCCTGCCCGCCCCTCTGCCTACCTGCCTGCTTGTCAGGCTCCCGGGACTCCCGGCTTGGAGGAGGCCTTCCAGGTGCTTCTCCTTCAGCCTATCAGTGGTTCAGTGCTTCAAGTTCAGCCTCCGAGACAACATGCACCCTGTTGGCCACTCTCCTCGACTTCCCCAGGCAGCAACCCCGGCTGCCCCTGCCTCTAGGCGGAAAATCACTTGAGGAGACCAACTTTAACAGGCACAGTCATCATCAACTATTTTGTTTAGAATTGGGGTACTCTGTCCTCCAACATGGGGGGGGGTTCACTCCCACCGGTTACAGTCCAGGTTCGGAAATCCCTTTGCCGAAGGAGGGGAGATTTCTTCCAACTAGCATTCCGGCTTCCAAAAGCGGAAGAAATAATCCTCCCTAACATTTGCACTCTGGCTTTGTGGCTTTCCTGGGTGGACTGCGTCTCCACTGGGTAGGCAAAACTCTGGCCTAGTGGCCTCCAAAACTCTGGCTTGGTGGCCTCCAAAACTCTGGCTTCGTTCCTGAAAGCTTCGTTGAGAGAGAAAAGTACCAGGCCGGAAATAATCCCTCCCCCAAGTTCCCTGGTGGTCTGGCTTCGTGGCTTTCCTGGGTGGACTGTGTCTCCACTGGGCAGTCAAAACTCTGGCTTGATGGCCTCCAAAGTAGGCGGCTGAAAGAATCCCTCCCTGAACTTCCCTGCCATTCTGGCTTTGTGGCTTTGCTGTGTGCATGCATAGACTGTGTCTCTACTGGGCAGTCAAAACTCTGGCTTGGTGGCCTCCAAAGTAGGTGGCTGAAAGAATCCCTCCCCAAGCTTCTCTGCCGTTCTGGCTTCGTGGCTTTTCTGCGTGCGTGGACTCTGTCTCCACTGGGTTGGTGGAACTGGTCTCCTGGTTTGGAAAAACTGGCCTCCAAAGTAGGCAGCTGAAAGAATCCCTCCCCAAACTTCCCTGCCGTTCTGGCTTCGTGGCTTTGCTGTGTGTGTGCGTAGACTGTGTCTCCACTGAGCAGTCAAAACTCTGGCTTGGTGGCCTCCAAAGTAGGCGGCTGAAAGAATCCCTCCCTGAACTTCCCTGCTGTTCTGGCTTCGTGGCTTTGCTGCGTGCGTGCATAGACTGTGTCTCCACTGGGCAATCAAAACTCTGGCTTTTGGTGGCCTCCAAAGAACTGGGCTGGTTTGGAAAAAGAATCCCTCCCTGAACTTCCCTGGCACTCTGGTTTGGAAAATATCCCTCCCTGAACTTCCCTGCCTTTCTGGCTTTGCTGCGTGCATGCTTTGCTGCTGTGTCTCCACTGGGCAGTCAAAACTCGTGGACTCTGTCTCCACTGGGTTGGTGGAACTCTTGTCTCCTGTCCTGGGTAGGCAAAACTGCCCTTCAAAGTAGGTGGCTGAAAGAATCCCTCCCCGAACTTCCCTGGCGCTCTGGCTTCATGGCTTTGCTGCGTGCGTGGACTGTGTCTCCACTGGGTTGGTGGAACTCTTGTCTCCTGTCCTGGGTAGGCAAAACTGCCCTTCAAAGTAGGTGGCTGAAACAATCCCTCCCCAAGAAAAATTCCCTGGCGCTCTGGCTTTGTGGCTTTGCTACGTGCGTGGACTCTGTCTCCACTGGGACTCTGGCCTTGTGGCCTCCAAAGGAGGCCGCTGAAACAATCCCTCCCCAACCAAGAAAAATTCCCTGGCGCTCTGGGTTTGTGGCTTTGCTGCGTGGACTGTCACAAATCGGGCTCAGCTGCCTGCACCCCAACCGTTCAAGGCAGCAGGTCCAACCCCACCACCCATCCTTCCTGCTGTCTGAATGGCTGCCTTTGCCAATCAGTTCTTGAAAAACCAGTGGTCCGTTTTGCTGGCAGTCCCGGGGGGGGGGGTCCTTTTCTTCCCAGGCGGCCCTTCTTGCAAGTCAGCCCCCAATGAAAACAGTTACAGGGTTAGGGTTAGGGTTAGGGTTAGGGTTAGGCCACTTCCGGCGACACGGCAGGGAAGCCGGGTGGGGTGGAGGGCAGCGGAGGGTCTCTGCCCTGGAGATGGGCCTTGAAATGCGCCACCTGGTCAAGGAGAGAGAAGGTCTGCTCGCTCCATGAGCGAAGCGGGCTCCTCAGTCATCACGCTGGGGCCAAGAATCTGAGGCAAAGGACAAACCTGCCCAGGCAAAGGCTGGGCAGGCAGCTCGGCTGGGCCACGCTGGTATGGCGTTTCCAGGGTGTTCCCACCGGGCGCTCCCTCTGCTCTGTCCTGAATTTGATCCTTGGAGATTCTGCCAGTGAGCTCCTTGGGATACTCCAGCTGATGATGATTCCCCAAGAGGTTGAGGGGCACTCATCCGGATGAGTGTGTGTGTGGGGGAAGCATCTGAATCTCTGACCGCACCTTGAGCTCTCTGTGGGAGCAATGCGTCATTTGAACTTGCAACCACGTTCCTGTCTGTGACCTTGGCTCTGTTTCCTGACTTCGGACTGGCTTCCTGGACAACGGCTTGTTCTGTTCCCTTGGGTTTGGCATCTGGTTTCCGTTGGATATTCTGGTTTTGACTTGGACTGGTAATTGCTGAGAGTTGGATTCGCTTATTTATCTGGCACTTGATTGTTAGCAAAGGACTTGAACTTGCCTGGCTTTCCACTAAAGATCTTGGCAAAGAACTGAACCCTGTTTGTGTGTGTGCTCTGTGTGTGGGGCTTGACAGTTTGCTCCCACCCAAACTTCTTCAAGCAGAATGGAAGAGGAGGGGGCTGTTGGGATGACACCGCTGGCAGCTTTGCAAAACCAAGTGCTGCTTTTGTCTCAGGCGATTGCTCAATTGCAGCAAACTCCAGCACCTGCTGGGTTGCAGCCCCATTGCCCTTTGCTGCCTCCTGACCGGTTTGAAGGCAAGTTAGAGGATTTCCCTGCATTCCTGGCTCAATGCAAGCTGTTTATTGATGTGCATGCTCAAGAATTTCCTACTGAGAGGTCTAAGGTCTGCTTTATCATCAGTTTGCTGAAAGGACAGGCAGCCAAATGGGCTACTCCCTTACTCCTCAGTGCCTCGCCTCTACTGGATAATTATCAGCTTTCCTGAATCACATTTCTTCAGCTTTTCAGAACCCCGTGCAGGCTGCTTCTGCCAACAGGAGACTGAGAGCTCTGAAACAGGGCAAAGATTCAGTGTTTGACTACACCACTGCGTTCCGTTTGATACCACAGGATTTGCATTGGGACGAACCGGCACTGATTTCTCAGTATATGGAAGGATTGGCACATGAGGTGCTTGATGAACTCTCTAGGGTGGAGCAACCAAGCACGTTACAGGAACTCATTACCCTGTGTCTCAGGATAGATGGATGCCTGGAAAGCCGTCGCCTCTCCCAACGGCTTTCCTCTGCCCTCAACCTCTGCCAGCTGTGCCTAATCTGCAATCCGGTGAAGCCCGCAGAATGGATCCAGAACCTATGCAACTGGGAGCTGCTCCACCACGCCTCACCCCAGAGGAAAAGGCAAGACGACGCTCTCATAATCTCTGCCTGTACTGTGGAGGAGGAGGACATTTCGCTTCCATTTGCCCTTTGAAGCGCTCCTCAGTAAGTGCTGGTACCTCTTCAGTAGTAAAAGGGCAGCTCCATCCTTGAAGGAACCCACAGGAATGGAGCATACCGAAGGCTTCCCAGAAAATACCATCACGCCCCAAGGATCTTTCCTGGTACCTGTAACTCTAGGGCTTCCTGAGGGCCGGAAAGTACCTGTGTATGCTATGGTAGACTCTGGGGCAGCTCATTGTTTTGTGGATGATGGGTTTGTGCGGTGCCATCGGATTCCAGTACAGAACAAGGAAACTCCTTTGCTGGTAGAATCCATTGAGGGTCAGTTACTTCGTTCTGGGCCGATAGCTCAGGAAACCTGTCCACTTACTCTTCAGGTAATGGACCACAATGAGCAGATTTGCTTTAATGTAACTAAGATGCCCCGGTTCCCTCTTGTCTTGGGACTTTCCTGGTTGCGAGCTCATAACCCATTGGTGGATTGGGTGCAAGGAGAATTGTACTTCAAGGTTCCTTGCTCGAAGAAAAATTCTTCTACCATCCTGGCAGCTGCCCATGCTACATCTGACCCTGTCTTGCCCAAGGTATACCAAGACTTTGCGGATGTATTTGAGGAAAAGGGGGCTGACAAGTTACCTCTGCATCGGCCCTATGACTGTGCCATTGATCTGATACCTAGGGCACCCCTCCCTGTGGGACGAGTCTATCCTATGTCCGAACCTGAGTTAGAAGCTTTGAGGGATTTCCTAGACAAGAACCTTCGACGTGGGTTTAAACGCCCTTCCAAATCGCCATTGTCCGCACCGGTGATCTTTGTAAAGAAGAAGGGAGGGGAGCTTCGTCCTTGTAATGATTACCGGGCATTAAACAAGATCACTATTCGGGACCGGTACCCTTTACCCCTAATCTCTGAACTTTTGGACCGGTTAAAAGGGGCAAAGTGTTATACCAAGCTGGACCTTCGTGGGGCGTATAATTTGGTGCGTATCCGTAAAGGAGATGAGTGGAAAACCGCGTTTCGGACCCAGTACGGTCAATATGAACATTTAGTAATGCCTTTTGGACTGACCAACGCACCCAGTATATTCCAGCGGATGATGAATGACATTTTCCATGATCTACTAGATCGTTGTGTGGTTATTTATTTAGATGATATCCTATTTATTCCGCTGACCCAGCTCAGCATGTTCAAGATGTTCGTCAGGTCTTGCAGCGTCTCCGGGAAAACGGACTATATGCTAAGCTGGAAAAATGTGAGTTTGACATTAAGGAAGGAGAATTCCTGGGGCATATTATTTCTCCCCAGGGAATCCGCATGGCCCCTAAGAAAGTAGAGGCTGTGTTGTCCTGGCGGCGACCACAAAACCATAAGGATTTGCAATGGTTCCTCGGTTTCGGCAACTACTATCCAGTTTATTCCTACCTACGCCGACATCGCTGCACCTTTAAACCGTCTCCTTCAGCCCAAAGAGCTTTTCTGGTGGACTCCAGAAGCAGAAGAAGCTTTCTCTACTTTGAAAACCCGCTTCACCTCGGAACCCTTGCTCCGTTATCCTGATCCACAATTACCCTTCATAGTGGAGGCTGACGCATCTAATGTTGCTCTGGGAGCAGTGATATCTAAACAGGATGATCCCTCTCAAACCCTGCATCCCTGTGCCTATTACTCTCGGCAGTTAAAACCTGCAGAGAATAATTATACTATCTGGGAGCGTGAACTGCTGGCCATCAAGACGGCTTTTGATATATGGAGGCATTATCTCGAGGGAGCTCAACACCCTGTTCAATTACTGACTGATCATCGAAACCTTGAACATCTACAAACAGCCCGGCAATTGACTCAGCGACAAATCCGGTGGTCTTTATTCTTTTCCCGGTTCGATTTCCGGATCAAGTACATTCCTGAGGCTCAGAATAAAAAAGCTGATGCATTATCCAGAAAACCTGAGTATGCAGCGCCTGTGAAAGAGACATTAGTAGCACCCATCTTGCCTCCCTCTGTGTTCGCAGCCACGAATCCATGTCTCAGCTTGGCGGAAGAAATCTGTGAATCTCAAGCTCGCGATTCATGGACTCAGCAACATCTTGAGGAACTTCAGAATGGGAATCATGGAGAGTTTTCTGCACAGTAAGGGTTATTATTACATCGAGGGCGGTTATATGTTCCTGCTGGTCTTCTTCGTAACCAGGTGTTGCATCTCTCACATGACTCTTTACCTGCTGAACACTTTGGACTTTACAAAACCCTACATCTTATCACAAGGGAGTTCTGGTGGCCACATGTCCGTGCTGATGTTGCCTGATACATGGGTTCCTGTGAAGTTTGTCGGCGGGCAAATGATGTTGTGACCAAAACCTCGGGTCTGTTGCATCCTTTGCCAACACCCTCTGGTCCCTGGAATGCTGTCTCATCACGGATCTCGCACAAAAGGGTTTACCTGCATCCTGGTCTTCGTGGATTTATTCACCAAAATGGCCCACTTCGTTCCTTGCCCTAAATCCCCTACCACATCAGAAACAGCTCATCACTACTTGCAACACCTCTTCAGACTTCACGGTTTACCTGCACACCTCATTTCAGATCGTGGGCCACAATTCACCTCCCGCTTCTGGCAAGCAATGCATAAGGCACTAGGAACACAAGTTCACCTGTCATCAGCTTACCACCCCCAGTCAGATGGTCAGACTGAGCGCACTAATGCCACCTTAGAACAATATTTACGCTGTTATACATGCTACCAACAAGATAACTGGGCGGATTTGTTACCTTTAGCTGAATTTGCATATAACAATGCTGTACATTCTTCCACTCGCCAGACCCCATTCATGGCTAATTATGGTTATCATCCTTGGTATTTTCCAACTACCCTTTCTTCCACCTCTGTGCCAGCTGCGGATGCATACATTCAAGAACTCCATGGCATTCAGGAATTATTGCGAGAGCAACTTGACCATGCTAAGGAAGTATATAAGACAGCAGCGGACAAGAAAAGACAGGAAGGGCCACAGTTAAATCCAGGCATGAAAGTTTGGCTCTCTACTCGATACCTGAGACATCCTGGACGATCCCGAAAACTAGATCCTCGGTTCATCAGTCCTTATCCCACCTTAGAACAAATCAATCCAGTTGCTTTTCGTCTGCAACAACCTGCTTCCCTTCATATTCATCCAGTATTCCACCGATCCCTCTTGGTTCCAGCTGCAGACCCTGACCCCAACCAACCACCGACTCCTGAACCTCCTCCATCGATTTTAGAAGTAGGAGAAGAAGAATATGAAGTCCGTCAAATCTTGGATTCTCAAATACACAGTGGAGGATTGCTGTATTTGGTAGACTGGGAAGATTATGGACCTGATGATCGGTCATGGGAACCTGCGTCCAACTTGCATGCTCCTGAGTTGGTTCAACAATTCCATGACAGTTACCCTGATAGGCCTGGCCCATGGGAATCGGGGGACCATGGGGAGGGGGATAGTGCCAGGACCCTGCCTGCCACAGAACATGACTCTGAGGGGTTAAATGGTGAAGAGCTCCTGGAGGAGCCTTGCAGCTCAAATCAGCAAGCAGCTGGGTCTGATGACTCAGCTGAAAACACCTCCTAGAAGGGCCATGAGCAGGATTCTGCAACGACATGCTACCAGAAGAGCTAGGGAATGGTTCTTTGATGCTAGGTGGAGAATCAGGTCGGCAAGCCCTGAGTACTAGCAGAAGCCTTTCCAGAAGTAAGGGTGTGTTCCCTGTTTTGGGATAAAGCTGGCAAGCTCACCTTGAGCTCTCTGTGGGAGCAATACGTCATTTGAACTTGCAACCATGTTCCTGTCTGTGACCTTGGCTCTGTTTCCTGACTTCGGACTGGCTTCCTGGACAACAGCTTGATCTGTTCCCTTGGGTTTGGCATCTCGTTTCCGTGAGATATTCTGGTTTTGACTTGGACTGGTAATTGCTGGGAGTTGGATTCTGTTATTTATCTGGCACTTGATTGTTAGCAAAGGACTTGAACTTGCCTGGCTTTCCACTAAAGATCTTGGCAAAGAACTGAACCCTGTTTGTGTGTGTGCTCTGTGTGCGGGGCTTGACAATAATTCTCAGTGGGGAAGAGAGCGGAAGTTTTCTATATCTTCTTAACTGCTAACATATTATTGATGCATTATCAATGTGCTATTTCAAGTATTGTTATTATGTGCTGGCGACCCTATCTCCCAAAGGTCCTGTCTTCAACTGCCCAGCTCAGTTATTATCAACTCAAGGCTATAGCTTTGTTTAGGGCAGGGGTGGAGAACCTTCAGCCCTTCAAATGTTTTGGACAGCAACTCCCAGAATCCTGAGCCTATACATCCACCTGTAGACAGGTAGGCTGATTGGATCTAGGACCCACTTACCCATCTTGCTGGCACTGCAGAGTATCCACAAAGCTCTCATCCAGCAACACATTTCAAATGAATCAAAATTTTCCCGTCAGCTTTCTTTCTTGTCCAGCTTTCACACTAATACATGGGTGATAAGAAAGACAAGAGCATGGATGATCTTGTTATTGGTCCTCTGTGGCACATTGTTACAGCTGATGATCTTTTCTAATTCAGTCATTGCTGCATTTTCTAGTGTAAGTCTTCTGATTTTTTGGCTCCAGTCTCCATTTGAACTGATGATTGAACCAAGGTATACAACTACTGATTGTTGCCTACCGCTGAGCTCCCCTTAATAGCATGATTGTACAATGAAGAGACATGACCATCACAGTTTTTGGGTGTAATAAGGCCACAACTTTATTTAATACAGCAAGCAGTACTCTGGCTAGGCAATTGGGTCAGATCCATCACATCAATAGAGCACCCAATCCCTTGGGTGCTCCCAGCCACTACGGGACACCCCAGGGTGGCCACCCCATTGGTGTCCTGAGCCTCCACTCCACTTACAGGTTTCAGGGGGCATCCACCCCCATTGGAGGCAAAGTCATAACTCAATATCACTGGTCATAAATCATTTTGACAGGTCATAAATCACTGTCACCAGGTAATAAATCATTGTCAACAGGTCATAAATCATTTTAAGACAGTTAAATTTTTGCTTTAGAGCCTGGATCCGTCCCAATGCCTATAGAAAACGCCACTAGAGGCGAGCCTCACTCGACTGTCCGCCAGAGCACTGCAGCTAAACCCAATCACCTATGGCACCTCTTACTTCTGTTACCCACTGTGAGTTGCCAATCTCCAACAAATGAAAAACCATCTGCCGAAAACATGTCTAGTGCCCTAAAACTAATATCCAGGTGGTTTATCCAGATCCCACCCTAGGTGGTGACCAAACGACCAATAGCTTTATCTGACTTTTTTCAGAGCATCCCAATCTTTCTTGGGTGCCTAGTCCCCCACCAGTTTCCACTGCAGCAGCTGTAACCAAAATAAATGTATGTCTGGGTAAGCCCCGTGGAGCACGAACAGCAAGACCTCCATCTATTCCTCATTATGATGTGATGTCATCTTCCTCCAGCTGCATCAACAGCCCATGTGGTGGCTCCTGATGGTGAAACAGCAGCATCCACAGCCTGGCCACAGGTCGCCCCACTGCATGCCCCTGGCCACCAAAACATTTAACGTGGGCGTGCTCCTCCAGTCCCAGGTGCTGCCCCTGGCACCAAATCATGTAACGTGGACATGCTCCTCCAGTCCCAGGTCCATGTATCATGAACATGCTCCTCCAATCCCAGGTGCTGCCCCTGGCCCCAAACCATGTAACGTGGGCATGCTCCTCCAGTCCCAGGTGCTGCCCCTTGCACCAAACCATGTAACGTGGGCACACTCTTCCAGAAGCAACATCCATACCTTTGACGCTCCCGGCTGCTAGGTACACCCCAGGGTGTCCACCCCATCAGTGTCCTGTGCCTCCACTTCCATTACATGCTCCAGGGGGTGTCCACCCCCATAGGAGGCCAAGTCATAAATCATTGTCACCCGGTCATAAATCATTGTCATCCATTCATCAATCTTGGCCAAACGGTCATAAATCATCCTCACCGGGTGCTGCCCATGGCACCAAACCATGTAACATGGATATGCTACTCCAATCCCAGGTGCTACCCCTGGCACCAAACCATGTAACATGGACACGCTCTTCCAGACCCAGGCGCTGTCACTAATGTGATCATTTTGCCCACACGCTGGCCCAGTGTACAGTACTGTGACCAAATATCCATAGCCGCAGGACAGCACCTGAATGCAAAACTAGAAGAGAACATGTATTAGTGGCCCGTTTTCCAGTCATGCGAATATAAGTCTTGTATGCACTGAGAGTCCGCCTCCCAACCGCTTCTCCTCTTGCATAATAGGTCCTGGGCTGCTGCTTGGGATGTGGCCCCAATTCGGAATGGGTCCCAAAATCCCAGGGTTGCATCCAAGCTGATGGTGGCTTTGTCCACCAGGCTGAGGAGCTAGGAGTGCCCGGGGTGTTATGTGGGAACACTGCAGTAGGCCACATGGCAACTCATCATCGAAACGGTCAAGTAGAGTGAGCAGATACAATAATTTTATATCACATATAGCCTAGCCTTCCATTTTTATTTCATAATGGCCACCCTCACTCCTCCTTGTATTATTGGTATTTTTATTATTCTTTCATACACTGTCATGTTTCCAATATTGATTGAACCAAGGTATACAACTACTGATAGGAACAAAACGGATAAAAAAATCATTTCGTTATTTGTTTCAATAGGTAATGAAACGAATAACGAACGACCCCCTCTAAGAAAAATGAAAAAGAAATTTCCATTTCATTCAATTCATTTTTCGTTTCCCCCACCCCACCGGCGTCTCTTACCTGATGTCCAGGTCAGGAAGCTCTGAAGGTGGCGGTGAGGAGCTGCTGGGCCTCCAGAGGCAGCAGCAGTGCGGTCTACCACCACTCGGCGTGGCTGCTGCTGGTGCTCTGGACGCAGCAGTCAGTTCTAGTGCTGCCTGACCAGGCCTCCTGACATCCAGTGTGGCTGCTGCTAGGCTCCTGGAGGCAGCGGTGGTGTGGTCCACCACTGTCCGGCGTGGCCACTGCTGGGGTTCCAGAGGCGGCGGTGAGGCCTACCATTGCCTGGTGTGGCCACTGTTGGGATTCTGGATGCGGCGTGGTCCACTGCTGCCCGGCGCGTCTGCTGCCAGGGCTCCAGAGGTGATGGTAAGGCCTATCACTGCCCAGCGAGGCCTCACACCATCTGGCACGGCCGCTGCCAGGGCCGCTGCAGGGATCGCCGCCGCAACCATCCGAGTAAGCTGAACCAGTTTGTTTTGGTTCGGTTCATACGATTTTTTGTTTTAAAAATTCATATAAAATGAAATGAAACGAACTGAGGGCCCTTCCAAAACAGAACGAACCAAACCATCAGTTTTCTGTTCCGTTTCCACTTCTATATACATCTCTGGTTATTTCAATTTCTTTATACTCAGTGCTAAAGTTATGTTTTTGTGTAATCGTGATTTTTGCCTTCTTAACTTTCAATTCTAGTCCTGCTCTGGCACTTTATTCTCTCCCCCCCACCAAATCATTTCAAGTCATTCCTGATTTCTGCTACTTAGATGGCATCAACTGCATATCCTACATTATGGATGTTTCTTCCACCAATGTTCATTCCTCCTTCATCTGAATCTAGTCCTGCTTCCTGTATAATATACTCTGCACACAGATTGAACAGATAGGGGAATAAAATACTATATGTTTCTATATTGGTTAGCAACAATTCAAAAGAAGTGGAAAGGTTTGTCTGCTTTTCCTTTGAGAAAGAGAAGGAAGATTTCCATTTGCGTGTGCCATGCATTTTTTCCACAGAAAAGTTATAATGTAAACCTACTGAATCTACCATTTATGCATATTTATTGATAAATGCTGTAATCCTATGGAGAACTAGTATTATTTGTTTAAAGTAGGGTTGTTTATCAGATTTGACTTGACAGCACAGTTATTATTATTAGTTGCAGAGGGATAGTTTCTTTAGCAACCAGTCAAATAAAAGTGGTGGCTCACAAAATAAATGTCTCAGAGTTACTAGCTCATTGGGGGTGGCATGGTGATTCCCACACCTCCTTACTTTGGTTTCTATGGCAGACGTTCAGTATACAGAAATAAAGAGGTAAACCTCTTCACACCATTTGTCCAAATTTTCAAAATAAAGCCAGTTCTGCACTAGTTTTACCTTCTCATTCACAGCAATTATTTTGCTGATTTTACATCTGTAATGAGAAACAACTACAGCACTTTAGTACAATCTTGGGGCGTTTATACACGACCCCTAAGCTCCGCTGCAAATGGCTGCAAGGTCCGGACCTTAAAAATGTTTACCCACCAGCTCCGGACTTTGCAGACAATTAAGTGCAACCCCGCCCGCTTAGCGCGACCAAACAGCAGTTTTCTTGTACCTGCTTTTTGGATGTGACAAATTTTTGATCCGGTGTAAGGATAGTGAGTGTGGGGCTCTCCTGGCTTCTGTTTGTTCTTTTTTTCTGCCCCGACCCTTTAAGAGATCTGAATGCTGCCGGGAACAAAACGGAGGTAAACCAGCATGCTTTTCTTTCTTTTTTCTCCCTCCCTCGGGCAGCCAGAAACCAGGAAGTGCGGAGGGGGGTGGGGACAGAGGAAGAGCGAGGAACCCCTAAGATCTCTGGTCCGAATTTAAGTGGCCAGCGGATCTTAGGGGTCGTGTAAAAAGGCCCTAAGTTAGTAGCGGCAAAGTATCTGGCTCTCTAGATGTCTTGAAATATGAGTTCAGAACTTTTCCAGAACTTCCCTAACTTTAGTCCAATATCTGACTTAGCTTAACAATTTAAGAATTCTAAATAATACTTCTAATAATCTAACCTAAAATATTTGCTCCAACCAAATCATTTTTTAATCAATTTATTCCCCCAGTTTCCACTTTTAGCTCCCTTTAACTTTCTGCCAGCTAGCTCTCTCTGATCCAACTCACCCACTCTCTCCCTATTCTAATTTCAGCTGCATTTTACTGATCCAGTATTTGACATGATCTATGCCTGACTTTCTCAGTTAAATCTGAAAACTGAACTGCACGTTAGATCAAATACTTAGCATACTGTTTAAAACTGTCTATCCTGTTTTTAACCCTAATCTAGTTTGGTACCAGTGAATAAATGGAGCCTTAGACTTTCTTGTGTCTGACATTTTTTAACATTTAACAACTCCACGGTGCATGGTTTTATAAAGGACAGAAAAGTCAATTGGTAATAGTTAACTCCTATGAAAGGCATGTTGATGGGGTATTTTAGACTTTTTAAAAATATAAAAACCAAAAGGAGAGGAAAATCTAAACCTCCCCATGACTGTACCCTGGTCTGAGCTGAATCAGTATGAGATATATTTAATTTGGAGGGGGGAAGAGATCTTAAATAGTAGGGCTGTGATTAGAGTGAGCCAAGAGGGGCTTTGTCCCTCAGCACCAAATTTAGAGGATACAAATGAAAGAGGGCAGATGAGAGAAGGCAGGGGGACATCAGGCTCAGAATCAGGGCATATTTTCATTAGGCCTCTACCAAGGTTCTAGAAATTCTGGGTACTATGTTTTGTCAAGGTATTTGCAGTCTAGGGTAGAGATAACAAACATATTTTATTTAGATTGTCCACATGGTGGCGTTGATTTACTATGGGGTTATGCAGTGAGTGACAGGGAATAGCCTTCAACAGCAGCATCATTTCCATCAGAACTTGACTTACTATGAATGAGAGAGTAGAATTATCTTAGTGGCTCAAACCAAAGAATTATCTAGCCCAACATTCTGTCTTAAGCAGGGCAACATCTGCAGAACAGCACACCAACTAGTCTAGGCAGGTACAGAAAAAGATCTATTGCTTTGCTCACTAGATTTGATAGATGGAGTATTGCTGCTGGATATCGTGTCTTGATCTTTGACTGTAATTGATAGTAGGAAGTGTGAAAAGTACACCGTACAACTTAGTGAGCTTACTTAAAAATTGTTTTAAAAACGATTAAAATCCAAATAATTGTACAACCAAAAGTTGCAACCAAATGTTGAAATATATACGATGCCTTTAAAAGCAGTACTATATGGACAGGCTCAAATGGGAAACATAAATTTAGGTTTGGGTCACATGGGGTACAATTCAGGGGGGAATAAAAGGTCACTTTTCCCCACCCCTGACTTGAGTTGCTAGAGGGTTCCAGATCAGAGCCAGGGCTACACCACAGGATTCTGGAGCAGGAAAAACAAACAACTACTACTACAAAAACAACATACCCCTCTATTTTGTCCTGGCATACATCTGTACAGATGCTGGGGGGGGCAGCGTATCTTTCTAATTACATGGCTCACGACTTCTGTAATCACTAAATTATCCTCCTTGTCATTAGTTCTTAATACTTCAAAAATATTATTTTAGAACAATAACCTAACAAATTGAGTACTTATGCCCTGGAGATAAGTTTCTGTCAAAAGGTATTCTGTTTCCAAAATGATAAACACATTGCCCCTCAAGTTCACCTGCAAGGAATGATGATTCTAGAGAGCTGGTACTTTGAAGAACAGAAAATAATTATTCACATTTCACTCTGCACACACACACCACAATTTTATAAACTGTATTAACTGTAGTAAAAGGCCCCTGTTTATTTTGCGTTCCTTTGTGAAGGAAAATTGCTTTTCCTTTACTAGCAGCCCGCATATGTAAAATGTTTAAAAAGTGAAATCTAAACCTGAGATCTATAGTAATCCAAAATGTTTAAGCATCTGGCTGTGGAGGCAGAGGATGGGAGTTCGATTCCTCCTGTGCCTTCCTGAGACGGGCTGAACTCAATCATCCATAAGCTCTGAACTGAACTTCTAGCTCTGAAGTAGTAGTAGTAGTAGTAGTAGTAGTAGTAGTAGTTCTTCTTCTTCTTCTTCTTCTTCTTCTTCTTCTTCTTCTTCTTCTACTACTACTACTACTACTACTGCAGACAAGAGAACTACGCTGGATTTTGCATTAGAAATCACTAGTCGAACGCTTCCCAAGCGTTTAGGACTACGTGATATATCGGCAAATTATGCGAGCTGATCCCAGTTTTCTGCAGCTGACTGATGGTGACTTTGTCAACTCCAATTTCTTCTCAAAACTTGCTTAGCTCTTTAGGCACCGCACCCAGCGTGCCGATTACTACTGGGACCACCTGTATCATCATCATCATCATCATCATCATCATCATCATCATCATCATCATCATCATCATCATCCACCACCACCACCACCACCACCACCACCTAACTGATACTGCCATCCAAACTCAATATATGCTGGCTGTAGCAGATTTAGAATGGGCAGAAGCCTGAGAGCATCTTGCAGAAGAACCAAAAAAAAGGGATGCAGAAAGACAGGAGTGGAGTAGGAACAGAGTTATGCCACATCCAGACCCATTTCAGACCCAAATTCACAGCTACTATGCCAGTAGTGCTAAGTAACATCCAGCTTCAGTTGGTTTAGCTCTGCATTTCTAAGATCTGAGTCAGGCAATTCTCAGCCATCTTGGGGGTCTGGCACTGTGCCCTATGGATATGGTCCCTTTGAATTGGTATTCTTAGGATAACAATACAAATCATGACAGTACAGCTACCACAGAGACCCAGACCCCCCTCCCCGGCCGTTCTAGCTACTTACTGCCAGTTGATATTTATATGCTAAGGATATGAATACGAAGTGCCCATGTCTAGTGACCTCAGTAACAGAAATGGGATTTGTTAATGGCTGTTTATAAACTAAGTTACTGCCTTACAGAAAATGTATTAGTAATATTGCTTTAATGTTTTCATACATTTACTAGAGGAGAATCACTGAAAAAGAGATGAAATATATATTTCTTAAATGCATCATAGATATATTGCACTGTCAGTGCCATCTGTTGGTTACATGGTGCTATTTTCAAATATCACAATTAAATTTACTAGAAAGAATTCTGTTAACTGTTTAAGTCTAGACTCAATTATTTTAGACACAACTCTTAGTTTTACATAAGAAAAATTAAAAAGCATTTCTGCCAAGTGATTAAACATATTTAACTTGACCATCAAAATGAAACTGATCAGTTTCACAGTTCAGTCACATAACTGATGCTGTATCAAGACCCCATGTGAACAAAAAGCCTAGTCAACTATATAGATGCTACTCTTGCCACATCAGTCTTGAGGATCCAGCATTTGTCCATGTTTGTGTAGTCCATGCACATGCATGGTATGTGATGTTATTTGGGTCACTGAGGAGAAGCACCGCCCACTTCACTATCCGAGACATTAATTCAGAAAATATTTACCAAGCAATACTTTTACTATGGTGGCTATGAACAGTAAAATCAGTCATCTCCACGTTCCTTCAAGTAGAAAGGAATATCTTTACATAATTCTGCATCTGGTCAAAACTCCATGGAAAAGATAAGAAGTTGCTTACTACGAAGTGTAGTTGAGTAAATCAACAGGCTTAATTATAGGCATCCCCAGTGAAAAAATGAATTGTACCTGCTTAATGACTTACAAAATCCAAAACAAGTGTTTGATCTAGTGCCTACTTTACTGTTCATAGCATTAAAAATACTGCAATAACCTATCATGGCACACCATATGTGATATATTTATCTATAGATTAGATCTACTGACAATTACTTCCTCTTTCAGTCTGAATGTCTGTCTTTATCATTGCAACTCCTCCATTCTCAGAAGTGTTGCCCTTCCCAAACCACCCCTCCTCACTTTGCAATCAGGCTTTATAAAAGGTCTCATGATAGCACACAATGCAGGAGGGAAATGTAGTACCTCCCATCAGTTATTAGACTTTCAACAGGAAACTGCGAGGTCAGATGGGACTCTTGCACGGCCCATACCGAGCTCGCCCACCAGATGCCACTTCCCCACCTTGGGTCCTTTTCCAAGAAGAAAGGCAGGGTAAAAATGCTCTAACATAAATAAATAAAATAAATACAGAGAGGTACGAGTCCAATGAATTAAAGGTAGTTTGCCTAGCAAAACAAAGATTCTGTTTATTACTTCTTACTAAATAATTTGACACTTAAAATACTGAAAAAGTGCTGCCCTACCCTGACAGAAAGAACACCTGTAAAAACTGTGCCTATGAACTTCTGCCTGGATTTGTCCCCCCTTCCTCTGTCATCTTTTCCCTTTTGTGGTGTGTCTTTACATTGTAAGCCCAAAGGAAGGGGCCATCTTATTGATATACATATGCTATTATAAGAGTCGTTTTCAACTGATGTGAGGATTAAACAAACAAACAAACAAACAAAGGCTTTAAAACCTAAGTATGCACTATAAACTGTTTAATAGTTAAACACCTTTGAGAGTATATCTCTTGGTACTCCATGGGCAGAGTTTCATTATTGATTGGATTGTTTAGCGAGTTGGAGTACAGTATCTGGTTGTGGATTATGAAGTTGTATGTTTGATTCCCCATCCTGCCTTCCTGGAGATGAGTTGCCTTGTGTCGCCTTGAGCAATCTGGACAGTCTAGAGCAGCCATTCTCAATGGTAGCCATATGACCTCTTGGGAGCCCCTGGCATATTCAGAGGAACATACAGACAGAAATACCCATTTGTTTGTTCATCTGTTTATGTTGCGCTCTTTTTTGACAGGGTGTCCTGGAACCCGAAAAGAACTCCTAAAACGGAAGTGGCAAAAAGGTGAAAATTGCTGGTCTAGAGCACCAACAAAAGAAGGGCATTGCAGATCACTTCTGAGTAGATTATATGGAGGAAATCGTGGAAGTGGTCACCAGCAGGAGTGCTGAATTGCTGTTTTTTAAATTGGAAAAAATAGCATTCTAATGCATACAATAGAACATTAGTGGGTGCTCCTATAAAGCGCAGAACTTGCTGAAGAATGCATACATACAGGGATATCAAGGGATTAGACCAGTCTGGGGAAAATGTTTTTCCAGTTAAAATGGTTTATGATGTTGTGGACCTATGCTTTCATCTCTTTCTGAACATACAACTGGCAGGTTGATAGTGGGGATGAATATTTAGTATTACTTTATGTGGGCTATCAACCTGCTATGCTTACATATAGAGGATCTTTATTTATCATAGTTTTTAAAATACATTGGCATGAAAGAAATTAGGACTTCTGTTTGCATGAGATAAAATGGTAGCAGTTATTTCAAATCAACTGAAGGAGAGTGCAATTCTTCACATCCACTTTCATTTTTTAGTGCCATGGGGTTTTAGTCATTGGATGGTTATTAGCTCCCTCATGACAATGAACTCTTAAAGCTTCTATTTTGTAGAAGGGCTTGAAGTAACAAAAATTAGTCAGCTTATGTGTTAGTGAAATCCATTTGCAAAGAAATCCTTTATCACAAACTCAGGGACTCTCAAATCTTACAGCTGGATGCTTAGCTTGCATAAACTAGTGTTTATCTACCAAGTTTCTAGAGCTATATAGCTTCAAGGCCAGCTAAGAATAGACACTTATCTTAAGATGGAGACTCAAAAGACAGTACAAGTCACTACAATGCATGGTTTTGAAGTTTCCAGTTCAAAGAAGACATTGCACTTTGTTCGTAGCCTCCTTACCCTAAACTGAGAACAGAGAAACTGGGATACAGAGCAGTGAGTGGACATAAAAGCTGCCAGGCAAGAGCAAACAGAGTGCATTTTTGTGGCTCTGACATTGGTAAATCAGCACAGACAAAACCACATTTTTGAAATATAAGTTGTGCTGCTAGAAGACACCAGCGGACACCATCACTTGCCCATGGTGCAAGCAATGGGGTGGCCTTAGCCGGCAATGATGGGATGAGGTATCCAGCCTCCCCTGGTGTACACACTTGGACTACAAACAGGATACCATGGTTTACCAGTTTTGGGGGAACACAGTACAGTAATGCCTTGAATTATGAAATTAATCTGCTCCAACGGAATTTTCGTAATTCAAAATTTCTGAAATACAAAATGCGGTTTACCATAGGAATTCATTGAAAACCAATTAATCCGTAACCTTTTTTTGCCTTTTATCAGACTTCCAGAATGGATTAATTGGTTTTCAGTGCATTCCTATGAGAAGCCTGCTCCAACTCAGCAAAGCAGGGGAAGAATTTCCTTTCTTTGCTGAGTTCGTGGGAAACCCCCTCAATCAACCGGCAGCCAAGGCTGTGGAGCTGTCAAAATCACCTGGCTGTTGGTGCACCTCCAAAAGCAGCTGATTTTGACCGTTCCACTGCCTTGGCTGCCGGATGATTGAGGGTTCCCCCCCCAACCCATCAAAGAGGGGAGACTCTTCCCCTGCTTTGCTGGGTTGGGGCAGGCACCCAGATGGTTTCTTCACCACCAGCCTCCTCCCTGCTGTGGTGGCAAGCACTGGGAGAGTTTCTGACTGCTTGCTCATGCCCTGATTTTGCCTTGGAAGCAGGGCATAAACCACAGCTCCTCCCATTTTGTGGGGTTTCTGCCTTCTTGCAAGGCAAAAAACCAGGGCATCGAGGAGCAGGCAGTCCCCCCCCAGTGGCTTCGCCTCCCTGCCCCTTCCTCCTTTTCAGGCACCCAAAAGCTGAAAGGAGGAGGGTGACAGGGAGGCAAAGCCTCTGGGGGAAAAGACACTCCGAGTGTAAGCAATCAAAGACCCACACTCACCGCCTCCCCCTTGAAGAGCCCACCACACGGGTCTTTTAAAAGCAGACCCTGCCTGCTTAGACCATCAAGGGGATGAGCGGGTGTCCCCCCCCCCGCCCCCAGCTGAGATTCTTTCGGCTTTGGAGCACCCGAAAAGGAGCTGACTGAAGTGGCAGAGGGTGCCCCCATGTTTACTTCAGCTTTGGAGAACCCAGAAAGGGGCTGATTGAAGTGGCACCTAGGAGGGTTCAGTTCCTTTTCAGGTGCTCTGAAGCTGAAGGAGACACAGTGGGAACAATCTGAAAAGGAGCTGAACCCTCCTCACTGCCACTTCAATCAGCTCCTTTTCAGGTACTCCAAAGGCGAAGAGAACCGTCCCCGAAGCCTTCTGCTTTTGGGTGCCTGAAAAGGAGCTGACTGAAGTGGTGGCAAGATTGACAACTCCACCCCCCCCATGCAAGCAGTGGCGGCAGCAGTGGTGATGGGAGGTCAGAGCCACCACACTGCCTGTATCGTACCTCGGAAAAAAACCAGCATTTTTTTCTTAACTTGGATCACCCCCCTCCGTTTCCTTTCATAAATCAAGGCATTCGTAATTCAGGTGTCACTGTATGTGCTGTTTGCTTGGATTCCTGCAAAACCACGCTGTACCAACTAAATCAAGAGGTGACAACTAGAGGTCCACAGGCTGCTCAATAATGTTTGCAGAACTTAATAAAACACCATAATCACCAATGATTTTGTGAATAAGTTTCTAGCTGTTAGACTTATTTATTCATTTAATATATTTATATACCACCCATCTTCCTAGGGGAACTCCAGGCGGTTCACAGCAAACACATTTATATATTATATCAAAAAAGTATATATAAAACACATCACCCAAAGTAACACACTATTGGTCATCAAATGCATCTCTAAAAAGCACGGTCTTGAGTGCTTTTTGAAGGGTGGCAGGGACTGTGCTAGGCAAATCTCACTTGGCAGATGGTGGGGCCAGCCACAGAGCAGGCCCTGTTTTGGGTGATTGATTTCTAGGCCTTCCTAGGAGTGGCCACCCGAAGTGAGAATGCCCACCCCAAGCCGTGGAGGGTTTTGTAAATCAAAACCAATACCATGAACCTTATTTGGGATGTAACAGGTAACCAATGCAAGCGGGCTAGAACTGGGGTGATGTGGTCATATCTGCTCCCATCCACCACCAGTCTGGCCACTGCATTTTGCACCTGATATAGTCTCCGAATAAGAGTAAAGGGCAACCCGGCGTAGAGAGTGTTGCAATAATCTAGCCTTGAGATCACGAGAGCCTGCAGAACTGTTCTCAAGGAGGCCTCATCCAGGTACAGGTGAATCTGGGCGATCTGCCAAAGATGGAAAAAGGCAGACTTGGGAACGGCCATCACCTGGGCTACCAGAGATAAAGCCAGATCCAGGAGCACACCCAAATTCCTCACTCTATCTGTCAGCTGAAGGGTAATACTCTCCAGACTGGGGAGAGGGCTACTGTACCCAGCAGAGGATGCCACGAAGAACAGAACCTCAGTCTTCTCCGGGTTGAGAAGACCGCATCCAGGCAGGAGTCGAGGCTCTGTACCACCTCCACTGCAGAGGTGGTAAAGGAGAAATAGAGCTGCGTGTGTCGTCAGCATACTGATGACAGCAAATTCTAAATCCCCTAATGACCTCAGCAAGTGGCCTCTTATAGATATTAAACAGCATGGGGGAGATTGCTGACCCCTGGGGCACCCCACAAGGGAAAATCCAAAATGCTGACAACTCTTCCCCCAGCTTTACACACTGGGAACAACCCCAAAAGGAAGGATCGGAGCCAGCTGAAAGCCATACCTCCAATCACCACCTCAGAGAGCCAACCCAGCAAGATATCATGGTTAACGGTATCAAAGGTCGCTGACAAATCCAGGAGGACCAACAAGGTAGAGACACCCCAGTCATCTTGCAACGCGACCGGGGCTGTCTCAGTCCCCCAACATGGCCTGAACCCAGACTGGAATGGATCCAGGACATGATCCTCCGCCAGGAATGACTGGAGCTGGACGGTGACAACCCTTTCAATCACCTTGCCCATAAAAGGAACATTGGCAATCAGACAGTAGTTGGACAGATCTTCCGAAGCCAAGCCAGGTTTTTTTAAAGTGGGCTTCACCACAGCCTCCTTCAGGTGAGAGGGAAAAATTCCTTACCTGAAGGATGCAGTGGAAATAAAAGAAGCCAACTCTGGCATGCTCCCTCCAGCAGACTTAATAAGCCAGGATGGGCAAGGGTTGAAGGGGAAAGCCGCTGGCTTGCAATGAGCCAGTGCCTTGGCAGCCTCAGCTGATGAAACAGGCCTAAACTCAACCAGACGAGGAGACCAAGGGGGTGCGACACTCGGGATACTCGAGGGGAGGATAGACAACTGGAGTCCAAACCAACTCAGATGGCCTCAATTTTAGATCTAAAAATGGCTGTGAAAGACTCACTAGTGAAATCACTAAAAGGCCCAGACTGACCAGGATTGGTGAGGTCTCAAACCACTCAGAACAGTTCCGCCTGGCAGTTTAAGGCCACACCAATTCTCAAGGAGGCATAAGATTTTTTTAGCCTCCTTGACTGCCTGAACGTAGCACCTGTTCAGTATACAAACAGCAGCCCAATTGAATGCCGAGCGGTCCTTTCTCCATCTGTTCTCAAGCCTTCTATGTTCTTGCTTCATCGCTCTCAACTCAGCCGTGAACCATGGCAAGGAGCAAGCTCCACAATGGAGAAGACATCGACAACCCAGGTAGCATCCTCATACCCCCTCTCCACCAGGGCTTCTACTGGATTGTCAGCAACACCGTCAGGAAGCTCCCCAAAGGCCCCCAGAAACCATTCAGGGTCTGGAACAGTGAGGGCGAACCTTTTAGAGACCGAGTTCCCAAATGCAATTCAAAGCCCACTAATTATTTGCAAAGTGCCAATACAGCAATTTAACCTGAATGCAAGTAGCTGTGAAGGGTCGATGTTGGGTGCCTACATAAAGTGCTCTGATTGCCACCTTTGGCACCCGTGCCATAGGTTTGCCAACACTGGTCTAGAAGCTTTTGGGGGCGGGCCCAAACAAGGGGCCAAGGCTCCCTACGGGGTCAGGCAGCGATCAACAGGGAAAAAGACAGATGATGATCTGACCATGACATGGGTTGGGGAACAATGTCCCCAACCCTCAGATCCGCCAATGTGGAGGAGAGAAAAAACAGGTCCAAGGTATGCCTTACTCTATGGGTGGGACAAACAACATGCTGGGACAGATTCATGGAGGCCATGGACTCCATGAAATCCAAAGCTGCTCCTGAAAGCCCATCCTCAGCATACACATTGAAGTCCCATACCACCAAAAGGCAGGGGGACCTCAACAATGCCACCAACATGAACTCAGTAAGCTCTGGTAGGGATTTGCGGGGGTGCGGGGAGCACGATTCCCCAGCACAATGCCAAACCTGTCCCGCTGACCCACCAACAGATAGATGAAGGCATTCTAACCCAGGAGACACCAACGCCGCAGATCTGCTGACAATAAGGGATTGTTGTCAGTGGAAATAGGGCGATGCAGAAGATCTACATTCTCTGCAAGAACAAGACTGGATTGTGATACAGACCTGGAATTATTAATATGGAAGAATAGTAAAACGATTGTGTCAAATAAGTTAAACAACATTCCTGAATAATTCAAAGACCATGTTTTGTGTTATCAAACTGAATTCAACTCAGCATGAACCAACACCTCTCCTTGAAACCTGAGATGACATCAGGAAAGAACACAAGATTATTACTGTAGACAAAAATGGATGTGACTAAAAAAACTCTTTAAAGTGTTGACAGACAAAAAGAAAAGGTGACAAAAACAGAACTCTAAATGCAACTTGGTTTTGGTACAACATCTGGTGGACTAGGGAAAACTTGAAGAAAAATCTGCCTGTCTCATATAGGCCCAACAGTCCACTGGAATAACAATGAGGTACATAAAATAATAAAGCTTTTGGGAGTGAAGTTGTGTTTGACCCCTGTATTTGAGGGCATGGAGATTAGAGATGGGCACGACTCAAAAAATGGTGTTTCGTTTGTCGTTTGGAGATGTTTAGTTCAATGCATCTGCTGCAACGAAACCGAAAAACATGGCAAATTTGGTTGTTTCGTTTTCGTTTTGTTTTTTTAAAAACTTTCGTTTTGTTTTCGTTGCGTAACGAAATGAAAAAACGAAAACGAAAAATCGCTCGTTTCGTTCCCATCTCTAATGGAGATGTAAATCAGCAGTAAAGCCTTTGAAACATTATTAATAAAAATGTGTGCACATGAACTCACAAAGGTACAATACACTGAATTAAGCAAAACTTGACCTGTATCCAAAGGAGCTGTGCTTTACTTAGTTATTCTTTGACCCTATTTTACGTTGAAATCTAGTCAGCAATGTCCAAATTGTACAGCTAGTTGTCCTGATGGGATATACTCTTCATCATTCATTCGTTTGGGAAGATATGTTGTTCTGTTCTCCATAGGTTTAGCTAAACCAATTCTGGTTTAATATTTAGAGATTGAGATGCATGCAGAAAACTTGGTTGTTTTGGCTGCCATCCAGGGGGTTGGTGCCCATGAAATAGATGGGTTTGGTACGTTATTTCATTCATTATTTGCTATCCATGTACATGTAGAGGGGCTATTTCAATCAAATTGTAGTCTTTTTCAGGGGGTAGGTTTCATGCAGCCAATAATAATCCTGCATGATTCAGTAAGAACTACACCAATTTGCTTGGCATATGCTGATTTATACCACATGGCACCAATATATTCTGCCATGGAACAGCACATGGACAAGGCTTGCAGCCCACCCTGACCCAACCAGTTTTCTTAGTATGTTATTTCTGGTGGCAACTTTGTTTGATATTTAAACAGTATTTTTTTAAGGTTAGGGTCCAATCCTACACCTAAATACCACCATGTTAAGGCAATGCTGCAGTCTTGCCTTCCCAGCTAACTCGTGTTGTAGTTAGTCCTCAAAAAGTATATCTGTGAAGATTCTGTCATCCAAGTGAGGTTATCTGGAAGTTGAGTCATGGCAACTGGACTTCTTTTCTTGTGAGATTGAAATGTTTCACTACTCATCCAAACAGCTTCATCAGTCTGAGGAATGTTAGTGGCAAGGCCTCCAGAAAAGATAGGTGGTTCGAGACAGGGGTCAGGGAAGCCATTCATGTGTACAGTACACTGGATCCTCGTATAACAAGTGGTTTGTTTAACAGAAAATCCGCTTAAAGGAAAAAAATTCTGGAGATAGGGGGAAATCGCTTAACAGAATCACCTATGAGCGAATCTGTACAACAGAAAAACCATCGCGATTAGGGATTAATCTGTTTTGAATGCATTCCTATGGGAAATTTGTACAAAGGAAAATTTGCTTAACAGAATTTCCTTTGGAATGAATTAATTCCTTTATACAGGGTACCATTGTATTTCAAAAATCTCTCTCTCAACAGAGTTGGGGGACTCTGCCACTTATCATGCTGCTCTTTCATCAATCCCCAGACAAATCAGAAGCGCTTCACACCTCCACCACCAAGGTCACAGCTAACAACCTATGCTTAATGGGTGTTGGAAAGGGTTGCATTGGTGGGAGTTTCACACACCCCAGACCATTGTCCACCTAACAAGCCTATTCAACCCTGTCCACCTAATGAGCCTATTCAGACCAGGGTAATGTGAAAGCAAGGTGAACTGTAAATTGGAGGCCTCACTACTAACATTACTCAGACTGACGAAGATGTTTGGATGAGAAGTGAAACGCTTCGATCTCACAAGAAAAGAAGTCCAGTTGCCAGGGCTCAACTTCCAGATATCCTCAAGAAGTATTTTTTTCCTTGATCTTTCGTAACCAGACATTAAGTTAGAGTGTATGTGTATGAAAAACAGGCCCTTGGGGAACGAGTAAGACGCTTGGGCTTTTTGAGAAGGGATTTGTCCCCATTAAACTTCCCTTTTCATGTGAACGTGGTGGTGGTGGTGGGCCACCAGTTACTTGGCGACTATGCAAGGGGGTGGCAACTTGAAAAAGGTTGGGAACCACCGCCATAAAGAAGGTCATGCTGGGAATTTCATGGTTCAAATAGGCACAGATCCTGGAAATCCCCATCTCCTCTCTGGCACTCTTAACCAGGGCACACCACGCTGGCTCTTGGCCTCTCTCTGAACAGCCATTTCCCCACATGCGCTTATCCCCGGCGATAGTCCAGCTTCTTCTGGTTTAAAATAAGACCCTTCTGTACGCCCTAAGTCAGGGGTGTCCAAACTTTTTGCAAGGAGGGCCAGATTTGGTGAGGTGAAAATGTATGGGGGGCCGACCATTCAGCCACATTTGGCTCCCCAGGGCTGGACTTTGGGCAAGCCTCTAGGCCAGGGGTCCTCAAAGTTTTCAAACAGTGGGCTGGTCCAGACACCACTGGGGGCCGGATCACAGTCCAAAAGCAGCTGCGGAGGCTGGCTTGCTCACAAAACAGGGGGTCGGTGGGGGGGTTGCAATTGGTCCCAGGGGCCGGATTCAGGACCTTGGGGGGCCGCATCCGGCCCTGGGGCCTTAGGTTGAGGACCCCTGCTCTAGGCCCAGCAAGGGACCCCTGCCCAAGCCCAGCAAGCCAGAGAAGCTTGAAGCCCTAAGCCAGGCATGTCCAAACTTGGGGCCCTCCAGATGTTTTGGACCACAACTCCCACAGTCCTTTGTCACTGTCAGTACAGGCTTGGAATTCTGGGAGGCGTGGTCCAAAACATCAGGAGGGCCGAAATTTGGACATGCCTGGTTTACATCAATGTTGTCAATAAATATATGGTATTTTTAAATATTAATAATAAAAACGAAAGTAGGTTCTAAGCGTCGAGGGTTCCCGCCCCTCCTTTGAGGTCTGAAGCAGGAGGAGCCCAGGCTGCCCCTCTGCGCTGCCAACGGGCGAGGGGGGGTCGGGGAGAAAAGGGAACCAGACCTGCGCCCCCCCCCCCGCCCCGTCTCCCCGGCATCAATCTCGGCCAGGCGCAGCCAGAGCACACGCGCTGAGGGAGGCAGCCCCCCCCGGCCCCCGCTCTCTCAGCCATTATTCTCGCGCGCGCCCGGCAGCCAATCACGCGCCGGCAGGGGCAGGGGCAGGCGACCCCCCCCCCCGCTCCTCCTCCTCAACGTCGACCTGGCCAGAGCCCGGGCTCCGTGGTCTCTTCCTTTTCTCCCCCCCCCCCCCCGTCCAGCGTGTCCTCTCAGAGGTCTCGTTCTCTCTCCCTCAGGGTGTCTGCGCCTCCCCCCCCCCACGCACACGCACCGCGTCCCCTCTTCTTCCCGCCTTTTTCTCTCACGGGAAGCGCTGAGAGAGGCGAGCGAGCGAGCGAGCGAGGAGGACGACGATGGTTCAGGCGCGGAGAGGCAGGCGCAAGGCGTCGGCGTCGGCGTCGGCGGCGACTCCCTCCTCCTGCCGCTCTGGCGAGGGAGGCGTTCAATCCGGAGCAGCTCCTCCTCCTCCTCCTCCTCCTCCTCCTGCGCCACCTCTTCAGGAAGGGCGGCAAGAGGCGGCGGACCCGAGAGGCCAGGGGGAGCCCGAGCGCCGCCTCAGCCGAGCCGCCGCCACAGCCGAGCCGCCGGTGCTGGAGGTGCCGGAGGTGCCTTTGCCGTTGCCGTTGCCGCCGTCGGCGGTGGTGGCCACTTGGCTCCACGGGCTCCAGCGGTCCCTGTGGAGTCGCCTGCCCGGCGGAGCGGCCCCTCACGGAGCGGCGGCCATGAAGCGAGGAGGCCCCGGCCGGAGAGCGGCGTCGGCGTCGGCGGCCAAGAGCGAGAGCCAGAAGCCCAAGAAGGAGCGCTCCGGCCCGGACCTCGGCGGGTTTGGGCCAGGCTGGGTCCCCGGTGAGAGGCCGGGAAGGGGGATCACCGAAGAAAGGAAGGGAAGGGAAGCGAAGGGTAATAAATGGGGCGGCGAAGCGGGCGGTGGGCGAACGGACGGACGAACCGACGGAGAAGGAGAGGGAGCGGTTCGGCATCTCGGAACTGGGGTTGGTGTTGGTATTGGGGGGGGCGGAGAAGTCAGACAGGAAGAGCCCGATCTCGTGAAATATTGAACCCAAGTTAAAACATCTTGCGAAACGAGCGGATGACCAAAGATCTTGAGCGGCGGGGAGTCGAACCTCCAGATCCCCCGTGGTCAAACATGCCTCGATTTAGGGCCAACCCCCCTTCCTCTCTCTGAATCCAACGGGGATGGCCGGAGTGACGGAGGAGAAAGCCGGTTCCATCCCGAGCATTTGTGGAGGGCATTGTTCTGTGTAAATGAGACACGCAACAAGCCTTTGTTTACTTTTTGGCCAAGAGCTGGGAGCAACTCCTGGATTGATTAATTTCTGCTTTTCCCAGATAGGAGGGGATTGGAGGGATGGCAGCAGAGATATAAAATGCTTGTGAGAATCTTGCCATACTCTCTCCAGCAGTTAAGCATTTATAAACTGCAGCAAAGTGGTCCTGTGCAATATTGGGGTATTCAAGACTTTTAGCTTGCTTCTGTCAATTTGAGAATGCTGCTTATGTAAGAGCATCTTTATATAGGTAGGGCTCTTTTAGTTTGTCTTCTCAGTCCTGATATAAGCAGATCTGAAATTTATGTATTTTTACCTTAATACTGTAGTGTTGATTGCTGCCTAAGTCCACTTGGTCCTTCCAGCTACAGTGGATTGGTAGAATCAGTGACATATACATACATGTGTTGACTTATCAGTCAGCAGGCAATGTGATGAGTCTGCCATATTTGGATCCTGTGTTTAAGCCTATAGGTTAAACTACCTAAGCTAAGTTAATATGTTTAGTTTATATTCTCACACAGTACAGTATTTTACATATTAATATAGAACTGAATAAATGGGTATGCCTCCATCAGGCATGTTTAGGTATACACATACATAGGATTGGTATTCAAATCCCTTAAACATACAGTATTTGCCATAAAACTTGATGTTGTGGGGGTTCACCTTTGGGCTGCTGTTACTACATTGGAATTACAGTGGTACCTTGTATAAAGGAATTAATTCGTTCCAAATGAAATTATGTTAAGCAAATTTTCCTTTATACACATTTCCCATAGGAATGCATTGAAAACAAAGTGATCCCGTTTTTATGTTGTACAGATTCACCCCATAGGCGATTATGTTAAGCAAATTTCCCCTATCTCCGGATTTTTTATGTTGTACAAATTTTATGTTATACAAACTGTTTGTTATACAAGGGTCCACTGTATAAGCTATACAAGAAAAGTCAGGTGGTCTGGATCACATTCATTCATTTTTTATATAAAATATTTTGACATGGTTGTTCTCCTTAAAATGGACTCAATGTGGCTTGCATCACTAAAAGACAATATTTAAAAGCTTAAAACAATAAGTATATAAACATATTAAAAAGACTCAAACAAATAGTGCACTAAAATGATAAGATCAACACCAAAAACATTCAAAGCAACAAGGTGCAACACTCCATTTAAAAACCTTTTTTTCAGACACTAAGTGAAAGCCTATATCAGGAGAAAGGTTTTCAAGGAATGTCAAGTGCAACAAATAATTGTTCTTGAGGAGGTTTGTTGTATAGTGTTGTATATTCACGTTTCTGCTGTGTAGAATGGATTTATGGATTTCAACACAGAATACTATATATACTGTATGTGCAATTCAAATGTGGACTTAGTTCCGGACGTAAAAATTTATTGGATCAAGAGGGTAGCTATCAAATAAGTATTGTAGCAAATTATAAAACACATAAAATGGACAAAGGCAGATCCTTCAGTCATCTAAAAGAAACTACTGGAGTACACATTGTAGCATCTATTTATTTGTTTGTTTGTTTTATTTAGCATCTGATTATTCCAGGTAAAATAAATGGGGAGAAAGGTATAGAAAGGTGAACTCATAGAAAAACCGTGAATACTGGTTTGGATTTAGTACAGCATAATTAGAGTTGCTGTATTTAAAGTCAAATGGTCTCAATGACATTCAACCCTGATAGAAAAACAGGAAGAAATAGTATTAGTGTGTTACTTAGGAGTAGTGATGGGCATGAATCAAAAAAATGGTATTTCGTTTGTCATTTAGGGGGTCCGTTTCGGTTTGTTTCCACTTTTCGCGAATTTTTGAAAAAAAATCGTTTTCATTTTCATTCGTTTTGTTACTGTTTCGTTACCATTTATTTTAATTTTGGTGATTTTTTTAGCAGTCAAAGCAGTTCAATGTATTGCCATAACGAAAACGAAACGGACAACAAAATTTCTGGTGTTTCTGTTCGTTTCGTTTCATTTTAGAGACAAAATTTGTTTGTTGTTTCGTTGCATAACGAAATGAAAAAACGGAAACAGAAACGAAAAATTGTTCATTTTGTGCCCATCTCTACTTAGGAGGAAGTATTGCATATCCAGTAGAAGAGCTTGTGGGCAGAGCCAGCTTGTATATATACCTTTGTACTTGCCTACTTTAGTTAGATAGGGATATGTAGAGATAGGGCCAAGAAGATGTAAATATCTAGTCAGATAGGGAATAGTTAATGTAATACAGGCGTACCTCAGTTTATGAAGTTAGTGTGTTCTCTGGGACGTTTCATATTCCGGAAAATTCGTAAACTGGAAATGCACGGGGTTGCAATGCATCCTGGGTATTTTTTCACAATATCTTATAAAATTCATAAACTGGGGTATTGCAGAAAAAAATCATGAACTGAGGTATTATTTACAATGGATTTCCTTTCGTGAATCGAAAATTATGTTAACGGAGGCGTTCGTAAACCGAGGTATGCCTGTAGTTAGAGAGGGACTGGGATAGGTAGTGAATGATTTCAATAAGACACTCAGGTCAAACATGGATAACTTTAAAATGTGGAAGCGCAAACACCCCTGTTCTCAACAGTTAATTAAATTATTTATATGCCATTTTTTCCTCATAGGGGACCTGCAATGGACCGGTAGAGGAAGATCCTCTCTGGCCTTTCTCATAGCCCTGCTGAATCTCTGTCTTCAAAACTGCCACCATTCCCTAAATCCAAATGTATTTACTGTATTTTTCTCTCCCATAGGACGCACCTCCTCTCAAAAGTAAGGGGAAATTTCTGTACGTCTAATAGAGTGCAGTCCCCACTACATATATATCACAAATTTTCATTTAGAGAGAAGCTACCTGCATGGAGCCTCTCCCGTCCCCTGCTGCAGCTGGGATTCCACAGTTCCAATTCACATCGTTTGCAAAGAGGTATCCTCCTTGGAGCCTCTGCCCTCCCCCTTTTCAGCCAGGATTCTCCCACTGTGAAACTTTAGGCTAAACATTTTTTCTTGTTTATAAATATAAAAAACAACATTGAAACTAAATGGTATCATTTGTATTAATGGAATTTGGATTGAATATGAAATAAATCTTTATTACTACATTTTTGCTTTTGGAAAACCTTGTATTAAATGTACAGTATAGAAAAATAAATTTTGATGCAGCTTTGTAAATGTGGCCACTGTTTGTCATCCTCAGCAAAGTTTCAGAGACACTTTAAGTTGCTCTAAATATATAGCTGAAAGGTGTTTGAGCAATAAAAACTCTAATTAAATTGCCTTCTTTTTTTAAACAGGTGCTTTTATTGAAATAGGAACCTTCATTGCAAAGGCAGATAGCAAGATATGGCTTTCCCTTCTAATTGGTGAGAAGATGCACATGTTTCAAATGTTAGTTTTTAACAGAGCATCCATTAAAATGTCTACTCAGAAAAAAATCCTATTAAGTTTAATTGAACTTACTCTCAGGTAAACGTGCTTGCAATGTTCCCTCAAATATTCATTCCTGTGCAGGATCCTCTCGTGTTCATGAGAAGGAGGCAGGAATTCATCTGAAATGGGAAGTAAAGCACCTTAGAGGGAACGTTACTTGCACGTGACTGTAGCTGAAACCTTAGCTATTAATATCTTTTTGCACAGAATAGACTACTTGGTTGCATGAAATATACATGTAAGTTCTTGTAAGAGGCTTTAAAACACTATTTCCTCTTGTTGAGTTGTTTCATGTTATTATCTCAAATGCCTGTATTTCCCTTTGTTGAGCCTGCATGGCTGTTGAGATCATTGGGGAGGCCATTCTCTTGGTCCTACCACTTTTCCTAAGAGAGGGCCTTTTGTTGCTGCTCTCAGACTCTGGAACTCCCTGCCCCATAAGACCAAGCTGACCCCAACTTTCCTGTACTTTTGCAAGTAAACAAAGATCTTTCTCTTTGATCAGGCTGGCTGGGTTGGTTTTTTTAAGTGACACTGGTTTATTTTGGGGGGGTTTTGTGTGTGTGTTATTTTTACTGTTGTTTTTATTATGATTTTACTAGGCATTTTAATATATTGTTTAATTCTTTTTTAAATGCTGTAATAATTTATTATACAGTATTTAGCTTTTCTACTGCAATTTTTTTAATATTGTAAGCTGCCTTGGATGCTTTTAGAAGAAAGGCAGGGTAAAATATTTTAATAAATACTGCTAAGTCAAATAAATAATTAGAAGATAATATCTAGATACAGTAGGACTCCCGTATCCACTGATTCATTAACCACTGATTCCGTTTAATGAATAATCCAGCCGCCCCAAAGCAAGCTACTGTTACAAACAGGAGCCGTAAAGCAAGCTGCTATTGTAAAACAGCAGCCGTAAAATAAGCTGCTGTCATAAAACAGCAGCCATAAAGCAAGCTACTGTCACACAACAGCAGTTGGGGTTTTTTTATTTAGCATTCTCTCTTATTCTCAATTTTTCATTATCCATGGGAAGGCCTGGAACCAATCCTCAGCGGATGCCCGGGTCCTACTGTAGTTGTTTCCAAGTAAGATACATATGTATCATGTTGGATAAACATGTACTGTACTGGTTTTTATACCATAGGTTTTTATTTTGCATAGTTGAGGTTTCATGAATAGTGTACATGCATGTGCTGTTATAAAAGATATCTGTACAGTATTTGTGGAATGTTCTCTTGTTTGTTTACTGCATTCACAATGTAGCACACAGGTAAAATCAGTTAACTGGGTATTTTTAAAGTATAATAACATTGTGCCACTTTTGGAGAAGGAGCCTATATGTGAGTAACTTAGTTGGGGTATCTTTTTTAGTATCAGGCATATTCTGATCTATTAAGTTGAATATTAAAATATAGGAAGGTTTTCTCCAAAGGTGTATCTTGGATTTTAGGGCTAATTAATATATAGAGATCCTGAGAATTAGGCATGTGCTTTTAGAAGTTAGTGTTAAAATTGAGATTGAATCTGTAATTTTTTCTCTTCATCTTTCAACAGCTGCCATTGTAGGAATTTTTCACTGGTACGTATATCTCTAGCAGAGGGCCACAGCAGGGAACTATGCTTAACTGTCAAGGCCCAGATATAATTGCTGTCTCTCTGATGGTTACACATTAGACTTTGGGGATCAGTTCTTCTGCCCCTAAAGACAGTATGTGGGGGTACAGCTAGGTTCCAGAATTCCTCATCCTTCCTCTCACACATATCATTCAGTTACCAATACAGAAATCAAAATATTTTCTTGTAGAGAAATGGAGCATATTATACTTTAAGCCCCATTTTCTCCAACCAGTTTTTAAACAGCACTGTTAAAGGAAAGATGTAAAAATCTGTTCCTTCTCATTCAGTTTTCAAGATATGCTGTAAGATAAAAAGAACAGTGGGCTAGTTATTTTGTGCTTACTTACAAAAAAGTTACTTTCAGTTCTCTATTATGTTCTTGTATTATTTTATATTGTAACAATTTGCTGTCTGTTGTGAACGTCCTAGAATGGCCTTTGGTTAGATGGGCGGTTTATAAATTGAATGAATGAATGAATGAATGAATGAATGAATGAATGAATGAAAGTTAAAGTGTAATATTGGGATCAGTTAGTCTTCAAATTTATTTCAAAGTTTTTCCTTGTTTTCCTTCTTTGTATAGGTACTATATATCAACTCTCTTTGAAAACGACCGCAATTTTTCTCATCTTTCAGCTCTGGAAAAAGAAATGTCTTTCAGAACCGAAATGGTTAGAGCTTATAATTTAAATGGAACAATTCATTTTAAATTTGTTCATCATTAGTTGTTTTCCAGATTCTTTGTAGCAAGGTGAATCAAGACAGAAAGCAAACTAGTACTAAAAGAGATGTTAGGATATTGTGTATAACAGTAATTTATTTTGTGAACTGCCATAAATGTGGCTTTCTGACCCAAGCAGATATTTCAAACATTAATTTGTATTATACAGTATGGATAAAAGATCAGATTTCAGAATAATTTCTTTGGTTAGTGAAACATGAGAAAGTTTACCTGGAATATGAAGACGTGTTCTTATGAGGTTCATACAATAATTTTGCATTTTTTCAAAAGTAAACAGTTTTCATAAATTTCTCTGTTCTCTGGTGGAATGTGTGCTGTTTATCTGAAATTGGAACAGCTGTTCACTGCATTATTTAGCAATGTGATAATATTACAGTATGTGTCAGGAAATCATTAAACAGTGGTACCTTGAGTTATGAACGCCCTGAGTTACAAAAAATTTGAGTTACAAATAGAAAACTGCTGGTATATGGACATTTTGAGTTACAAAATAAAAGCCTGGTTTTTATTTACGAAAAGTTTCCAATTGCAATACTGCCATCTAGTAGCTACCCCCACTACAGTACTGCAAGTGTGAAAGTAGGAAGTATTTTATAGTTGGACACAGAGAACAGGAAGTGCCTGTTATGGAGGCATTCTGAAAATATTTGGCACAGTTTTGGGGATTTTTTGGAACTTTTAGGTGGATTTCTCAAACGGTTAAAAGGTAGTTTGCTGATTTTTCTCCTATTTTTTGTTTGCATGGGGTGGTGGTGGTCCCATTTACTGTAATTTTGGTTTCTGCAGTTTGGATTTTAATCTTTGTTCTTGCTGTGCTGTTTTGAATCCTTAACATGTTTTAAATTTTGGTTTCAGAAGTTTCGATATTAGGGTTTGTGCTGGATGCTCATGTGGTTTGGGATTTATTTGCATGTTTTACATTTTGTTTGAGTGGCTAAACTTGGATGCCTTTGGACTGCAGCATTGAGAGTCTTGGTGTGTAAAGTCTTTTAAAAATCTTTCCAGTGACTGTGGCACCAAAGAAGGCAGCAGTTATGTGGGGATACCTGTCAAGTTTGCTCACCACTAGCCCAGGATGAGAGGAGGGATGCAGAATGTGTGCATGCGTGTCAGCGCCCGTCCACCTGCCCGTCTGCCCCTCTGGCTGCTTCTAAGGCCGGAGAGCCCAGGGCTTCCTTTTATGATGCCAGAGGGGTGCGCGCGCACCCACACGCCCTCTGACTGCTCATGGCCACATGAGCAGAAAAGAATTGGTAGTTCCAGTGGTGAAGAAGGTGGAAAATTGCTTGAAGAGTAGACACTGAAATATATTAAGGACAGGGAAATGAGGGACCACCTGCCCGATTGTCCAGTGTAACTTGTGTTGTCTGATTGATTTGTGTGCTTGGCTTGCCCCCTTGTGCTTTGGCATGAGATGAAGCCTCAGGCTCTCCCACCTTAGAAGCAGCAGGCGAGGAGGGAGAGAAGGCAAGAAGCTGCCCCATTGCTCGCCACCGCTGAACGCCCCACTCACACCATCCCTTGCCACAGAGAAGACAAGCTAGGGGTGATGATTGACAAGGGGTGGAGGTAGAGGAGGGGGCAGCCAGCTAGCCAGCCAACGTCCCTGGCATGAGGTGAAGTCCCGGGCTCTCCAGAGTCCGGCCTTAGGAGCAGCGGGCGGGGGGAGGGAGAGAGACGGCAAGGGACCTGGGTGGGTGAGGGACGGGGATTGCCAGCGCCCCAGCCTTCCCATTTCCCATTGCTGCACCAGCTCACCCTTCTTCCCCTGCCTTGCTCCTCTCCAGTGTGCCGTGGCCTCTGTCCCGGGCCACAGATAGGCAAGGTGTGCAGCTGCTGCGCCTATCATCTGGGCAGCAGGTGGGGGCGCGGGGGATCCTGCAGCCCTCCTTCTTTGAACTGCCCTGCTTGGGTGAAGGGGAAGCACCACAAAGCTGGCGCATTGCTCACTCACTCACTCCCAGAGCGGAGGGGGTAGGGGGGGAAATTTGGGTGAGGCTTTAAATGTTTATTTAGGGTCACACATGTTCTTGTGGAGTGTGCCTGCTGTTAAAGGGCACTTACTGTACTATAAGCATATTCAAAACTATGATGTGATTGGTTTAAAATGTTAATTCTGGATCAGTGTACATGTCTTTAAAGTGCACTTTATAAACAGTTTTGCACAAAACCCGGGAGTTCTGTATCTTTTCTAGCGTCCGGGATGAATTAATCCATTTCCTATGTATTCCTATGGGAAACTGCATTTTGAGTTAAGAAAATTTTGAGTTAAGAAAATGGATTTGGAATGGTTTAATTTTGTAACTCAAGGTACCACTGTATTCCATATATTAAATAAGTACATTGCATTGGATTTTGACTTAACCATATTTAAGGATTAGCTATTTAGTTAGTCTAATATGATTTAACCTTGGATTATCATTTGTTGGGTGAAGTTTTTAATTTATTAAGTTAAGCATTAAGTTAATTCTAGTACAAAATGGCATATGTTACTATAGTTGACATCATTCTCTTTAGAGGCACTTTGTTGATTACTCCATCAGGTTGGTTCTTTTTTGGTTTAAAGGGACTCCTCCAAAGTGGACTTTTTTAGGTGCCTTGAAATAGAAGTTCCACAATTTAATGACAGCTTCCGTGGAACTGAATTTAATATGTTACAAATCATAATTAGTTATTTTCTTGCTATTAAAATAGTTGTTCTGAGGGATCTTTGCTGATTAGCATTATTCACATGTATACTTTAGGGTCTTTATTACTCCTATTTCAAGACCATCATTGAAGCACCATCCTTTTGTAATGGGCTCTGGATGATAATGAATGACAAGCTGACTGAATATCCTCTTACAATCAATACACTGAAGAGGTTTAATCTCTATCCAGAGGTAAGTCTTTTTTATGTAGTATTGCTTTTATCTGAAGCTTAATTCCATCATGTAGTGGGATGGAGAAATCCTGTTTAAAGGAATGATGTTTTCCATACAGAATGAAGCACCTTTTCTTAAGAATAACCCTGAAATCAGTGGGATTTCTAATAGCGGTGTTAAGACTAGATGGTGCGGATCTTGCTAAGTCTCAGTAATCTCTGTCAATGGTGAGGGTAAATGGGAACTGCACTCTACTTGCCTCTTAAAGGCCACATGAGAGGAGCAATCTATAGTGAGTATGTCATCCCTCCTCTGCAAATACTAGTATTAGTGTCATTTCTAGTTCCTGTTTTGCAGTTCTGCCAAGGCAGTGTGACTGATATAGTTTTTGTTTTGAGGTGTGCTTGGCTTGCATGAAATGAAACAAAGTCATTTGGCATCCCAGAATTGAAAAGGACAATCTATGCTCAGTGGCAGTCTGCTGTTGTTGAAGATACCATCATCCCCGTTGGACAGGTGGAAGCCATCTCACGGATTTTCAGCCAGCATTTCTATTCTTTGTTCCAAAAGTGGTGGTGTTAACCCTGCACCATGTCCTTGCTTTCCTTGCATAGAAAGTGGTTGATTTGAAATGCAGTGATTCCTATTGGCATGGAGGCTTGCTATATGGGCAAGATCCCTTGTTTTTAAAAGATTATTATTTGCACAAACTGCCTCCAGGTGAGCATATACTTTTTTCAGACATTTCTTTCTATGTTAGGAAACAGGCAATTGAGTCAGATGTGACCAAGAACTCCTGTGGTTTACTGTAGTGTTGAAGTAGGTCAGAATAGAATAGAATTTATTATATTGTATAAAATACAATGAGATTAAAAAGTTCCATCCAGTCAGCCCATTCACACACCCCAGTATAAAAATCCAAAATATAAAACCTACCATTTAAGAACAAACACCCATATGCATATTCCTACATGTACACACAGAACTTAACTTGTACTCTTTTAAACCTGACATAAAACCAAACATACACACACAGCCCTACACTTTCTCACCTGACAGCATTTATACCCAGTATATAAAAACTACAATTTAAAAAACAACAGCCATACACAATCCCCCATACAGTATATATTCTACACATTCAACACTGATATTACCCATCAACTTAATTTTTAACATAAATTAGCATGGTTACTGCTATTGGGTAAAAACTGTTTCTGAATCTTTCTGTCCTTGTTCTAATAGATCTATACCTTCTGCCTGATGGCAACAGAACAAACAGAGAGCATCCAGGATGAGAAATGTCTCCTATAATATTCTGTGCTTTCTTAAGACAGCGGGAGCTGTGTAATTCCTCCAGTGTGAGGAGTGGGCATCTAATCATCTTCTGTGCCATATTGATAACCCTCTGGAACAATTTCCTCGGAGCCACTGTGCAGCTGGCATACCACACACATATGCAGTATGCCAATACACTTTCTACCTAACAATGATAAAAAGTTTTCTTCTTCCTGTAATCTATTATGAGCTCGTTAGTTTTTAATGTGCTCAGAAGCAGGTTATTCTCTCTGCACCAATGTATCAACCGCTCCAACTCATCTCTATAAGCAGACTCGTCTCCTTCCAAGATAAGCCCCACTATTGTGGTGTCATCCGCACAGTTAACTATAATGTTACTATGATAAGTGGGAATACAATCATAAGTATAAAGAGTATAGAGCAGGGGACTCAGCACACATTCCTATGGAGAGCCAGTACTAAGACTCAAATTTGTAGATGTATACTGAGTTGTGTAATATTTGCACAAACTAATAGGTTGTGAGTAAAAGCTAAACATGTTCATGTCAGAACCTTGGTGATGTTTTTCTTTGATGTCAATGAATGAGAATAGAGAGCTGAATATACAAGGGCCACTTTTACTACCACCTACTTTTGAGGGGAAATGCCTGCTTCATGCTCAATTTTTAAGAAGGCCTGGAGTGCAGTATTTGTGCTTATACTATGATTGTCTTTTTAACATCCTAAAAGTTAAAAATGAGGTGTCTTGAGAGACAGCAGTATCTTACCCTAGCCAGATATTAGTGAATAACCACAGATTTACCTCTTTAGTCTGTGAGATAATGTTATGCAAAGTTCCTCTTCTGAAGTTAAAATCCTATTTTCTGCACAGATTGTGCTTGCAAGCTGGTACCGCATGTACATGGCAGTAATGAATGCCGCCGGTATTGAGACACAACACTGTTGGACTGTGAATAGGGGAGAAGGTATCAGCTCGGTGGAAAACTGTGAAGGTGAGTGTCGCTTCTTGTGCATGTGTGAAATTACAGTGTGGGGTTTACCCAGACCATTAATAGACTGAGACTAAATTTGAGCAAGATGGAGGTCCTGCAGTTGGTTGTCCCTAGTGTCTGCAGATTAGGAACTTCCTTCTCCTTTGGGAGGACTACTCTCTCTTCCAAGGCTGACGTTCTCACCTTGGGCATACTGCTGGACTCAGTGCTATCAGTGGAGTCCCAGATAGCTGCTGTGATCCATTTTGCCTTTTTTTCCACCTGAGGTGGATTGCCCAGTTGTATCCCTACCTTGACAACAGGTGCCTTACCACTCTGGTCCATGCATTTGAAGTCTCTATGTGGAGCTGCCTATGAGCTGTTACAGAAACTCCAGCAGGTTCGGAATATGGTGGTCCAACTATCGAATTGAGTGAAGCAATACCATCATATCTCCCATAATTTGGCTGCCGTGCATTGGTTACCTGTTCATTTCTGTACCAACTTCAAGGTGACAATGTTAACACACAAAGACCTAAATGGTTTGGGACCTTGATACCTGGCCGAATGCCTCCTTCCAGTGAGATCTGCCCATCCCATATAAACTTCTGAGGCCAAGTAGTTGAGAATTTTGGAAGCTACACACAATTGACACTGGTGTATTTTGTGTCACTTCAAAACACCTATAGATATTCCTCTGCCTTTCCATATAAGAGTAAGCTTAAGAATGCTTTGCTTCATTTTAGACCAGGCTGCCTGCAGATTTAGGCCCTTTCATCTGCTACCTTATTGTCTGTTACATTAAATACAATATATAACAATACTTTATTAATATATGGTTTTATTTTTCTTTATATTTTGTATTTTCTTTATAATTTTGTATTATATTACAGTATTGTAATCATTTTATATGAATATTTTTGGCCTGTAGAATGAATCATTAAACTGCCCAGAGTTTCCATGAGGAAAATCAGTTGCGGTATAGAAATATAAAAATAAATAATAAAAATATTATCTGAGTTTCCATTACTTCTTATGAGGAAATTCGTGTTGGTATACAAGTGCTTTGGATTACAGCCATGTTTCCAGAAGAAATTATGCTTGTAAACCCAGTTTTTACGGTATATGGATTATTCTTGAGTTAATTAGATGTTTCTTTGGGCAAGAAGTGTAGCCTGTACCATTTGGATTTCACCCATCCATCAATTAAATCTTCCGTTTTCAGTAATTTTCCAGTTTTTGCTGTATTAGTAGACATTTCCCGAGTTTGGGATGATATATCACTTTTTATATTCAAATGACAATTAGTTTCTCCTCCTGGGATTATTTCTCCCCATGCAGTGGCCTAACCTTTCTCAAGAGTTTGCATAAATTTCACTTGGCCTGTATTAGGAACATAATATGATCTAAAAGATAATAACCTGTGTCCTTTTACCAGTATCTGCCATCAGGATCACTCAGCTGACCTTCCATTTCAAATTTACAAATTTTTATAAAAATTATTGCTGCCTGTCTATATTTGTTTCACTTGTACTAAACCACTCTTCTAGAGATGGATGCTTATATTGCCCTAGCTTTCTATGATGGGTTTCTTGTAGCAATAACATGTTAGCACCCAACTTTTGAATAGTCTGCATGATTCTGTATCCCTTAGCTGGGGAACCCAAACCATTTGAGTTGAAAGAAATAATTAAATCACTCATTATGTTTGTTACCTGTGCTTTTAATCTTCTTAAAATAGAGCATATTAAAGGATGTTAAGTGCTTGTACTACAAAACATACCGGTAAATCTCTGCATAACTTTGCTTTTCTTCTTCCCTCTCCCCTGTCTTCTTTCCTCCCTCCCCACACCCCCAGCTCCCACCCCTCATCTCCCCGCCTCTGTCCTTCACTATCCAGCTGGTGGTACTGAGACTGCCTATCCTCTAGCCTGCTAAAATGTACTGTCACATAGGGGTTGCAGTTGTGGGACCAAGAGCTATTAACTCCTGTGACAAAAATCTCATCACATTCCTAGCCTGCATTTCAATATATACTGTAGATATAGAGCTACATATATCTTTTAAAACATTTTGCAGCCTTTTGGTAACTAGATAGGCTATTTTTAAACTATGTAACCATGATTAAATTTATAATCTTTTCAGGTGTCCCCCCCCACACACACACAATTAATCCTGCAAAGTAGTATATTATAGCCCGGTTGTTTTATCTCCTTCTGCCAGAAGAAGCCTGGTTATAATATTACTATAAACTGTGAAACCCAGCAATAGATAAGTAATATTTGCAAATAAATATGGAAATGGAGAAATCAAAGAAGATGCTGTGAGGAAAAGGCTGGATACCTCTTCAGAAGCAGAAGATGAAAGGGATTTGGCCAAGTGTTTGTAGGACACTGAAATAGCTGTGGGCAAGATGAAAGGGAAGGGAGGAAAGAAAACCAAATTAGCTATTGAGCTCAATGAAGATATGAGGCAGCTTTTAAAACAGTTAAACAAAGGCTTGCTAATGGATATGAATGCTACATTAGTGCCAGTGAAAGAAGCAGTATCAAAGTAAAGGCTAATATTAAGCAAATAGGGAAGATAATTAATGATGTTTTTGAGGTAGCCTAGCATTATCCAATTGAAAGTGATATGGAAAAGGAATTAAGAATATTGAAAGCTAAATTTGCGAATCAATAAAATTGTAATTGCCATCAAAACATACATTTTAGGAATTTTAAAGAGTTGGAAAGGAGCAAGGACTTGAGATATGGTCCTGAAATGGATTCAAAACCTCTGGCCAGATTTAAAGACTGCGTCAGAAGATTTGGAAAGTACAGAGAGTTGGGCCCTAAGCAAGAAACATGATGAAGCAATATTGGAATATTCACTTGTATACAGTTAAATTAACAGTGCAGCATGTATTAAACAACATAAAAGAATTGTATGAACAAGACAATATTGAAATCCAGGACTTGGCTGTTGAAACAATTAAGAGGCGCAGGTAGTGGAAACTATTTACTGAGGCACTTCGGAAACAAGGAATACAATATGTCGAGGGATTTCCTTTTGATCACATGGATTAGGCATAAAGCTAAGGTTATGTCTTCCATTTGGAAACTTGGAATTATAAGGATGCACTTAGTCTGTATGAACATAAAATTGCCTCCTTTCATATTCCCTGTAGCAATAGACATAGTGGAATAATATCTTCAGGTCAGGTGCCATATTTTACCACTCCAGTACACTTAATAGAAAGTTTCTATGGATGAATAATCTGTATCTCTTTCTTCTCTTGCAATAGTTGGAGAGGATTTTCTCTGTGTTGAATTGTCTGAAAACACACACCTTTTTCTTCACTTCCTATATTCAGCTCATAGTAGCCTGACTGACACCATGTATCAGCAAGCCATGGAAATTAGGAAAGATGGGTTAAGAAGAGAGATGTATACCTTGCCAGGTTCCTTTATGTCCTGCTGGAGCATTAGCTTTCTTCCTACATTTTACATTGAGTAGTAAGATGGGTAGCAAATCAGGGTTGTGCATCTAGATTTGTTTCTGTTTTCTGTTCCCCTCTATGCTATATTACAGTCTCCTAAAGGTAGAAACAACAAAATGTAATTCTTAATACATTTATTTTTCAGTATCACATTATTCACATAATTGGACTAAATCAGATATTAGTCTAGAATACAGTAATTAAATCAGTGTGTCTTAAGCATTAGTTCAGCAGATTATCTTCCTTCAGTGAATCTGTTCTGCTTAGAATCTAAGTGAATCTAGCCTCTTGTATACATGTTTTTCTAGGTTAGCTGCCATCATGGTAACTGCATGGCCCAAGAATATTGACAAATTTGCAATGTAAGCATGAGAAAATCATCTCTGTTAGTGGGCTTGATTCTCTTTATATACATGGCCAAGTTTGAAAATTTACAAATGTTAGAAAGTTAAAAGAGTTAAAATATGATTTTAAAAACTAGAACACAAAGTAGTGATTTTAATTTAATAATATTTCTTATTTGGTAGGTTTGGGAGATCCTCCTTCTTTTTATGTGGCTATAGTGTTTCTTCTGAATGGATTAATGGTATCAGTATTTTTTCTATATGGTACATATTTAAGGTAAGATGCAGAAAAAGAAATTCGTAGTTTGGTTTATTAATATGTACTGGTCTTTAAATTCTTAAATATATATTTTTATTTATTTATTTATTATTGGATTTATACCCCGCCCATCTTACCAAAGGAACTCTGGGCATATACTGCATGTTGGAAAATGTCCATCTTGCTTCATTTGCCGCTTCTCAAGTACTGTAGTTCAGTGTGACAGTGATTAGAGTTTCTAATCATTGGGAGCTGGGAGAGAAGCGGCGGATGATTTAAAAGGTCTTTAGCCACCTTGGTTCGGTGCCTAAAGACCTTTTCAACCACCCACCGCTTCTCTCCCCAATGCGCCCGATGGTGGTGGTGGAAGCTGCGGGGTTTCCCATAGGAATGCTTTGAAATCCGTCCAGAATTGATTAATTGACTTTCAATGCATTCCTTTGGGAAATCACACCCCGACTTAGGAGTGTTGGCTCAGAATGGATTAATCTCGTAAGTCGGGATACCACTGTAAATCCTTTAGTCAGCAATATAAAATTTCAAAAGACAAAATTCAAATGTATTATCAGTAATACTTAAAGCATGCCACTAATTGTTGATAATTAATATTTTGTTGTTGAGTACAGTAAGGTTGCCATTTTGTATCTCTACTTTTCTTTTTTTGCTCAGAAAGTTTGCTTGTGTCTTGTAGGATATGTTAGGAGCAAGTTGCTCTATTTCCTCCATGTTTTGTCTTGTGGCCACTGGAGGGTGCAAGAAACTGTTTGCAGTTTAAATCAGGAGTTTAAAAATGCTAACCCAGGTATCAAAAATTCAGTGGCTGATATCCTGTTCATAACATAAGCCAAGTTATAAGTGTTGGTTTCTTCCTCCCTGGAAAAGAAAGAGTCTCTGCCTCAATTCTTGCGTGGGTTTTGGATGCTGCCTTGGTGCAAATCAAAGATTTGGAAGGATCCAGAGTTGTTGATTAAGCCAAGAATCACAACTTGTCTTATACTACAAATGGGATTTCAGCCGTTGTATCAACCTTCAGGGCTGCACTGAAATCACTCTGTTAAAAAGTTACTCTGTTTTCATTTCCCTCCTTGCAAATGTGGGCACCAAGCTGCTGGCAATTAAAAATGGCCCTTGCCACGGTGAGATTCCTTTACCATGAAAAACGATGGTTTACCAGTTACTGTAAACCCTCTGGTTTGCAGTTACTGTTCCCTATCTTTCATACAGCTGTGAAAAGAGTTCAGGCGCTTTTGCCTGTTTTTGGCTGAATTTCTTTTATCAAATAGAAAGATAAATTGAAAGAAAACAATTTGTTACCTTTAATGCCTACAACATTGCTACAGTCTTTTCTCCCCCACCCTTCCTACAGTGGAAGCAGATCTGGAGGTCTACTTACAGTGGCATGCTTTTTTTTCAACCATGGAGAGGTAAGTATCTCAGATTTTACGATCTGTTTAATTCAGATATCTTATATTTAAAGCCAGCCATGTTGATAAATGTTGACCTAAACCTTAAATGTAACATAAACTACCTTTAAAAGAATCCAAGATTCAGAAGGACCCAGTTATTGGTTAATATTCCCTTACTTATACTAGTCTTGCTTATAAAACCCCAAATAACATAAATACTCTGTTAAAGGTTGATTAAAAAAAAAAAGAAAATAAGGCCCATAATGGTCAGTTGGGCTTGGTATCGGGTAGCTTTCAGCATTTATGAATTTAGGCCCAATGGGGACAGTAATTACAGTCTCAGTCATCAACTTCTCTTTTCTCTGCAATGAGTCAGGGAAGGGTTCCCTGGACTGTCTCACCTCCAACAGTTATTTGTTTGTTCAATCCTTCTGCCCAGTGAGTTCAAAGGCCTCCATCAGTTCTGGAATGGACCCTGATGTCAGTAGCAACAGTGGCATGAGTTAACTCTCCCATGACTCCACTTTTCTCTTTGCCTTCTAGCTCAGCCCACCCTGGGGTGGACGTTTCCCGCAGTGCTCCACTCCATCTTACCATTCTGCCATGGCTGCTAGCTCACCCTCTGTTTCCCCAAAGCAAAAAAAAGGTTTGAGACGTGTGGCCATCACAAAACACAATTGCAAAAATAGGTTGCAGGCGATACCTTCATAGGCCACTAATAAAAATAAAAAATAAAGAACATTGCAAGCTTTCAAGTGTAAATCACCCTTCTTCAAAGCAGGTCCCAGAAGTTCAGACATGGTAAAAGATGTGCTTTACCAGGAGGTTACTTTTAAAGTCCTTGGTTAGATGATGTTCTTAGTCCATGGGTAGATGATGTTGCAGCCGGGGCAGGAGTCTTGTTAGAGGCAGGACGTTGGAGGGCAGTTGTAAAAGTTGCTTAAGCATTTATTACTTTTGTTCTTCAAACAAAGGAACATAGGTCGCACACCTCCCCCTCTCCCTCACCCATCTCCGTATGGCTCTGTGAGACATACAAATCCCTCTTGGCCAGAGATGGGGTGGGGGAGAGAAAAGGGTTGATGCAGGGGACACACGTGCTTCATTCTGGGATTGGGGGAGAATTCTTTTTCCTTTCCCTCTCTCCCCAGTAAGAGGGCTTCTTCATGGGTTGAGATGGCAGTCACCTCTCACCTTTCTCTGTTGGCACCAGCCCCCAGTCCAGGGATTATCTATTTTCCCCCCACCCTTGAGGCAATATTTGTTTTTTGTTCCTCCCTTTTACTCTGCATCCATCCTGCTTCCTTTGGTCCTTTCTCTTTTGTTCTTATCTTTTCCTCTCTTCCTCTGCCCCCTCAATCTTCTTTCAGGTTTCCTGCATTTTCTTCCAAAGCAGGATCTTCTCAGTTCATTCTCACCCTGCTCCTTTCTGTCTACTGGTTCTAAGGAATGGGTGCTGGGTGGAAATTGTGGACATTTCTGTAATTTCTGGGTTAATCTCTATCAACTGTATTTGCAAAAACACTTCTAGGGGGCACCGTCTATTTAACTATATAGTGAATTCATTTAGTTTTATTTTCCAGAGTACTCGAGTGATGTGGACTCCTCCTCTACGGGAAAGCTTCTCCTATCCATTCCTTGTGCTTCAGATGCTGTTGCTAACCTATATTCTCAGGTATTTCCATTTTCACTGCTTTCAATAATTAAAGCAAAGTCTCCAGACAAGGTATTGATTCTAACTAATCTACATTGTCCGCAGTATGTTCCTACTATGCATAGAATGTTCACTACTAACAGCTGTTAGGTAGTACTGATCTTGACATTGACACAGAAACAGGGAGCTGGAAATGTTGAGGAGACTTTCATACTCAGAAACTGCATTTTAGGAACATCTTTCATGTAAGGCCATAACCCAGCAATAAAACCTCTATGGTTACTACAAGCATCTTCCTTTCTAATGCCTGCTTTTTTCAGTATCCTTCCATTCAAGGTACAATTCAGGTTAACCTAATTTAGAAAGGCAATGGTTTGCATGGCAGCCATCGGGGGCAGAGTGAGGCAAACACATGACTTTCCAGTATCTTATTGCTGTTCTCACACCCTATCTCCATGTTACTTTATGCTGATGATGCAATATTACTATCTTTAACTTATATTGGCCTTAGAAGATTTTTGAAAGCCTTTTCTTCATACTGTAATCAGGAGCAACACGTTATTAATTATGCCAAGACCAAAGTACTTGTTACCAGCAGAAGGAGGGCTAAACACAAATGGGTAATAAATAATCACTCTATAGAACAGGTGGCGTGCTATAAATATCTGGGCATAGTATTCAGCTCCACAGGTTCCTGGACATCCCATATAAAATACTCATTATCAAATGCTCAGAAAAGTACCACAGCTTTAAACAGATTCTTTTTTTCTAATGGACGACTTGTTCCCTCAGCAGTACAAGTCTTCAAGGGCAAGGTGATCTCACAGTTGCTGTATGGCTCCCCAATATTTGCATATGTAAATATACATTCCTTTGAATCTGTCCAGACCAAATTTTTGAGATCAATCCTGGGTGTGCCTCCTTGCACCCCTAACGCAGCCCTACGCCTGGAGACTGGACTGGTTTCCATTAGATCACGGGTAAAAGCCCTCGTGATTAATTACTGGCTCAAACTTATGCTTCTTCCTGTCAGTCTGGCTCCCCTGACCCTCCTAGACACCTTCCAGTCAGATTGGAAATATTTTGTAGTCAAAGAAACACAACGGATAGGTCTCTCTATTAACACCCTTATAGCGATGGGCTATATTAATGCCAAAGCGACTGTCAAGCATAGGATATGGGATATAGATTTCCAGGAACACCTGAGCCAAATGGGCACCAATAGCATAGTCACATACAATGCATTCAAGATGTCTTTTTATCTCTCTAGCTCTATGTCTACAAAAATAATACGGGCCTTCTCCTTAGCCAGACTGAATGTTCTCCCTTCGAAAACTTTTGGATGGGAAATTTCAAAATATCCCTTACCCAGAGAGGCTATGTCCTTGGAATAATAGCCAAATTGAGTCTGTGACCCATGTTCTTTTATGCTGCTCCTTTTATCAAGAACTACGCAAGGAGGCTTATACATCCTATTATTTGCAAACATCCTGGGAAACCCACCAACTACTACGTTAAGCTACTCCTTTCAGACAGGTCCCCTCAGATCACAAATTGTGTTGCCAGGTTTGCTACGCTGCTATGATCAAACGAAGATGTATAACTGATAGAGGTTTGAGCTCTCCTAATTATATATAGTGTTTTACCCATAAATTGTCATTTTTTACAAGCTCTGTATTTTCCAGTAATATATTTTATACTGTTTTATATTATTTTATACTGTTTTATCATATTATATTTTTATTGTATTACAGTTTTTGTATTATGTGTGATTTGGTTAATAACCGTAAATAAACATTCATTCATTCATTCAGTATCTTATCAGTTTGAGGGCTTATGGGAAGATGGCCAATTGCTTTACCAATTATCCAGTGGACCTTTCCCCTCCACCAGCTTTAATAATGATAGTTCTGTGCCATCAAGTCAATCCCACCATAAGGAAAACCTTTCTAGGGTTTTCTAGGTAGGAAATACACAGAAGTGGGTTCCTAGTTCATCCTCTGGGACAGTGTTTTTCAACCTTTTTTGGGCAAAGGCACACTTATTTCATGAAAAAAAATCACGAGGCACACCACCATTAGAAAATGTTAAAAATTTAACTCTGTGCCTATATTGACTATATATAAAGTAATTCTCTTGAATAGGAATCAAATAGCAACATTAACTGGCTGCAAAACATTAACAGTTTTTTTAGGGCACTGTAGGCGAACCTATAGCATGGGTGCTAAAGGTGGCACTTGGAGCCCTTTCTGTGGGCACCCGACATCATCCCTTCACAGCCACCTGTATTCAGGTTAAATTGCTGTATTGCCACTTTACGAAAAAATTAGTGGGTTCTGAATTGCAGTTTGGGCACTCGGTCTCTAAAAGGTTCGCCATTGCTGGTGTAGGGAGAAGCAGGACAGAAGGGCCACAGATTGAGGCAACCCGCTCTCTAGCACCCAGTTCCCACTTACCTGTGTTGTTTTTTTAAAGACATTTTGCCCTGCATGAACTTCTGTGTCCAGTGGAGACCTGAGAAGGGGCACTGACTCTCCAGGAACACAAATAAGTCCCAAAAGCCCATCTTGCTCTCCACACTGTGGCCAAGGCAGATGCCTTCAGCAAGTCCAGCGACAGGAGGGGAGGATGATGAAGGAAGGCAGGAAGGAAAGAAGGCAGAAAGTGTTCTGCTTGTATACCGCCCCATACCACTTCAAGGAGTCTCTGGGCGGTTTACAGTTTTAATTACAGTAGGCAGGCTGCTAGACATACACATATGCAGGCTAGAAATGAGCACGTTTCTATGAAGAGGGGAAAGGGTATGAATGGAAAGAGAGAGGTGGGGAAAAAAAGAAAGAAAAGACACAGAGAGAGAAGAGGGCGACCCAAGACAGAAAGAAAGGGGCAAGACTTCAAGGAACCCATTGCGGCTCTTCCCCTCCCGGACCCTAAAGGCCGGCCGGCCGGCCAGCCAGCCGTGCCAGTAGCCCCCCCGCCCGCCTCCTCAGCCCAGGCCTGGCAGAGGCCTCCTCCATCCCCTCCTCCTCACAGCCCTGCCGTGCTCGTGGGGCAGCCGGGCGCCCCTCCTCCCCTTCCCCTCACCAGGTGGTTTGTTCTGGGCTGGGGCTCCCGGGCCGGCTCGTGTTGGCGGGCGGGCTGTCGGGCGGCTGTCCATTGGTAGCTCCCAGGAAAGGGGTGGTGGTGGTCCAGGGTAAAAAAAGGAGGGGGGAGGGAAGCAAGCGAGTCGCGGCAGCGGCGGCAGGCACAGAGCAAACACTAAGAGAATGAGCGGGGCCAGGTCCGGCCGGGGAGGAAGTGATGCCAGCGCCTCGGGTGGGGGGAGGAGCCAAGCTGGCCCTTGGATGCTATTTATAGCGCCTCCCAGCTGTGGGCCGCCCGCCAGCCCTGGGTTGAATTTCTTTAGAATTTTTCAATTTTTCCCACGGCACACCAGGCAACATCTCGCGGCACACTAGTGTGCTGCGGAACAGTGGTTGAAAAACGCTCCTCTGGGAGACAGTGGATCTTGCCCATGACTACACAGGCTGGCTCTTATCCTAGGAGACACAGTGAGAAATTGAGCTCCCAAGGTCAGGCTCTGCAGCCTGAAATACCTAAAATACTCCGTCCTCCAACCGGAAAAGAAAGTTTATTCTGAGGTGGCCAAATGTCATGTTGATCCGTAAAAGGATCTTTTAGAAACTATTGTATCATTTCCCCCTTTTTCAATTTAGGGATGAATAGTGGTTTCAGGGTCATTTTTTAATGGTTATTCTCCATCGTGGCCTTCGTGAAGCCACACAGATGGGTTTCCCAGGTGCCCCTGCGCCAGAGGTCGGAACTCCCTAGCAATAGGAAAGTTCGTTAGTCTCCGCCCCCGCACCCTGCGCATGTGCGAGGGTGTTCCCGCCTAAAAGCCTCAGTTCCTCTTAACTGCCAATGGCTAGAGGTTCTTGTCCGTTAGTCTCCATGCTTCTTTTTCTAAAAGAAATTCTTCTCGGCTAATTTTCTTGGATTTTCGACTCGGATCGTCTCTTACTAATGTCTTGCGCACGACTCCTGCCGATCTGTAGAGGTTTCTGCTCTCAGACCCTGAAAAATCGCCGCAACCACTTGGCGAATTTTCTCTTGGAACGCTCCCTTTGCCCACAAGCGATGGAGCAGAAGACCGTCGAGAGCGCCCGTAAGTCGGAAGCTTCGGGGCGAGTGGAGAAGGTGAAAAAGATCCCCGTCCTTCAGGTTGTGGGGACTTTGAAAACCTAGTCCTCCACGAACCCTTCTATGGCTTCCACCTCAAAGTCCTCTTCGAAGACTTCAAAATACCCAAAATCGGCTTTAACAACCTCCAAGCATCCCTTGACTTCTCGCCTTCGTCCACCTCGACTTCCACCATGGCTAGGCTCCTCCTATGCTTGCTTCCCTTTCGGTTTTCATCGAAACCGAATACTCCAGTTCGGCGGTCGCCATTCCTCCGCAAGCTCCAAGCCTCAGCTATAACCCTCTTCTTTCATCAGATCCGTTGGAGTCGTCATCCGATGATGACGGAACCCCTCCAAATATCACTTTGGTGGGTTCGACTCCCATAATGGATCCTGGGACCCGTCGGTCCAATTCGGAGGGGACCCGTCGGTCCATTTTGGAGGGGACCTGTTGGTCCGTGGAACCTCCTGGACGTAATGGATCCTGGGACCTGTCGGTCCATTCCGGAGGGGACCCATCGGTCCGTTGAACCTCCTGGACGTTCTCCCTCTCTGGTCTCCAGAGCGGCTTCTTCCCCGGTTCCAACGAGGGAAGTCGAAACCGAGGAGCGCACTTTATCTCTGCCTCCAACCTTTCTGGCCGCTCCTCTGTCGAAGCCGGAAAAACTTTGGAAGCGCAAGCAGGTGCAGCTTCAGCCTTCCGTTTCGAGAACCGCACTTTATTCTGCCCAGCAAGCCGAATCCATCGCGGTGGCCGTCTCCCAGGCTTTGACTCCACCAAAGGTGACTGAAGCGTCGGATGCGACGGCCCCTCCGACGAAAAGACGGAAGAAGGAGCACCACACTCAACCTCCTTCAGTGGTGGTGCCTCCAATCCCTACATTTTCTCTCCGCTTGACGGAAGACAGTGTCCATTCGCACAGCGGAGTCCGTCTAATCCGACCAGATGGCGCTTGTCCTATCCTCCTCAGGCTCCAACAGAGAGGGCGATGAGGCTTCTGAGGAAGGGTCCCTCCAATCCAGGCTTCGGATTCGATGTCAGTTCAATTCGTCACCTCCCCAGACTCTGAGGTTGACGAAAAATCTCCACCTTCCACATCGAATTCAGTGAGGAATTTCTGCAGCTTTCTACTCAGAATGTCCAAAACCATTGACTTGCCTGTACATCAACCTCAACTAAAACGAGTTGCCATACCTTTGGAAGGATTTCAAGTGACGAGACATCGCCTGTTCACTTGACTCTGATTCCCTCGGTCCTCACTATGGTCGAGGAATCCTTCCAAGCTCTTTCATCCACGTCGATCCCACGCAAGCGAGAGGCTCTCTATAGGGTGCGTGATGACAAGGCACCCTATTTGAATAAGCATCCGCCTCCAAATTCTGTGGTGGTAGCCTCTTCACAGGTACAATCTCGTACCAAACAAACTCCCATTCCACCTTCTGAGGAAGGTTGCAAGTTGGACACCTTGGGACGCAATTTTTATTCTTTTGCTATCTTACAACATAAGATAGCCAATTCCCAAAGGTGCCATGGGGGCCTACCAGAGAGACCTTCTCACTCATCTGCACCCCTTTTTGGAGCTTCTTCCTGAGGAGAAGCGTGCTGAGGCATCGGCGCTTTCTGAAGAATCAATGGCTCTAGCAGCCCAGCAGATGAGAGCCTCAAAACACTCATTTGATGCTGCCTCCAAAGTACTTAATTCAGCTATCACCCTACGCAGGCATGCATGGCTCCGCACAACTGGCCTTTCCGACGATCATAAGGCCCAAATCAAATTCCTCCCCTTTGTCGGCTCGGGCCTATTCAATACTACCACAGATACCCTGATGGAGGACAGGCGCAAAAAGCAGGACTCTGCTAAAAAACTGAATGTCATCCCAACTCGCCTGAAGTCGTCCTTTCGATACCAATCATGAAGATGCTTCTGGCCCCCCTCCACCAAACACCAGCAGCGGGACAGGCCTACCAGACCATCTGCCTTGTCCTCCTTCGCCTCCAAATCTAAGAAGGCTAAATCTGCTACATTCTCCTCCAAGCCCGGAGAGCGTAGGCCCAGAGACGACCACTGACTCTCTTCCCATTCATCTCGGTTCTTTTCTGCCAAGTTGGCAAGCCATCACCTCGGACCAGTGGGTCCTTTCTCTTCTTCAGCAAGGTTATCTTTTGGAGTTAACTTTGTTTCCCCCATTGGGGACTATAGTTCGTACCTCATCCTGCCTTCTAGAAGAGGTCCCTTCCCTACTGCAGAAGCAAGCTATCGAACCAGTACCATTTTGCCATGCCCATCACGGCTTCTTCTCCCGTTATTTCACGGTCCCAAAGAAGGATGCAGGCCTTCGACCCATTCTGGATCTCCGATTCCTAACAAGTTCCTGGTCTACAAAAAATTCCGAATGGTCACCTTAGAAAAAATCATCCCCTTGCTTCGCAGAGAGCATTGGTTTGGAGTTGTGCATCTCAAAGATGCATACTTCCACATATTGATCCACCCCGCTCATCGTCACCTGCTTCGCTTCGCAGTAGGGGAAGGCATCTATCAATTTCCGCCCTGCCATTTGGTTTGGCTACAGCACCAAGAGTTTTCTCCAAGTGTATGGCACCAGTGGCAGCCTACCTCCGCACTCTTGGAATAGTTGTCTTCCCCTATCTCAACGACTGGTTTGTAGTCGCAGACTCCCAGTAAAAGGCCCGTTGGGACATTGCCACCGTCCTCGACGTCTTAAACATAGTTAGGCTTCCAAATCAATCACAAAAAATCTCATTGACCCCTCTCCTGTGGTGAATTTCATAGGTGCCATTCTGGACTCCACCAGGGCTGTGGCGTTCCCCCCGAGGACCAGACTTGTGGACATGTTGCATCTACTCCAACACTTCCAGGCTCATCAAACCATCCCTGCACTAGAGGTCCAAAGGCTTAGGCTTCATGGCCTCCATGACCTCGGTTTTGGTTCACGCGAGGCTGCGACTCAGACCTCTCCAGGCCTGGTTTCTGCAGCAATTCAATCTTCTTCGGGACCCTCCCAGCAAACTACTCATCATCCCTTCAGACTTATGTCATCAACTTCACTGGTGGTCCTGACGGTCCAACATCCTCTCCGGAAGGCCCTTCGGGAATCCATTCCCTACCATACAGGTAACGACAGATGCCAGCAACACGGGTTGGGGTGCTGTTTGCCTCTCACACTCCATCCACGATAACGAACTGGAGCTGCTGGCGATCTTCAAGGCGTTTCGGGCCTTCATCTGACACCTCTCCAGTAATGTTGTACTGGCGGCGACCGACAACACAACCGCCATGTACTACATCAACAACAAACAGGGCGGAACCCACTCGCAGCGTTTTCTGCAGCTCACTATCCGCTTCTGGGACTGGTGCATCTCCAACAACATCCACCCGATCACGATGCACCTTCCTGGGGAGGAGAACTCCGACGCTGACGACCTCAGTCATCAACGTCAGGTGACCCACAAGTGGGATTTGCATTCAAGGACCTTCAGCCTCCTTTGCAGCAAGTGGGGCTCTCCTCGGGTGGACCTGTTTGCCTCCCCAACCAACATCAAATGCCAGGAGTACTGCTCCAGGGCAGTGAAGGGACTTCATTCCTTGGGAGATGCTCTCCTCCTCCCATGGTCGGGGGACCTCCTTTATGCCTTCCCTCCCATTCCTCTGCTACACAGAGTGGTCATAGAGACTCTTCAGGAGAGGGCCAACCTCATCCTGATCGCTCCTTGGTGGCCTCGACAACCCTGGTTTGCGTCCCTTCTACAGATGTCGTCAGAGCATCTACGCCTGGTCCAGTTTCCAGACCTTCTCTCACTGGACAACGGCCAAGTCCTCCACACAGACCTCAGTCGCCTCCAGTTAACAGCCTGGAGGATTCTGCCCTGATTCAATCTATCATTGTCTCTTGCCGCTAGCCTTCCACTAAAAAACAATACTCTTATAAGTGGAAGAGATTTTCTTTATTTGCGGCTGACAAGGAGTTTGACCCTGTCAATCCATCACTCCCATGGGTCTTGCAATACCTCCTGCACTTGAAGCATTCAGGGCTGACTTCTGCGTCTCTTCGAGTCCACCTATCAGTGATTCTGGCCCACCAGCCACAATTTTCAGAGACAGCTGCATTCTTCAGGCACCCTAGAATGAAGCGCTTCCTCAAGGGCCTCTAAACATCTTCCCTGACAGGAAGCCAATTCCACCTCAGTGGTCCCTATCCTTGGTCCTGTGGGCTTTGCAACACCCACCCTTTGAACCTATGGCCTCTGCAGACTTTAGGCTGCTCACTTTAAAAATTGCCTTTTTTGGTGGCAATCACTTCATCTAGGAGGCCCATGGAACTTTGTGCCCTTCGATGTGACCCTCCGTATTTACGCTTCCACCCTGATAGGGTCGTGGCTTATCCTGATGTTACTTTCCTTACGGAAGTTGTTTCCTCCTTTTCACATCTCCCAACTTGTTGTGTTGCCAAACTTCTTTCCCAATCCTACCACCAGAATTGAAAAGGTCCTGCACACACTTGATGTCAGGAGGACCCTAGCTTTCTATGTCTCTAGGACTGAATCCATCAGAGAGACTAATAAACTGTTTGTGTGCCATGATCCTGCGGTTCTGGGTAATCAGTGCAGACTATTAAGCTCTCCTATGAGCTGGCCAAGGTGCCCTTACCCTTGGGTATTCGGGCTCACTCCACCAGAGCTATGGCCTCCTCCGCAGCTTTCCTGAAGGGTGTCCCCCTTGACGACATCTGCCAGGCGGCCACCTGGTCTACACCGGACACCTTCGTGACCCACCAAAGAGTGGATGTCCGCGTGAGGTCGGCCACTTCCTTCGGGAGGTCAGTGCTTTCTTTCGTGACAGCGTGACTACCCTCCTGCCTCTGAGTACTGCTTGCAATCACCCATCTGTGTGGCTTCACGAAGGCCACGATGGAGAAGAACCAGTTACTTACCTGTAAAGGTGGTTCTTCGAGTGGACCTTCTTGAAGCCACACAGCACCCGCCCACCTCCCCTCGGACTGTCACACCCTGACTGGTACTACCATTACCTGTCATCCTGGTGGTCAAGAGGAACTGAGGCGTTTAGGCGGGAACACCCTCGCACATGCGCAGGGTGTGGGGGCGGAGACTAATGAACTTTCCTATTGCTAGGGAAGTTCCAACCTCTGGCGCAGGGGCGCCTGGGAAACCCATCTGTGTGGCTTCACGAAGGTCCTCTCGAAGAACCACCTTTACAGGTAAGTAACTGGGTCTTATAATATTGTTTATATATTTCCATGCTCCTTTTCTCTATAGCACAGTTTCTGACACTGTGGTCTTCTTTTGTGAACTTCCTAATGTACAATAAGGCTCATTTCTAATCTGTATGAGTGATAATTCACATCATAATTGAGCTTATCCAGTGCTTTATAAATTGTGTTTAATACCAGAGACTATTTTAACTTTCTATTCTTTTATTCTTTTCCCCAAGGACTCAGAATATTAATAGAAGAAGCCTGATTGCACTATCTGTTTCTAATGTTTTTTTCATGCTTCCGTGGCAGTTTGCTCAGTTTGTTCTTCTGACACAGGCAAGATAATTAATGTTAACTATGCAGTTATAAATGTGTATCCCAGATTTTAAAATAAGCGTTTCAACCAGTGTATAAAATTATGCATAGATATTTAGGCAACTGACAAAATTCCCATGATGAGTGTATTTTTTTTTCTGGCCCTGTTTCAGACACAAGGTCATAACCAGTTAAAGGACAGGCCTACTGATAATGGTGTGACTCACAGGCTCCCTTCAGGCTGCAACTATTTACTGTATATACTCGAATATAAGCCAAGTTTTTCAGCCCTTATTTTTGGCTGGAAAAAAACCGCCCTTGGCTTATACTCGAGTCAATGTTTCCCAGGTTTTTGGGGTAAAATTAGGTGCTCAGGTGGCTTGGAGAGGGCAGCAGAGGGCATGTCCTGATCTGGCAAGTGATAGCGGTGCCTCCACTTCCCATATGATTCCAATTGGAAGGTTTAGGGGCACCCCCTTTGCAGCTTCATAACTCAGCCCCCGTACCCAGAAATGTTTCCAAATTTCAGGGGATTCCCTAAAATCACTTTCTTAAGGTACTTCTGCTACTTTGGTGTCCCCCAAAGTAAGTAGATTTTGAGTGCATGTTTTTAAAAAATTTGCACTCAAAATTATTTTTAAAATATGCAATCAAAATTTACTTAACTTGGGACTCAAAAGTAGCAAGGGTACCTCCCAGAAGCAATTTTAGGGAACCCCTGAAATCTGGAAAGATTTAGGGGTAAGGGGACTTAGTTATGAAGTTCTAAAGGGGCTGAGAGTAGTATTGGCAACTGTGCAGGGACTGTGGAGGCAATCAGGGAGTTTAGTCTATGGTATTAACTCCCCAATTGCCTCCACACTCCCAGCACATGTTGCCAATTACTACCCCCAACTCCTTTAAAGCTCTGTATATACTCGAGTATAACAAAAAAATGCCCTTGGCTTATACTCAAGTCAATAAGTTTTCTTATGGTGTGTGTGTTTGGGGGGGGGGGTTAAAATTAGGCCCTCGGCTTATACTGGGGTTGGCTTATACTCCAATATATACATCACCTTTTTGTGCTAGTTTAGTGTCAGGGTGTGTATTTATATGTATGAATTTACTGGTGATCTTGGAGCATATTCTAAATAGCATGTCATCATACATTAAGAGAGTGTAAATATTGCCAAGTCAGGTGATCAACACAGACACAAATGTTCTTTTGAGCTTCAACTGAATGCATTCATCCAGAATTATCTAGTTGTACAGAACAAATATTGTGAAAGTGGTGATCACCATGTATAATGCCTGACATCCATTTGTGAGCAGCAATACTTATATAAGTGGCATATTTCTGAATTCTTGTTCTGGTGGAAGCTTCTGGTAAGCTACAACTGGGGAATATTGGTCATTTATCCAGAAGCAAAACCAAGATGTAATGTTAACTTTAATCTGGTTAAAGTTAATAGGTTTAAGCTGCAGGGTTTTTTAAATGCCCTGCTCATTAGTACACTGTATTGAACTCAGTGGAACATCTATGGTGTAGGCAAGTGTAGAATTCCTTGTTAGTTATGACTTGGACTGAGTTTTAGTAAATATAGTCTGCTACTCTTATTAGACATTTCTCTCTACACAGCTGTAATCATTCGGAATACTGTATAACAATGTAGCTGGGTCTGCTGGTCCCATCCTACTCTTATGTTGCTGACATGGCCCACACCATAATGCAGTGTTGGCGAACCTATGGCACGGGTGCCAAAGGTGGCACTCGGAGCCCTTTCTGTGGGCACCCAACATCGCCCCTTCACAGCCATCTGAATTCAGGTTAAATTGCTGTATTGGCACTTTGTGAAAAATTAGTGAGTTTTGAATCGCAGTTCGGGCAGTTGGTCCCTAAAAGGTTCACCATCGCTGGCATAATGCTTACTAGCCTCACTTTTGAGAAGCTGGGGAAAGTGTTTATAAATACCTGGGGTCAAGCTCTGTAATAATCCTCAGGCCTTGACATAGGTCAAATATTTTTTTAAAAAATGTTTTAAGTATTACATCCTTTAAAATTTTAAATGATATTAAGATTGCCTTTCAAAGACAGAGCATTGTGAAATGACTGTGCTCCATAGCTGTGGTTGATTTCTCCAGATTATTTTAATACAATTGCTAATAACCAAGCTTTCGCTTTGGCATGTATCAGAATTGTTATCATTTTCTCTCTCTCTTGACCTATGTGGAGTATAACAAACCACATCTCAAATTTCCTGCAGATTCCACATCTGCTTCCAATACTGTTTTTTATTCACAAAAAGGGATTCTAAAATTCCTTTGGAAGTTTTTATTTGGAACTAGGCTAATTTCTTAAGTGTTGTTAACAGAATTTACTTTTATTTACCTTATTCTTTTTGATTGCAGGTTGCATCCCTCTTTGGTATATACATTTTAGGATTCATTGATTCATCCAAACTACAGAAGATAATTTATGCACATATGGTAATACATAGTATTAATCTTGTTTAATATTTAGAAGTAAAACTAATTTCTGAAACTCAGGAAATTTTAGATGCAGTATTGGTTGCTTTTGGAAAGTTTATATCCTGCCTTTGTACTGAATCCTTAGCAGAGTGTAATTTCTTTTCATTTAGCTAATACATTGACCCAGATTGAGCAGCCCAGAGTGGTCAGATGGGCGGGGTATAAATATAATAAATACAAATACAAATACCGTATCCAGAAATATACGATCATATCCTCCCACCATATCCACACAGTTCAAACAGCCTTACAGTCCTTAGTTCCCTGGGCAGTGAGTAGGTTTGAATTTAGCTTTATAAAACTAGGACAATGGACACTTGGGGCTTTCTTTCTGGCAGAGAGCAGAAAACAAATTCCCTACAGCTGCCAAATAGGGTGCAGGATAGCTATCCTGTCCTGATATTCCTCCTGGGGCTGCAGATTGTTGAGGTCTGTCCTTGGCTGATGGCCATATTCACCTTCCCTTTAGTTCTGCAGCACCAGGACAGGCTAGTGGCAAAACTGAAGGAAGAAGGAGAAAAATATTGCTGTTCTTATTAATAGATTGTATTGCTTTAGGGGCTTTTTCATTTATGTCCAATCTTCCTCCCTATGTTTTGGGCTTACCAGCCTAGAAATCTAAAAAGGTTTATTCAGTACTGTACATCTTGACAATTCAGTTGGATCACTAAAAATATTGCTACATTGTTACTTATGATTACTTTTCCTAAATAATAGAAAAGCAAGGTTTTCTACAAGTTTTCTGACAATTTATAATTGAAATTATGACCACTGTACATATCTATAGCGAGAGAACATTCTCAAAAGGTTTTTTAAGATTTGTTGTTGTACTTATTTTTCAAGTGTGTATGTTGTAGTATGTGTCTTTGATTAAGAATGTAAGTAGGGTTTCTTTTTTTGATGATTATTCTAGCAAGATAGGTGAAAGAAGAAGACTGTAATACTATGTCAGTTTACCTGGGAATACATCCCAGTGAATTGAGAAGGCATTGTGGTACAGGTGAGATTGCACTCGTATAGTACAGTCTGTATAGAACTGTGCTTACTTACATAATTTAAAGGATCATTAAATTCAGTAGAATTTATTCCTAGGAAAGTGGGTATCAGAATGCTGCCTAAGTCTGCTACAAATTCAAGATTTAGATATGTTAGTGTTAAGTATTATTGTGATACTATGGCAAGTGGATGACAAATAGGGATATACCATAATGGAAGCAATATTCTGCATAGTTTGACAGATTTTAATTCAGAAAGATACTGTGGGAACAAAGATCATTGTCAGTAACCATTATTTGCAGAAAAATTAAACATAATGACCAAAATCCTGTAGCGTAATGATGCTGGAAGAAGAGCAATAGCATAGGTAATAGCAGATTGCCATTAATGAATTTGAAAATCTCCACAGGCATTAATGAAAAAGTCTCCATTTGGATTTCTTGCTTGCAGTGAAGAGTCAAAGTGAGGATTTGATAAATTAGTGGTTACTTACCACTGCAGCTTAATGACATTATTTTCCTTCCAGCATAAACACACAATATTTTGACCTTTACCTTTTAAAATGTTCTCAAGATATCACCACATTTTATTTATTTATTTTTATTTATTTATTATATTTGTATCCCGCTTATCTTCCTTGCGGAACTCTAAGCGGCTCACAATGGGCGACTAGCGCCAGTTAAACACAAAATTCGACATCAAATACAAAGCAGGAAAGACATAGAATAAAACCATTTAAAAACCTAGAGCACCCAGCGCGCCAAATGGTGTCATAGAGACTTAGAGACCAAGCAAACACGAATAAACAACTACCATTAAACGACTAAACAATCGGACACAAAAGCACTAATCACTTGGTCATAGGAGATGGCGGGAAGGTCAAGAAAAAAGAGAAAAAATTAATTAATTAGGGCTCGCCAAAGGCCTCTCGAAAGAGATAGGTTTTTAAAAACATATGTTTTAAAGTTGAGTATAATTCTGTGCCTTCAGATTCTTCTGCTCTTTGGTACTTTAAATATTACATTAACTTATGTTTGTATACTTGTATCCCTTTAGGCATCACTCGCAGTATGTTTTGTCCTTATGTTTGGAAACTCTATGTTGCTGACATCCTATTATGCTGCTGCTTTGGTAGTTAGTTGGGTAAGTTAGTACTCAAGAATGTTTTGTCTTGCTGTACTTAATTATTGCAGTAATGCACAAGATATCTAAATATTTATTTATTTATTTTAGTATAGCCTTTCAGGACAAAGCCTTACATGCATTGCAAAATGCTCAGAATATGGTTCACAACTGATTCCCTTTATACAGAGAGCAGAATATTGTGTTATGTCCAGTTGACTAACAGTTTGATGATGATGATGATGGTGATAGTATAAATTTTATACTTTCAAATGATTTGAAGTCCACTTGAAGTGCTTCCGTTCTTGGCCCAGTGTGCTTCTGTTACCCACCAGCCTCTGCTCTTTTTTGGCGTGCCTGCCCACTAGAGTTGTTCCTATTCTTTATGTCTTCTTCTAACTTGGTTTCATTTATCTTTTTAAATGTTCAGTGTTCAGCTTGTGAAATACTATTCTATGGGGAAAAGATGATAGATTTTTGAAGAGCAGTATGTGTGTAAACTGTCTTTATGTCGTTTTCCAAAGCTCTTTACATCTGCAATGAAAGACAGTAATTCAAGTAGTAGTGGTCCTGGATCTACATGCAAAACATTTGCATCCCCTACTTTCCACCCACCCCATAGTCTCATTACAAGCCTTTGGTCTCTATCAAAAGAGAGGGCTCTGTGCCCCCAGGCATAAAGGAGGGGTATGGAATATGAATTCTTCTCCTTCTGGTTGCCTTATCAGTGCAAATTTGTATCCTGCAGGAGGTGGGATCTTAATTGGAGCTGTATTTAGCTCCCCCTCCAGGGCAGGCATTTCCAATTCAGAAATAATAGGCATCAAAATTATAGTACATTTTTCAGGGAATCAGTGGAGCTCTTTGTGAAAGTACCCATTCATGTAAGAAATTCTGGACACACTGGCTCTGTATGCCATAACTTAATTGTGGATGAAAAGCTCCTGCTTTTTAGAATGTACAGTGGTACCTCAGATAACAAATTTAATTCGTTCTCCAAGGCAATTCATCCAAAAATTCATCCGGATTAATTGATTTTCAGTGCATTCCTATGGGAAAACTGCTCTACTTAGGAATTTTTCTACTTATGAACATGCACTCTGAATGGATTAAATTTGTAAGTAGAGGTACCACTGTACATGGGAAATGGAAATAGGGTTGTGGCCTTCTCATGCCTTTCACTATGCCTGCAGTCTTTCATGAAATCTTCTGTTTAAGAGTTGTTATGGATTCTAGTTCATGAGTTTGGATAGGTGCAGATGTCTTCACATTGTCTCCTTTTGGGGTTATGCTATTTTCGAAATCTTTATGAAGCTCTGGCTCTCAGCATTCCCAGTGAATAATGTATCTTAAATGATTTAAATATTTTCTAAACTCTATAATAAATAATACGCAGTGGGTGTGGATTATGAAAGAAACAGGTTGCTTTATTATTTATAGTCTCAGAAACTTGTTAAAATTTTGTCTTGAGTTCCCACCATCTTCCATGTAATAGTCACACGATTTTCAAGTTTAGTTAATATTCAACTACTAATCTATGCTAAACCTTGAAGCATACTTTCCCTGTACTCATACACATTCCGCCTAAGCTGTGTTTTCCTGAGTCCCCAGTACCTCCCCCCTCTCTCAACCAAACACCTTCTACTTGCAAATATGCACTCTTTGCCATTTGTTACACCTTGTCAGTCATTTCACACTTTTTGTAATACTTACCATATTAATAGACCGTACGAAGAAGCAAACCCACACTGTATTGCAGTACAGTACTTGCATCACAATGTAAATTAGCCCGTTGAACTAAAGGAAGAATGCAAGTACCAGGACTTCTAGGAGAGAGATTAATGAGGAATTAGAGTGTGATCGCTTGAGATCCCACGCCTGTGCTTGTGAATGATTATTCACATGTATTTTTCAAAAAATATAACTTATGTTTAGCTCATATCTTGCTTTCATGTGTTGTTTGGGCTACCAAATGTGAATTACAATTGAAACATCTTGCATGTTAACAGCACAGTGACACAGTTGCAAGATGCTGAAATGGTGGTAATGAATGCTGGGTACCAATTTGATGAATCTGCACATTTATGCTAATACTTATAATGTTAGTTTTAAGTATCAAAATTGTCACTAATTTGTATTTATTGCTTTATCCATGTAGATGACAGTTCAAGAAAATACTGTGTGACTATTGCTGAATTAACAGTATTATTGAACCATTTCATTACTTTAGGGTGTTTTGGAATTTGGTCCGAAGTACCTGAAACTGCATAGAAAAAATGTTCCTTTATGGGTAAGGATTGACACTTCCTGCTATAAATGTTACTATATTGTCTGAACATTTCTATTTGTACAGGATCCTGCTGAATAAAATTTCTGCAGGAATAAAATAGTTGCATGAAAAAGAATTTATTTTTAAAAATACTGAGGAAACTTGAGGTAGAGATCAAAATCTGCCCCCTTTCATTCAAACTATGAAGGTTCTGGGCTTCCAGTCGTGAAGATCTGGGATTAGAAGAACGGTATCCATCAAATAGTAGTGTGCATTTCGATAGCACTATAATATTCAAATAAGCCAGTAACATTTTATGGTTTCATCCATACTAGAGTCCTGTTTTGTTAAATGCTGTGCTGCTGCTTCTGTTCCATTTAAATATGTGTATTTTACAGGCTGTTGAAGGTTTTGCATGTCTATTTGGAACCATAACTTTGAAGTCCTTTATGTGTCTGATACTAGGATTAACTGATGATGTAAGTAATAACAACACTGTATTGTGCATTTGTTTTTAGAAGCCTTATTTTGTACAACATGAACATTCAAATTGAGCTACTCATATCGTAGTTAAAGTTAATGTAGGTTTATTTGAATCAGTGGAACTAGTGCTCATCTCCGTATTCAAGCCGACGTTCTTGTACTAAAACTCGCAGAAGCCTTCAGCACTAACTATGATGGCCAGGATTTCCGGGAGTTGTAGTCTAGGGGCATCTGCGGTCCCAAGGTTGAGAACCATTCTTCTAGGACATTGGCACCTCCTCTACTCACTTTCTCAGCCAGTCACCATCTGTATCTATCCAAATATATTCCCCATTAGGCATTCAATATTTGTGAAGCACTTTTCATGCACACATGACAATACCTAATGCCCTGTATTTCAATAGATAGACACAGACCGTAATATAATATATGTAATATCAATATGAGATTTGTGTACATTTCAGTGAACCATCTTCCATTTCATGCCATACCTCTAGAGAATTTTAGCAATTAAAATAAATAAAATTCTGGCTAAACCCTGTATTTGTAGTTTATTTTATTTATTTTATTTATTGGATTTTTATACCGCCCATCTGGCAGCGAGGTCACTCTGGGTGGTTTACAACAATTAATACATTCAAACAATTTATACAATAAAGCCATAAATAGTAACACAATAAAACAAAATAAAAATAAAAATAATATTAATTGACATAAAACAATATATTATTATTGGCAGGCTAGTCAGTTAAAATCAAGATTTAATGGGTGAACACTGTGTTGCAATTATATTTGGGGGAATGCCTGCTTAAATAACCAAGTTTTTAATAGTTTTTAAAAGGCAGCCAAAGAGGGGGCCAGGCAGATGTCTGGTGGAAGGTTATTCCACAGGCGAGGGGCAACGGCAGAAAAGGCCCTATTTCTTGTTTTTTTCCTTTCGGGCCTCTCATGGTGTTAGTCACCTCAAATGCCGAGCCTGGGAGGATTGGGTATTATGGGCGGTTTTCAAAGGGAGAAGGCGCTCTGACAAGTAGCGAGGTCCTAAACCTTTTAGGGCTTTGTATGTCATAGTTAAAACCTTGAAGTCAATGTGGAACCGAACTGGAAGCCAGTGCAAGACAGCCAGTGCTGGGGATATATGATCATATTTTCTAGTCCCAGTCAGCAATCTGGCCGCCGTGTTCTGGGTCAGCTGGAGTCTCCGCATCAGCCTCAAGGGCAGCCCCACGTAGAGAGCATTGCAATAGTCCAGTCTTGAGACTACCAATGTATGGACCAGCGTGGTGAGAGCCTCCATGCCCAGATAGGGATGCAGTTGAGCAATCTGCCACAGATGGTGGTGGGCAGAGCGGACCACCGACGCTACCTGCGATTCCATGGATAGCACCAGATCCAGAAGAACACCCAAACTGTGTACCTCATTCTGAGTGGGGAGAGTCACCCCCCCCCCAATGAGAGGGATTTTCCCAACCCGCTAACAGTAGGAGCCCCCACCCGCAAGATTTCCATCTTGTCCGTCTTGTCCGGGTTCAACCTCAGTCTGTTTGCCCTCATCCATCCCAGAACGGCATCCAGGCAGCACTCAAGGCACGGAACAGCATCCACTGCAGTAGATGGAAAGGAGAGATGGAAACTCCTGATGACCCCTCCCAGCAGCCTCATATAAATGTTAAATAGCATTGGTGAGATGATCAACCCCTGTGGAACCCCACACTTGAGGGTCCACAGAGTGGACTGCATCTCCCCAATCTCCACTCTCTGGGGATGTCCTCCAAGAAGGAAGTGAACCACGCCAAGGCGGGGGCCCCAACTCCCAACTCGGAGAGCCTCCCCAGGAGGATACCGTGGTCGACGGTATCAAAGGTGGTATCAAAGTTCATGTTTGTAAATCTTATTTGCTTCCTATAAAATCTGTTTAACTAGAATATGGTACCTACTTAGGTAGGAGTCCTCTGTGTAACCAGGTTGAAGTGCCTGGCTGTAGAGCCAGTCAAATCCCCATTGTATCTCCAGAGAACGGGGCTAGTGGAGATCATCTTGAGTATGTATGGCTGAGGGGATGATGTGCCCTGCCTCTTACATAGTCTTGGACAAGCTGCATTGTCCCAAAGACCACAGGAGAAAGAATTCTCAGTACCTTCAACATAGTAAACTCTGGGACAGTTGTCATAAATCAGAACTGACTTGCTCTGACATGATTGTTTATGTCACATCAAGTCACTTAATCACATTTATTCATATCAGAAACACCAACAAATTATATATTGACATATAAACATCCAGCACTAAGCAGAATATAAATAAGTTATAAAATAATGTATAAAAAGGCAGATAAATTGAATAAGATTTTTTAAAAAAATCAACCTAGATGACATTTGCCTGGCCACATCAACAGCATTCTCGCTTGGTAGCAGATTTTCCTCCATGCATGTTGAAGGGCATTGTATGCATTGTAACATGTGTAAAACTACTGTTTGCTCTTCTCTATACAGTATTTGCATTATGTGGCATCTATAGGGAAGCCTCATTTTCTCATATCCTTCCAAACAATTACCGTATTTACTTGAATATAAGCTGAGTTTTTCAGCCCTTATTTTTGGCTTATAAAAAACACCCTCGCCTTATATTCGGGTCAATACAGTAGCCAGCTTGGGGAAGGCAGCGGAGGGCTAGTCCTGCCCGCTCTGCTGCCTCCTGAGTGCTCAGCTGGCTTGGGGAGGGTGGCAGAGGTCTAGTCCGCTGCCTCGGAAGCTGCGGCGGCACCGGGTACCGGGAGGCCTCCCCGCAGCCTTGGAAGCCCCTTCCACTGACTCCCGAGTGCTCTGCCAGCTTGGGGAAGACGGTGGAGGGCAAGTCCTGCCCGTTCCGCCGCCTCCCGAGCATATATCCAAGTATATACGGTAGTCTGTTTTAATACTTTCCATGTGGGCCAAGTTTATTTTTGGCCAGGTTGTGGCAAGTTTTCTGTTATAAATTGTGTTATAATTATTACGCTTACAGTATTACCTCCAGAGCCAATAAAATGAATTACAACTCAATGACAAATAATTAAAAGTAATTAAAAGTAAGTATCAACAGAATTGTATATATTGTAATTAAATAATTACAGACATTTGAAGCAAATCACAGATATGGCACAGCATGTAAAATATAGTGATGATGGTGTTTGGCAAATCTCCCTGAACATGGAAATGGGTTATGGTAGCACCGCAGGTCAACTGTTTGTCTGCAGTGTCCCATTACTTCTTTCTTTCTTAAACCGCTTTAGGTCTTGTAACATGAACCAAAGTCTGTGTCTTTTGTAGTTGGTTGAAATATTACTTTTTAAAAAGCTAAATAATATATGTCTAACAAACACTTTTACTGTTTTTTTCTTATTAGGCTCATATAACCAATCTATTAAAGGCAAAATTTACCAGTTACAGAGATTTTGATACATCCATGTACACCTGTGCTGCGGAGTTTGATTTCTTGAGTATTGAGGTAATTTAAACTTGTTGATATGCAAAAAAAAAGTTTTTAAGCTTTGCCATTTTGCTTTGTCCCCCCCCTCCATTTTGTTAATTTGTGGCTGTGTTCCTATCTTTTCTTATATGACAAAAGTGTAGGATCTTTTAATTTATTGTATTGTAAAATAAAATGCTTCTGTGTTTGAGTAGTTTCAAAGGATGACTGCATGGTGGTTCATCTTTATTACAACCAGTTTTTTACTTCTTACCATATATTTGTGACAATTACAGGCTAAAATGTTTTAAGAAAAAAATAATCTGAATACTGCAATACATTTTTCAGATTTGTAATGGCATTCTAAACAGATATCAATATGAAGGCAACTATTAATATGGTTTGCCAACTTTGCACTTCTCTTTGTCTAAATGGCGGAAGAGATGATAATTTTGGGGGGGGTGAGGCTTTTGGGGGAAATCATCAGAGTTGCTATGTTGCAAGAAGCATGCAAGAATTAAGAGATTTTTGCCTGAGGGCTATTTCAGGTATATAGGTCTATGTTTTATATTTAGTGGAAAGCCATTATTTTGTGCTGTTTTTATTGCTTTAATTGTGTTCTGTTTATTGATATTGCAGTAGCATTCTTTGGTAATCAGTGAAACCAAGGACTTTTCTGAGAATCATGTTGAAATGGGCAATTAAATGGAAAGGGCCTGTTTCAGAAATTAAAAGTATAGATATGCAGAAAACTACTGTTTTATTTATTTAGTGTAATACTAATAATTTCAGAAATCCTTTTATTTCTTATCTCAGTTTAGCATATAATGAAAGTAAGATATATATGTAAACTGTGTTAAATATGAATGCTAGTCGTATCTCTCAAAAACCTGTGACAAAACTTTGTTCTGGTTTGGACGATTGTGCTCTACAAACTGAGTTTTGTTCTACCACATAAAAGTGTGCATTCAGACCTCACATGTGGGTATTCAATATCTTTATTTATAACTTGGATGAAGGAATAGAGAATAGACTGATCAGATTTGCAGATGAGACCAAATTGGGAGGGGTTGCAAATTCCCTAGAGGATAGAATAAAAATCTTAAATGACCTTGACAGATCAGAGTGCTGGGCCAAAGCTAATGGAATCAGTTTCAACAGAGGGAAATGCAGGGTCCTGCATCTAGGCAGAAAAAATGAATTGCATAGATATAGAATGACTGGCAAGCCACTCCAGTATTCCTGCCAAGAAAACTCCATGGACATGGAATCACGAAGAGTTGGTCATGACTGTAACGAAACAACACACACACACAACAGAATGAGAGGCAGCTAGCTGGAGAATAGTACATGTGAAAGGGATCTGGGAGTCTGGGTGGACCTCAAATTGAACATGAGTCAGCAGTGTGACACAGCAGCCAAGAAAGCCAATGTGATTCTTAGTTGTATCAACAGAAGCATAGTGTCTAGATCAGTGGTTCTCAACCGGTGGGTCCCCAGATGTTCCTGGACTGCAATTCCCAGAAACCCCTTCCAGCACAGCGAGTGATGGAGGCTTCTGGGAGTTGCAGTCCAGGAACATCTGGGGACCCACAGGTTGAGAACCACTGGTCTAGATCAAGGGAAGTGATAGTACCAATCTACAGTATTCTGCTCTGGTCAGCCCCCACCTGGAGTACTGTGTCCATTTCTATGCACCTCAATTTAAGAAGGATGTTGACAGCTTTGATCGGATCCAGAGGAGAGCAACCAGGATGGTTGAAGGTCTGGAAGAAACGTCTTACAAGGAGCAAGGAGCGGCTTTAGGGAGCTGGGAATGTTTAACCTTACAAAAAGAAGCTTGAGAGGGGATATGATAGCCATATTTAAATATTTGAAAGGATGTCATATTGAGGAGGGGACAGGTTTGTTTTCCATGGCTTCAGAGACTAGGAGTTGGAACAGTGGTTTCAAACTACAGGAAAAGAGATTCCATTTGAACATTAGGAAGAACTTCCTGACGGTGAGAGCTGTTCAGCAGTGAAATATGCTGCCACGGAGGGTGGTGGATTCTCCTTCTTTGGAGGTTTTCAAACAGAGGCTGAATGGCCATCTGCCGGGAGTACTTTGATGGGGGTTACTATATTGAAGGGGAATGGACTGGATGGTGCTTGAGGTCTCTTCCAGCTTTTTGATTCTATGTAGTTAACACACACAAACACCTAAAGAAAGCATATGTTCTGATTTTGTGTTGCATTTCCCCCTATTCCTCCTGTTTGCTTCTCCCACAGCATGAAACAAATGTACAGTACAGTGGTACCTTGTATAACGTAGGGTTTGTATAACGTACAACGTAAAAAAATCCGGAGATAGGGAATTAGCACCACCATGGAACTCCGCCACCTCATCCGCCAATCTTGCAGGCGGGCTCTGCCAGGCCGTAAGGCACTTCCCCCTCCTCTGTGGTTGCCAAATGCCCAGCCTTCCTGTTACCCACTAGCCTTTTCAGCTTGCCCCCCACCTCTCCCCTTACCTTCAACCCCAACCGTCCTACGGCCAGCAGGAAATCAGCAAGAAGTGCGCTGATCAGCTGCAGAGCGGGTGCGTTGACGCCCTGCCAAGCCTGATTGCGCAGGAGGGTCGGGCAAGCAAGGGCAGGAACGGGAGCCCAGGGATCGCTCCACGCCCCATCACGCATCCGGCACACCGCCAGGAAACTTTGTCGCCTCTTTGCAGGCGAGAGGGAGGGAGGGGAGGAGGATGCCTCGTTGGTAGCTTCAGAGCCGGACCGAGTGGCTCCCTAATTTGTAAATTCACAAAAGAAGCTGAATAGAAGCGGCAGCGTCCTAAATCCTCCCGAAGTTGAATGGGCGAGAAGAGCCCGGGCTCTCCGCAAAGAGTCTCTTGTCAGAAAAGAGCCAGGGGAGGATAAGGAGGAGGAGGAGGCGAGTGGAGAGCTCAACACCCCCCCAGCTTCATTTCCTTCTTGCCCTGGGTTATCTTAGACGGCGCACTTGCTTGCCTTGGCTTCAAAAGGGAGCCATGGGGGGAAAGGCAGGTCTCACCAACGCGCCCCCACCCGCCCTTCTCCTTCTCCTTTGTTGCTCGGGTGGCCGCTTCCTGCGAGGCACTCAGGCAGACGAGCTGGCGACAGGGCTGGCCGAGAGATTGCAGGCAGTGGCGCGGGGCGAGCGCACGGCGGCAAGAAGCGGCTATGCCAAGGCAGCACGAGGAGTGGCAGCGGCGGCGGCCGTACTGTGAAGGCGAAGCCGCCCTCCTCCTCCCTCTGCTCCAACACTGAGGAGGGACACAAAAGCGAGCCAGGGTCCCACAGACGGCGTGCGGGGCGCAAAACTTCCAAGGGCTGCCGCCGCCACCCCTTCCTCCTCCTCACTGCCTACCCCTGGTGGAGGAAGAGCATCGTTGCGCACCACCACGCGGAGGGGCTGGAAAGGCGACTCTTGCTGGGGCTCTCGGCAGCCCCTGAAGTTTCTGCCGTCAAGCTGGAGCCAGCAGGAGAGAGCACGCTCTGCTTTTTTGCTGCTCATGCTGCTGCTGCAGGTCTTTGGGGGGGGGGCTCAGCTTCTTCGCACGGATTACTCCCATTTTCAATGCATTCCTATGGGAATTCACAATTTGCACAAAGGAAAATTTGTATACAAGGTACCACTGTACTCAGAATGGGGAACTGGAATGTGCCAAAGCCCTCTCTCCCTGTTAAAAAGTATTCTAAACATCTATGGCAGTTATAATTAGTTTTAGTCAACATGGACCACTCCTAGTTTGTTCCTAGTGCATTGTTTATAGACGATAAGAAATACCTGGATATGCAAATACATTGTGTTCATAGGTTGACTTTTGGCACTCAGGACCTAAACTGTGGTTCTGCCATTTTTACACTTGGAGTAGAGGCCAGAACACTTTAAGGTTATGGCCCAAACCATGATGTTACATGGCAGTAAAAACATAATGTAACAGGTTTTGTGGGAAAGATTGGATAGTAGTAGTAGTAGTAGTAGTAGTAGTAGTAGTAGTAGTAGTAGTAGTAGTAGTAGTAGTAGTAGTAGTAGTAGTTGAAATTGAAGTTGAAGTTGAAGTTGAAGGTGTTTTACATTGCCCAACCCCCTTCCCCAGTGTATTTGTGATGAGCTTTGAATAGAAGCCCAAGAGGAGGGACTTGTAGAAAACATTGGTTGTGGAAAAGAAAATACTGTATATACTCGAATATAAGCCTAGTTTTTCAGCCCTAATTTTGGGCTGAAAAAGGGGCCCTCAACTTATATGCGGGTCAATACTTCTAGCCACTGAGGCAAGTGCTTGGGTTGGTGGCTAAAAGTCATTTTAAACATTGTGTGCCACTTCTCATGACCCCCCTCTGCATCACAGGGGAGCGGTGCACAATGTTTAAAATAACTTTTAGCCACTGACCCAAGCACTTGCATCAGTGGCTAAAAATCATTTTAAACATCACACACCGCTCCCCCAGCTCACAAAGGAGGAGCTGCCAGGCCCTGCTGCATTTCCCACCCTAGACTTATACTCGAGTCAATACGTTTCCCCAGTTTTGGGGGGTTAAATTAGGGGGCTCGACTTATACTCGGGTCGACTTATACTCGAGTATATACGGTATGTTCAGCAAAGGTGTTAGGAAAATCTGATAAGGTTTGTGTTGTGTGTCTGTGTAAGCACCATATGAGTATGTGGGGTGGTGAGTACATTATGTATGGTGAAATTAACCCCTAAGTTTGTAAAATACAAGAATGCAAAATGAGAACAAAACTTTGTCATAGGTTTGGGGAGAATTTGACCACCCTTGGTTTTGTGTATGCATTATACATCTGAGCACATTTTTTGTGCGGCAGAATGAAACCTCAGGTTTCTTGTAATGCCATTTATTTATTTATTTATTTATTTATTTATTTATTTATTTATTGCATTTATATACCACACCATTTTCCACTGGAACTCTAGGCGGTTTACAGAGTAGAAAAGATAAAAACAACGAGATAAAAATGACAATGTAAACAGGAAAGAGGGAGTATACCCTCGGCAAGAGGCAGTAGGGCATACAACAGACAAGGGGGAAAAACAGAAATGAGTTCAAAACTAGAAGAAAAGCAGCAATGGTTCAAAACTAGAAGAGAACAGTGATTTCTGGAAAGATAGGGGATCCTGGGTTTGTAATGAACACTGCTATGTTAGGGCTTGGAGGACAGAGAGGATTAATGATGAGTTAATAGTTCTGGCCTCTCCAATATACAGTAAAATACTAGAACTCAATATTATTTTTCCATCATTGTTTCCTTGCAAAGAATTCATGAGTTCACAAGGTCATACGCTCATTTTTAAGGGGTAAACTCATGTTTTATTTCAAATCAAGTTATTTAAAAAATAGAAACTTATAGCTGAAACCTTCTAATCAAATTGATTGTATTAACCCTGCCAAAATCTAAACTTCATTTGAAATCAAAAGAGATAAAGAAGTACCCAGAATACATAGTGGTTTATATTTTAGAAGCTCCATTATTTATTAGATCATAGTAGTATTTTTGTAGTTGTAAATTAGAAAGGTGTGTAGAGCATTTATGCCTATTTTAAATGTGTAGTACAGCACTGGTGGCTACTGTTTGCCGGCCTAAATATAATGGGGCTTCAGGGCTGTGAGTTTATTTGCCTGATATATCCCACACTTTATTTATGGGTGATTATTGTGGAACACCGAAGAATACTGAAATTAATTAAAAGACTGCAGAATATTTGAAATCTTAAAGGCCAAACTGCAATCTGCACTAAAAACACAATATCACATGTAATCCTCTCTGATTTTTACAGACTTCTCCTTTAAATTCCTTCATTACTCTCCAAGTGGAAGCCAGTGATAGGAAATATCTTGCACCATGACACAAAGCAATTTATTCTAAACATAACAGAAATAATAGTACTTACCATTCTGACGATAACACAAAATTAGATGTTATTTCTGTTATTAGATGCAATGAGAGACATGTAACAGTGGATTTATTTATTTATTTCAATTTTTATCCTGCCTGGCTAGTGCATCAGCACAACTCTGGGTGGCTTATAGATGGCAAGAAGACAGACATTACAATAAATAAACAGGATATAAAATAAAATAAAACAAAATAACTATCACCGTAATTGGCCACTGATGAGGATGTCATCAGTCTTATGTGGTGTAAGTTACAGCAACAAGGTTTCAGCTATTATGTAAAATTTGTACACATTTTACATAGAAGATGATAAAAAATATCAATATCTTAAAATGGACAGAGATGTTTTGGACACAGAAAGGGGACAGAAGTGTTTGTGTGATACTAGGAGTTAGGAGAGAAAGATAAAAATATTATATCACAGTTTTTTCAGAAGAATTAGTTGTACTCTAAAGTTTCTGCACATAACATTTACTGCTTGTTTAAACTGCATTTCAGACACCAATAAACTACATGAAGACACTGCTGCTCCCAGTTGTTCTTGTTGTTTTTTCAGTAATTGTTGTCAAGGTAGGTTATAGCTGGTTTTGTGCCTAGTTCATGTTTTGCTTGCCTTGTATATTGAAAGGATGCAGTTAAATTAAAGTTCACTGAGTGCTGGTTTAGTTCATGTTAACTAAAACAACATACAGAAGGGCATGCTTTTCATATACATGGGTGCTACTAGCATTGAGATCCCACAATCCGGAACCCCCCTTGGATGACTCCCAAATTGTGTTAGCACATCACAGGAAAAGGCACAACATTCATGGAAAAGTAAAGTGCTGTACCAGCCAGCCGATTGAAGTGATAGCTATGTATTGTCATTTTAATCTAGACTGTTTTTCAACTAAGTGGCAGTTAGTTGAACCAGTTAGACATTCCCTTGGGGGACACTGCTGCCAATGAAGTGATTGGACAGGTATGCTGCTTGCTAGATAGGCTGAAACAGCACTTACCTATTTTACTAATGAGTCCTATTTTTTTTATATAAAAATTGCATAGTTGAAGACAGGTTGGCAGTTTTGTTTGTCTCTTAATTGGCATTTTGGTATAAAATGTGGAGGTACGCTTAGCAGGCGTTGAACTTGGCAAAATGCATAATAACTATACCTTTTTTTAAAAAAGGAAGGCATAGCCAAGAAAGCACTAGGCGAAATGCAGAGTTGCATACAGAAGGCAGCTCGTGGTTCCTATACTCGGTTCACAGAGTTAAGAGAATGTATAGGCTAATTACTGTTACTGAGATATGCAGTATGACAGGGGAATCAAAAGGAAATGACATACCTTTGAGGGAGCAGTTCCAAGTTTCTTCTGCCTGATTTCAGGTAGTTTCCCCAACACTGGTCTGGAAGATACATTTCATAGTGTTTGTAGGCTGCTGCAAACTCTCTGGGGAGGGTTTTCAGGGGTATAATAAGGATTCGGGGGAGACAGATTGATTGTGTGAGCTCCTTTTCATTTTTGCAACAGTGGATTTCAGCTTGAGGTTGTCAAAGCAGAATTCTATTCAGGTACCCATGGCTAGTTCAATTTTGTCATTTCTGGAAACCATATTCTGCCTCGGCACTCTGCAGAGGGCTCACAGAGGGCCCCAAATGCCAAAACACATCCACATGTGCACATACACCCAACTGGATGTAGCACATGTCTACCGCCAAGTTTCAAAAAATTGGTACTTGGGGATGTTACACAGTGTAATGGGAGGACTGTGACATAGTTAAAAGGTGACTTGCCACACCCAGTGAATTCTGTGGTCTGCACTTTATCTTTTTTAGCATAAATGGGGAGGAAGCGAAGGACTTGGGGCCACAGAAACAGTTTTGATGAATCACATGGGGCTGTAGAATGGCACTTTGCCTGTCCTAGTCTACAGAAACTAACAGTGCAGTTGTGTACATGTCTACCCTAAACTCAGTCCAGCTAAGTTCAGTGGGGCTTTCTTTTGTGTTAAGTGAGTGTGGAATTATAATCTCCATGGGTTAACACATCTGTTGTCTTTAACATTTGTTCACAGGCATTTCAGTACATCATGGGTTACAGAAGAAGGTAAATATTTTAACACACACATACACACACACATACACACTGAATAATGAATTGCTGCCCAAAGAACTACAGCAATGCCTTGAATTACGAATGCCTTGAACTGCCAAAAAAAAAATTATGAAGGGAAATCTGCCAGGCTGCAGAGCTGTCAAAATGACCTGGCTGTTGGGCACACCAACAGCCAGGTGATTTTGACAGCTCTGCAGCCCAGCAGATTTCCCTTCGTAATTTAAATTTTTCGCACCCAGAAAGGAAGCAGGCAGCGGGGTCCATGCCTTTGGATCCCCACTACCCGCCTGCTAATCCTGGCTGCCCCGACCACTGAGGTCAGAGCAGCAAGGATCTGCTATTCAAAGACCTGTGTGCACCATGCAGAGAGCAGGCTGTGTGCGAGGATGTTTTAAAAACAACTGAAATTCTATTGTTTTAAAAACACCCCCACACACAGCCTGCTTGCATGGCACGCACAGGTCTTTGAAAAGCAGGTCCTTGCCACTCAAGACCTGCGGACACTATGCAAAGACCAGGCTGTGTGTCGGGGTGGGGGTGTTGTAACAGCGATCAAATTTTGGTCACTTTTAAAACACCTGTGCTTACAGCCAACTCTTTGCATGGTGCACGGTCTTTTAAAAGCAGATCCTCACTACTCCAACCCAGGATCGGAGTAGCAAGGATCAGCTTTTAAAAGACCAGCATGCGCCATGCAAAAAGCACCCTGGCTGCGGAGCTGTCAAAATCACCTGGCTGTCTTCCGGCCCGCTGACAGCCAGGTGATTTTTACAGCTTTTCTGTCAGTTTACTAACGTTTTTTCCCCCAAACACAGCAAAGGGGGGAAGCTTCCCATTGAAAACCAATTAATCGGTTCCTTTTGGGTGGGGGGCTTTTTTGACTTCCAGAGCGGAAGTGCGTTCGTATCGGAAACCACGTTTTGAATTACGAAAATTTTGAATGGCAAAAAATCTGTTGGAACAGATTAATTTTGTAATTCAAGGCATTAGCATTAGGTTTTACAATAGAGAGCCTTATACAGGTATAAGATGCCATGCTACTTTTGGAAACTAGGTTGGCTGATCTTAAATCCCATAAAAACTTGAAAGTTTATAGCTACTCGGAAGCAGTGAAGGAAAATCTAGAACGGTGATGGCAAACCTTTTAGAGACCGAGTGCCCAAACTGTGATTAAAAACCCACTAATTTTTCACAAAATGTCAATTTAGCAATTTAACCTGAATACAGGCAGCTGTGAAGGGGTGATGCTGGGTGCCCACAGAAAGGGCTCCGAGTGCCACCTTTGGCACCCATGCCTTAGGTTTGCTAGCACTGACCTAGAATCAAAAATTTGAGATTTGTGCAACTTTTATTCAACAAAACAGAAATACTTCAGTTATGTTGCAGGCTTCTTGATGACACCATGGTGATATTGCTATTATGAAACAGTGCAGATTTATTGACAGCTGGATAAAAAATGTCTCCAGTGAGTGGCAGAAACATGTAGCTGACCTTCTGGAGAAGGCTGACCTTTGAGATATTCAGCGGGTGGAGTCAGTTTAAAACACTTCCCCAGAAGAAATTGTTTTCACTTTCTGGTTGTCAAGAAATCATTGTCCAAACCACTGTTTCTGACGGCTTCTTTTCTTCCTTTAGCAATAGCCACTATCACCCTTTCTCTCCACTACTTTGATTCCTCAATTATTTCCTGGTAATGGAATGGAAGGAAGGTTTTTAGAAGAGACAAACAAGGAAAAACTAAAGAAATAAGAAGCTCTTGAGCCTGTTTAGTTAAAAAGATAAAATATCATCCTCCAGGTGGATGAAGTGACTTACAAGATCTGTCCTCCTTCATGGGGGAGACAAAAGACAGGAAGGTTTTCATCTTTGGATGCTGTGGGAAAAGTTAGCCCCCATAGCTACCATTTAGAGAGAGTTAGTGCATACCAGGGAAGTGAAGTTCAAGCAATTATCTTTCATGTAGTGCTTCAAATGGATTCATACTTGAGGTTTTGGTGAACAGACAGGTAAAAGAAAGTGCTTTTCCAACATCATTATTCAAACGCAATTTAAATATAAGCAAGTTGTCTGGCAGGACTGCAGTTACTTTGTATGCAAAGCTGCTGGCAAGTGCAAACCTTAATGCACTGCCAGTTTTCTGGATGTTCTTTTGAGCAGTGCTTCTCCAGAAAATTATAGTTAATCATCTCTTTTTTTACGGTACATCAGAGCATCTGTATGCATATTGGTGTGTACAGTATCTGGGTTGGTGCAGATTTACAGTTTTTTTAAGTAATGTAAGAGGTTGTATAAAATTAGTATATTGCAATATTTCAGTTTAATTTGCTAGTTAACTGCAGATGTAGTCCATAAATGATCAGTATAGGAAACATTGCTAAGCACAATATTTATGTTGGTGTTTTGTGTTTGTTCATTTGTTTATTTGTTTGCCTAGACAAGGGGATCATTTTATTCAAGGAGAGGTAAGAATCTCATCCTGTTTTATTTTAGTCACAGTTTATTGGAACTTCATCAAATGAATTAGAGAACATATTTTTAATTTGAGTGAAGTCAGAGCGGCTATAAATTAAATAATAGGAAGCATGGATAAGGATGAAATTGCAAAATATTTTTTTAAAGGAGATGTAAGGAAACAACTTGTTTTAGTGTTCTGAAAAATCGTGTTATTGAAAGCCAGTGGGAATCAAGATGCTCTTTTGCAACAAAATTAATTCACCCATTCAGACCTTGAACTTCAGAATGGTTGGTGGAACATGGATTTCTCTTCAGAAAGAAATCATATTCCCCTTTCTTATAGTAAAATTTAAGAAAGCTGGTATCCTAATCTGAGAAATAAATTGAGGTAAGAAAAATAGTAAGAATCCAAGTTCTGGTTAAACTGGAGGTAGAAGAAGCCATGTTTGCCTTATCTGTCATAAGCATAAGATTTTAGAAAAGTTAAGCACACGATTTTAGAAAAGTTATCTCGAGAGAACATGAGAAAGAAAGTATCATCAGCATTAACACATGAGTATTAATCTAGGTCAGTAATGGCGAACCTTTTAGAGACCAAATGCCCAAACTGCAATTCAAAACTCACTAATTTTTCACGAAGTGCCAGTAGAGCAATTTAACCTGAATACAGGTGGCTATGAAGGGGTGATGTTGAGTGCCCACAGAAAGGGCTCCACATGCCATCTTTGACACCTGTTCACCAACACTGATGTAGGTTAAAGGAAGGTTGGAATAATTTAGAGCAATGAAATAATACTTTAGAAAAACCCTGAAATTGTCACTGTCAATCCTTCTACTCCCTCCCATTGCAAATACATCAATCTTCAGTGTAAGCTGAGTTGTACCCATTTTAGTTTAAAAAAAGGGAGCAGCAGCAGTTGCAATAGAAATTCAGAGTCCTTTCTATTTTTTTCATTTCAGGGAATAGTCATACTTCATCAATCCTCTTTTCTCCTATTATTATTTCTATTCCAGCTTTCTTCCTACCCATCATCAAACTTTTTTTAAAAAAATTATGAACATGATTCCAAAGAACAGGATAAGCTAAAAAGGCAAACAGTATTTCTTACTGGCCATAAGAGATGGGCACGGAACGAACATTTCTTCGTTTCCGTTACCGTTTGTCATTTCCGTTACGTAACGAAACGACAAACGAAAATTGTGATGAAAATGCAATGAAACGAACAGAACCACGAAAATTGTGGTCGTTACGTTTCGTTTCCGTTAATGGTGACACACAATGAAATGAGCTGTTTTAAATGTTAAAAAACGCCCTGGACATCCGTAAAAACGCAGCGATAATGATTTATATTGTCTGATAATACCAACCAGGGGGGTTGGGGTCCTTAAAACATTTGTTTTTTGTCTCCTCCCATCGCGATGTATTTTTCTTTTCCCTTTAAAATGGATGTCGCACCAGCCACAAAATGGAGGCAAGCCATGTGATGGGATCATGTTCAACCAATAGCATGCCCAGGTTGCAGACTGGGTGGGCAGGTCTGGCAGCCACAGAGGGCATTAAAAGGTCTGGCAGCCCCCGTCCTCTTTGCAGTCTCTGGTGGGAGTTAGGGTGGGATTGCTGTCTCTGCGACTCTAGCTTCAGTCCTGCAGCCTCCCTGTGTGCGTGCATGCTGCGTACCTCTCGGTGAGTACCCTCCCCTGCCCTGCAGTGCAGTCACTCTGCGGCTGTCTTGCACCCTGGGCAACGCCCGCCGCTGCCTTTGCAGCCTCCCTGCATAGCTAGTCTATACTGTGTCTCTGCCACCATCCATTTTTTTTAGTGTTTTCCCTCTGGTCTGGGGCGTTGGGGGATGCCTGCGCACGGAAATGCTTTAAAAATTGCGCAAAAAGCGGGTAGAAACGGCAAACGAAAAAACAAAAAAAGGTAACAAAATTTTTCAAAAAATTCGCAACAAACGGAAACGAACCGAAACAGACCTCTCAACGACAAACGAAAAACCAAAACGCCATTTTTTAGTTTCGTGCCCATCTCTACTGGCCATAATCTTTTTGGCAATTTACCCAGACGTAAATGAAATTGTGTAAGTCGAAAGCAGTGAAATGTTGCTAATTAATGAGATTAACGAGTCTTTTGAAGTGCATTTATTTTGTTTTTGTTTTTTCTTTTCAGATCGTATACCATGCATTGCAACTTATGTTTTTTATGGTTCTTGCTTTTTTAATTATGAGACTAAAGCTTTTTCTAACACCTCATATGTGCATCATGGCATCTTTGATATGTTCAAAACAGGTAAGTTGCAGTTCATTTGTCATGCTACCTGATACAGCAGAAATACATCTACAGCTAATAAAAGTTTCTCCATCTGCTAAGTGGTAATCACACATTATTTTGTTATGAAATTGCAAACATTTGGTGTTATGTACTGGCTGAAATCCAGCAGTGTAATTTATGCTGCTTAAAGCTGGTGATGTCATCAACCATGGCATTTTTTTAAAATTTCCAAGCTGCCTTGCCCCTTTAAAATCTTGAAACTCCCTTGGTATCTGTTTCATTGTGAAGAAGCATCATTGCTGGAGGCTACAGGATATAGAGAGGTCTTTAATTTCTAAACATCTAAACATCTGCTGCAGCTGGTGATATTATCAGCTTCATGGCATGTAAATTACACTGCTGCAATTGTGTGTGTGTGTGCAAGTGTGCGTGTATGCATGAACACACACACACAAAAGGCAATATTCTACGAAAATACTGTGAGTTGATTAAAAATGTACATCTTATAATACATAAATAGTCATCAATACTACTTGAAGGATATCTGCCAATAAAATAACATTAAAATGTCTATCACTTCTCCAAGTAATAGTTTTAGTGCTTAAAATCAAAATACATTTTTGCCTCAAAGAATGAATAAACAGAATTGATGGGTAGAATAAGATTTCTGCAGGTGAACCAGAATCTGTGCTGAAGAGCTGGAAGAGTGCTAGCAAATTTAGCTTCCATTAATAGGAATTATCATAGGATGTACAAATGAAATATTGTTCATTTCAGGTATCCAGTCTTCAGGGAGACTGGTTTTTCACTGCGATCTCTGCATTACACTTTTATATCTGTGCTTTGGCAATTGCTCTACCTTCTGTCCTTTAATGCTACTTTGTCTGTCACTGCAGTCTCAGAGAGCTGGAACTTATGTGATGTAATTGCTTTTCAAATTACAGAAGACAATTTTCATATATTTTTCTTCCAATTTTTATTATTCATTTTCTTTATTCTTACTGTTATGTTTCAGACTTTGTTATATTTTTTACTGTCCCTCCAGGACCTGTGGTTTTATTTGAGCGCTGTTTGGATTGTGGTGGAAAAATTACCATCACTGGTGGATGCACATAGTGCCCTTTCTGTTTAGGCAAACAACACAGTTCCATTGCTTGGACAGACAGTAAAACTTTTCCTGCTCTGATGAAGCAGTCAAAGTCCTGTTTACCTGAGAAGCTTCCTCTGTTGTTTACAGTCCCCTGACAGTGTCTGTCATTGGGAAGTCTCTTGGTCTCCTTGAAGTCCTTTTATCTTTTATTTCAGCTTCCGTTATGTTGTTTTCATTGCCCATGTCAACATTTGCATTGGTATTGTTCTTTGAGTTCTCACATCATTGCCAGAAAATCCATATTTCAGGTGAGCCATATAAATTAGCTTTATTGCTGATACTCTAGAGTTGGAGATGATGACCAATTAGAGATTCTTTATAGTTGTTGAGAGTTTTTCAGGCTGTTTGGCCATGTTCTGGAAATTTTTCTTCCTGACATTTCACCAGACTCTGTGGCTGGCGTCTTCAGAGGGCAAGCAGCTCTAGGAACTAGGAGTTCTCTCTGTGCTCTGGGTTATAAAGTAAGTGAGACTGTGGGGTTTTTGAAGTTATGGGAAAGAGGAAACTTGTCCTATGCAGGAGAATAGCTGCTAGTCATTGTATTGTGATGAAGGGATTAAGAAGTTTCAATGCAATCAGGGGTAGCAGAGATCCTTCTGTCTAGTTGATCAGTGTTGTTAGCTGTTCTATTGTGTGAACTAATCACTGTTGCTTGTGGCTAGGTGGGAATCATTGAGCTTTGACCTTTTGCACTCTGTAGTTTTCAGTACTGGAAGCCAGGCTTTGTTGATTTTTAGACTTTCTTCTTTTTTGTTTAACTTCCTTATATTATGTTTATGGATTTCAGTGGCTTCCCTGTGTAGTCTGACATAGTGATTGGTAGTGTTGTGCAGTACCTCTGTGCCCTGGAAGAGGATTTCATGTGCAGTTTGTTTCAGGGTGTGTTCTGCTACTGCTGATTTTTCTGGTTGTTTTAGTCTGTGGTGTCTTACATGTTCTTTGATTCTGGACTGGATGCTGCACTTTGTGGTCCCAATATATACCTGGCCACAACTACAAGGCATCCAGTATGCAATTGCGAGTGGGTTCCCTTTGTCCTTTGCTGACAGTAACCTCTCTTGTATTTTTGTGAAGAGTATATTGTTTGTAGGTTGTGTTTTTCCAACACTTTGTCCATGCAGTCCGTCACTCCTTTTATGTATGGCAGAAATACTTTGTTTGTTGGAGGCTGTTTTCCTTCTTCAGTTTGGTCTTGTTTTTTCGGTTTGATGGTTCTTTTGATTTTGTTCTTGCAATAGCCATTTGCCTGTAGGTCCCAATTCAGGTGGCTATGTTCAGTTCTGAGGAATTCAGCTTCACAGTTTCGGTTTGCATGGTCTACAAGTGTTGTGATTATGCCTCTTTTTTGTCATGGGTGGTGGTTGGAATTTTTATGTAGGTACTGATCTGTGTGGGTGGGTTTTCTTGTTGACCTTGTGTCCTAATTGGAGGTCCGGTTTGCGTATGACCATGACATCTAAGAATGGGAGTTTCCCCTCTGTTCCCTTTTCCATGGTGAATTGTATATTTGAGTGGATATTGTTAAGGTAGTTTAGAAATTCTTCCAGTTTATCTTAACCATAGCTCCAAATTGCAAATGTGTCATCCATGTACCAGAACCAGACTGTGGGTGCAAAAGGGTACCACATCCAGAGCTTGTTTTTTTAAAAATGTTCCATGTAAAATTTTGCTATTACTGGGCTGAGAGGGCTCCCCAAGGCAACTTATCTGTCTGTTCATAGAAGTCATTCTCCCACTGGAAGTAGCTGGTCTTTAGACAATGTTGGAATATGGCCTTAATGTCTTCTGGGAAGATCACATTAGAACAGCTAATGACACCCATCAACAACACAGAAGGATCACTGCTAGCCCTAATTGCATTGAAAATTCTTAATCCCTTCATCACAATACAATTACTTGCACCTATTCTCCTGCATAGGACAAGTTTCCTCTTTCCCAAAACTCACTCACAGTCTCACTCAATCACAGTCTCACTCACTTTATAACCCAGAGCACAGAGAGAACTCCTAGTTCCCTGAGCTCCTTGCCCTCTGAAGATGCCAGCCACAGAGTCTGGTGAAACGTCGGGAAAAAAAAACTCCCAGAACATGGCCAAACAGCCCAAAAAACTCACAACTATCAGATCCTGGCTGTGAAAGCCTCGAGAATACAGAGATTCTTGACTTACATCTTTGCTTTCTCTGCCAGTTTAATGCCAGCTTCCTTCTTAAATCCAAAACCACTAGCTGAGCACTTAAGAATACCACATCCAAGTGTTCTCAGTTGGTGCCAGTGATGCCTCACTTGGTCATCATCATACTTCTAAATATAGTGCATATTCCCTCTTGTTTTACCATTTTCAACACCTTCAGAGGAAAATTATTAGGAAGAATCTTACTAATGTCACCACCCTTGTTTGCATTCACCATCTCAGTATGGTCACAACCATTCTTTGACATGGAGTCCACATTACACAGATCCTCCAGTTATGATCAGCATCAACATCCAGCTGTTCCCCATGATTAAATTCACTTTAATTCTATCACCCTCTGCTATATTTCCATTAGTCGTTAATACATTATTGTTCCCAGATACATAGGTATAATGAATTTTTCAACTTTCCATTTGCCACTTCCCACTTGGCAGGAGCAGTTGATTGGAATCATGCATGGGTCCCCAGTTTCATTCTTCATCTTGGTCTCAAATATACATCAGTATCATTATCAAACACTGCATTCTCACATCAGTAGTCTGGTTCCAAGAAGAGGCCTTCCTCTTTAGCACAAAGGTCCAAAGAACAACTTCTTAATATTATGGTTTCATTGTTGAATGTGTGTCTTTTTTATCTACAGTATAAACATTTATCTGATAGCATTGTTTTTCCTCCATTCTCTAAAACAACATTACTTGCCATGCCTTGGATCATGCCTTTAATTCTTTCAAAGTTAACGAAGCTTATATTTAAAGCTTTTAGCTATAGCTTCCTTGGATCTATTTACATATAAAGAATGCATCTTAATTGCCATTGCTGTGGCTCAGAGGGCAGTTGCCTTTACTTGATTTGGTTCCATAAAACATGATATTTGTTTTTCACTGAATGTCATCTTTTCATATTTTGCCCTGGGATTATTTCTTCCACCTTTTTTCAGTGTCGACTAACATGTATGCAGACATTGTACATTATGGACATGTAAAGAAGATTCTGGCATTTTATAAAAATCATATGGCACCATTTAGAAAATCTTTATACCTTTTAATACAATTTCATCCCTAAGAAAGTCTTTGTTGGCCTAACAACTTGTGAAATGATTGGTCAGGACTGTAACTTGGATGTGTCAGCTTTCCAGAGCAGCTAGACTGTGCCTCGGAGCTACTCTACCAAAGCAGCAACCATTCACCTGAGTTCCTTAAAGTAGTTTCTTTTATCAATTATGTTGGGCTTGCCACAATCAACCTTGATTTGCCAGTATTAACACCAGATCTCCCAAGGATGCTTCTTTGACGGGCAGTTCTCTCCACCTTTCTCCAGTAATCACATATCTGTAATCACTTTTTTTTGCAAATAAGTTTTTTAGTCTCATATGGTATACACAGACCATGATGAAGATTTTTCTTTGAGTATTCATTATGCATTTACATGACTCAACCTTCTTTCCATTTTCAATACTTGCAATTGTTTATTGTTTGCTACTGTGTCATCCAAATTTTGAACCGAGGAACTGCTTTCTCATTCATGCACTGTAGATAGATAAACAGCTGTTCCCCAAACTCTGTCCTGGAAGCTCTAAGCCATGCAGCTATGCAAGCAGACACTTTATATGTGTGTATGCACAGAGGACCATTTGTGGAACAATATTTATAGTTAATTAACTTGGGTTTTCTCAGTTTGCCATTTTAATGAGTTTTGGAAGACATACAGTTTAGTTCCTGAAAGGAATGAGTCACCAAAGTAATAACTCTGGATCTCAAAAGTTTCCCTACAGACTGTTCTGGTGTTGTTCCACTCCCTTGGAAGAGCAGGTGGGCAGCTTTGGAGTATTCCTGAATTCACAACTCTCTCTAATGGTCCAGGGGGCCACATTGGTTCCAAAAGCAAAACAAATTGTGCTGTTTATATACCACCCCATTGCGCTTAAAGCACACACTGGGTGGTTTACAGTTTAATTGTTCAGGCTATACATTGTTCCCCCTCCCTAGCAAGCTGGGTGCTCAATTTACTAACCTTGGAAGAATAAAAGTGCCCTTTATCAGCTTTGCTGTGTCTCCAGTTTCCTGCATGAGGATAACTACCGTATATACTCGAGTATAAGTCGACCCAAGTATAATTTAAACCCCCAAAACTGGGAAAATTTATTGATTCAAGTATAAGCCTAGGGTGGGAAATGCAGCAGGGCCTGGCAACTTCTCCTTTGTGAGCTAGGTGTATGTGTGATGTTTAAAATGACTTTTAGCCACCGAGGCAAGTGCTTGAGTTGGTGGCTAAAAGTCATTTTAAACATTGTTTTAAAATGACCTTTTAAAGTCATTTTAAACATGGGGGGTCATGAGAAGTGGCGCACAATGTTTAAAATGACTTTTAGCCACTGACCCAAACTTGCCTCAGTGGCTAAAAGTACTGACCCGCATATAAGCCAAGGACCCCTTTTTTCAGCCCAAAATTAGGGCTGAAAAACTAGGCTTATACTCGAGTATATACAGTAACTATTGTGATCAATGTCTGGATGCCATAATACATTACCTTAATCCATTGTATGCTGACTATAAATTCAAGTTGAAAAGTTCATTTAATGTAAAATTGACAGAACTCTGATAGTTTATATAATAAGAGGTGTATTGCACTAATTTGAAAAGAATGCTCTTGGTTTCCCAATTTACTTAGAAATTAAGTTCATGGTGTTAGTGCTTAGCTGTAAATCCCTAAGTAGTTTTGGATCCAAATACTGTACCTTTAAGTATCAGTCAGTCAAACAAAGCATACAGGCAATAATACACACACATACAAGGAATATGTGCCCAATTAAAATTCCATGGGTGCTAAAATACAGAGCAAAACATGGTATGGCAAGAGACAAAATAACATATGTCTGTTTAAAGGTATTTGACCATCAGCCATGAAACTCTCACCTACCTGGGGATAGTCATCCTCGTCCTAAGAGTGCGAAACAAAAGACCCTGTTGGGAATTGTAACCTGTGTCACTGGACCAATAGATTAATGTATATGGCAATCTGCCAAGTGTGAACTTTCTTGCTGACAGCAAATTATGCAGAATGCCGCCTCTGATCGACCAGGAAATCTGACAAGAAATCGCTCCAGGCCTTTAAATATCATTTTCTTCCTATATGAGCCTGCTAATGTGTTGCGTATATACAGTGAGAGTCCTTACTTGTGCTGGCATGCCAACTTTGGAATAGCCTTCTGAGAAATATTTGATACCTACACTCTACTTTGAAGATAGCAGTTTAAAAAATATATATCCAGAAATTTAATTTTGTAGACTACAGTCCTGTTGGCTTATACATGTGCATATGTTGTAGTGAATACTTTTTCTGGCTGTTTATTATGACTAAATTGTCCTCTGGTTTGGTAATTGCTGATACACATTGTTTGCTGAAGTAGGATTTTTGCTGTATAATTGAACATTGTTTATATACAGCAGTTCTTAAATGACTGATGTAGTATCATTTTACTCTTTTCAATTTAAGATTTTTCTTGCTTTATTAGTATTTTACATTGTACACCACTATGGAATCTATCTTTCTGCTAGAAGAGGATTCAGATATTTTAAAAAATAGATTGAAAAATATTGTTAATGGTATTAAGCTGATGCTGAATGATCATGGGAGTTATATGATTAGAATATATAACACCAGTTCTGTTTGTAGCTGCATTGGTTGCCAGTATGCATTTAATCCTGGTTTGAAGTGCTAAACTATGAGCTATAAAGTTCTAAACACCTTTGGACCTACATATTACTTGAAAGACGGTCACATCCATATGACACTGATAAGCGCAAGAATTGCTTGTGGAGGCCTATATCACATGTTAGCCCCTAAAATCAGTTAGATAAGACAAGATGGAAAGAGCATTTTCTCTGTGGCCTAGTCATTATAGAATGCCTCCCTTCATGATTTTTATTAAAAAGGGATTAAAGAGCTGATTGTTTTAGGTTGCTCCTTACTGAAGCTGGTATTTTGTAATGTTGTGATTGTTGGTGCAGATAAATCAGTGTTGTTGCATTTTAAGTCAATTAATTACACTGTATTTCATTTTCTTATTTTCCCATCTTTTTGGGGGGGGGAGAGAGACTTGACCTCAAAACTTGTAGATGTATTTTAAGTAAATATAAATAAATGTGGTTATCATGTTCTAGTTTCTAAGATTCTTTTATATGATGTGATTAAACTTTTCAAAAATGTGTTGGGGGGAAAGTGTAGATGGTTGGTAAAGTTAATGCTTTTCCATTCCCTTGCCTAGCTGTTTGGATGGGTCTTCCAAAAAATCCAGCCTGCAACATTTGTCATTGCAATTTTAGCAATGATGTCGTTTGAAGGAATAGCAAATATTCAAAAGGAATGGAAGATTAAGGGACAATTTAACAACATGCCTCAGGAGGAACTGTTATTGTGGATAAAAGCAAATACCAAACCAGGTAACCCACCCACCCACCGCATAAGCACGCACACACAAACAAACATAATCTTGAGTTTTTTGCAAATTCAGACAGAAGGATCATGCTCTTGAACATTTTTCTTCTTTTTTTTACTACAATTATCATATAAGACTAAGAATTAAAAGTAGCCCAAGCTAGAGTAGATTTATTAAATCAGTTGCTGATAAAGATAGGTGCAAATCGATTTGGCTTGTTTGACAAAGTTTGCTAGTCCAGCACCATAGGTACTGCAAATTTCTTCCCCACACCCCTCGGCCACATTCACAACTCTGCACACCACCCACGTCCTCCATCAATACTCCAGTCCAGGCAAGAGCTCAGGCTACCCTTCCCCGCCTCCTCCAGCAGCTGATCATTCATTAGAATCCCCACCCTGTCTCTGTGCTGATGAATTTTGCCAATCTGAGCTGAATCAATTCATGCCCATCTCTAGTTGCAGATTACAGTCATTATTCGTGCTTATGCAAGTAGAATGAATCAAATGGGTTTTCTCAAATTGGGACTAACAATTGGATTTAAAACCGTAAGATTTTTTTGTAAATATGGTCTGCAAATTACTTTAAGAATACTCACATATGTACTATATCCAGGAAGCTTATATGTGTATTTAATAAAATTAGTAGAAGTGAATATTACTTTAGATTTGCCTCTAGAAATGAAATAGCAATTTTGAAATAGCTTTCAAATACAGTGGTACCTCAATTTATGAATTTAATCCGTTCTGAATGCATGCTCTTAAGTCCAACTACTCTTAAGTCGGGGCACCTATCTAAAAATTGAAAAAAATAAGTTAAAGAATAAAAAAATGGGGAAAAAATTGTTAGTCAAGCAGACCATATCTAAAATTTGTAAGGCAGCAGTTAAAACGCCAACAGTATTCTGCTCTTAAGTTGAATTGCTCTTAAGTCGAGCTGCTCTTAACTCGGGGTACCACTGTAGTACTTTTATGTACCTTAAAGGGTTCTTTTTTTCCCTCTAAAGCAGTGGGTTTTTTAAAACAACCTTATTTTTTAGAGTGCTTTTTCTAGTTATTCAAAGATTTTTAGATACTTTAAAAATCTATTTCAGATGCAGTTTTTGCAGGCACGATGCCTATAATGGCAAGTGTAAAATTATCTACCCTTCGACCAGTTGTGAATCATCCACATTATGAAGATTCAGGATTACGGTAAGTCTTCTCATTTATATTTTAATTTAGCTATACACTGCCAGAATGTTTATTGACTGTTTATCTGAATTACACGAGTCGAGTTTTGCATAGTCTGGCCTTGTTAGGGAATTTCTGCAGATCCCACCACAAGTACAGTGCTTTATACTGTTATCTCTTTGCTGTTCGCTTCTCCCCTTATTATTTGTGAGCTACTGTGAAAATATACAAGCATAAAGGTAACACACCTTGTCCTTTGTTTTGTTTTTTGCCTTACTAGCTTCCGACCTTCACTGTTATTCTTATTTTTTTGTCTATTCCTATGTTTTCACAGCTTATATGGGCTTTAACTTTATTGGTAAGATGGTGTCTAGCAGGGTTTGCCTGTCTCTGTCTTGGTCACTCACTATTTGATTGGACAGAGGCTATTTATTTTTATTTATTTTTAGTATGTTTTATTTTTATTTGGCCAATCCTCCTAACTCTGCTACTGTCAGGGAGGGTGAGGATTGCCTCCTACCTTAGCTGGGTTGTGAGCATTTCCCTTTTGGAGCTGCCCATTTGGAGATGTCTCCATGCCGCTTTTTAGTCATCCCAGGTGGTTCGTTGAAGGGTGGTGTTTCCCTCTTTTTCACCGTGCGTTTGTTGGAGTGGAGGACAGACGAGAGGCCTGAGCAGAGGATGGACTTGGATGGATGAGATGACGAGGTCATGGGTGACAAGGTTGCAGTTCTTCAGTGTTTTCCCCCTGGTTGTCTCGGGTGTTGTGACAGCGTTGGCAGTGATGGTGGCGGCTCTTTGCCTTACCTTCATCTGTCCTGGCTTCACTGTGAGCTCCCCCTCTCCTGTGGGAGGCCTTTGTGTGGGGGCGTCTGTGGGGAGGTGGCTGGAGGCTGGGTCGCACGCTAGAGACTCATGCCAGAGATTCTGGTCTCCTACGCCGGTTTACCTGCTTTCCTGGCTCTCTATCCTGACCTTCCATTCTCTCCCATCTCGCTTGGCTTGGCCAGGTGTCAGGTATGGGGGCCTCTGGACGACAGTGAAGATGGCAGTGGCAGTGGCTTGTCCATCCCGCTACTTGATTGGAAGGAGGCTTTTTCCATCCTCTTGAATGCCCCTTGGACTTGGTGCTGGGACTTCTGCACCATGGTGACAGTTCCTCTTCTGCTGGTCTGGCCCAGTCGTTGGCTGTTCCTCTTTCTCCAGCCTACTGCATTTGTTGGTGGTGGTCTCTTCTGCCTTTCACCTTCAGCAGGGCCCATTACAGGCTCCCAATCCGTATCCCGGGTGAACTTGAGACAGGGGGCTACTATTCGGCTGCAGTTCATTCTCTGATTAGGTGGTATGTAAGGGCTATTAGGGCAGCCAAAAAAACTTATTACACCCAGATAATTGGTGCAGCCAGGCAGAACTGTTCCAGTTGTTCCGTGAACTCACCAATCCTTGTCAGCCAGGGCCTCCTCATAGTGATTTCACTAGTGAGTTGTTTGCAGCCCACTTTAGATCTAAAATAGAGGCCATCCAGTTGGATCTGGGCTCCAGTTGCAGAGGTTCTGGCCATTCCCAGTGCAGCACCCCCTCAGTCTCAATTTGTTCAGTTTGGCTCCGTAACATCAGATGTGGCCTCCAGGGCTCTGGTGGCTTCTCCATTTGATCAAAATCACGGGGGCAGCATGCTGGAATGGGCTTGGTCAATTATTAATGCTTCCTTTAGAGATGCGATATTCCCTTCCTGTTTGAAGGAGACGGTGGTGAAGCCTATTTTTAAAGGACCTAGGTTGGTGTGGGACGATTTGTCCAACTATCATTGCAATAGTCATTGTTTCTTTTTGAGGGCAAGGTGGTTGAGTGCGTCATTGCCAGATGACTCCAGATGTTCCTGGAGGAAGATAATATCCTGGATCCAGTCCAGTCTGGGTTTCGGCCGCACCATGGGACTGAGATAGTCCTGATCACGCTGCAAGATGACCTTCTGAGGGGGCTGATGGGTTGCTCTACCTTGTTGGTCCTTTTCAATCTCTCTCCAGCTTTTGATACCATAGAACACGGTATCCTCCTGTACAGGCTTTCAGGGGTGGGAATTGGTGGTTCAGTTCAGTGTCACTAGTATGCCCCGATTTATCTCCTTTCCGCCTGGAATCAGAGAAGCTGTGTCTTTTGTACACTAATGTCAGTTGTCAGTAATGGGCTAAATGAGGGCAAGGAGATTCACTGTAATCCAGGTCACATTTAGTGTAGAGTCGTTCCCATTTCAACCACAGCACCATTGACATCTCCCTCTTCCTTGATACGAGTTATGTTTGGTACCATATAGAACCTTGCTTTTCAGGGAGGCATATGGCAACCTTTTAATTTTCTTTTCTTTTTTTTCCACCCGCGATGCCTCTTGCTGAGGATTCTCCCTCTTTATTTATTAGTTTTACTATCTGTTGTTTACTGTGTGTTTTATTCTTGTTTGTAAACCGCCCAGAGTTCCCATTGGAAGATGGTCGGTATAAAAATGCAACAAATAAATAATAAATAAATAATAAACTTAATACTAATTCACTTACCACCTTGCGCTGTTAATTCAACTACATTGGGATCCTTCATCATCCTCATAGCTATCAGTTGTTCATAATAGCTTTAATTTTGTGTGGAGAGCATCTCAGTGAGCCAGTCGTCTTTTCTTATGCAGTCTCTAATTGTGAGTCTGATGTGGCTTCTGGACATTCTGTTGCCTTGACAGTGCACACTGAGGTCTCACCACCAAATTCACTTGTTAGGAATCAATATTCTCCTTCCTCATCACAGAATTACTCATTCCAAGGTGGTCTCCAGATATTTTAGCAAGCATGAAGAACCTCCTAAAGGCAGTCTTTTCACTAGTTTGCAGTTGGAACAATGAGTCAGTGATGCTTCTGATGTTGTCCTCTCTTACTTAAGACCCTAAATAACACTTAGTGGCATAAACTATCCTCCCCACTTGTCATTTCCTGATAGGGAAAGGTACTCTGGCAGAGATCTGGATGAAGCTTATATGTTTCTCACTAAGTGTCCTGCTCCTAACTCTCGTTGCTTAGATACATTTGAAAAAAGCCTTGTCCATGCTCTTGGCATGGAAAGTTGATATTTAGATTCCCTTGTCAGAAAGCTTATTCTGAAGCTGTCTTAGTCCTGAAGATTGCCAAACAACAGACTTACATATATGGGAAGGTATCATTTACCCCTTTGGCATGAAATTGCCAGCCTGTTTATATTCTTCTTGAGGGCGGGGGGAGGCTTTTTCTTTAGTGAAGATTGCAGTCCCTCAACAAAAGATCACAAAGATATTTTGCAGAAAGTATGTCAAACACTTTTAATGGGTGCTGTTGATTTAAGATGACACTCTTGTCTCAGCTCCATTTTGCATTGTTTCAGGATTATCATATAAGGGTGAAAGGATATCTTTTGACAGCCTCTGTTTGTTTACTACAAAGACAAATGTGAAATTGGACAATGGAGACAGGTCTTCCACCTTGGCTCACATATTGGAGTTCTGCCTCCTTAATCACAGCCCTGTCTATCCAGGAGGTCTAGATTTTTCAACAGTTGTAAGTAGCAAACTTTAGTTTAGACAACTACAGCCAATATTCCTCAACCAAGAAAACCTTCTCTATCTCCTACTACATACAACTCCCCTTCCTCTTAGCTTACAGGTTTGTTCATCTTGATGTTTAGCAGAACATCATATCAAATTGAGTGGTCTTTTCCATTATCCACTGGGTTTATTCACTAGAAATCAACCATTATCTTCCTTTCTTCATGTTTTGTTACACTTTTCTTTAGCATCTCTACTGAAGAGACATCAGCCAGTAGAACCACATCAACGGTTCACTGGAAGTTACTCTTTGTGCTTCAGAGTAGCAACATTGTCTTTCCCCAGCTCTCAACTTAAGATATGACAACAACTATGTAACAACAAAGCACTTTAGAATGGCTGTTTGTAATTCTCTTCTCAATTTTAATATAGCCATCCATCTATTGCATTGCAAGCAGTTCTGTTTGCTGCTATCAGCTTCACCCAATAACCTATTGTGCCCTCAGCCTTTCAGCTCCAAAAGTCTTTATTGAATCCAGTAAAATAGTTATTGCAACAGTCTTAAGGAAAAGAGACTCAGTTTTATTTCCTTACATGAAATATTAATTGGTTATTGTCCCTACTGCTTTTCAAATCACCATCAATAATCCCTCCATTGTTTTGTTAAATGAAGAGGGAGTTTCAAAACACTTCTTAGACTCACACTCAAGCTTTTGGTCTTGTCTTGGTGTATTTGCCGCAGCATTTGTTCCATAGCATGTGGCTGGCAGGACAGATAATTAGGAAATAAGCAGATCACTTCATATAATACACAGGTGGGAGATTTACCCTCAGCTCTCCTCAGCTGACAGTTTGAGATGTTGCATTGAACTTGAACCAGTGCTTTCACTTTGACAGACATGCAACTGGAATCTCCAGCAGCACAGCCGTGGACTAGACATCTCTCATAGGTTTCTATGAGATACATTTGTCCTCTGCTAGCAGGACAGGAGCTTGTGTATATTTGCACCCTTCATCTGATCACCAGGATCATCTTTAAATGTCACTGAGAAACACTGCTTCTATCATCAATGTCCTGATAGTTTCATAGTGGCAGAAATAGCTGTGGCTTCTGCTCCTGTCTTGTCAGATTTTCTGTCAACTACCTCTCTGGTCTAATGTTATCTCAAGAGAATCAGCATCAATTATCCCCATTGGACATCCCCACTCACAAACTTGTGGCATGGAGGAGCAAATCCTAGACAAAATGACACAGGTGATTCAAGCTGCAAGAAAACCATCACTCCTATAACTACAAATGGCATATTCTATTCTTTTGCCACATTCCATCTTATTTCACATTCTGGTTTACATTCTTCATTTTTCACATTATGGAAATTTTTCAAATACTGAGTGATACATCTATTTACAACACATGCCTACTGTTATCAAGCTAGAGCCTCTCTTTAATATCTACTCAGCTCAAGAGGTCTCCTTTGGAGCATTAGCTATTTCATCTTTGGACCCACTGCCAGCCAAAATAGCTTTCCCTGTAGCCACTACCAAAAACACTCCATATAAGAGAAACCTTTATATTGAGGGTGGCTAACTTATAATTGTGTTAACACAAGAATAAAGTTTATTTTGCCCTGGTCTTTGTTTTTTATCTCCCCCCCCCGACCTTTCACCTCATCCAGGGCATTGCTCTGCCAGTCTTTTCTATTACCTTCATTGATGATAGAAAATGTTGCATACATTCCATGCAGACATATGCATTTTATGTTCAGAGAACAGCTGAGTTTAGAAAGACCACACTTTTTGATTCATTCTGGCCATTAAAAAGTGATTCCTAATATCTTCCTAGTACCTAGTCTAATAGATTTGGAGATTACCACATGAGAACATAAGTTGCTTAAGACTTTCTCACCAGCTGCTCCACCAGTGCAGGAGCCAGTATTACTGCTTTTTTGAATGAAGTTTTCCTGCCTGAACTGTACCAAGCAGAAATTAGATTTCAGCCACTGATCATCATTCAACATTGTCGCATAGGAGCCTCATGGTTGACTCAGCCTTCCATCCTTCCGAGGTTGGTAAAATGAGTACCCAGCTTGCGGTGGGGGGGGGGGATGTGTAGCCTACATAATTAAATTGTAAACTGTCCAGAGAGTGCTGTAAGCACTATGGGGTAGCAGTATATAAGCAGAAGCAGAACGTAGACGCCAAGTCACGGAGGGGTGCTTCTCCTGGAAAAGTAGATGCCTCTGTTATTCTCCTATCCTTTCAGATTTTTACATGCTTGTTTATATATGTCACGGAAGGACTTCATTGCCCGTTGCATGTTGACTAGCAGGGAATCTCAGTTTATTATTCCAGAAGGGTAAATGTCTCTTATTTGGCATGAAAACTGGTAACTGGGGCTGGTCATAGGGATCACATGACCCCCCCCCCTTTATAGCAGCTCAGCTGGTTGTTGATCCATTTCTGGGCAGAATTCCAAGTCCTGGTTCTACGCAGTTAAGCTCTAAATGGCTTCGAATGCAAGCTCTTTCAAGGACTACATCTCCCTTTATGAGCCTGCTGGAGTATTAAAGTCATCGGGAGAGGCCTTTCTCTCAGTCCTGACGTCTTCACAGGATTGTTGCAGAAATGGGAGAGGGCCTTCTTGTTGCGGCTCCCAGATTTGAGAACTCCCTCCCACAGAAGGCCAGGCTTCTGTCTTTACTATCCTTCTGCAACCAGGTGAAGGCCTTTGTCTTCAGACAAGTTTTTCCTCAGTGACTGGCTCACTGAAAGAAATTTTAAATGGATGGTTGTGCCTTATTTCTTTGAACATTTTTGGTGTTGCTTTTGTTTCCCATTTTTAGTGTGGTATTGCTTGATTTTTAAAGCATTTGTATCATTACTGTTTTTAGCTTTAATATTGTCTTATAGTGTGATGTAAGCTACCCTGGTCCTAAAACTCAAAGCAGGGCTCCTCAAACTAAAGAATATTTTAAATAAATAAATAAACAAATAAATAGTCCTATGGTTGCTTTGTATTCATGGATGCATTTCTGACAATTATTTATTGTTTGAGTTTCAGCTACCATTCTCTTTGTCTTTCATTTCCTTTGGTTCTCCTCTTACTAATTTTGTTTATTGTCCAATGATTTTAATAGACAGGTGTAACCACCACTTTACCTTTTAAGTCTATTTTGCACCTCTAATTGAAGTACCATACATTGTTTATAAAAATGTGTGCCAGAATAAATGAGCTATTTCCAGGATGCTGCAGCTTTTCTTGTCACTTTGCTTCAGTTATTAAATATATATTATTTGCATAAATTATTTTTCCTGACTGGTTGATATTTCTCTTCTCCAAAGGGCAAGAACAAAAATTGTTTATTCCATGTATAGTCGGAAACCAGCAAAAGAAGTGAAAAAGAATTTAGTAAAGATGGGAGTGAATTATTACATTTTAGAAGATTCTTGGTGCCTCAAGCGAAGTGGGTGAGTAACCAGTGGGCGGTCTTGCAAACGGTCCTAAAATTATCAAGGGATGGAACATCATCTGTACAAAAACAGGATAAGATGTAGCATGGAGAGCCTACTATCAATGCCCTTAGAAACATATCTTCATCGTTTTTGAAAAATTAAGAGGGTTTGTAGGTATGCCTTTGAAATACAGTGGTGCCTTGTATAATTCGTTCCAAATGAAATTGGAACAAAATTTCCCATAGGAATGCTTTGATTCCCTAATCGCGACCGTTTTTGTGTTGTACAGATTTGCCCCATTGGCGATTCTGTTAAGCGATTTTGTCCTATCTCCAGAAATTATTTTCCTTTTAGGGGATTTTCTGTTAAATAAACCGCTTGTTATATGAGGATCCAATGAGCTAATAATATATCCCGGTCTTTTTAGATAATGTCCAGACTATTGTTGAAGAATTATTCTCTATGAATCTATCAGTATAATTTTTTGCAATGTACAGCTGCTACTTAAGAAGTTGGTACTGTATTTGCATTATCATGGAACCAATGTGTAACACCAAATGCAAACACTGACTCCCTAACTAGTTCAGTTCACAACTAAGACTTATGCCAGTATGTCTGCTTTTAACATAGAATTCAGACTGATGGCAGAAATTGTTTAGTGATGTTTAGAACAATGATAAAATTGAAGTGTTGCTTTTGTAGCCACTCTGTGAAATATAAGATCATCTTGTGTTTTTCTTTGCTCTTTACATTATGAATATTAGGAAATCAAAAGGGTTCTCCATAGATTTCATGATGTTGCTGTGCTTCCTTGATTATGTGGCATTGAAGTTTGTTTAATAGATGCTGTGATGTTTGTTAACCTTTAGTAAATATATACAATTAAATTTAGTGAGCCATTTGATAAGCCTGTGTTTTCATAGTAACACTGTGCAGACACATTTGAGCAGGACTGGGATGCATGATTTCATTGCACAGAATCCTTTTTGTTTTACCAGGTATGCAGGGATCTACGAGGGTTGAATGAAAAGTAATGTCTTCGTGGCTGTAACTTTTTTATTTATTATCGATTTTCTAAATTCTTTTTGTACCTGATAGCTACCGTACTTTTTGTTCTAAGACACACTCCCCCCCAACAGTAAGGATAAATGTCTCTGCATCTAATAGAGCGAATAAATCCCTGCTGGGAGCTTCCAGATCAGCTGCTGCAGAGGCCTTCGGACCCGGTGGCCCCGGTGGCCCCAGCTGCAGCCCCATCAGAGGCTTCCCGACCCAGCTGTTTTTTAAAAAATTCCTTGCGTGATTAATTTTTTCATTGAATAGAAGAGAGTCAGTAAAGGGCTCTACCAGAGACCACAGAGATGAGAAACGGGCTAGAGAGTAACCACCCACCATGATGACCATAGAGCCGCTCTTCAAGACAGACTGTATGTGAATCCAGGGGGCGGAGCTCTCGCATTCGGCCCATCTTGAAGAGCAGCTCTATGGTCGTCATGGTGGGTGGTTACTCTCTAGTCCACTTCTCATCTCTGTGTTCCCTGGTAGGGCTGTTTATTTTTCCTCTTCAATGGAAAAAAATCAGTTGTGCAAATAATTTTTTTAACAGCCAGGTCAGGAAGCTTCTGCTGGGGCTGCAGCTGGGACTGGGACCTCCACCAGGTCCAGAGGCCTCTGCAAGGGCTCGAGGCTTCCCAGCTGGGCCTCCCAAGAGCAGCATGGTTGGAGAGTAAGATGCAAAGAAAAGCCGCCACCCTTCACCCGGGTGTCTGTGCATTTAACTCTCCAACCATGCCGCTCTAGGCCTCCCAATAGCAGCATGGCTGGAGAGTAAACTAGGTCTGGAGATGTACCAGGGCCACAGTATGTATGTGTGGATATATATTTTTCCACACATACATACCTCTAAAAATTAGGAGCATCTTACGGTCCGGTGCATCTCATGGAGCGAAAAATATGGTACTTTTGTCCTCTATGTAATGCACTATTCACTTTTCGACATAGTACCCATCCCCTTCCACACACTTGTGCCAACACGGGACTAGTCAGTGAAACCCATCAGAGAAGAATTCCAATGGTTGTTGTCGACACTAGGATTGAATGGCAGCTTTCACCTCATCGTGAGAATGAAAGTGATGTCCTTTATGGTGCTCTTTCATTTTTTGGGAAGAGGTGAAAGTCTCAAGGTGTAAGGTGGGGGCTAGAACCTCCTTGAACTGCAGGCGCTGCAATACCTCTTGTGTTGTATGAGTTGTGTGTGGGCGGGCATTGTCATGCTGCAAAATAGGTTCCAAATCCTTTCAGACACAGCACAACCATGTGTGGAGTTTCTCTGACATTTCCATGTGGCCTTGAGAGTTTATCATGGTTCTCTCATCCAAGAAGTCAATGAGCATGACACCTTTGAAATTCCAGAAAATGGTCACCGTAACTTTCCCTGCAGATTGGACCACCTTGAACTTTTTGGGACTTGGATATGTGCTATGGTGGTACTTCATTGATTGTCTTTTGTTCTTGGGGTCAAAATGATGCACCCTTGATTCATCCCTCGTAAGAATGAGCTGAAGAAAAGCCTCACCCTCATCAGACCAGACCATCAGATCCTGGCAAACGTGCTTCCTCTGCACTTTGTGCTCTTACGTCAGCATCCACGGGACCCAGCTAGCACACACCTCGCGATACCTCAGCACATCGGTTATGATAAAGTACACCGTTTCTTGTGAAATGTTGAGTTCTGTGACGATCTGTCGCTGTTTGATTCGACATTAGCGCATATTGACATGATTTCAATGCTGGTCATCTTATGTGGTGAGGGGCCGTCCACTGCGGGGTTGATCAAGCACACTAGAGGCAGCTGGACTTGCTTCTTTCAGCTGCCTAGCCCACCATTTCACCATACTGGTGTCAACAGTAGCTGTCATTTAGTGATGAATTAGGATAGGCTCACAGCCCTCAGCTGTCAGAAATTCAGTGACAGCTCACTGCTTCAGTTATTGGCACACCAAGGACACCTCGAAACAAAGAAAACAAGTGTGTTAGATAGAGGACAAATGTAGCTATCAGGTACAAAAAGAATGTTGAAAATTGGTTAACAAATAAAAATGTTATAATCATGGAGGCATTACTTTTCAATCAACCCTCGCCGTTGGTGCAGTTTGTGTTTTTCATCTTTTCACAAGGGTTAGTCCCATGTGGATGCTGTTGTGCAATAGCCATCATACCGTGTCACACATTGTTCTGAGGCTCCCAGACTCAGACGTTTCAGGTCACCAACCAGGACACCAACCAGCTTTCTATCATCGAGAGGCTCTTCATTCAAGACCACCCCCTGATGGGTCTTGCCCTGACTTAACTGGCTCATCTGACCTTCATCAGTCTGCAACTCAGGCATAGGATTGTGCCTTGGCACCCCTGGGCCTACGGATACCAAAGGGAGCTTCTCAGCAGTTCACTCCTTGTAGTGCTGCCTCTCCCTCTGTAGCTCCGGAGCCAATTGCCTGGAAGCAAAAAAGGCACCGTACCGACAAGAAATCTTAAGGATGGATGTGACATTCTGCCACCATCCCAGCCAGTATCACTTCCTCCTTCCATCTTGACTCTTCTGGCACCTTCATTTCAACTCCCTCAACTCTTCAGGCAGTATCAACTGCTTTGCAGCCGTCTGCCCTGTCGAGTTCAATATCGTTTCCCATGTCGATCCCATCTAAGACTTCTGCATCAACTCTACTGCTTATTCATACCACTGCTTCTGGCTAGATCCCAGTGCCGACCCCAGCTCCAATTCTGTTTGCCTTTTCCATACCATCTGCTTTTCAGCAGCAGTTTCTACCTGCGGCCATGATACCATTACCGACAGCTCCAATTACAACTCAACTGTTGCATTTATCATCAGTGTTGGCACCTATCCCAGCTTCAAAAGATGTATCATTTCTTCGCTTGGTGCCATTGGCATTTCCAAATATAAGAAATGCAAGAGTTTGGGATCAAATGCTATACAGTCCCAGCCATCCGCTGTGGCTTCATCATCTGCTCTTTCTGTACCCATGCCTCCCTTGCCAAATTTTCATTGCAGCCATCACAGGAACAATCTTCTTCCAACGATTCAGACACTGATAACTCTTCTCTCCCTTCGGATGAATCCAAAGACGGATCCCCACACCTGGTTACTACTCCTGAGTGTACTTTGCCTTCATCTTCTGAGACAATGAGGAATTATTCTAACTTTGTCCTCCAAATGGCCAGGGCTATCTGCCTCCCTACACACCATCCGAAGTGGAGGCATACCGATCATATCCTCAGATTATTCTTCTCTGCTCCACTTAGCTATGTTTCGGCCCTTTCTATCTATGGCGGAGGAAACATTTGAAAAGATCTCGTCCACACGGTTTCGAGATGCATAAAGTCCCTCTATAAAATCCATGATGCCAAAACAACCTACCTTATCAAGCACCCGTTTCCAAACTCTGTGGTGGTCGCATCTTCCCAAGTACAGTCACACTTGAAAGAGATACCCATTCCACCGTCTAAGGAGCGCCGAAAGCTTGATACCGTCAGCAGGAATATATATACCTTCACCGCTTTACTTTTTATGATTACTATCAAGATGCTATGGGTGCGTACCAAAGAGAGTTGCTACAACATCTGTAACCATTTCTTGAACTGATTCCTGAGGACAAAAAGCCTGACGCTTCAGCCTTTTTCGATGAAACGATGGCATTGTCGGCACAGCAGATGTGATCATCCCACCATGCTTTCGATTGCTATTCGAAGATTTTGGGTACTGCGGTTGATCTCTGTAGACTTACCTGGCTTTGCTCAACTGGCCTTTCAGAAGAACATAAAATGCAAATCAAACAACTTTTGAGGAGAGTGGTCTGTTTCACTCCACCACTGACGACTTAATGGAGGACTGCCACAAGAAACACACCACTGCGAAGAAGCTGAATGTGATCCCTCAGCGACCGCAGCAGCCCTTTCGGTACCACTTTAAATGTACCTCCTTTCACTCCAACTTCCAGCCATCCTCCTCCAGGCAACAGCCACAGGACCAATTTGCCGAACCTGTCAAAAATACCTCCTTTTCTTCTTCTAAAGGAAAGAGATCAAAGAATTCTTCCTCTCAGTCCTCCAAGTCCAGGGACAAGAGGTAAAATTTCTGACTCTCCCAACCCTGTTCGCCTCGCTCCATACCTGTCAACTTGGCATTAAATCACCACGGACAAATGCGTAGTGTCCATCATCAAGCAGAGTTACCTCTTGGAGTTCCCATTACTTCCACCTCCGGGACCAATCATCCGAACTCCATCACCTTGCCTGTTGGAGGAAATCTCCTCCCTACTTCAAAAGGCTGCCATCCCACGTGTTTCGCTGGGTCTCGAACACCATGGCCATTTCTCAAGGCACTTCACTGTACCAAAAAAGACAGACATCTCCAATCCATCCTGGATCTCAGATAACTGAATCTGTAAAATTCAGGATAGTCGCCCTTAAGAAAATAATTCCTTTCTTTGTCCTGGGGACTGGTTTGGTTTCACATCTCTATTCATCGCTCCCACCATTGTTACCTCAGATTTGCGGTAGACAGCAACGTGTATGAGGATTCTGCCCTTCCATTTGGTTTGGCAATGACTCTGTGAGTCTTCACCAAATGTATGGCACCCGTTGCTACCCATCTCAGAACACAAGGCATTGTCATTTTTCAGTATTTAGATCAGTGTTTTTCAACCACTGTTCCGCGGCACACTAGTGTGCCGCGAGATGTTGCCTGGTGTGCCGTTGGAAAAGCTGAAGAATATCAGCTTTGTGTTCAGCCAAACAGGCCCAGGTTGCGCACTGAATAAAGTATTTTATAATTTTTCATATTTCTGTTTACTTACTATTTCATAATAAAGTAATTATAAAATACTTTCTTTGTGTTTATTTGATTCCTATTCAAGAGAATTACTCTATATATAGTCAATATAGGCACAGAGTTAATTTTTTAAACATTTTCTAATGGTGGTGTGCCTCGTGATTTTTTTCATGAAACAAGTGTGCCTTTGCCCAAAAAAGGTTGAAAAACACTGATTTAGATTATAGGCTTATCATATCAAATCAGAGAGCAGGCTCAGAGCGATATTCGTTTTGTTCTCAAAACACTCTCAAACCTTGGCCTCGCAATCAACAAGGAAAAGTCCCTACTCGTTCCATCCCGGCTCGTAACCTACATAGATGCTATCCTGGACTTGAGGAAAGGGATGGCTTTCCCCACTCAAGAATCAACCATATCGCATCCCTCCTTCCTGTATTCCAGTCCAGCCACACCGTGTTGGCTCATTCTTTCCAACATCTTTTAGGCCTCATGACAGCCACAACATCTGTCTTGCCTTATTCAGACTGAATCTCAGAACTCTACAGTCCTGGTTCCTGGTAAACTTCGATCCTCTCTGCGACCCTCCCGACAAACCCCTTCTGGTTCCCCCACACTTGCCTCTGCAGCTTACTTGGTGGGCGGATACCTCCAACCTCCTGCAGGGCAGACCATTCCGCTCACCCTTTCCAACCATACATGTGACAATGGATGCCAGCTGCACAGGTTAAGGAGCAGTCTGGTGGGACATGATGATACATGATACTTGGTCATCTCCCGAGTGCACTCTACATTTCAACCACTTGGAACTGTTAGTGTTATACAAAGCATTTCATGCATTCCTCCATCACCCTCAGCAGGCCAACCACCACCTTTCATGAGTGAGAGCTCCATCAACTGACCTTCAATCACCTTTGTCATCATTGGAGTTACCCACAGGTGGACCTCTTTGCTACACAAGATAACTTGAAATGTTGACAGTTCTGCTCGAAAGCAAGGAATGGTCACAGTTCCAAGGGAGATGCTCTGATCTCCACTGGGACCTCCTGTATGCATGTCCACTGCTTCCACTGTTAAACAAGGTGGTCACAAAAATTCAACAGGACAGAGCCAATATTATTTTAATAGTGCCACGGTGGCCTTGTCAGCCTTGGTTTGTGCCCCTATTATGAATGACAATCGACATTTACCATCTCCCTCTCTGTCAGGACCTCCTCCCATACAACAAGGGACATCCTGATCTTGCCCAACTTCGTCTCAAGGCATGGAGGATCAGGACTTGATCTCTATCATCGTATCGGCGGCAAGGAAATCGGCTACCTTGAAACTTTATAACTACAAGTGGAGAAAGTTTCTCATGTTTGCTGGTGAAAAAGACCTCTCTCCAGTTGATCTGCCTATTCAACTAATTCTCAGGTTTTTACTGCATCTCAAATGGTCCGGATTGTCTATTTCCTCCCTAAGAGTTTGTTTTTCATCTATTGTTTTTCACCAGCCGCATGGCTCTTCTGCATCACACATGTTTCGCAATCCCCGAGTCAAGCTTTTTCTCAAGTGATTGAACAATACTTTTCTGGACCGCAAGCCCATACCCCCAGTGGTCCCTTTCTCTAGTTTTGAATAGATTCATGTGTCCCCCATTTGAACCTTTGGCCACGTGTGACTTGAGGCTCCTTACTTTCAAGATTGCCTTTGTGCTTGCAGTAACTTCTACTAGAAGAGCCAGTGAACTTTGTGCTCTACGTTGTGACCCACCTTATCTTCACTTCTACAAGGACCTGGTTGATGCCAACCCGATATTACTTTCTTCCTTAAGGTGGTTTCTTCCTACCACCTTTCTCAACCCATTTCCTTACCAAACTTTCAAAACCTTACCAACCTTTCAAAACCGCCAACGTTCGTTTGTTATGGCCCAAGTTCTACGGGGTTGCTGGTATCACCATAGCATTTTTCTCGCTGGATAGTGTCTACCATTGAACTCGCCAATTAGCGAAAAAGCCCTTGCCTGTTTCTGTGTAGGCTCACTTCACAAGAGTGTTGTCCTCTTCAGCAACATTCCTTAAGGGAATTTTGTTGGAGGACATTTGTAGATCTGCTACCTGGTCTACGCCCAGTACCTTCGTGAAGCACTACAGAATGGATGCTCGCATGAGGTCTACCACCGCCTTCGGCAGAGCTGTTCTTTCTTTTGTGGTGCCATGACTTCCTGTGAGTATTGCTTGTATACTCATGTCCTGTGAGTATTGCGTGTAATGATCTATCTGTGTGGCTTCATGAAGGCGATGAAGGAGAAGAACCAGTTAAGTAAAGGTTGTTCTTCGAGTGGACCTTCGTGAAGACACACAGCACCTGCCCGCCTCCCCTCGAGTTGTCACGCTGTGTTTGGTACTTACCTATCACGCTGGCACTTGCGAGGGAACTGAGACGTTTGGGCGGGAGTCCCTCACACATGAGCAGTGTGAGGTGGGAGGAGACTAACAAACTTTCCTATTGCTAGGGAAGTCCAAGCCTCGTGCGTGTGCACTGGGAAACCCCATCTGTGTGGCTTCACGAAGATCCACACTGTGACTAAAATGAGAGGCTCTCCACGTGACATTTTAGAATGGAGAGCAAACCAGAAAGAGATGCAACCTCTTAAGGGTGATCAAAAGGGTGAGTTCAAACAATAATCTGGAGGAAATGATTCAATGGATTAGGCAAAAGAATAGCTAACATACCAACACATCTACCCCTGGGCACCCAGGAAAAGAAACAACAACAACATAGACTTGTTACTTCTTTCAGATGCAGATCCCAAGATAACGTACCAAGTAGCCAGTTTTTGTATGGCAATACTCAGGAGCTGGACATTACATGGTAACTAGGCATTAGATTTTAAATTGTCTTTTAATATCAAATGTTTTTATCACGAATATGGAATTTTGGAAATTTGTAAAGGGTAACCACCCCCACCGTATGATTGGTCTTAAGTCCATAACTATAAACTGATGGATTGATTAAAGACATACCATAAACAACAGACCACCTGGCATGTCAGATCAAACAGGAATTTTTCAGAATTATCCTGAGGACATCACTTGAGGAGGAAAATTGCCAAGGCAAGGAAGGAAATTTGAGATACAAACTGGATTGTTCAAACTGGCAGGGGAGGGGGCAGAACACGTAGTATAGTACATAGTTCAACATGTAGGGCAGAGTTGTCACTATTCTAGTTATTACAGTAACTGAGACCCTGTCACACACCATACTAGAATGCAGACTCTATAGGTCCGAACGCCTCTATTACCTCCACCCAATTACGAGCAAATATACCAGTATGCCCTCCACTGATCTCTTGAAATTCCTGCTGTCAGGAGCAAACCAAACAATTACACAGTCAGTGGCCAAGTTTTTATTTGTGGCTCTGAGAATCCGCAAAAGTTATCACTAGATAGCCATATGATAGGGACTAATCTTATCTGAAAATTTTTAATGTTTTATGTATTTTATGTATTTTACGTATTTTATATACTGTATTTTATAAGCCTGTTTTTAATTACTCGGGTCAATGACCGTATAATAAAATTTGATTTTTGATTTGTTATTACAGTGCTGTTTTCAATACTTGCCTTTAACTGAGACTTTTGAAGTTCAATGTGGTTTTGTTCCCCATCTAGGACTTAAAGATCATATTCTTTCCAGCATCAAGTCTCCTGAGGCTTATCTAGGAGGGTTTTTTTTTAACTCTCAGAGGGCTCTGTATTTCCAAGGAGGCCTCCCTTAAGGGAGATCCTACAGTGGCTTGCTTCATGCTCAGCTTCCAGCTTGGTTTGCTCTTGCTTTCTTTGGCTAGTAGGAGGCCCCATATATTCCTCAGCCTTTGCAATGATTTCTATAACTGTCTTGGAGGTCTCTGGCTGCTCATGAGCTACTTATTTATTTCTCTCTGCTATTTAGCAACAGAGGCTCACTGGCCTTATGTGTGGGGGATGCTTCTAGTGTAGGGATGAAGTGGTCAGGATCAGCTTAAACAGCCCTGTTCTTCCTTTTAATGTTGGTAATCATTTTTCCAGGAATCTCTGTATAGGAATTTGTTTTACTTGTATAAAAGTATAGCATGATCAGTTTTGTTCTTGCTTTACTCAACCCAATTCCATGTCTTCATTCACTGACAGCTTTTTATATGTGTCTTTTAGGCCTGGCTGCAGCATGGCAGAAATATGGGATCTAGAAGATTTTATCAATGCTGGAAAAGTTCCATTATGCAATCTCATGATCAGGAATTCCAGACCATATTTCAGAACAGTATTCAGCAACAATGTGTTCAAAGTATTGGAAGTTATTGCAGAATAAAAGTACAACATACGGATTAGAATGCTGGACTTTAAACATAAAATTTTCAAAATATTCTCAAATACAGTAGGACCCCGGTTTCTGCAGGACCAGGATCTGTGGGTTCTTATATCCATGGTTTCAGATAGTCATGCTAGATCATAGAGTCAGACCGCCAAGGATATGGAAGTCTTATTATATGACTATTTTATTTCTGGGTCAGTTTTTTTAAAATTTGCTGTGCAAATGTTTATGATTTAAACAATAAATACTGATCCAGAGCACATAAAGAAAACTGTCTTTAAACCTTGAATAACTAGGAATTAACTAATGGTGATGCAGGATTTTAAGATGGTATACATAACATTATATTGTTAAATTCATATTCCCAGCATGCTTTTCATAGCATGTTTTATGAATGTGTATAGTTTTGTGAAGAAGTTTAATAATTTCCACTATTCCATTTATATGCAAGAGGCTGTTTATTTTTTTGAAACTTTTTAAAAATTGTCACTGATATTTTAGGTCATTCTAGAGGTAAGTCATAGGTTTTAGATTATTTAGATTTACTTTTCTTTGTGAAGATTATTCCAAACTACTTTGGCCTTATTTTACATGGTAACATACAAAATATGTATTCTTCAATTTTTCTTTGGAAGTTGCTAAAATCAGACCACTGAATCAGTATTTTTGCTACTAAAAATAGAAGTGTTTTGATATCACGAGCATAGACAAAGCTTACGAATTTTGCACATATTAAACTTTAGCAAGCATACTGCCTCTGTGCAATAATGCAGCAAACAATTTTTGTTCTTTTTGCAGGACATTCCAAATTCATAGGACATATTTGTCATGAGCTAGGGTATTAACACTGCCACCTTTTAATGTTGTTTCTGTTACTAAAATCATTGGAGTCTCACAAGGTTGCTTGTTTTTAAAATAAATAAGGGATTTATTGTAACACCAAGATGAAATTATTTGTATTCACATATACACATACATATCTAATGACAAGCATTACCCTGACTAACACTATACCACTCAGGTCCCTATTTAACTTTCCCAGGTACAGTACATACAAGGATATATAAGCACACTGGCTCTGCCCACAAGCTGTTCTGTTGGTTAAGAAAATCTGACATTTATATCATACTAAGAAATAAATATTCATGAGTTAGGCAGCCTGCTACACCCCCCGATTAGTTTTAGGAGGGGAAATCCAAAAGGTTTGCCCTCATAAAATCAAACAGGACATTGTATATACAAGTGGTACCTTGTATAAAGGAATTAATTCATTCCAAATGAAATTTCCCCTATCTCCGGAATTTTTTATGTTGTACAGATTTTATGTTATACAAACCGTTTGTTATACGAGAGTCCATTGTAATTACAAATGGCAAATCATATTGTTTTTACAATAAATACCTTTATTATTACCCTAATACCAATAATACCTATACTTATTCTGTTAAAACATCAAAACAATACAGTAGGACCCCAGTATCCGCTGGGAATTGGTTCCCAGTCTTCCCGTGGATAATGAAAACCATGGATAAGAGAGAACGTCAAAATGTCCCCAAAACTGCTGTTTTGCAACAGTAGCTTGATTAACAGCTGCTGTTTGTGACACTAGCTTGCTTTACGGCTGCTCTTTTATGATAGTAGCTTGCTTTACAGCTACTCTTTGTGACAGTAGCTTGCTTTTCAGCTGCTGAATTATTTATTTTTTTCCTCTGCCAACTGTGGATAACTGAATCAGTGGATAATGAATCAGTGGATATGGGGGTCCTACTGTACATGTAATATGCATAGAAAATTTCCAAGCAGTGTATTATCTAAATAACATCTGTTTAATAACAAACCATTTCTATAATAGCAATAAAACATTACCTGTTCATTAATGCAACATTTACATTAATTATTAGAGGACTCTTGGACAATACATTAATACAACATTACAACTCATATTACATTTTCAAAAACAAAATTAAAGTTTTGCCAAAGCAATGTTCATATTATTAGTTAACCATTGTTCATGTTTCTGTTATTCAGCCATAATCAGTATGAAGGACAACTTCTAGTCCCTTTAGCAACAACCATTCGGTGACAGAACATTTATATCTTTATATCTAATTGCTTCTCCAGTTCATGCCAAATTGATGCAATACTGTTCCAAGTCCCATATCCAATCCACCCGTTAAATCTCTGTTGCAGTCCATGCAGTCAATAATGGTCTTGTTGTAAAAGCTCCTCTTGGCTCATAGAAGAATTCCTCAGTCCTCTCGATCAACCCCTGTTGATTCACTAACACGAGTATCAGCAATATCTCCAAGTAGCACTGATGTCTTTTCAGTCTTGGGTTCCCGATCCATGACCAGTTCCAGGTCTCTTTTTCTCTTAGGCCATCGAAGTAAATCACTGTAGATATCACACATAGCAGCAACAGCAAACCCAATGCCATTGTCACACAAAACCCCACACACCTCAAAATTGTAAGGAACATGACAAGCTTTGAAAACTGGAACAATTACTCATTCTGCTTTACAACAAAAAATTGGTTACTTACCTATAAATGTAGTTCTTCGAGTGGGCTTCCATGAAGTCACACAGATTGGTGCTTGAGTGTGCATGCGTGCTCAGTCCCAACCCCCTCAGTTCCCTCTAACCACTGTGTTAGAAGCATTTCGGAACTTTCCTCTTTGTTTGTTTCATGAGCTTATTCCATTCTTTTTCTGTTTTATTGTTTCTGGGTTTTTTGTTTTATTTTGCCTCTTCCCATCTGCATTCTTCCTTTAGTTTATAGCCCCTCAGGTACCCTTCAAAAAGTGTGTTCACTGTGGGAGGGAAATCCCCCTCATGGACAGACACTCCAGGTGTCTATACAGCTTGGGAGAATCCCACCTCTCATATTCTTGCCGCCATTGCTTCAATTTTAGCTCTCAAGCGATTTAAAAACAGGAGACATCACCTCAATACGTTCCTATTGGAAAAATTTCTTCTCCATTCGAGGATAGAACCCAAAATTCCTTGTAGGCTTTGTTCTCGTCTTCTGCTCCGGTCCTGGACTTAGGAGTCAAGAAGCCCAATACCCTAGTCTTGAAACCAAAACACACCAAATAATCCAAGTCAGAAAAGTCCTCAATACCGAACAATGGCAAGCTTTCCCAATCAGCTGGCCTTGTCTATCTTGGTACTCCTCTCAATCTTTCCCCGGTACTGGCCTAGGGTTTTCAATCTTCAAACCCAATGCCTGGCCTCATGCCTCTCCATCACAGTTCTTCGGACTCTTGAGTCAAGTTCTTCAAACCCAGTCTCACTGCTTGAACCGGAATAAGGTACAAGTGCATTCATTTAGTGTCAGTTCAGTCAATGGTGTTGCAACTTGACTGAAATTGATAAGTTGGAATTTGTTTAAAATGACTGCATCATCATCAGTGCTCTTGGTGCAAATGCCATGCTCAGAGGTAGTAAAATAGTAAAGGTTTATTAAAAGACAGAGATACAGCAGTCCAGAAAGAACACAGGTAGGTTAGTAAAGATCTTAAGCATCTTAGCTCCCTAAGAGTCTAAGACAGCACAGCTGCTTAAGGGTTCAAGACAGCACAGATCAATCAGTTGATTTAAGCCTGCTGTCCTGGACAGCTCTCAATGTGTTTCACCAAAATCTTAAATAGTTTTTTGAAACCACACCCCTTAATTACAAGAACCAGTTAAAACTGGCTTACACCTAAGAGTCATTTTGGTTCCTCCTCTTGTTACCTAAAATGACTCAACCTTTCACCTACTTTGCTGGCAGGTCACGTGCAGTTCTCATACCAGCTGTGACATTGTGACGTCAGTAACAGAGTTGATCTCATTGAAACAATAATATTTATTCTTCCTTATCAATTGTTTATTTAACCTGACCTCCTTATCAATTGATTATTTAACCTGACCTTCTTATTTACCTTATCAATTGTTTATTTAATCTGACCTTCTCTACCTTATCAAAATGAGGCATGAACTTTCTATAATAACAAACCAAACCAAGGAATGATTGAACTTGCTTTTTCTTTTCTGGAATTCGACAATTTTTAACACTCAATTTTAGCTTGCAAAGGTTCGTTCGCTCCACTACCAACCCAATGACCCAAATATAGAACTTTCCCTTTAAACCATTGACATTTTGAAGCTTTAACAGTCAATCCTGCATCCTGCAAATGCTGCAGCACAATTTCGACATGTTCCAGGTGATCTTCAAAGGTGTCTGAGAAATTCACAATGTCATCAAGATAAGCATGAACAAATGGCAGTCCTTGTAGAACAATATCCACGAGCCTCTGAAAGATAGTGCCAGCATTACACAACCCAAAAGGCATTCTGAGGAATTCATAAGTTCCTTTGTGCGTGATGAAGGCACTTTTCTCACGTGACTCAGGGTCAAGCTCAATTTGCCAGTAAACCTGAGGACAGATCCAGACAAATCTGCAAAGCTTCATCATCAGTGCACCTGTGAAACTTTTGGCTTGATCTGAGACTAATACATTAGGCCATCCAATGCGTGAAATGACCTCTAGAAAAGCTTTAGCAACTTATTTTGCTGTAGTTGATGAAGTAGCAACTACTTCCATCCACATGGAGACTGGACAAGTGAAAGAGATCAAGTACTTTTTGCCTGTACTGCTCTCTGGCAGAGCCCAAAAATATCCATTTCCAAAGTGGGAAAAGGGGTTCCTGTTAAAGGAAATTCTTCCATGTTTGCTTTTGTATTATCAGTTGTATAACCTGCTCTCTGACAAGCATCACAGGATAAACAATATTTTTTCACATCTTTAGATATGTCCAACCAAAACAAATGATTAGTTATCTTAATTTGCATTTTCTTATCCCCATGTGTCCCAAAATATTATGTGCTATCTTCAAAACTTCTCGGTAGAGTGAACTCTGTATGAAGGAATTAGAAGTGGAAGAAGATCTATGACTTGGCTTTCTTCACACTCGAGTGAGTGGACTTCTTTCTAAGCTATTCATTGAATGCAAAGATGAAAGATGGGAGGAATTTAAAGAGCATGTGATGAGATTTGTTTATACACAAGAGGACTTGTGTTCAAAACTGAGGACTGTGAAATGGGACCAGAAACAATCTATCTGCTGCCTCCTAAGTGACATTAAAACTTTGATAAAGCAATGGCTAAAGATAACTGATGCTACAATGGTCCCCTGTCCTTTCATGGTTCACATACTGCGGTCCCGCTATATCACGGGACTGCAGTACCCAAAAGGGCTTGAGGGAGGGGGGAAGGTTTGGGGGCTTTTAAAACCTTCCCCCTTTCCCCAAGCCCAGCTGATTGGCGCTGGGATGGGGAAACAAACATTTTTCTCCCCACCCCAGCTGGAGCCTGGGGCTTGCCTTTGGAGGTATCGCACACCGCTTCTCCCCACCCCCTCAGAGTGTGGGCAAGCGGCATGCAATGCCCAAGGGGCTTTCTGCTGCAAAGCCAAGTGCTCGGGCTTTCGGCCATGAAGCACAATGATGGGCTCCACAGCTGAGATCCCTTTCGGCAGATTGCGCGCTCGCGCCTCCCCGGAGGTCCAGCCAAGCAGCGCGTGATGCGCAAGGGGATTTCAGCCACAGAGCCCAGCACTGAGGTCTGCGACTGAGAGTCCTTTCGGCAGATCGTGCACCGCTCACCCGCGTCTCCCCGGAGGTCCGGGCAAGCAGCACGCGATGTGCAAGGGGTTTTCAGCCACGGAGCCCAGCGCTGAGGTCTGTGGCCGAGATCCCTTTTGGCAGATCGTGCGCTGCCCGCCTGCGCCTCCCGGGAGGTCTGAGCAAGCGGTGCGATGGCAAAGGGGCTTTCGGCTGCGGAACCCAGTGCTGGGCTCTGTGGCCGAGATCCCTTTTGGCAGATCACGTGCCGCCCTCCAGTGCCTCCCGGGAGGTCCGGGCCAGTGGTGCGCAATGGCAAAGGGGCTTTTGCTGTGGAGCCAAGTGCTGGGCTCTGCGGCGGAGAGCCCATTTTAAACATTGCATGCTGCTCCCCCGCACCCCTGGGGTGCAGGCCAGCGGCGCACAAAAAATGTGCCCCCCACCTGCATCCGCATATTGTGGATTTTCAACGATTTAACCCCCACGATAGGCGGGGGCTTACTGTACTATGTTTGAAGAAATTATAGATCTGCTGGCTAGGGAACAATTAGGGTGGGCTATCCCCCCCCCAACTGCATATAGATGTCCTGACCTGCAAGCCAGATGATGCGATGGAAGTTGCGCTGACTGCTGATGAAATTATGAGTTGAAATTATCAGCATGAGACTCCACACCCAACCTCTGGGAGGCATAGCCAACCTCCACAAAAGTCAGAGACTGAACTTAGAAAATAGGAGTCAAGGGAGATGAGATTCCAGAATCAGCCTCAAGATAGCACATCCCCCAGAAAGCCACATACCACTCTTTCTTTGGAGGACACTGTCTTATTTTTCGGGGAACAGGGTAGTAGTAACCTTGAATTACAAAGTTAATCTGTTCCTCATGACACTTTGTATCTAGAAATTTTCATAATTCAAAATCGAATGAGGTGCAATGGAAGCCTTCTTCAAAATACTTGTATGTCGATGCATCCCATATGAATTTTTTTTGTATTTCAAGGTTTTGGCAGAAAACTTCAATTTCCAGGGTGCACTGCGCCTCAGACAGATTCCCCTTCGTATTTTGAATTTTTTGCAATTAGGGGCATTCGTAATTCGAGGTACCACTTTACTTATTTCCTTTTTTGGCTGCCCTTGGTAACGGTCCTACAATATCCAAACCAAGCCTTTGGAAACACGTATATAGTGGTTGTAGCTTGGCTTTTATTTTCTCCTGTCTGGTGCCCCTTCGTTGACACATATCAGAACTTTTGGTTAACAGTTTGCTTCCTCATACGGGGCCAATGAAAGTTCTGTGCTCTTATCTGTTTTGTCCTAGATATTCCAATATATTCCAATATTTTCTCCCAAATCATCTCTATGAGCTCTCTCAAAAATCTGTTCCCTATATTTCTTCAGCACTAATGCATCCTGGGTACACTTTTTTGCAAGGCATTATGAAAATTTCATTATCAGAGGCATCCCATAGAAAAATTACATTGTCCAAAACATCCCTATTCTGGGAAATTTCATTACACTATCTGAATTTTTTACTAACAGAGGCATTCATTATCTGAGGTATTACTGTATCTTTCTCTCTCTGGCTAGACTCCCAGAACTCAAATAGTTTTCCTTTTGTTATTTAATAGTTTTACCACCTCAAATTTTTATATCAGTTCCTTCGGTTTATACTCTAGCCAGGATAACCCTTTTTCACCAGAATACTGGCACTAAACCCCCCCCATCAAACAGGTAATTAAAATTCTGAGGTAAAATTTTTGTTTTAGAGCCTAAATTCCTACTGAAAACCAGGGTTTTCCCCAGGCCTGCTTCAAAAGCCTACCAAAATAAAACTTTTCTTAGTTGGTCAACCACTTCTCTTCCAAATAGTAAGACATCTCCTCAGGCTCCTCAACACACCCACTCTTCCAGAGAAACCTTATTTCTCCCAAGACCTCCCACATTAAATTAACTAAATTTCCTAATTATGGTTCTTCTTCAAATGGAAATTATTCATTCTTTTCACTAAATTATTTCTTTGCATACACTGGATTTTTTTCCGTATCCCACCACTAAGTCACCAAACTGTCACGAGATACGGTATTAATGTTGTCACCTTTTAACGTTTTTTCTGTTACTAACATTATTGGAGTCTCAACAGGTTGATTGTTTTTAAAATAAGAGAGGTTTATTGTAACACCAAGATGAAATACATTTACCAATCACTTTGTGTTCACATATGCACATATACCTATCTAACTAGACAAACATTACCCTGGCTAACACTATACCACTTCAGGTCACTATCTAACTTATCCAGGCACATACAAGGGTATATAAGCACACCGGTTTTGCCTGTAAACTATTCTATTGGTTAAGCAAATCTGACATTTACATCATACTAAGAAATATTCCTGAGTTAGGCAGCTGGCTACAATGTTGCTCATAAAAAACAGAAGCAGTCAGCTAAGGTAATATGAAATCTCAGATAATCTCTTTTGTGTGTGTAGGTCTAGTATACATCTTAGAATACAGTTATCATTTACCAGGGAAACCAGTAATATGACAAACATGAATGATCTACAACAGTATTTTCTTGTCATATTTTTATAGAGGTGTAATTTGATTTCTGCCATCAGTAGGAATCTCCTGATGATGCCCAGCTCAGTTTGGTAGTCCAAATTTGTTGCAGAGGAGGAAGAAAATATGCTGCAGAAACAACTATATGCTTTTTGTGTGCACAGAAGCTACTGAGAAAGCTTCCAAATCATTTAATCCAAAGGCGTCTAGAAAACTTTTTCAACCTTTGGTTAGTCACAACTTTTTCTTCCAATCAACAGTAGCAGACTTTAACCTAAAAGTAAGCAGAAGCTTGTAGTATAAGCAAGGTGAACCCAGCAATTGAAAACCTGTTATCCTTAAGACACTGTTGGAACTCAGTTTCTGTCTCTTCTGATCATCAGCCCTGCAGGTTGATAAAAGTTTTAATCCTACATCTAGAGAGGCTCCATTAAATAGTTTTCGTTTGAAACACTTACATGTTTCCCAATTATTAGACTGGAGCACTAATGAGGAATTGGATAGTGAAAAATAACCTTCAAGAAGGAGGAAATAGGATTCTTTATTTTGTAATTAAATTATAATACAGCCCAACAGTATTGTATTTTTATGGATTTTGTGCAAAATTGTTGATGTTAATGGTTAATAAAAGCTTTGTTCATATTTGTACTTCTATCTAACCATCTTTTACCAGCAAATATTTAGAGACTAAAAGACTGTTCCCTATGTACATACATTTAGAGACTAAAAGACTGTTCCATACATAATCAGTTCAGTAATAAATCATTTGATTTCTTAATCCCCCGCTCCCCCATGAAAGCTCCAAGGTTTCCTGAAACTCTTGTATTTTCTGGAAGCCATTGTGGGCCATGGAAGTGGTGGTGGTCTTGAATTACTTAAAATAGCTGCCTCAGGAATGACTGTAATGATCATGGCAGGTTTCTGTAATTAATGAGTCTCCCCCTCACCGTGACATGCAGCCCCCAATGTCTTCTTGACAACAAGGATTCCATGGAAGCCTCTGGATTTCTGTGGGGAGGGCTCAGAAACGTTTTATTTCCCAAAAAATCATTACTGTATAGTGTAACTTGCAAAACAGGACTTCAGCCAGAAAATGTTATTCCTCTACTCTTGCTCTACCTACTTCTGAGTTGTAAATATTATCTATTAAATTGGTTTGCAATTATTAGAGTGTAATGTCAATATACCGTGAGTCAGGCCTTCCAGAGGGCATGTTAGTCCACGTTGTTCTTTTTTTAAAATTAGATTTCATTATGCAAAAAAAAAAGTAACATGAATACCAGATTAGAGTGCTGGGCCAAAGCTAACGGAATGGATTTCAACAGAGCGAAATGTAGGGTGCTACATCTAGGTTAAAAAAATGAATTGCACAGATATAGGATGGGGGATACTTGGCTGGAGAATAGTACCTATGAAAGGGATCTGGGAGTCTTGGTGGACCACAAATTGAACATGAGTCAGCAGTGTGATGCGGCGGCCAGGAAAGCCAATGCGATTCTTGGTTGCATCAACAGAACCACCATGTCTAGATGAAAGGAAGTGATACTACCACTCTATTCTGCTCTGGTCAGACCCCACCTGGAGTACTGTGTCCAGTTCTGTGCGCCTCAATTTAAAAAGGATGTTGACAACCTCGAGCGGGTGCAGAGGAGGGCGACCAGGATGGTTGAGGGTCTGGAGGAAATGTCTTATGAGGAACGGGTTAGGGAACTGGGAATGTTTAGCCTTTCGAAAAAGAAGACTGAGAGGGGATATGATAGCTATGTTTAAATATTTGAAAGGATGTCATATTGAAGAGGGAACAGGTTTGTTTTCCATGGCTTCAGAGACTAGGACCCGGGGCAATGGTTTCACACTACAGGAAAAGAGATTCCATTTGAACATTAGGAAGAACTTCATGACAGTTAGAGCTGTTCGGCAGTGGAATATGCTGCCATGGAAGGTGGTGGAGTCTCCTTCTTTGGAGGTTTTTAAGCAGAGGCTGGATGGCCATCTGTCGGAAATATTGTTATGGGGTTCCTGCATGGCAGTGGGTTGGACTAGATGGCCCTTGAGGTCTCTTCCAACTCTATGATTCTATGATTCTACCAAGCTGGAGAAAATGCACAGGAGTCATAGTGGTGCAGTGATAATGATAAAAAGATATATACATAAACTTGTATAAAAGGGCTCAAAAATCTAGATTTTTTTTTCCTTCTGACATTATTGTCTATGTTTGTTTGTTTATATACTACCACTTCAGTGTAATGAACTGTTCTGGATGGTTAACAGATAAACAAAGCAAGACAAAATGACAGTGAAATTATAAAATAAATTCCTTTCTCAATAAAAAGGAATGGTAATATATCTTTAATTTCTGCTCATCGTAGCTTTTGAGACATACAGAAGACTTGACCTAAATATCTTGACCACCAGCAGTTTGCTTTTTATTTTTAAAGTACAAAACAATGTTTGCCTTGTTAGGTTTTCTATTCAGCATAAGTTGTATTGTAGCATCTGACCTGCTACAGAAGTTGCATCTACCTTGCTGATAGTTTATTGATATTTTAAAAAGAATGCCTTATTCACATTACATTTCAGTCATGCTTATTCTATGTAATTATAAGTCATTTTGAGTCTCACTTTTGGAAAACCACTTGGAATATAAATGTAATGAATAGTAATAAAGAAAAGCTTTGTGGGAAAGGTGGTTTAAATTACACTACCTTGTCTTTGAAACCTATAGTAGCTTAGTTGATTCAACAAAGGAAAGCTTCCTCAACAATTCATCTTTGGCAAATAAATTTTTTCTTGCCACTGTGCTTCAGTGGTGTCTAAGCAGTGGTGTGTGGATCCTGTGAAAACAGAGGTTAGAAGAGCAACTTCTCTGGAGTACTTTTGTTTTTGAAGTCGGGACAACATTTCAGAAAACACTGTGCTCAGTAAAACTTGCTAGTTTTGAAGTTGGAACAAAACTTTCTTGGATTATAACTCCTATATCCTATGTATTTTTATGTTAATAGAAATGTAAAGTCCCCAATTCATTAAATGACAGGAGGTTGGTATCATTTTATAAGCTACCTCTGAAAAGTTGCTGTCAGCATGTCAAATGTTAAAAGGATTGTAGAAGCGGTCATTCAGAAAGTGAAGGGCTAATACATTCTTAACCCCGCTTCACAGCAACAGCTTCAAGTGTTGGCATTTTTTTTTTACATATCCTTGACCTGCTAAGTGCATACTGATTCTTATTTATCTCCTGTTCAAGATTAAAAGCACACTCCATGCACAGATAGTAGTAGACATTTTATGTTGTATTAGCTCAGGGGGCCATTTCACCATCCCTCAGAGACTGTTGGGGGGCTGGACTTTATTTTTTTAAAAAAAAATTATATGCACACACACACACACACACACACACACACACTTTTCCTACCACTTCAGTGCCAGTGCTTGGCTCTGATGGCACATTAATGGTGCCTCTAACCATGTGCAAAGTTTGTCTTCAGGTTGCCTCAGGCTTTCTCTTAACAAGTCTGAGGCAGGCAGAAAGAAAACCGCCCTTCACACTCACACACACATGTTCCCACACACACAAGCATATGACACATGCACGCACAAGTATGCCTCCCCCCCCCAAGTCACAATGGACTGGGTGAGCTGCTTCCGCACCCGGATTCTTTCTTGGGCAAACTTGATACAGCTCTGGGGGTTGAGAGGGGCTGGACTGGGAGAAAGCACCAAAGAAAAGCCTGGGCAGTGTCGCCTCTTTATAAAAGTGTTGGTATGTTTAAAATAACTGCTTGGAGGAGTGGCAAAGGAGGGAGGGGTGTGTCAAGGAACAGGACTCTGCTCTTACATGTAAATGAGACTGTTGCTCCTAGCTCTGCTGGCAGTGTGGGATACATTGCAGCAAAGCTGGATGGGGAGGGGGTGCCTTTGCTGACTCTCTCTCTCTCTCTCTCTCTCTCGAGTCAAGACGGACTCGGTGAGCTGCTTCCCCACCTGGATTATTTTTTTGGCAAACTTGACAAAGCTCAGCTGCAACTTATGCCCTGATCATCTGGGCAGTGGGTGGGGGGAGTGGGGGACCTTAACACAGCCTTCCCACTTTGAACTGCCCCATTGGCTGACACGCCAATCATCTGGGCAGCAGGTGGGGGGAGTGGGGGAAGCAAGAGGGCCCACCGCTTTGAACTGTCTCAGCAACAGAAGCAGCCACAGAGGCTGGCTGACTCGCTCACTCTCAAAGTGGGGCTGGGGGGTCTGCAGTTGGTCTTGGGGTCTGGATTCAGAACCCAGGGGGCATATTCAGCCCCTGAGCAATAGTTTGAGGACCCCTGTTTAGCTTGATTGTAATAGCACTCTTTCGGGTTAGCATGTGGCAGGCATTAGGCTTACAGTTGCTGGTTGTAGGTTGAACCAGCTTGAACTTTATTTCCCCTGTCTACATAGGAAGTATTTCTGTTGGCAAAAAGAGTCTACGGATGCTGTGATATAAGCAAAATTGGTAGACCATGACATCCCTTTGTGGGCTGTGATGTAGGAAGTAAAGGCTGCAATCTTGTTGCTTAGTGTACTCACCGAAGCTAAAGCAGCACCTTTCAGCCTCTCCTCCCAAGTTTAACTTTAAAAAGGAAAAGTACAATAACTAACAATTCTTTAAAGAAAATATTAAAAGAGCAGCATTGGGGTAGTTGCATTATTATTCCCCCAATCAATACAGTTCTTGTGATGTTGATGTCTAATTTAAACAGCTGGGCAGATGGCTTGTTTTGGATGGTCATATATCCACACTCCAAGGACGCATCTTAGGTAAAAATGTCTCATAATCACAAAGTTGCTCTTATGCATGGATTTAAAATATATATCTCTTTTTCATGTGTGCAAGCAAGCAGATATGCATGCAGTAGTCCATTACTTGTATGAACATTTCTATAGAATGTAATGTTCTTGTATTGAAAATACATCTACCCCCGATGTGCTGAGAGCTTATGAATCTTCTAAGTTTAGAATGGCTTGCATTGTTTCTCTTTTGGTACTTAATGGAAGGATTTTTTTGCAAGATATACTATTGATGCATTCTCCACATTTGACCAATTTTGTGTTGCTATTGAGATCCTTGAAAGGAGTTCTACCCATATCTACTCAGTTCAAGAAAATATTAGCTTGCCCTTGCAAGCTAAGATTTATCGTGGTTTTTTATTCCATGTCCTAGACATATTAAGTAGCTCATTCCTGGTTCTTTTCTTAGCTTCTGCAGAGAAGTGCAGCAGTAAATGGATTTGTACCATTGAATTGTTCAGTCTATTGGCTGCTAGTGGTATTTTTGTAAATGTTTTTGTAAGTGCATGTTTTCTTTACTGCAGATGTGTATGAATTTTGTTTATGTTTTTTCTTTGCCATTAAAAATATCTATTGATAGATTTACTGTACCATTCTATTACTTTAATATGTTGATTGTGTTTTGATATTTTATTTTTGTATTCAGTGTTAGCTGGTTTAGGCATCTTATTCCACAAGTTGATAAAACTTAAGGAAAAGGGGGAAACAAAATATTTGGGCCTTTTACAAATCAACAGATTTCTTTCAGCATGTTGTTGTTAATTATTTTTTAAAGTGCCACAATATTACAATAATTTTAGAACTGCAGATCTGAAAGGGACTCTATGGGTCATTAAGTTCAGCCCCCATCGGGAGGCAGAGTGGGAAAACATGTCTGACTCTAGAGCCAAATACCTTAACCATTCAGTAGTCCTTTTTCTTCTCCTCCTCCATTTTTTTCTTTCTTGCCAACTTGTTGAGACAGATGAATAGAACTGCTTATTTGGAAAATACTGTTTTGAAAACTCACTTCCAGTTGGCAGGGAGGCCCCTTTGGGGTCCTCCAGAAGGCCTGGGAAGGCCCTTGCAGGCCCATTCGGGATAGCACCAGGTTGGGGGTAAGAATGAGAGGCCTGAAACAGGCCTTTTCCCCCTTAACCCAGGGGGGCTTTTTAAATATACTATGGTCCTGTGATATAGCGGGACTGCAGTATATGAACCGCGAAAGGGCAGGGGACCACTGTATGTGCAGTATTTAAGGAATAGTTTTACCAGTTCCAGCCCTCCATGAGTTTTTATAACTGAAAAGGGATTCAGACCCAGGTCTCCTCAATCCTAGCCTATCACTTTATCTACTATTCCTCACTAGATATCTCACAAATTAAGCACTCGCAAAAACCAGTAATTTAAATATATGTATGTATCCAGAGGGGGGAGGCTATTTATAGATAGCTAAATGAGGACTTGGGGTCCCCCTCCTTGGTTTTCTTGGTCTTCCTCTAAAGAATGCTTCCATAATGAATGACAGTCAAGGAGGCATGATCTAAGGGTATCTAGAACTGGTAACAATTTTGTAGGCAAGGCAGTTCAGCTGTTTGAATGTAAGAAGAAGAAAAATAGTGTTGTGCAATGGTTAGTGTTGGGATTTAGGAAATCCAGATCTGGATATTTCTGAGGCAGGAAGCTCTCTTAATTAACCTTGTGATAGGCATACTCTAAGCCAGGTTTACTAAACAGGCATGCTGTAAGGATAAGGTGGGGAGGAGAAGCCATGAATTTTTCCAAGGAAAGGTAGGGTACAAATGGATGTTGTGTCATACAGTTGTGACCGGTTCTTTGTAACCCCATGTCCATGGAGTTTTCTTGGCAGGAATACTGAAGTGGCTTGCCAGTTTCTACTCCAGGCGCCCACAGCACCTGGTATTCCCTGGTGGTCACCCATCCAAGTGCTTGCCAAGGCCAACCCTGCTTAGCTTCTGAGATTAGGCAGGATCAGATGTGCTTATGGCATCTAGGCATACAAACAATCAAATAAATGGTGCACTTGTCAACATTTCCCTTTTCCACACCTGCCACAAAATAAGGCTCTATTTCACTTTTGCATTCGTAATTTTTTAAAAATGATGTATATAGCTACTCCTTGGCCAGAGGAACTGAAGTCACCAGACAACATTACTGTGGGAAAATTTATCCAGCAAGCACCAGAATACTGGCCTTTTCCAAACCAGATAGAGAGTTCTTTACCAAAAGCCACAAAGAAGTCCAAGCTTTTGAAGGCTTGCATCCCCACTACCCATTTATATTAGAATAATTAAGGATACTTTTGTTTCAAACTAGATCTGAAGCTAAAGTGGAATGGCTCCATGCAGTACTACCTGGAGGTTGAAAGCAATCATATGTTCTGTCACATTGCTATATATCAGTGATGGCGAACCTATGGCACGGGTGCCAAAGGTAGCACTCGGAGCCCTTTCTGTGGGCACCCGACATCGCCCCTTCATAGCCACCTGTATACAAGTTAAATTACTATATTGGCACTTTGCAAAAATTAGTGAGTTTTGAATTGCAGTTTGGGCACTCGGTCTCTAAAAGGTTTGCCATCACTGCTATATATCATATGCTTTAACATGTTGAACAACAGATTCAACACTGGGCAGAAACTGCCAGATTGGCTCTGAATTAGGTTTCTTCAACGGTGGCCTCACCACTGCATATCCTTCAAGGAGGTGTAAGGATCTGGGAAGGCCAGACAAACAGCCACTTCCATCCCTAGCCAGCTATACCACAAACCAAGCCAATCAAGGGACTGTAGAACAAGTAATAGATCCTAATTCCATAGGGAGTCTGTCCATGTTTCAAGCTGTGCTAGGCAAAGAAACATGACTATATAATACACAAAGTCCATCTAATTCTTACTCTATCATAACTTGCACTGTGCAAATACCATCTGATCTAATTTGTATCCAATTTTTTTGCAATACAGATTGGCCACCCCAAGTGGATTTGGAGGTGACCACCAAGTTGTTCTTGGCTTTTTGCAAATAGGTGGTTATATTTGAATCTTTCTGAACTGGGACAAAAATCCTGTAAAAATGGGAAATAGAGGGCTATGACTTTGGCTGGGGTGATACTACACAATATTATCAACTCTCAAAATGTACTAGAACTTCAAGACAGTAGAGCTGACCTTCTGCTCTCCCTCAGAGATGTGCTTAAAGAAACTGTTGGTGTTGGTGTTGGGCGTTAGTGTCACAGGTAATAGCCTAGCTTGCCCACATTTACCTACTCATTGTCTAGCCCAAATCAGAAGGTGGCATGTTTGACTGTGGAACATCCACAGCACCCAGAGCAAGCGGAGAAAAGGTTCAGCAAATGACTAGAAGACCCAGCTACCTACCTACAATACGTACCTGAACAAAAACAGACAATTATAGTTTCAACTGAAAAACCTCTAGTACAGCTGTTACCTATCCAATCGAATATGGGATGGATCAGTCATCCACCCCACATTCACACATGCACTGAGTTCTAAGAAGAAATCTAAGAAGAATTCAGGGTAGCTACCAAAAGAAAAAAACAAGACAATTTCAGAATATGGTAAATTCAATAAATGAAGTACAGTGACCCCCACCTATTGTGGGGGTTAGGGACCCGACACAACCCGCGATAATTGAAAATCTGTGATATGCAGATACAGGTCAGGTTGGGCCAAAAGGTACTTCCTGCGAACGGGAAGGCCCCCACAGGCCTGTTTGGGGTAGCGCTAGTTCTGGGGTAAGTACGGGAGGCCTGAAACAGGCCTTATCCCCGGGGGAGGGGGCTTTTTTCATATACTGCAGTCCTGAGATACAGTATCTTGTCTCTAATTACCATTCTTGGACATGAAACAGCTCACTTGGGTGGTTGGGGAGTATATAAGAGTCAGATAAAGTTAATCTGAGCTCTCCCCAGAGCTTAATGACAGGACTTTCTAGGAGAGGCTTTGGGTTTCAGCCGTCTATCTCCTTTTAGCCTCGTGTTTCCTTCTTTTCTCACAACAACTGGCATCAAGTATTTTTGTTAACATTTCAGCATTTGTAGCCCACCAAATACCAGAGAACACTTGTCTGGTTCCAGCTACATCACGGTGAGACAACTTGATAAGTGCTCCAGTTTATCAAGTTGAATTCCTCCAGATAAAGGGACCGTAATAAGGGTAAAGTTTCCTTGGAGGGGAAATGAAAAAGAGGCAGCAACTGTGGACCACGAAGGGAGCAGTGGTGAACTTTGTAGAAGCAGGAAAATGCTTCATCTCCCACTGGGGGAGGACCTTCGGTATTGCGAAGATGAGCTGTCAGTGCAGGACATTAAAAGCTGTTAAATATTTTTTGTGTTTTGAGTAGAATGTTTATATCTCTAATTTTTATGTGGAGCTTCTCCCTGGCATCTAGAAAATCTTTCCTTCAAACAAGCACTAAACCTCCCTTCTGAGGAATCAGCTTTTAGCAAAATAAAGGGAGTGAATATTTGAAAGATAAGCTCAGAAGTGTTATTTCATGAACTTGCCTTTCTGTCTATTGTTTCCTTCTTGTGGAAAAATATTTTATGCCTTTGCTGCTCTTTATATGTGGTGGATTTAAAGACAAATTTTTAAAGGAAACTACCTTCTGCCTCTGTGTTTTCTATAAATTGAATTTAAAGACACAACTTTAAGAGCAGCATTGGAAAATGTGTTATCTCAAAAAACATCATCTGACCTTGGAATAACGGCATGTTTTGAAAATAATGCTTGAAGGCTATTCCTTGCTGCTTTGGCTTCAATTTAGTCTAGTTACTCTCCTCTGTACCACTCTTGCTTGGAAACTAAGTGGCATAAATTATTACAAGCAATATTAACTCTTACCTGTGAGCTATAAAACACAATGAATTGGGAAAACATATCAGAAGATGATTTTGCCAACATAATTCTATCCAGTTTGCAAAAAATTATAGATAACTACACAGACTCGATCTCTGAAGATACAGAGATTTTCAATTCTGATAAAGTCACAGAGGTAAAACTGATAACTCCAGATGGAGTGGTGGATAACACTGGATCTCTAGAAAAAATGGAAAGTAGTTATGATCAGGAGATTGAGATAAAACAGACAGCTGATCTAAATCTACAGACAAACACAACAAGATTGATGCACGATAAATATTTGGATATGCCAAATTCATAAAATATAATAAACGCATCTACTGAATTCAGCTCGAATCAAGAGATCAAACCAGAACAAAGGGCAGATCTCAGCATGAAGACAAATATGACAAGAGTGGTGCTGGTTAAACCCTTAGATGTGCCAAGTCCACGGACTATGATAAGTGCATCTGTCTTACTTAATATGGGTGCCAAAAAGAGGAAAATTTGAGACTTTTTTCAGTAGCAGAGTGGCTATCAAGATTTCTATCAAGATAATACAACAACTCATAAAGATAAGTGATTTGACAAGGGGGAAACAACCTGTGAAGATAAGGGACTTGGCAGGAAAAGGGAAAACTGAAAAAAATTTCTGGCTTAGTGAATTTATTACATAAAAATGTTTTCTGTATTCTGATTGCCTAAGGCCAGTAGTTAATGGCTATGATATGGGAAACGGAAAATGGAAATGTGAAGACAAACTTGATATATTAATAAATGTTAATCTGTTAGATTTTTAAAAGAATAGACAAGAACTTCTATGCATAAAGTGAAATATATAGACCTGGAGGCAGCTCTCTTATAATAGCCCATAATGTATTAATTCGAATTAATACGTTATGGGCTATTATAAGAGAGCTGCCTCCTGGTCTATATATTTCACTTGCTGAAATTAGGCATTCTTTGGAAGAATGGGTAAATATACTGTGGATAATATATAGAATATATATAGTTAGCCAAATATATTCTAAAAGAAGACCTAAACAGCAAGTTTGAATAGATTGTTGAGATTATATTCTGTGTATTATAAATAGATGTAAGGAAAGATAGATAGAAGAGGGATGAGATAGTAAGGAAACTAAGTATGAAAGTATGCTCATTTAAGCTGGGAATGGATATATGAATTATATTGTGCTCAAATGTTGGGGAAAACTGATTGAAGCAGTAACACAACAGAAGACAAGCAATATATTTGTTTTTGTTTTATGTAACAGTGTAGAAAATAAATACAAAAATGTTTTTAAAAAACAAATACCAGAGAACACTTAAGTGATTTTTAGGGTTGTGTGAATCAATGTGAGTGTAACTGGGGCTTCTTGAAATGTTCTGAATCTGCTCCAATAATGTACAAATATCCCAACCTGTACAAATGCTTGGCATTGTTTGGACCTTCTTTTCAACTGGAACAGATCTCTAATCAGAACAGCATGAAAGCTGGCATCATAGATAAAGGTCACTATCCACAGAACATTTAGCAATTGGTCATAATGGGCTTTCAAAGATTTCAGTGGTTGCATCCCAGAGCCACATTATGGAAAACTTTCCTGGACAAGATTGAGCAAATACAATGAAAATGAAGCCACAAGTTGTCTTGGCTATAGAACGAGGTGGATTCTGAACCATTTCTGATCATATCAGTTTATTCCACTACTTGCAAACTTCTAGCCACTGATTTTCAGCTTCTTCATTTATTTGCTCATAGTATAATGGGAATCTGAGATGGCTGTACAATTGGGTCAATAACATCTGGATATGGTTTACTCTGAGTCCAGGTCACCCTCTCCATTCAAAGCCAAAAAAGACAAGGACATTTGCAAGACCACTTCTGGAAAATACAATGATGCCTTGAATTACAAATGACTTGAGCAATGAAAAACTTGAATTACAAAAGGAAATCTGCTGGTATAGGGTAATTTTAAATTGTTGTTCAGGGCATGTGTAGGGGAAGCCATTCCCAACCCAGCAAAGCAGGGGGAAGAGCTTCCACTGCTTTGCTGGATTGCCGGGAACTCCCTTAACAAGCTGTCAACATCAGCTGTGTGGCAGTGGTGAGTGGTGGCACTTTACTCCTGCTGCCCAGTCTCTCATTTGCTGCCATTTGGCTGAAGCCAGACCGCAGAGCAGGAGTGAAGCATTCCCACCCACTGCTATACAGCTGATTTTGTCAGCTGGGCAAGATTAGGGCCTTCCTTCACGGGGGGGGGGTAGGTTCCAATGGGTGGTAAACCACCTGCACAGAGCCAGGCAAAGGGAGGGTGGCAGTGCCTTTGGCGCTCATTTGTAGCCCATTTACTCCTTAGGCACACCGCTTTTGTGATGCCCAGAGTGGTATGCCTAAATGGGCTACGAATGAGCCCACAAGGCACCACCAACCACCCCCTTCACCTGGCTCTGTGCAGGTGGTTTTCCACCTGTCAGACCCTTGCCTGGAGGAGAAGGGAGGACCAGATCTTGCCCAGCTGTCACAATCAGCTGTGTGGCGGTGGGGAGGGAGCAATGCTTCACTCCTGCCCTCTGGTCTAGCTTCAGCCAAATGGCTGCAGAAGCAAGACCATACGGCAGGAGTAAAGCACCACCACTCACCATCGCCACACAGCTGATGTTGACAGCTTGTTGAGGAGGTTTCCTGGCCACCCAGCAAAACAAGGGAAGCTCTTCCCCCTGCTTTGCTGGGTTGGGACAGGCTTCCATAGGAATGCATTGAAAGCCTATTGTGATGCATCTCCTTTGGAATGGATTTATTGGTTTTCAATAAATTGCCGTCCTGGACATCGCTGTTGATTGTTTTATTGTTTTATCTGTTTTATTTGCTATGGTATTGTGTAAACTGCCCTGAGTCCCCTTTGGGGAAATAGGTGTGGTATATAAGTTTGAAAATAAATAATAAATAAATAAATACATTCCTATGGGAAACCGTGTTTTGATGTGGAGATTTCTTCTCTGATAGAGAAGGAATGATAGGGATCCCTGCACTGTGATATCTCAGATATGAATTAAGTGCAGGAATGATGAGATCTCTTTCACATCAGTTGGGATCTTGGTACTCTTTATTGAGGCTCTGAAGGAATGTAGAAGCAAAACAAGGCAAGCATATGCAAACAAACCCAGCAGACAGGCTTCTCCTCTCAACTCAGCCGGAGGGCTGGGAACAGGCAGTCTTGATGTTAAAGAGCTCCGATGGTAAAGCTTTTTTTCTCCCCTCAGCACAACACTTTTATTCCTCTTCTTGCACGTCATCCGACACTACCCAATCAGACAGACAGCTCCCCTTTCTGAGCATGCTCAGTAGAGCCTCTGATGCCTGACATTCCTGTATATATTACTCCCCCGTATTCCAGCAGCCATCTTTAGAATAGAGCTATTCTCAGCTCTGATTGGTCAGCCCATCACCCATGATGCATTGCCCTTAATGTGATGTCAGAGTCCCCAGGCATATAGGTCTATACTAATGCAATAGAGATGAATCCCTACATTTTGAACTACAAATTTTTTTGAACTAAGATAGATATGTTGGAACAGATTAATTTTGTAATTCAAAGCATCACTGTATCTAGGATATCTCAGAAAACGATAGATCGGTCTTCTGCACTGAAATATCTAATTTCTTCCATCTCTGGAGAGGTCACAGGCAGTCACAAGGGCAGAAGCAATCAGGTAATTATTAGACATGGGCAAGAAGCACTTCATGTGTCTTGTCTAAGCACCTCAGGTCCCACATGTTCACTTTCCCCACCCCCTCGCTGGCTCCCCCACTGATCTGCCAACATGCTGTGTTTCTTCTCTCCCCATTGCATTATCCATTCTGGTAGGAGCACCAACTTCCCTTTTCTGCCTCCTCCAGCAGCTGCATACTCAGATTTGGAGGTGGGGAAAGATAGTGCCTTGGCACTAATTGAAGCAGGATATAAATTAAATAATGTAAATCAAGCAAGCAAACAAACACGCTTTGGGGCTGTAGGATAAAATGCATACAGTTTTCTTTAATTTTTAGTAAACATTTTATATGAATAGGGATTCTTCAACTCCAAGATGTCTTTGCAGGATATTCCAGATCCTGAAAATCAAGAATCTGCAAAAAAAAAAAAAAAAAAGATTGCTCAGATTAAATGAACACGTTCACCATTTCTGATGACTTCTTCCTCTCAATACATTTTACATTTTATTGCAGCAAAGCCTCCTGTCCCCAACATATTTCCCTGAGGTCCAAGAACATATGATAGCTAAATATTGGGGAAAATGGTTGATAACAAGAGAAAGAATAAATTTGGGTAAATGCCAAAAAGTAATTCCAAACATTTAATGAAGAAAATCAAGCAATCTGCCTGCAGCTACCACAGCTGGTAGAGACTGGAGGGGGGAAATGACATTTAGATTGAGGTTGTCTGCTGTTTTCTACTGGGAGAGGAGGACATTGATACTTCAATCTATGATTGAGTTTCCATATTTCCCGTGTGTTCTCAAAACAATACCCAGAAATGATAAACTATTGTTTATTTGGACAAAATAATTAGTGATTTGCAAAGTGGATAGTTTCTGGCTGGAGGGTTTGAGATAATTTTAGAATGAGAAAATGAGAGGGCACAGCATGCCTTCAAACAATAAAACAAAAACAGGTCAATATTTCTCTGTATCTCCTTTTTCAGCACTTACAAATTATCTCTAATAGTGGTCATATCTGGAGCGCGAACAGATGTGTATAACTAATTCATCTGAGTTTCTCATTCAAGACTAAGCTTCCCCCTCACCCCCAATGTTTTGAATGTCAACAGTGGCAACTCACAATTTATTTGTGTTAATAAAAGTCTATTACCAACACCTTGGAGAGAATAGGAACGCTTAGGGATGGTGCGAAATGCTGTTATCACCTCTGCTAATCAATACATGGCAACACTTTGGCCCTGAAAGCCTTGGCTTCACCATAGAGGTGGCAGGTATATCTGCGAACAATCAACCATCATTTCAACACATCGCAATAATATGTGTCAAATTATCGGCAGTATATCTAGAGATAACTTATTCTTGGAACAGGAGCCTTCTAAGAGAAATCTACAAATCTACACAAGCCATTTAGACAAGGAAGAAGTTGTTAGTGGCTTTTTAAAGAAACTGTCAGATGAATGTGAGAGGCATTCCAATGTGTCACACCTAATTGTGCTTCAACCCATTGTTTGTTAGATCAACATTAAATTCCCTGAAAATTTAACTGGTCTGTGCAAAATCCTATGATGTTTCCACAAATCACCCCTCATGTTTGCTTTTTTTGAATCAAATGCAAGTGTGATGAACTCATACAAATTTTGTAGCTGAACTAGTTTATCTATTGGAAAGTGCTGGACCGCCTTCTTCCATATGAGCCTGCCCATACTTTAAGGTCAGGCCAGGAGGCCCTGCTGAAGGTGCCATCCCTCAAAGAGATAAGGGGGTGGCATGTCGAAGCAGGGCCTTTTCGGCGGTTGCCCCCCAACTCTGGAATGCCCTCCCTACGGAGATCCGCCTGGCGCCAACACTTTTGGCTTTTCAGCGCCAGGCAAAGACCTTCCTGTTTGGCCAGCATTTTAAGTAGATTACTCAGTTGGACACATGAGCAGCAGAGTTGTATAATCTATAATTGGTATTGTATGTTGTTTTAATTGTATTGTATTGTATAGTTTTAATAATTTTATTGTTTTATAGTTTTTAATACTTGTTGTATGCCGCCCAGATACCTCTTGGTAGTGGGGCGGCTAATTTTTTTGGTAAATAAATAAATAAATAAATAAATAAATTTTATTTGCAACCTTGCATGCTACCTTTAGTTTGTTTTCCTTGGAGAGGCCCTTCTGGGGTGAGGCCATCATACCTATTCAGCACTAACCAACCATTCCTTCCAGCCTTTAATTTCAAAGAGAAGCCCTGCTTCTCTACTGAATGTTATTTTCCCCTCTATTTCTTCAGTTGCTGACAGTCTGTTTGTTTTGGTTGCCTGTATGAGTACAGTAAAGAAAACAGCATACACAAGGCTGTAATTTAAAGCAACTATAAATAAGGAAATGTTTCTTGTTCTTTCTATCGTAAGTGGTGCATTGAGACCTCAAGTGCCAGTTGGTGAGAAAGAGGGGGACTCTAGGGAACTTGAAGCTATTCTCCTCTACAAGTCTCTATACTTCTATAGAGGAATTTAAATAGAAATTCAAAACTCTGCAACAGAAAGTGACTACTAGAAGAGAGCTGAAATGTAAGCAAACTTTTCTGTTAAAGCTTAAAGAAAGGTTCTATAGCACATTGGCAACAGTGGCTTGAATCCAATTTGCTGTTCCATCTGGACCCTATCCATTGAATTGAGGCATTTTGCATAATATTTGAGTGGTCCAACAATGAATCAAATCAATTTACTATAACTGTGACTACTAATTAGATTAGTGCACATTCTTTATCCTGTGCAATAAATTAACTGACAAAGCCATGAGATTTATCTGGGAATAGATCCAGCAACGAGCTGCCTATATGCCCTGAGCACATCCAATCTCACCTGATCTTGGAAGCTAAGCAGAGTTGGGCCTGGCTAGTACTTGGATGGGAGACCACCAGGGAACACCAGGTGTTGTAGGCGGTTGGAGTAGGAACTGGCAAGCCACTCCAGTATTCCTGCCAATAAAACTCCATGGACATGGGGACACGAAGAGTCACTCATGACTGCAACAACAAAACAACAAGGTGGAGAGTGAACCACCCTCACTCTCCACCTGCTCCCTGCCCTGCTACTCTGGTGTCAGTGAGAGAGATACTTAGAGGGGCAGAGCCAGCCTACTATCTGAAGGGAGGGGCCGAAGAGGAGGGATACTTATCCAAGGCTTATTAGCTGACCTTCAGCTTCCTCGGCAGCCACAACACAGGTGACCATATTAGCTAGCCCATGAGCTGCACTGTGCTGATGTTGAATGCTAGGTCGGTACAAAATAAGACCACCCTCACCCATGATGTCATTCTGGATGAAGGTGCCGACTTGGCATGTATTATTCGAGACCTGGATGGGACAAGAGAGGGTGTTTCCCTCTCCCAGCTATGCCCACCTGGGTACTCGGTCCACCACCATTGTCACTTGGAGTGTTGGGGGGGGTTTGCTATAGTCTATAGGAGTTCTATCTCCTTGACCAGACTTCCTATCTCCTTGGGTGGAGGTCTGGAGGAACTGTATTGTGTGTTGGGCTCACAAGGCAGATTGGGGATTCTGTTAGTGTACCGCCAACCGTGCTGCATTCCAACAGTCTCCCTGCCTGAGCTGATGGAGGTGGTCCTGGACCTGGTGTTGAGGACCCCCAGACTGTTGGTACTGGGAGATCTCAACATCCATGCTGAGACAGCCTTGAACGGGGTGGCTCAGGACTTCATGGCTGCCATGACAACCATGGGGCTGTCTCAACATGTCAATGGCCCGATACATGAGAAGGGCCATACTCTAGATCTGGTCTTCTCAATGGGATTGGAGGATGGTGGTTTGGATATGGAGGGGATGGTTCTGACTCCATTGTCATGGTCCGACCACTTTCTGGTCAAGTTTAGGCTATTAGCTTCTGCCCTCTGCAAGGGTGGGGGATCTATTAAGATGATCCACCCTTGGAGAGTAATGGATCAGATGGTTTCCTGAAAGCTCTGGGGGATTATCCATCTGATTTGGTTGGCGCTCCTGTCAAAGCTCAGGTCACCTTATGGAATAGGGAAATGTCCCGGGTGGTTGACATAATCTCACCTAAGCGCCCTCTCCCCTTACACAGAGCCGGCTCCTTGGTATACATCTGAGCTGCAGGTGATGAAGCAGGAGTGGAGACGGCTGGAGCGCAAGTGGAGAAAATATCACTGTGAGTCCAATTGAATGGCTTAGAACCCATTATCGGGCCTATTCCATGGCGATATGGTTGGTGAAAAGGTAATATTTCACAAACCGTATTGCTTCCTCAGAGTGCCATCCGGCAGAGCTGTTTCAGGTGGTCCAGGGCCTTCTTCAACCAAGAAATACGGTGGAGGTTCTGGACAACTCGTCAGCCCATTGTGATGAGTTTGCTGTTCACTTTGAGGGGGAAATTGCTCAGATTCACAGTGAATTGGACTCCATGATTGGGGCAGAATCAAAGGATGTGTCCGGTGTGCTGTGCTTAGGTCCAGTGTTATTGGATAAGTTTCAATTATTGAGACCCGAGGATGTGGACAGGCTGCTTGGATCTGTCAGTGCTAGCCCCACACCACTCGACACTTGCCCTTCTTGGCTAATCAAAAGATCTGCCAGGGGAGTTTGCACCTGGGTCCAGGAGGTTGTGAATGCCCTGTTGAGAGAGAGAATGGTCCTCACCACCTTGAAAGAGGTGGTGATTAGACCACTCCTCAAAAAAAAATCTAACCTGGACCCAGGGCTGGGGTTAACTATCGACCAGTAGCGAACCTCCCTTATTTGGGGTGTTAAGAGTGGGTGGTGGCTGGCCAACTCCAGTCACTGCTGGATGACACGGATTTTCTGGATCCATTTCAATCAGGTTTCAGGACAGGTTTTGGTATGGAGACTGCCTTGGTTGCCCTGTCTGATTACCTTTGCCAGGAGAGAGACAGGAGGAGTGCAATCCTGTTGATACTCCTGGACCTCTCAGCAGCTTTTGACACCATCGACCATGGTGTCCTTCTGGATAGTCTGCCCAGGTTGGCGGTTGGAGGCACTGCTTTGCTGTGGTTCCAATTCTTCCAGGCTGAATGTGTCCAGAAGGTGGTACTGGGGGACAGTTGCTCTATCCCATGGTGTTTATATCATGGGGTTTCTCAGGGCTCGATACTGTTCCCCCATGCTGTTCAACATCTACATGGAACCACTGGGAGCGGTCATCAGGAGGTTTGGGCTGAGGAATCATCAATATGCTGATGATATTCAGCTCTGCCTCTCATTCTCCTCCAATCCAGGTAAGGCAGTTTCTGTGTTAAACTTGTGTCTGGGCCAGATAATGGCTGGATGAGGGTTAATAAATTGAAACTCAATCCAGACAAGACGGAAGTGCTGCTAATGGGTGCTTCACCAGACAGGTTAGAGGGCCATATTCCTGTCCTGGATGGGGTTGCACTACCCCTAAGGGATGGGGTCCGCAGCTTGGGGGTGCTCCTGGACCCTGGTCTGACTCTGGAAGTCCAGGTGGACTCGGTGGCCAGAGGTGCCTTCCTTCAGCTGTGGAAATTATACCAGCTCCGTCCCTACCTGGACAGGCAGAGCCTCATGACAGTTACGCATGCACTGGTAACATCCCGTATTGATTACTGCAATGCACTCCACTTGGGGCAACCTTTGAAGATGGTTCAGCGATTGCAACTGGTTCAGAATTGTTCGGCGTTGCTGGTAAGTGGTGGGGCCACCAGGGATCACATCATGGCGATTCTGTATAACCTCCATTGGTTACCAGTTGTTGCCCAAGCCCAATTCAAAGTGCTTATTTTGACATATAAAGCCCTAAATGACTTAAGACCTAGACACCTGAAGGACTGCCTCCTTCCATATGAACCTACCCAGAAATTAAGATTGAGCCAGGGGGCACCTCTCAAGGAGGTGAGAGGAATGGCTTGTAGACATAGGGCCTTCTCAGCAGCTGCCCCCAGGCTATGGAATGCCTTCCCAAGTATGCCTCCCTTGTAGAATTTTGAGCATAATCTTGCTAGCGTGTGAAATGAGTGCAATTGTATGATAGTTGGAACATTCTTGGGTGTTGCCCTTCTTTGAGATTGAGATGTAGACCGATTTTTTTCCAGTCCTCTGGACACTGCTGAGTTTTCCAAATTTGCTGGCATATTGCATGTAGCACCTTTACAGCATCCTCTTTTAAGATTTTAAATAGTTCAATTGAAATGCCATCACCTCCACTGGCCTTGTTGTTTGCAATGCTTTCTAAGACCCACTTGACCTCATTTTCCAGAATGTCTGGCTCCAGGTCAGCAACTACACTATCTTGGTTATCAGGGACACCCAGATCTTTCTGATATAATTCCTATGTGTATTCTTGCCATCTCTTCTTGATGTCTTCTGCTTCTGTTAGGTCCCTACCATTTTTAACCTTTATCATATCCATCTTTGCACGAAATGCCCCTTTAATATCTCCAATTTTCTTGTATAGATCTCTAGTTTTTCCTTTTCTATTGTTTTCCTCTATTTCTTTGCACTGTTCATTCAAGAAGGCCATCCTGTCTCCTCACTAGTCTTTGGAAGTCTGCATTCAGTTTTCTGTTTCTTTCCCTTTCTCCCTTGCATTTTGCATCCCTTCTCTCCTCCACTATTTGTAGGGACTCATTGGACAGCCGCTTTGCTTTTTTGCATTTTCTTTTCTTTGGAATGGTTTTCATTGCAGCCTCCTGTATATTGTTACAAACCTCCATCCATAGCTACAAATAAAGAATAATCCATAGCTACAAATAAATGATTATTTATTTATACTATATACTATATCAGTATTTGAAATATTTGTTGAGCCTTGGATGTGTTCATTGATTCTTTCATTAACTGTGATTTAATTAGTTGTTCAAATACTGTATCTTATAAAAGGACAGCCAACATTTTTATCTCATTAAAGAGTATTTTACTTGAGAATTGATGAATTATATGCATAATAGTTGGACAAAAACAACAAAACACATAATTGATCCATTACCCTCCCTAGTCATTGTTTTTGCTAACTCATGTTCTGTCAACATTTAGACTGTAAACTCTACAGAGACAAGGATCTGCCTTTCTTTGTTCATGCAGTTTAGTTAAACATCACATCAGTTACATGTTACAGTTAAACAGAGTAACTTGAGATTGGTTAGATATGCGATATGCCATTTGGACCTTGCCTCAAAATAGCATATTAGAACTCAAACAGCCCTATTTGGTTGGGCTCCTTCCAGTTGGAATTCCCAATATCCTGAAGTGGCCTAAAAAGCAAGCCACTTCAGGATATTGACAAATTGAACATTTTCTCTGCTTCTCAAAGGAAGGTCAGGAAAAGTGTGTGTGTGGGGGAATGCATTGTTGTATACAATAGCTGATGTACCTAATCACTTTAAATAAATAAATAAATAAATAAATAAATAAATAAATAAATAAAAATACTTTGTCTGAAAGGGCAAGCTAAGAAACTGCAGCGGAACCAATAGCTTTAGAAATAGCCATACAGGGACAGAAAAATGGTATGGAAAATGCTGGTGGTGGTCTGGACAGCTGCAGAGGAACTGGTGGTGGCATTTTTTGTACATTTAACACCTTCTTCCACACCACACTGTCCCCAAGGACTTCCTCGTGATGAAAGCATTTATGAATAAACCTTGGAACCCTTGGGGAGGGGGGATGGAAAATGTTTAACTACCAAAATACAGTAGCAACTGATTACAACATTGGATTTAACAGGCAAACTTAACATTACTAGATTTCAATGAGTGGTGCAGTGTTTCAGGTAAGAGCTATATTCAAGATGTAATTTACTGTTGTGACCCCCTTAGTGCAGTGGTTCCCAACCTGGGGGTCAGGACCCCTTTGTTGATCGAATGACCATTTCATAGGGGTCATCATGAGCCAGTGAAGAAAAAGGCACAAACGGCTTGGGTCTTGGGGGGGGAGGGGGGAAAGAGTACATCACAGCTTGATAGGTTGGAGGGGATGTCAGTCAGTGACACCGGAGGCTTCAATTGGCTGAGGGTGTCTGTAGAGGGAAGTTCTCTATGGCACCTGTGGCAGTGGCCTGCCAAAGGGGGCTGGTGGCCTCTTCCAAGCAGGGCAAGGGGTCACCACCACATGAGGAACTGCATTAAAGGGTTGCGGCATTAGGAAGGTTGAGAACCACTGCCCTAGTGAGTTTCCATGGCTAGCCAGAGATTTCAACATAGGTCTCCTGAGTCCTAGTTCGAAGCCCATATCTTTCCTATGAGCTATAGGAGGAGGTATAAAGAATTGTGCATTAAAATATTTATAAATGGCATTCCAAATTAAGACTCATAATGAGAAAGCTATAGGGATACCAACAGGTTATAGCCTGGTTGTAGGAATGGAAAGGAGGGTTCTTCACCAAAGTTTTAAAAATGGCTAATCTAGTAGTACCTCTTCATTAATATCCTACCCTCTCTTTACAACAACTGATAGCTTGGAAAGTTATATAACTTACAATGTGTAGTCTGCATACTCTAATTAAACTGTAAACTGCCCAGAGACTATTTGAAGTGGTGTGGAGTGGTATATAAGCTTTTGCTTTTTGTTAAAACAAATAAAGAAGTAACATTGCTGTTATGAAATTGAAACTACAAGAATGTAACTTGTTCAGTAACTTGTTCTTGTTCAGTAACTTGCTTTGATTCCTTTATTTTAAAATCTATGCAAAAGAGAAAGAAAATAATGAAAAATTGGGATGCAAAATGCCTGAATAAAGTATTTGTAGCTCACGGTACCAGTTATTATGTCACATCAAAAAGTAATGAGATAAAATGCCAAAACACCATTATATGTGTAATGGTATTTGCAGGTAAAACAACCACATTATACTGTTCTTACTGCCACAAGGTAGGTATATATTGTAAGTTATTGTAAGACTAACATGCATCTTGTTTATTTTTAAACTTTGCTACAATCAAACACATAGGACTCTTTTGCATTTGAAGGTTTGCTGAACTCTCAATGCCAAACTTTTGAGTGTTGATTGCTTGAACATTTTTAATTTTGGCAGAGTCTTCTTCTTTTATAAAACATGGATACTGAGGAAACAATCTGCCCGGTGATGTAAGAGTCAACCTGCTGGATCACACAAAGGGTCAAGGTAGTCTAGCATCCTGTTCCGTATACTGCCTGCCTGCTGGGAGCCCACAGCAGGATGTGAGGACAGTAGCCTTTTGTGTAATTGCTCCCCAGCAACTGCTGCTCATTGTAATGAAATCCTGCCTTCAAATATTATGGACATTAAGGACTATGACTAATAGCTTCCGACAGGCATGTCCTCCTTTAATTTATCTAATTCCTTTTTGGAATTACTGGATTACCATGCAGTGTGCAGTAGTACCCTACTTCCTTTTGTGTATTTTACATTTTGTAAATGAAGAAAATGTTGAGGGAAGGTGACGCATGAGTTAGCAATCCATCTCATTTGTGCCTCCCAGGGAAAAGAGCCACTTCAAGTGCTAGGCCACCCCTTCTTCCACATGAATCACCTGCCCCATGAGAAGAGCAGGTTTACAATCTGACAGTTGAGGAAAATTTCTTAATCAGGTCCCTAATTTATCCCACCTTCTGTCCTTACAATTGATATCCAAAGGCCGCGTATTCAGACAAATGAGATGCTCTATCCACCTATATTTGGAAGTTGAGTCATGGCTACTGGACTTCTTTTTTGAGAGATAGAAATGTTTCGCTGTTCATCCAAACAGCTTTATCGGTCTGAATACAGCTAGTGCAAATCCTCCATCTTATAGGCAGCTTTGCCCTCTTGTCACCCTGGCCTGAATTAGGCTCATAAGATGAACAGTGGCCTAAATAGGCTCGTTAGGGAGACAATAGTATCCTTAGCCTTAAGGTGAACAATGGCCTAAGGTGCTGAAACCTATCAAGAATGGGTCGTTACCTATGGCCTTGGTGGTGAAGGCTTTTTGATTTGCCTGGGGACTTTGGAAAGCACAGCCTGATAAGTAGCAAATAGACTATGCCGGAGCCCACCACCTCTGTTGAGGGAGGGGTTTTCAATGCTCACATTAATGGCCTCCCTTACTCCTCTTTCAAACCACCTCTCTTTTTGTCTAATATGTGTACATCCTCATCTTTGAAAGAGTGCCCTTTGTCCTTCAAATGGAGGTGTACTGCTGATTCTGTTCCTGACCTGTTGCCTCTCCTATGTTGGGCCATCCTTCTGTTTAATGGATGTTTAGTTTCTCCAATGTAGAGGTCTGAACACTCCTCACTGCATTGGACTGCATATATTATTGCTCCTTTTTTTGTTTGGTATCTGATCCTTTGGGTGGACAAGTCTCTGCCTTAGTGTGTTTGTGGGTTTGAAATAAACAGGGATGTGGTGTTTGCCAAAAATCCTTTTAAGCTTCTCCGACACTCCAGCCATGTAAGGAATGACCAGGTTCTTCCGTTGGGTCTGGGTCTCCGACTGATCCCTTGTTCTTCTGGGATGGCCCACTGCTTTGTTGAAGGCCCACTTTGGATATCCACAGGCCTTAAGTGCTGTCTTCAGGTGCCTGTCTTCATTCTTCTTGGCTACTGTGGAGGTTGGGATGCTCTCTGCTCTGTGGCTTAGGGTCCTGATGACTCCTAGTTTGTGCTGTAGTGGATGGTGGGAGTCAAACAGTAAGTATTGATCTTTGTGGGTGGGTTTCCTGTAAACTTCTACTCCCAGGCCACGGTCAGGTCTGATGATGACTGCACAATCCAGGAAAGCCAGCCTGTTGTCTTGGATGTCTTCCCTAGTGAACTTAATATTAGGGTCCACCGCATTGAAGGTCCACTGCCTATAAGTTGGAGGATTTGCACTAGCTGTATTCAGACCGATGAAGCTGTTTGGATGAACAGCGAAACGTTTCTATCTCTCAAAAAAGAAGTCCAGTAGCCATGACTCAACTTCCAGATTAACTCACCTGGATGACTGAGAATCTTCGCAGACATCCACCTATATTGCTCCTTCGAAAATAACGTTTGTGTAAGAGGAATTTCATATGTTTTAAAACACTGCAATATTTCCTGTGAATGGAAAAAGCACCTTATGAATAAGTCAGTGATAATGGCTTATAAACAGCCACATGCTGATGTTTACTTAGGAACATATTTTTTCTTTCATTTTTAGAGGGAAGACCATTATTTCTTTCTTAAATTATGTTTTTACATTGCTTGACTTGAGTGGAGCTAGCCTTGTTTAAATTCTTGTTTTATACAAAGGAATTATGGGACAGAGTAAAGATTGCCTATACTTATTTTTCGGAAAGACAACATGGCTAGAAAAGAATATATTTTTATTTATTTATGTTCTATATTAAACATAAAGAAGTTCAACAAATTTCACTTCACAGAAAAACAAAGCTTAACAGCAAGAGAAATTTAAAAAAATACTTGATAAAACAATATACAGTACTGCAGTTTTAGAACAACACAGGATACAAATTTCATTCAAACATATTGGCAGCTTTATGTTACAATTAACACGCTATAGTTCAACAGTGAAAATCAAAAGTAAAGGTAATTGTTTTAAAACATGGCAATATCAAGGACAGGGATTTCCCTGAGAAACTCTGGAAGGGAATTATAAGAGATAGCACAGACATGATTGTTGCCTTGAAGATATTTCCAGAAATGTCTCTCTCCATGGCAAACCATTTCCCCCTGACTATAATGTGGAATATCATTCACTGTATCAAAAAAGGCCATCACTGCCCCTTCACAGTTGCTAACAAACATTGGAAAAGTTACTTTTTTGCATGCAGCCATGTTGGTTCTGGAAGCTGTAGCCCCAAAAGTAACTTTTCCTATTTGTAAACCCTGATGGCCATTAGGAAGAGTGTAGCTGGCATATTCTAACAATATTTTAATAAAAGTTGCATATTAGTTTCAAGATTTGTGGGTGCCCACATTTGCTTGATATGGGATACATAGTCCACAACTCCCAGAATTTCAAGCCTAGATTGCCCATGACAAAGGACTGTGGGGGTCATGGTCTAAAACATCTGGAGGGCCAGAGTTTGGACACCAGTGCTGGGTTTACAGATTATTTCTAACTCCCAGATGAAGTTCTTAAATAAATTTCAGTTAAACAGTGTAATAAGAGCATCAGAACTTGACACTTAAAAGATATTTGGGAAAAACTGTCCTCTTGGTATCTCCTCCTTTCCCTTCTCCCCTCTTTTGGGGACTTACTTTTTAGTTTTTAAAAAAGTCCAAAAAAGTAACCTTTCCAAAGGCTGATACTTCCCCACCCCTCCCTCCAGCTTAAAAATCAGAAGTGAAACAGGAAGTGAACCTGTGAAGTTTCTCAGTCATCCAGGTGAGGTTATCTGGAAATTGAGTCATTGCAACTGGATTATGGCAACTCGATCTCTCAAGAAAAGAAGTCCAGTTGCCATGATTCAACTTCCAGATAACAAGAAGTGAAATTTTATAAGAAGAAAACTTTTTGGTGTGTCATTTTAGGGCGACCCTACCTAAATTGTGACCCTCCTCTAGGCAGACTGCTTCCCAAAAGCAAATGAAAAACCTTCTCCTGGCTAGAATTAAATGCAAGATTCTGCTGAGTGCCAGATTATAGTATGAATGGGTCTCTTGATTTGAGGAGGGCCATAAACAACAATAAGATCTTACAAATGCCAAGTTAGGGCGTTTATACACGACCCCTAAACTCCGGGGCAAATGTTTCCCAGCTCCGGAGCTTAAAAATGTTTACCCACCAGCTCCGGAGTTAACAGGAAATTAAGTGCGACCCCGCCCACTTTAGCGCATCCCAGCGCAGCTTTCAGGTACCTGCTCTTTGGAGGTGAAAATTATTTGATCCGGTGTAACGATAGTGAGTGCGGGGCTCTCCTTGCTTCTGTTTGTTGTTTTTTGGCTCCCGCCCCTTTAAGAGCTACTTTTACTGAGACGAGAGGCAGAACGAGGTGAGCGGCATGCTTTTCTTTCTCTTTTTCTCCCTCCCCTCACGCAGGCAGGAGCAAGGAAGTGCGGAGGGGGTGGGAATGCAGGAAGAGCGACGAACCCCTTAAGATCTCTGGTCCGAATTTAAGTGGCCAGCGGATCTTAGGGATCATGTAAAAAGGCCCTTAATGTAGACAGGAAAGAAAACAATCACAGTCCAACATAAATTTAAATAAGATTATATCCAGTTAGCAAGCTCAATTTTACCAATTGCATTCTCTGCATTTGTTTTGTTTTGGATCATTGTACAAGGTTCCAAGAAGTATGCAAAACTAGGTCCGTCGCTGCTACAGGCAAGCAATTTCTTCTGGCAAAGTTCAACTTTTTCTAGTCATTTAGCTAGTTCCTTATATCTCCTTATACTTTCTCATCTGTATAACTCAGATGGCAATATATACTATATAATGAACTATATGGCAAATAAAAATGTAACATCATCTTTTTAAAAAGAAATGATCTATTTACACTGAGATAGGCTGCATGGAGTAAACATTGAAACCTGTGAGAAAAGGAATAGCAAGTTCCAAATCTTGGGAAATGTTCAAACGTTTGATTTCTGCTTGAGTGAAACATACATTGCCCACAAGTGTGTACGACTCCTAAAATACAAATACTTTTTGTGAAATTTTCATGTTCATCCCTCTGAATTAATGTGGTATTTGTAGTTCCAGAGCACCTTAAATAGATTCTGGCTTGGACAAAGCCTGCATCTCTTGCCCTTCTGTTTTCTCTTTGAAAGTCCCCAAATTTTCAGATCTGTTCCTTTGCCTAGAGACAGAGAGACAGACAGACAGACAGACAGACAGACAGACAGACAGACAGACAGACAGACAGACAGACAGACAGACAGACAGACAAATATTGAAATGAGTTAACAGAATGCCAGCGGTGGAGGTGGGCAATGTGTAGCCTGCCGATACAGCCATGAAGTATCCTGCATAGTTCAATTGTAAACCACCCTGAGAATGCTTTTAACTTTATGGGGTGGTTTATAAGCAGCACACTTTGGGTTTTTTTTTTTTTTTTTTGCTTTGATAGATACTTATGAACATTTACAGAATGAGCCAAACAGTGCTTATATCCAACATTAGTCATTCCTAGAGCAGGACCACTGAAATTCTTGGAACTTAAACTAGTTGTGACTAACAATCCCATTCATTTCAACGGGACTGCTCTAAGTAGGTCTTGGATAGATCAGGACAAATAAAAATGCAATCTGCAAACCACAAGTCTATCACAGTTCTTCCTAGACAAGTTTTATTCTCATGTTTATGCAATGACACTACACTAAATCCACAAGTCACTTGAAAATTGGACTTCTAGTGTAGAAATTTGAGAGAAGGGAGCAAGGGACAAGCTATCTCTCACTGATCACTCTACATCCAGTTCTTTCTGTGTAACTGGACCGTTTGTGTTTGTTTAATGCACCTGTACTCCTTTAAAGAAATTAGAACTACAGTGGACCCTCGTATAACAAATGGTTTGTGTAACATGAAATCTGTACAACATAAAAAATTCCAGAGATAGGGGAAATTTGTTTAACAGAATTGCCTATGGGGCGAATCCGTACAACATAAAAATGGTCATGATTGGGGATTACTCTGTTTTCAATGCATTCCTATGGGAAATTTGTATAAAGGAAAATTTGCTTAACAGAATTTCATTTGGGAACGAATTAATTCCTTTATATAAGGTACCACTGTATAGGATGAGCAGGGAGGGGAATGCACCACCTTTGTCTCACTCCCAAGCACGGATGATGTTTAGCACATTCCTTGTACATGTAGTCTCAGGAAGCTTAGGTTTTTACCCATTGCCATACAGGTATCCCTCAAGAAGAGAAACACCCATACCTCTCATAGCATAGTGGTATTCATCCTCTTGAAACTGATACTATGATGGCCTTGCAATACTAATTTTCTCCAACATCCTTGACAGTGTCAAAGAATTTCACAGAGATCCTCAACACTTCCCTTTCAAAGACCAGGGCATCTTATATCTCAGTGTTTTTCAACCACTGTTCCGCGGCACACTAGTGTGCCGCGAGATGTTGCCTGGTGTGCTGCTGGAAAAGCTGAAGAATATCAGCTTTGTGTTCAGCCAAACAGCCCCAGGTTGCGCACCCTTATTTCATAATAAAGTAATTATAAAATACTTTCTTTGTGTTTATTTGATTCCTATTCAAGAGAATTACTTTATATATAGTCAATATAGGCACAGAGTTAATTTTTTTAACATTTTCTAATGGTGGTGTGCCTCATGATTTTTTTCATGAAACAAGTGTGCCTTTGCCCAAAAAAGGTTGAAAAACACTGTTATATCTAACTTCAGCCTGTCACATGACACACTGAAATCCCTCTGAGATATTACAGCTCTGGGCAGATTAAACACTTGAGGTGGTGGATAAGCAAGTGGGAGCAGATTAGCTGCTGTAAGCAACAGCTAAGTTAACTTGTAGTCTCAGTCCCTGAATACTGGGATAATTATCAGAGCATACTTCCCTCTCTGGAAAGATCACACCCCCTGCCTGCATTTTTGGGAATATATGAAAGCTAGTGTTTATTAGACAACTGTATTGAGAAAGGAGAGAGAATAGGAATCCTCATTTTTGCTAGCTAATGTGGAGATACAAAAATCCATCACTGCCTCCTCTTCAGCTCTTGAGAATGAGGGAAGATGCTTCTTCTTTCCTCCTGTAGATATGATTAAGAAGGATGTGCAAGGGAATGAAAAGACACCAGGCTGAAGGTAGGCCTGGATGGGTCAGAGCAGTTAAAGGCAGCTTAGAAAACCTCAGGAGATCCTTTTCTCTCCACACCTCCTCCACTACTCCATGCAAAGACACGTACACTCTTCTTTGTCAACTGTTACACCCAGTCACCTCCCATAGCATACTCCCTAGGGGATCTTGGGCCAGTAATGAAGGTAGTATCTAGCTGTCTCCTTATGTTCATTACTGTATACCTCAAGGAGAGAAACCTACCACTACCGCACTTCTGTGAGCAGCTGCTTCTTATTTTGGTCCGCCTTTTCTCCTCCCATGGTCACGTGGTTGTTATAGTGATTCTGCTGTTCACACTTAAGCAGCTAGCTAGCAATCGGCTTCCCAGTTCTCGCTTTATTGAAACGCTTTAAAACTTGGTAGGCCAATGCGTTTCTCTTCAACCAAGAAAATGGCAGTATGATTTTGTTTTCTGTGTTTTCTGAAAGCAAAAAGGCTAAGAATAGTGCTCGGGGGGGGGGAAGCAACGTAGTATGTCCGCAAATTCAACCAAATCACTTAAAAGGGAGACGCAGAAGCGATGTAAAGAAACACCACCCCCAATGGCTGTTGCAAGAACAAGTGCCACAGTGGCCAAAAATGGGCGTGGCTGAGGGGGTTCTTCAAATAAAACATTTTGAAAACCAGACAGTGATTTTTAAGGTGCCTTGTTTTTAATGAAAAGGTGTTTTAAATCAGACGTGCGTTAGCGGCCCTAGCTTTTCTCCTCTCCACTCTTCTTTCTACACATGAGAACTACATGTCAAGCAACAGAGGTATTGTAGACTTGTTACTCCCCATAGGTACAAAGTAAAGCCAAAGATGAAAGGGGCAAGATGCTCTCCATAAAAGCATGCTGTGTATATCCAAGTAAGGAACAACTAGATACTTGCTCTCTTTTGTCTTATCTCTTTCACGAGGTTGATTAAAAGATAAAGGAGTGTGTGTGTGTGTGTGTGTGTGTGTGTGTGTGTGTGTGTGTGTGTGTGTGTGTGTGTGTGTGTGTGTGTGTGTGTGTGTGTGTGTGTGTGTGTGTGTGTGAAACATCCTGAGATCCTGTTAGGGGGAGAAGGATGAATATAAAAGTAACAAAGGAAATACATTAGGGAAATGTCTAGTACCTGAAAGTGCGGCAAAGGGCATCACTGAAAATACAATATATGATAGGGTTCATGGCGCTGTTTAAAGCTGGCAGGTTCTGAATAATCACAGCTGCATAAAAGCGTTCTTTGGTCTCAGGCAGAACACTGAAGTTGTCCAGGATATCAAAGAGAAAGTATGGACTCCAGCAGAGCACAAAAGCTGCAAGACAAGGAGAAAGACAGGAAACCCATTCATGTTCATTGTCGTGCGTCACCCTGGGAGCTCTGAGCTAAATCGTCCTGGCAACTTTTCACACTACAACAGGAAACGTGATTAATTCTGAATAAGATGATCTGTCCATTTCCAGACTCATCCTCTAAGAACCAGGTATCCCCAGATCTATTGATACCAGTGGATTTCTGCATGACACCTTATGTGCAGTATCTAGCTTTCAGTGTCTAATACAGCATTACATGATGGATTACTCCTTTTTAAAGAAGGACATATTTTGACCTGTAACAGCTTCTTTGATGGACCACAGCTTTAAAAAAAACTGAAATGGCTTTGCTATGTTTTATCAGCTGAGACCCTCAAATGCATTGTTATGTTTACTTATGGATCTCAATAAACCAAATTAAGCCTTTCTCTGTGCTAAATCCATTTCTTGCAAAATTCCCAGAGGTTCACTAACAAAGGAACCTGATTGCAACAGCCTCATTTGTGTATCCCATCTGCAAATAGAGTCTTTAAGACAGAACAGAACTGTGTGGTGCGCAACCCCTTTATATCAATGTTCCAGTCCCTCTGAATTAATCTGGCCAAACAGAACATTTAAGTTACTGCAGTATAATCATATTAAACACAACAGCATATATAATTAAATCACCAGGAAGAACTCCAATTTGGAGTTCACCTTGATTTCACAAGTACCATATTTTAGGTGGAATCAGAGGTATTTGCATTGATTGGACAATGCTACCGATTAAAGTGGGCAACCTCATTTTGCTTCCAAGGCCAGCTGAAGCTATCCTGGCTTACAAGAAAATGAATGGTCTATGGAAGGTCAAAAATAATAAGGATAAAAAAGAATAGATGTCTTGGAAAGCAAGGAAGGAGAAACTAAAAGTAAGAACATCATCAGAAAGGTGTTGAAATAGCACCAGAGGATGACAATGGGGGAGAGAGAGAGAGAGAGAGAGAGAGAGAGAGAGAGAGAGAGAGAGAGAGAGATGCTTCACACTTGCCAGGAAAAGCAATGACCTTGTATGAACATTCCAGTTGCTTAGAGTGTGAGTGCGATCCCTGTGTGGAGTACTTTGGAGTTTGTATTCTTTTGCACTCTGTGTTTTCCTGGCATCAGCTCACCTCCCTTGGTTGGGGTAGGGAGTTGATGTGGCGTTGAGCTCTTAATTGCATTAACTTTTTTGGCATATTCAGGTCTGTCCAAGATACTTCTTCTCTCCCATCTTATTGTCTTTAGTCATCCTTCCCTGGGTGTTTCTGCAGCATCAGCTGCTGCTGTTACACAGGCAGTCAAAGGTTTTTTTTTCTCCTTTCCGTCATTGCTATGCCAGTTTGAAAATAATTCACCCTTAATTTTAAGGCTCTTTCTATGCTGCTGGCGTATGCTGCTACCACTTACCAAGAATTACTGTGACACTGTACTTGACAGCTTTGATTTTTGCCTTGGATATGAGGCCTCGACGGTTGAAGCTAGCAGAGAATTTGCCATCTGCCAAGAAAAGAAAAACACACAATTAGGTCGGCATGACCGAAAAATGGACCGGACACTTGGGAGTGTTAGTCTTTGGCTGCAACTTCTAAAACCCTCAAGCTGGCTGAGGGATCCTGGTTATTATAATTGGAGGAGGTTTGTAGACTGGGAAGAGGCGGTGCCTTGGCTCAACATTTCATGGGAGGGGTTGCTGCCGCCTGACCTAGTCATGAGTTGCTTAGGGCTGTATTCCAGAAAACATGACATTCCCAAGCTCTTCGTAGAACTGTTCTTCATCACTTCCAAAGTTTGATCAAATTGTTAAAGAAATGTTTATAAGGGAATGTTTATCATTCCCAAATTTGCTATTTGCTTATTTCAGAAAATAACGTTTCTAAGCTTTACTTAATGTTAACAACCATATCCATCTGCCCATTTATTTACTACTTTTCCCCATTTATATGGTATGCAAAGTATTTGAAACATCCTATTACAAAAGAATAGGTAGGAATTATGATGATTTCATTAATTCCTAAAGTACTGCTTAGAGCAGCAAGATTCATCAAAAGAATTCAATATGCTAGATGAGGTTGTAGTAGACCGGAATAATGCAAATACAAAATAATAATATAAAATTTAGAGCAAAGATGAGACTGTATTATCACATACATGAAATATCACATAAATAAAGCACAGTACTGTATAATACTGGTATATTTAAATATGTATGATTCTCATGTCAACTCTATGTGATCAAATGAAAATAGTACAGGAACTTCTGACCAAACTGTGTATTTATTCTTACACAGGAGGAACTTTATCTGCATCCGAGTGACACCATCAAGGGTTTGGAAAAATTTGTGAAATACTTGTAGCATGGCCCTATAAGATCTACTTAAAAGTAAGCCCTGTTGAATTCAGTGGGGCTCCCATATATTCCCATATAATGGGAATAGGAGTGTGGTCTTTTAGTTGAAACTGAACACAGAACACAGTCAATATGAGAAAATCTGTGGGAACAAAGGAAAAAGATAACTTTAGCAAGCAAGTTAACTATGAATTCATTACACAACATAACACAATTTTTCTATATCTAGTTTTTAAGATGTTCTACTGTACAAGTCTCTTTAATATTAATGAATAGGCAGCTGGCAAAGCAATATTTCAGTACAAATGTGTTTGAAAATTTAAAATTGAACAGCCCTACATTGCCCTACATTTTCTGTTCCTGCTCTAAATCTATTTTATTTAGTGGAAAGAAATTGGTGTACTTCAGTGGAAAAATATATGTGTACATTGACTCATTAGGCCATAGACATTAGAAAATTACATGTTTGGCTTTGTTTTGTTAATTTTTGTGCTCCTAATTATTCCAGGTACAAAGCACCTATTTGGGTTTTATATTTCAGGCTCCTAGTTGATTAACAGTGACCGTTTTAATAACTACTGTGGTAAATATACACCACTACTTTTGAATCCCAAGAAGAACATTTGTATTTGGATGAGTTTTCCTAAATTACTTACCAGAGCAGTTGGACACAACCACAGCATTGGCTTTACTCTTAGCCCATATTGTCCGAATCACAATGAAGTAAATGACGCTACAGATGAGAAGAGAAGAGCACAAACAAGATAAATCCAAGAACTTGAACCTCTGGATCAATGCACCAGTACTGTGTGGAATGGGTCCAGACCTAATCAGAGAAGCTTTATGGTAGTTGTAAGCAGAGTCAGTGAAAATTACGTTTGGGCAGCAGCCTTCCAAATCTCTCAGGCAGCAGGGGCCATACCAGGTGGGCATTGTACCGGCCATGCTGGCTGAGAGATTCTGATAACTGCAATCTAAACACAAATAGAAATAAAATTGCTTAGCTCTTCACTGTCCCTTCCCAGATTGTGGACAAGATTGGAGTAGCTTACTGTTAGCTTTCTCCCTCACTTGTCGCTGTGTGTTGCTGATTTTATGGGCAGAACTGGGGAGATCATACAGGAATTACATTCAACTGTCAAACCCTTACAAAATGGCAAAGGTCCTCCATTAAAACCTCAGGCTGCATAAACTTCATTGCCACCTGGGGGGGAGGGGACGGCCAAACAAGTAGAGTGGATGGAATGGAGCAAAAAACAAGATAAAGAGACCAGTTCAAACAGGATTTCAGAAAGAGTAGTGAAGCGTAAAATGCACACATTTTTACAGCAGCTCAATATATTTCAGAGGAAATTGAAATATAATTGCTAAATCGCTTCTGTACTTTAAAGTTGTAAATCTGCAGTGACTCACTAAGATATGCATAACATACCCTGGCAGAGAAGCAAAAGTCCCATATTTTTTCTCATTTGACCTGTCATGTTCACGCAGTGGACCCTCATATAACAAACAGTTTGTATAACATAAAATCTGTACAACATAAAAAATTCCAGTGATAGGGGAAATTTTCATAACAGAATCACCTATGGAGCGAAGCCGTACAACATAAAAATGGTCACGATTAGGGATTACTCTGTTTTCAATGGGAAATTTGTATCAAGGGAAATTTGCTTAACAGAATTTCATTTGGAATGAATTAATTCCTTTTTACAAGGTACAACTGCATGTTTTATTATGCTGTATTGTTTATTCACTGTATAGTTTACTATTCCTGGTTTGTATTTTGATATTTGTTTGTAGCTCGCCTAGAGAGATCATCTCTTTCTGCCCAGTAGTAGTGACCACCCTGGTTGAATGCCACCGGGATCTTGGTGTGATGGCTGGGGATCTTTGGAGCTATAGTCCAGCACCTCTGGAAAGCATTAGTGAGTGAGGACAGAAAGTACAAGACTCCATTATAGGTCCCACTCATATTTTTCAGTACCGATGATCTGATTTCGCAAAAGTTTGCCTTTCAGGAAAGGACAAAAGTATACTGGGTTGTGAAAAATTAAGGGTTGTAGACCAGTATCTATTGAAAGCAATGTTGGTAGCGGCACATGCAGTGATTGCATGGGGATGGAAAGATTCTACTAAATGAAATGAGGATAACTGGAATTTATATCTTCTTGAAATAATACAATCAGACATACTGGCAAGATTAAAAAGGGGAAGATTGGGAAATTATGAAAAAGAAAAGTGGTATAGTTACTTTAGATGGATTAAGGAAGAAAAAGTATCCAAAGAGATATGGGAGAAATGTAAAAAACTGAAGGACTGGCTTAAGATATGAACAAAGTAAGGAGGTTTAAGAGGAAGCCAGAGATATTGGTGGGACGTACTAAAGAGCCTGTATGAAACTATGGACAATAATTTGTTCTTCGGTTCCAGGGGTTGGGGAGGTGTTGGGGGGGATGTAAAAATAAGCAAATTAACTACATATCATTGTGTATGTACTACTTATTGTTTTCTTTTAAAATTAATAAAATTATTTTTTTTTAAATATATATATATGAATTTACATCTCAACAAGTGATCACTTCCCATTTATCTTCAAGGACTGCCAAGATTCTTACCTGATAATAATCAAGGGAATGAAATACACCAGGAAGGCAACTGTAGTCATGTAAGGGATCCAGTAAGACTCATCTGGCCAAGCAGCCCAACATTGCACTTCTCCATTGGAGAGTTCCCGTTTCCCAAATATAATGAGTGTTGGAATCGAAAACAAGAAAGAGAGGCCCCAGGAAATCACAATGAGAAATTTTGCCTGTCTTTCTGCTCCAGAAAATAAAATAAAATAAAATAAAATAAAAGATATTATTAATACATAGGCATCATGTTGAAGAACATCTATGGAGATAAACAAAATATGCCTGTCAGCAGGGGCCCATAAAAAAAGAAAGAATTTTCCACAGCATGGAGAGAAGTTTTGTTCACTGCCTTTTGTGGGATAATCTTTACTGTCTGTAATTTTCAGATTTGGAACACCAAGGGATTGTTTACTAAATTTCTTATTATAAAGGATGAAGGATAATTGAAGGGTTGTGCCAAATCCCATTGTCCTTAATATAATTACTGTGATTTCAGTGAGATGTTTCTGAGACATTAAACAAAGAAATGTCAGTCTCACAGCATATGAGTTTCAATCTGTTTCATTTTACCTGAGAACAGCAGAAGGCTTTGTCTGTCTGTCTGTCTGTCTGTCTACATGCATGCATGCATGCATGCATGCATGTATTATAACTTAATCTACTTTTCTTTTTAAAAAGGACCGGACATACAAGACAATAAAAAGGTAAAGGTAAAGATTCCTCCCAAGCCAAAGAACCTGTGTTGTGCAAGTCCATGGCCATGTGGTTGGCATTAATTTGGTCTACAGCTTCACAAATTAATTAAGACAATTCTTAATAGTTAAAAAGTAATTATGCAGATTTTAAGAATTAAACAAATATTTTATTCAAAATGGTAAATAAAATGAATACTAAAAATAAATTTAAAAACAACAAGACACAGTAATCCATTTTAAAAGCCCCACTCAGGCAGCCTGCCACTAAGATAAAGCTTTTCTGAAGAGAAAGATCTTTGGAAGGACAGAAAAGATGGCGCCAGCCTGACTTCCCATGGGAGGGAATTCCAAAGTCTGGGAGCAGTGACAAAGAAGGCCCTCTCCCGAGTTCCTCCCAAATGCACCTTGTGGATGGTGGGATCAAGAGAAAAGCCTAGTGAGCAAAACAAAACTATAAACACCTGTTCCCTTTGTTTTTACAAATGACAGGGAGCAACACACTGGCAGACCTTCAATTGTTCTGGCATGCAAATATCCCAAGAACCCTTAGTTAAAATGATTAAGGTAAAAACATCTGTTTGGGACTAGCACCAACACAAGGAATCAACAGAAAAATGCTGGGAATTAAAATCTGGAGGAGCTCCCACCACTCCCACCACCTCACACAATGATGTGGGCAGGCCACCCTGTGCTGAACAGTGCATGTGATACCCGCTAGAAGCTGACAAATGGTTATTTTAGTCCATCCCTTAGGAAATACCCATAGTTGGTCTACAGCTTCACAAATGGCCCAGTGGTCATAGCTAGCAGCAGTGTGGCATATACATCTCTCTTTCTCTGGAGTGGGGTGAGCATACCCAGTGGCCATAGACATATTGCTGGGGAAACCAGGAAATGGGATGAGAATGGGAATGGGATGGGATATCATGGAGGAGGCCATTGCTGATTGACAAGTGAGCACTCTTTTGTTGTAGGCCTCATTTCTTCTATGAATAATTTCATTATATCAGTTCCTACAACCATCCAATCCAATATTGGTGTCCCATCAGAGAGGGCTTCATTTGTGAATTCCTCACCAGTATAAAAGACAAGAAACTTTTTAAATATTCTGTTAAAGTATTGTCTGACTTTTACCATAATGGTTAAACTAAAGACCAAGGCTAGTTAATTGCACCCAAGAATTGAAAATAATAAATTAGAAGAGCATGTTATTAATTTTGTATGGGTTGCTTGACTGAAAGTTTATCTGCTAAAACAAGGCTGTTCTCCAATGTGCTGGGGAAAGAGGAATGGGAAACTTCTTACCTCCTTGAAGGAACTTCATTGGATGCACTATGGCATGGTATCGGTCTATACTTAGAGATACTAGGACGTAGGTTGAGGCATACAGAAGGACAACCTAAAGCAAAAGCAGGGAAGCAATACTTAGTTAAGGCAGAGTGGGTGAAGAATGTTCGGAAGATGTTTTTGACCTTGTTTATTTTATATTGTAATCCTATGCCTTCTCACTTGGGAATAAACCCCACTTGAACCAGAATGTATATGATTTCACTGGGAGTCAGAAAGGAATTGCCTATGGCCCTCCAAATGTTACTACTTATTCTTTTCAGCATTCTATTGAGATCCCACTTTTCCTTCACTGAGCCCAGGACAGTATACATGCCAGTCCTGTCCTCCTTCACTTTCTCCTCCCAACAACCCTGTGAGGAAGGTCACGCTGAGAGACTGCAACTGACCTGAGGTAACCCCATGAGTTCCATGGCCCTATGGGGATCTGAACTGATGTCCCTCAAATTATCATCCAATATTGTAACCAGCACACTTACCAATCCTTGCTAGCTGGGCCAATAGTGATGCCACGTCTGTCTTAACAACTACCATTGTTGTAAGAGCGCTGCCTAGATGCCCTAAGCACATCCGATCTCGCCTGATTTCGGAAGCTAAGCAGGGTCGGTACCTGGTTGGTACTTGGATGGGAGACCACCAGGGAATACCAGGTGCTGTAGGCGCCTGGAGTAAGAACTGGCAAACCACTCCAGTATTCCTGCAAAGAAAACTCCATGGACATGTGGTCACAAAGAGTCGGTCACGACTGTAATGACACAACACACACACACACACACCACATTGTTGTAAGAAGGACTTTTGGGGGGGAGGAATCATTTCAGTTTGTTGCAACAGGAACAGCTAAACCTGGGGGCATGTTAAAGACTAACCAGTTCCATTCAGCACAAGAGTTTGTGGACATGCGTCTGACAAAGTGGACTGCCATCTTGGAAAGCTTCAGACAAATAAAACTTGTTACTCATTCATGTAAGACAAGACTTTTCATTATTTTAATACAAGGGGGAATCAGTCAATAAGGATAAAATAAATCAGTCGAATTCAGTCCAGCAACGCACATTCTTTCCCTTCTGAAAAGTTGAATTAATACTTGTGCCTGCTTCTTTGTCTAGTGCACTTTCTTTCTGACTTCCCTCCTTCCTCTCCCTCCCACCAAATGCTCAAGGTACAGTGATTTCAATTTTTCCACAATAAGTCATTGTTTATGGAGTATATCTCTCAACACCATTTGCAAGGAATCATAAGCAGGTGAAGACATCCACCTGGGAACACCCAGCAGCAAATGGTGAGCCACTGTGTGAGACAGAATGCTAGACTGGATGGGCTGTGGCCTGTTCCAGCAAGGCTCTTCTTATGTTCTTATGAGTAAGTATAGCAAGATGCTCCAAGAGATTTTGAGATTTTGATCTTTACTGGTACCTGCAAATAGCGAACAATTCGGCAGACAAGATCAGGGGCCATGAAATCTCCAGTGATGCGCCAAATTATATCTGTCAGTATATTTATTAGGCCTGTAAAACAATCTGTTAAAAATATAGAAAGATACAGTTAGAGAGGAACACAAATACTGTATATGACTGCTATAGTGTCATTATAGATTGCCACCTGCAAGGAGGCTTACCTCCAAATGCGGAGATGATTGGAGTTTAGGACAGTTTTTTTATAAAATGACAGCTCTCAGAATCCACAACCAGGAAAAGATTGTCCCATAAGCAACACAATTAATACTCAAACTAGGTTTCCCAGTTCAGCAGCATCCCTTTCAGAGATTTCCAGGCCTTGAGACTGAACTTTACATCTTGAGATCAAAGGCCAGGAGCAGTTTAGCCAAAGGCCACACCATTGCTTCAGGCTTATGCCCTTCTGGAATCCCTCATCACACTTCTGACCAGCTGGACACTCCCCCCAGGAACCTGTTGATGGTCTTCTCTCTGCATGTGTCCTAGAGGAAATGCAAACTGCCAGAAAGTAAAGGAGCAGATCTAGGAACACTCCAGCTGGAAACGAAGGGTCTGGGCATGTTGCAGAGCACTGGGCAACAGAGGAAGGGCTTATCCTGCATTTGCAAGGACATAGTTATGTTCTGTGCACACCATTTTCAGCAACAGTCCCAAATGGTCAAACAACCCAACTACATTAAACTGAGCAGAATCCTGGTCTTTCCTTCTGCTTGTGCAACAGTCCATTGCATGCATGAATGGAGAACTTCTCATTTTGCACAGGGAGAAACTCACATAAAATTAGAGCACTGAACAGTTGCAGGAGCACAAGGAATGCAATAAAATGGTAAAAATGACAATAGTCACAAACAAAAGTGTGAGTTACCTGTATAACATCATCATAAAATAGTTACCTATCTGTATAGTAATAAGGCAACTCTGCCTCCTTCTACTGCATCCAGCGAGAGAAAATATAGCTTACATGGACTTCAAGACTCATATATTTGCCTCCCTTCACAGTCAAGACCATATTCTAACTTGACACACACCCTTCATTCAACTATAGCAATCAAATTTCGGCTGTCAGCAAAAAAAGTAGTTTGCAGGAGGAGGCTTCTTCCATACAGGGACCTCCCTCCCCATTCTGAGGAACTGAGGAGGGGTTATGGGGCTGCTTCCATCAACTGTATGATCGCGTCCTTGGGATTTAGGAGTGCTCCCTGATAAATATAAGCAGGTCCAAAATAGAGATGGGCATGAAATGGGAAATTAGTGTTTCATTTCATTTCGTTTCATACTTTCATTACTCATTGCATTTTGTTATGTTTCATTACTAAACGTCTTTTTAATAGAAGTCTTGCAATGAAACAAAATGAGTAACGAAACTATTTGGAAGCTGCTGCCACCCAGGTGGGTTTTTTTTACAGGTGGGGGAACAGCCTGACCTGTTAAAAAAAGCCACCTGGGTGGCGGCAGCTTCCAAATTGTTTTCCCACAATCAAACCTGTCAAAAAATGATCTGGGAGGCAGGTGGCAAGACTGAGCAGAGCAAGCCATGCTGCATTTGAATTTCCCTCCGCTTGCCCTGTTCTCCCTTGCAACTCCACCTCCCAGGTGGGGCTTTTGTGCCCCCTCCCCACACCCCGACCTGTCAAAAAGCCCCACCTGGGGAGGGGAGGAGATGTGCAACATGCTAGAAGGGAGCAGGTGTGGTTTTTTACTGCTGCCTGCTCCTTTCTGCCATGTCGCCCCTCCCCTGCCTCCCAGGTTGGGGTGTCCCCTTCCCCACACTCCTGCTGTTTAGGGAATCCCAGGGAATCCCCTGGGCTTCTGACATAGCAGCGGTCTGAGAGGGTGAGTGCTGACATCAGCGCTCTCCCTCTCAAACCTGCTGTGAACCGGAGAGTGGAGAAGGGAGACTTTGGGGATGGGAAATATCAAAACCAGCTGGGTGGCGGTAGCAAGAACCGAGCAGGGAAACAGCCTCAGGATCTCTCTGCAATCCCTTGCCTGAAGCGAGATCCGGCAGTGAATCCCGGGTTGAGTTCCTTTGAACTGAAAATATCATTTTGTTTCAGTTCTTGAGGACACACTGTCTGTTGCTTTGTTTTGAAACCTTAAGAAACAATGAAATAGTGTGTCATTTTTGTATGGTGCCCATCCCTAATCCAAAAATCACCAACACATCTCTCTCTCTCTTGCACACACATGCACACTCACACACACACACACGCACACACACACACACCCAACACTGGAGTAAATATGGAGATATGGGTTTCCAGAAAAGGAGCAAATGCATTTGTATTCATAAAAAAATGAGTCTTGAATTACAGGACAGCTCCGTGGTTTAGGCATCTGGCTGGGGAGTTCATTTCTCTAATGTGTCTCCTCTACAGGGGTTGGACTCAATGACCCATAGGTCCCTTCCACCTCTGTAGTCCAAAGATAATAATGATGACGATCATCAACAGCCTAATCATTTTATTTGCCACCTCCCAAGGACTGTCAAATGATCCATCATAACCATTCTTGAGACCATAACTGTGCTGGACCACTTGCATAAAATATTTATTATTTATTTATTTAAAACAATTTTACTCTGCCGTTCTCTTTGGAAAAGACCCATATAAACGTCTGCCTACTGAGCTAGACATCATGTGACTTATGCACAATGATAAATTGCCTATTGTTAGGGTACTACAAGAGTCTCTGTTAGCTTTGTTGCAACCATCTATAAACTATCAAGGCTACCCTTCTTGTGATTAATGCGAAGTATGTTTTCATTATCTGTCTCGTCTGTCTTGTCTGTCTATCATTTATGACCGTGTAACTATATTTCCCTATTATCATTAAAAACTATTTCAAAAAAGATCCAGAACAGCCAGAAGTATTGTACTTGGGGACATTATTTCCCCAATTTATGTCAAATGAACTAGTCCAATTAATTCAAAGGCAGGTTCTTAAGAGTTATGCTTACAAGCAAAAGCTGGAAATGTTTTGTTCTCATTGCTTTTTCTTTTCTTTTTTTAAGGTCAACAAATTAAGTTTTATTTATTTCTAATTTAGAGAGATACAAAGAGGATCCTTTCTGGGTCACTAATGTTCCTGGCATTCAATAAACTACAGAAATAAAATATTATGTATGAGTTGATTGGGTAAAGAGGTTGATATGTGAGAGTATTATTTTTGCCTAACACTGAGTTAAACAGTCTGCCTTGGAATGTCTCTTCCACAATCTCTTATGCAGCAAATGATAACTAAATAAGAACAAGGGTGCACTGTTTCTCAATTTCAATCCATGACAATGAGATTTGTCCAGTGGAAAGTCTTGTCGTACTGTGACTATTGTCAGTCCAATGAAATTATTGACTTAGGTTTCATTCCAGTTGCTACTGGCCAAATGTAATAAATCAGGGCTGTTCAACTTTGAACAGGCCAAGGTCTACTTTTTCCGGCCCAAAGTGCCTGAGGGCTACTACATTAAAACCTCTACTTACAAATTTTATCTGTTCCGAGCACATGCTCGTAAGTAAAAACTTTTGTAAGGAGAACAGTGGTTTCCCATAGGAATGCATTGAAAACCAATTAATCTGTTCTGTAGGGAACGGATTCCAATGCGCCGTGGCCCTTGAACTGCCCCGTTCGGCTGAGACAATGGGCTGGCAGACCCAGAACTTTGCTGGGGCAGTGGTGGTCCTTGGGATGGGGGAGGGAGGGGTGGAGAACTTATCCCCTCACTTTTTTATTGATGGCCGGCAGGCTACTTTTGAACCCTTCGTGGGCTACTGGTGGCCCCCGGTCTACCTGTTGGGCAGGCCTGTAATAAATCATTCATTACTTTGGGTAACCAAAGGACACACCCCATGAATTCAACAGGACATATACTGGGGTCTGATTGTATTCCTTAACAACAGGATGCGAAGTAGGGGTGAGGCTACTTAGCAGCATTTAGTTGCAGATCCAACCTCTACCATGCATGGATTGGAAGCAAATGGGAGTTTTTATTATAATCATTTGAAAAAGGAAAAGGAATTAACATGGTTAACATGATGGAGGGCATTAAAATGGGGACAGTCTAGGTATAGGAGAGATTCCATAGAGAGAATCTAAAAAAATCCCTCATGCATCCTACAGCATTATTTTCCAGCCTGAAGTGATGGCATTGGCTCCCAGTCTAAAGGACCTGCTCTGCTCCAGGTTTGCCTCTTTGTGGAAAGGAGGCAATCCCACAACCCTCTTGGACCCCCCAAATTAAACAGTGGGCAATGGATCTTAAGCAGCAGCAAGAGGGAGGGGGCAATGCCAGCCAACTTTCCATCATATGCAGTAGCAGCAGCAGCTAGTAAAGGAGGCATGGCTAGCATTGGGTGGTTGGTCACACCAAGCAGGAAGAAACTAGTAAAGTTCATAGCACCCCAAACAGCCATGTCAGTAGTTGCTTTCTAGAGTCTAAATCCATCACTCTGCAACAACAAGACTCTGTCCTCCAGAGCCACCCTCCTAAAGCAAGGACCTGGCCGGGGCAGAGGGAGAGGCATACACAAAGGAGCCCTGCAAGCGAAAAGAGGCCAATCCTTTGCATTACTCGGCTGAAAAATGCAGTCCAGTAAGACAAAAGTTTTTAAAATGCAGCTGTTATTTTCTTAGCCTCTCTGAAGCCTAATGCAAATAATAATACCTATAATTGCGATGAAACCATCTTTCTAAAAAAAAATTCATAAAAGCACTAGGGTTGTTTTCTGTCTCCTGGAGTTCCTTTTGTCTGCATTCCGTGGGCCTTCTGCTTTTTCTGTTGCTATTTGCCATCCGTCAAAACCAATGTATAGCTACCCTAAGATGGAACATGAGATATGGAACAGGTGATTTTTCACCGATTCCAGGCCCCAATCCTGGTCCATTTTCATGGCTGAGTAAGGATTCAGTCCCAGGCCTTTTGACCCTAGTCTGCCACTTTGGCTGCTACAGCACACTGGGTATCTAGGGTATTCTACTTCCGTTGCTAGGTAATTAAGGACACTGGCTAATTCTCTAATACATATCCCTTATGTAAGAAATGATGCTTGCTGATTCATTTTTACTGAAGATAAGAAAATATTCAGAAGTGCTGTGTAGGTCTTTTGCTTCCTAGAAGCATGAATTGACAGTACAAAGAATCAAGTCCTATTCACATAGCCACGGACTTTAAGAACACCATCTAACCAAGGACTTTAAAAGTAACCTTCTGGTAAAGCACATCTTTTACCATGTCTGAACTTCTGCAACCTGCTTTGAAGAAGGGTGATTTACATTCAAAAGCTTGCAATGTTCCTCCTTTTATTTTTAATAGTGGCCTATAAAGGTATCGCCTGTAACCTATTTTTGCAATTGTGTTCTATTCATGGCAACTCTTTCCACAGTTATCTGTTTAGAGAATACACCAAAGTAGTTTGCCATTCCCTTCTTCTGAAACTGTGTAACTTGCTGAAGGCAACACTGGCTGGATCTTCTCTCAGGAGGCACAGTGCTGTATCAAACTCCCAACTACTGACTCCACAGCCAGATATTTAAGCCATACACAACACATCTGTTTTTAATTCTGTTCCATGTAATTTTCAATTCTTTGAAGAGTTAAGACTTCTCCCAGTGGGGAAATTTAAGAATATTAGTAAGCCACTGTCAGAAACAAATCAAATTCTCAGCTAGCATTGGCCTAATTCAGTAGGAAAACCTATTCCCAGTATGAGAGAAACATGTAACTGTCTGTCAAATGACTTTTAAAAGATGAGGGGCTGGGCTGGACAAATCTAACTTGGCATCACAGAGTTGTATATAGAAGGATTCCAGCCCAGCCTTTTAGGAGCAATCTTAGTGGCCTGGAGCTAATGGAAATCAATTCTTTACTAGAAAGTATGAATCCGTGAAATTCACTTTCTCCTAAGTTCAGGTTTTTGAAATCTCAAATCTATTACATCAGAAGATATGGGCAAATCTCAGAATCAAGCAGAATTTTCACCCACCCCTAACATCACAGCCACTAGATACAATAACACCCTTACAAACTCCAGCATAATTGTAGATGAGATGCAGGGGGAAATCACTGTTATTAGCTTAGTAAGTTACCAAGAAGAAATGGGTTCTTGTGACATATAAGAATTAGTCCTGGCATTTTGCAGAAACCATCTCCTGAGACTGCTCTACATCAGAAGGCAGGTTGGGAAATCACTTGCACGAATTTTTCTTTTTCTCTTTTACAGACCCAGATCCAAGGGAAGAAGCTGATCATTTTTTACATGGCTGTAGTGTCTGAGAATTGTAAAAGGATTTTTGGCAAACAACATATCCCTGTTTATTTCAAACCTACAAACACATTAAGGCAGAGACTTGTCCACCCAAAGGACCCAAGACAAAAAAAAGGAACAATATAGTATATGCGGTCCAATGCAGTCAGGAGTGTGCAGACCTCTACATTGGAGAAACTAAACAGCCATTAAACAGAATGATAGCCCAACATAGGAGGGGTAACAGCTCAGGACCAGGATCAGCAGTACACCTCCATGTAAAGGACAAAGGGCACTCATTAAAAGATGAGGTTGTACACATATGAGACAGAGAAGATGTGTGGTTTGGGAGAGGAGTCAGGGAAGCCATTCATATGAGCACTGAAACCTCCACTCTCAACCGAGGTGGGGTCCTCAGGCATAGTCTATCTGCTACCTATCAGTGTGTGCTTTCAACAATACTCAGACAAATCAAAAAGCCTTCACCACCAAGGCCATAGCTAACGACCCATACTTTATAGGTTTCAGCACCTTAAGCCATTGTTCACCTTAAGGCTATGGATGCTATTGTCTACCTAACAAGCCTATTCAGGCCATTGTTCATCTTATGAGCCTATTTCAGACCAGGGTGACAAGAAGTCAAAGCTGACTATAAGATGGAGGACACACACTAGCTGTATTCAGAGTAATGAAGCTATTTGGTTGAGCAGTGAAATGTTTCTGTCTCTCAAGGCAAAGAAGTCCAGTTGCCATGAGTCAACTTCCAGATAAACATACCTGGATGACTGAGAATCTTCATAGACATGTTCTTATGCTGTAAAAACCTCCCCGAGTTTCAGTTAATTTAGATCAGGGCTGTCCAAACTTTTTCTAAGAAGGGCCAGATTTGGTGGCTGAGAATGTGTTGGGAGCCAGCTGCTCCCTGACCTTGCTCCCCCGCACTGCAAGCCCTGCCCACTGACCCATAAGCCCCACCCACTGACCCCTTGCAAGGTCCACCCACAGGAAGGGAGGGAGATAGGGACCAAGGAAGGAAAGGAAGGAAGGAAGGAAGGAAGGTGGGGACCAAGGGAAGGTGGGAGGGAGGGAAGAAAAAAGAAAGGCCCTCGGCAGCAGCAACAGACGCAGTTCCCCACCCCACCCGCCCGTGCATACCCCTAAGGTCTCTGGCATTCGCGGCTGTGACTCCCGGCCTGCCCACTCGCGCACCCACGAAGTCTACAGCGGAGGCAGCAGCTCACAGCCCGCCCGCCTGCAAACACCTCCAAGGTCTCCGGTTGCCAGGACCCTGCCTGTCATGGAACCCGAATGTGAAGGGTTAAATGCTGAAGAGCAGCAGGAGGAGCCTTGTAGTTCAACTCAGCAGGCAGCTGAGCCTGAGGACGCAGCTGAGGGCACATCTCCTCCTCCTATAAGGGCTAGGAGCAGGATCCTGCAAAGGAGAACTAACAGGAGAGCTAGGGAAAGGATCTTTAATGATAGGCGTAGAATTAGATCTGAAAGCCCTGAGTTCTAGCAGGAGCCTTGCCAGAGATATGGGTGTGCTCCCTGTTTTAGGATAAAGCTAGCAAGTTTACCCTGAACCCTCTGTGGAAGCAACGCGTCACTTACCTTGCCACCACGTTCCTGTGTGTTATCTTGACTTTGTTTCCTGACTTTGCATTGGCTTTCTGATTACAACGTTTCTCTGTTTCCCTTGAACTTGGCATTTGGCTCTGTAAGTTACTCTGGCTTGACTCGGACTGTACTTTGTACTTTATCTGGATTACAACTAAAGTTCCTGGCAAAGAACTGAACTTGGCTTGCTGTGTGTTCTGTGTGCGGGGCTTGACACCGGTGGCCGTGGCCGCGGCTCCCGACCCACACACTGGCACACCCCCAAGGTCTCCTGCAGCCGCCGTGGCGACTCCCAGCCCGCCCGCTCGCCCACCTGCAAGGTCTCTGGCAGCTGCGGAGGTGGCTCCTGACCTGCGCACGGAAGCACCCCCAAGGTCTTCCGCAGCTGCGGCTGCGACTCCCGCCCCGGCCACCCACCTGCAAGGTCTCCGGCAGCGGCAGCGGCTCCCGGCCCGCCCACACACACACCTCTCCCAGCTCTCCGGCAACAGTGGTGGCTTGCCGGCCTCCAAGCTCTTCGGCGGAAGTAGCAGAGGAGGCTCGCCTGGCCATCTGCCCTCCTCCAGCTCACCTGAGGCACCATGAAGATCCCTCTGCGCTGCCCCCCAGCACCTTCTCTGCAATGAGTGCTGTGTCGGTAGGTTTTTTAAAAAATCATGGGGCAAAGGAGGGAGGGGGAGGGAGGGGCGGGCCAGCTATCCGCGGGCCAATCAAAATGGCCTGACGGGCTGGATTTGGCCCGCGGGCCAGACTTTGGGCAGGCCTGTTTTAGATGTTCATCCTTTTTCCTGATATGTGTTTCTTGTAGACATATAATGTTGGCCTTTAGTTTCTTGAATTGATAAAATGTTTTCTTCCTTTTCTGGGCTGAATTTAATTATGTATACTGAGATGTATACTGAGATGTGGCTCTGTCTATTCATCATAACTATTTTTACTATCCTTTAACCTTTCGTCTTTTCTTTTAAATTCCCTCCTTGTTCCTCAGCAAGTTGAGTTGTTTGATTTTTCCCATTTCTTTTGGTCCTTCTTTTCCCCTTGATTTGTGCCTCTCTTAGTTCAGTCTCTGACTCTCCCTCTGTCTGTGACTCTTCCACTTTTGAGGAATAGCTTTCCACAAACAACCAGGCACACACATTTCAAATCGACTTTGAGTTTGCTGAGTTCAAAGCTTCACACACAGACTTGTTAGAAATCCAGTTTGGTGCAGGAAGAAAAGGAAGGGATTCATATGTTGGCATTTTTTGCAAAATATATTCCACATGGTTACCCTTCTCAAAACTGGTCCAGAGATTTCTTAGCACTCCCTGTCCACTGAAAGGCTGCTGAGGATTAGGACCCATGACTTTAGGTCTTCCAGTCATGCTAAAGATTTTCCTAGAGATGTAAGCTTACATGAAGTGGTTTCCCATTGCGTTCTTCACTGCCATTACTGCCTTCCCAGGTCAGAATAGATAGGCAAGACAGTGTATTGGGTTGAAACCATTGGGCTATGCTTTATTAAAGGTTGACATTGTTCTTTCATATTACGAAGTGGGCTGCAGTAATCTGGGGAGCCATTGGCCCTGGGGTGAAGAGCTGACCCCACCCCAGGGCATTGCTGGGTGGGGCAAATCTGATGGTCCCTGGAGGCTTCTGTTCCAGTTCAGCTCTTCCCATGCTGCCTGAGCTGTCCATTTGCCCTTGTGGGGCAGGAGGGGCATCGACTGGTCTGTCCCAGCCCCCAGTTGGGTTTGAAATGCCTCCTAGCCCCAGGATCTGTGATCTCAGGATCCACAGGGCCTAGGGGTTGGTGTGGCCCTGCGGTCCAGCATTTGGGACTCACCTAATGCCTCCATTCCACACACTACCAACCTACATGGCCATTGCCACACCACCAGTACCTGTGTGGGATGGGTGAAAAATCCCTTCCCCTTCCCTGAGCCAATATGAGGGGCAGGGCAAAATTTCCTATCTGGCCCCCGGAGGTGACCACATTATGCCACACTAGTATACCATAAGGTAGTAGGTGGGCGGGTGCCTTGGTGGTCCGGGTGGAAGAGACCATATGGGGTGGGTGCCAAATGTATAGGACTGGGTGACCTACGCCCTGCCTCCCATGCAATCCTCATGAGGCTCGTCCAAAAAGTCCCACCTTCCGCCCAGGGGGGACAGTGTAGTCCTGTTGCTGGATGAGCCAGTGGCAGCCCCCTCCTTGCCCTCCCAGGTCGGAATAAACAGCAAAGATAGTGTATTGGGTTTAAACCATCGGGGTACGCTTCATTAAAGGTTGACTTTGCTCTTTCATATTAGGAAGGGGGCTGCTGTTGTGCAGGACCCTATTGGCCTTGGGGTCAGCAGCTAACCCCACCCAAGGGCATTGTCATGTAGGGTGAGCATTTGGGACTCACCTAATGCCTCCATTCCCTGCACTACCTGCCACTGCCATGGCCAAGCTTAGCCACACTAGTATGCCATAAGGTGACAGGTGGGTGGGTGCCTTGGTGGTCCAGGAGGAAGAGGCTGTGTGGGGTGGGCACCTGACATATAAGACTGGGCAATCTATGCCCCACCTCCCATGCAAGCCTCATGAGGCTTGTCCCAAAAGCCTCACCCTTCCACCCGGGGGCAGCAATGTAGTTCCAGTGCTGGATGGGCCAGCAGCAGAACCCTCCTTATGTCAGTTGCCCATTATAGATGAGACACTGTTTGAAGCCACCCGCTCTGGATCAGTTGCTTCCGGGGTGTGGACACTGTTAGTCTAGTCTCTCCACTCTTCAAAGCTGCAGGTTATCCTTCAAGGAAAAATAGATTGCAAGCATGGCCCAGGGTGCAGAAGAAATTCTGACTTTAGTATTTAAGCCAATTGTAATGGATTTTAGAAGTAGGGAAGCCTTTCTTTAGGCCAAAAGTAAGCAATGCCAATATTAAAGTGCAATTTCGGGTTAGCAGTGAAGCTTATCTTAGTGAATTTCGGGTTAGTAGTGAAGCATATGTAAACAACGGCCAAAGAGATATTCCAGCCAAAAGCAAGTGAAACTTGATTGGTCCAGAAGGCAATATGTGACTGTTTTCCCATGCTGTGAGTAGTCTCTGTGAGAAAGAGCCTTATGCCTCATAGCATTACTTTAAGTTTAGGGAAGGATTCATGTTTTCTTATGTTTTAATAAGAGCCATACTCCTGTGTTATTTCTATTAGCTAAATAAATGTCTTTATATTTTATTAGTGCCTTTGAAGTTATTTTAGAGCTCTCAGCAATAGAAAGGTTCAATAAGATATTCATTTGATCTAATTACAAACCCACAGGGGTTTTTTAAAGTCTCTTGGCTCCTGCAACAGATCAGCTGTGGTTGTTTTGCAAGGGAGAGCTGATGAGGCCGTAAACCAACCCGATTCTAGAGGCTGAGCCCTTGGGATTTCATACACCAGTGGTTCACAGTGGGCAAAGCTTCTCTATTTAGAATAACTTTAGATAAAAAACAGATTATGCTACTGATTGCAAACATTCTAGGACATGGCACTTAAAGAAGAAGATGCAAAATCCACACAGGAAGCAGGTAACCTCTGCCATAGAGAGAGATTATCTAAGTAATGGGAAGCTTAAGTAGGACTCCTATAGTCAAACAAGGGTCTTTTCTTCTTTCCTGGAGTTTGAGAAATGTAATCCCCAACAGAGACATGAATTCTCAGGAAGGAGAACCAAAAAACTATATCCAAGTGAGTAGGAATGACAAACAGAATGAATCATTTATGCAGCTTCTGACAGCTTCTTCGTCTTCTTAGCAAGCTTGCTTGCTTTCATCTTGCAATATGTAATCTAAGCCTGTTATACTGAGAAATCTGCATGTGCACTGGAACCACTCTTCTTAGCAAGTACAGAATTAGATAATTAGCTCTGTTTTTATGATCAGAGGCCCTGACTCTTAACTGTGTCAGTGTCTGAGTGAGTTTTGTTTTAAAACGTGGAACTGCTTCTCATCATCATCATTCTTTAAGAAGCACTAAGCTTACTGTTAAACATGTATGTCTTTTTGAAATACTTCTAATAATGACAATATTTTTTACAGTTTGGTTTTCATGACAGATCAAAGGGTTTATGGTGCTAAGAAGAGCAGCTTCCACATGGAAGTTTTGAGTACTTGGATGGTTTGGGGGAATTTCTTGTGTTGCAAGGTTAGATTGCAGCCACAAGCAGCCGCCTGAAATTTCCTGCCTTTCCTTGGAGCATGAAACAGAATGTTGGCTCAAGAGTGTTGGGTCTCACAGGAAGCTTTTCCCAGTCATTGGGACACTGAACCTGCTTGGAAAGCACCCACACCAGGTTAAGCAAGCGTAGTGTGGCTGAGTGTGCAGTGGCTCTTTTCTGTGTTGGTCCATAATATTTATAATAGACAGTCTCCAGAAGGATGACCACACCTACTCTGAGTGTTGCCTCCAATATTTTTTTTATTTTCGTAATTAATGTGTCTTCTTCCTTAAAAATAAAAACCCTGGAAATGTCCCTTTCCTTCCTCCACTGTCTCGATTCTTTTTTAAAAATGGGGATCTGAAGGGTCCAAGGCTTACTAGGATCCCTCAAAACAAGGCAAAAGTTTTCCCATAATGGCATACCTAAGCCTAATTTGTTAACCTTTTAAAGTCAGATTTTGGGTGTCGGAACACCTAGGGAAGCTCAGAGCTACATGTGGCTTACATTGTATTATACTGAAGAGTAAGGGAAAATGGCTTATTCTGATATTTATTTAAATATGTTGTCCCAAAAGATGAAAAACTGGCAGAAATTAGTACATATCTTTCAGGAAATGCATGCTATCAATTAGAGATGGGCACGACCAGAAATTTTTTTTCCGAGTTGTCGTTTTTCAGGACGGGTCCATTTCAAGTCATTTCCGTTTTTTGCGAAAAATTTTAAAAATTTGTCATTTCGTCGTGTCGTTTGTCATTACCGCCGCCGCGATTTCGCGCGATTTGACGTCCCAGCGAGTGGCGTCCCGCCGGCGCTATATGTTTTTGCTCCCTAGGCGGTGGGCGGTGGGCGGGGGGGCATGGGCGGGTGGCGGCAGCAGCAGGGGGGAGGGGCGGGCGCACGGGCGGTGGGCGCGGGTCCCGCAATGACCCAGAGCAGGCGGAAAATACTTTAAACTGACTTGCTGCACAAGACTGCATCGAATAAAGCAATTGCAATTTTTGCAAACAAAGTGGGCAGTGCACCCACAGCAGAGCTGCAGGCAGGGTATGAAAGGACCTTGGCTTGCCACCAAGCAAATGAAATTTTTTTAAAAAATCCACACCTCCCCTCCCACTCAAACCTCCCCCCTTTGAAGCACTATCAGAAAAGAAATCCTAATAAACTGCAGAAGAATAAAAAGCAATAAACTGCGTTGCTATTCCCCACAGCAGACAGAGAATGAAAGGAATTATTATTATTTCCTAAAAATTCAATTGAATCAATTCCCTTCCTGCCTGCCTAACTGAAATCTAAAGGCTCCGCGAAATCGAAACTAGTCTAGCACAGCAGCCAGCTACACACAGCCCTCTCCCACCCACATCCAAGCCCGGACTGCGACTCTTCTGGGAGTGCCTCGGCTTTTTATGCCCTCTTGCACATCCAGAAGTGTCAGTCAAAACCTGGCCATGCAATTGGTAGAATGGGTCCAAAAATTTGCATGGTCCCATCCCATGGCCAGCCCATCATTGCGCAGGTGTAAAAAAATAAAAATAAAATAAAATAAAATCAGTGTGACCTTTTACTGCTATAAAAAACCCACTGCTGCTACTGTAAAAATTCAAGCATTTAAAATAGCTAATTTTCGCATGTTTCTGTGGTGCTTTGGTGGTTTTTTGGACCACGATTTCAAAAAAAATATTGCGGACGCCATTTTGGATCCCCCCGCACCGCATGGCAAATGGAGACGCCGAGGATGCCACCCCCCACCCTGGTACCACCAGCAGCCCAAGATGGGGGGGGAGGCTGGAGTGGGGACCCCCCCCAGAAACCACCCCTCGGGTACGTGCCCTCAGGCAGGCATATTTTTGCCTGCTTTTTTGGCCGGGAATCGGGGTTTTTTATTTTTAAAACTTTTTTCTGTGCCGCTTGGCATCGCGCGATTGCCGTGCGATGCCAGGAACGACAATGACAAATCAGACCCAATTTTTCTTTTTTCGGTTCGAGTTCGAGTTCTGACAGCTTAATTGTCGTTACCGTTTCCGTTACGTAACGGAAACGATATCCGAAAATGGAAACGACAATTTCGCCAAGTTGTGCCCATGTCTACTATCAATCACCAAAAATTCAGAAGAAAATCATAGAGTTATTGGTACAAGTTGTTCAAAAGAGAATACACTAATCTTAAACTGAACTACGTCAGATGTCCTGTGGGCTACATTCCTAGAAATTTGTGTGTGTGTGTGTGTGTGTGTGTGTGTGTGTGTGTGTGTGTGTGTGTGTGTGTGTGTGTGTGTGTGTGTTGTGTTGTCATGACCAACTCTTTGTGACTCCATGTCCATGGAGTTTTCTTGGCAGGAATACTGGAGTGGTTTGCCAGTTCCTACTCCAGGCACCTACAGCACCTGGGATTCCCTGGTGGTCTCCCATCCAAGTACTAACCAGGGCCGATCCTGTTTAGCTTCCGAAATCAGACGAGATCAGATGTGACCAAAACATTGGTGAAATTGTTGCTTTAGAAATCCAGAATGTGGAAAAATGGCAAAGCTTATGAATCATGCCATTTTGATGCTTCTCAAAGCTGACATTAAAGGCATATGAAGAAAACAACATGGATACATCTAAGTTGTTGAACCAGTAGTATAATGAAGAAAGTCAGTATGAGTGGCAGCAAAACAGGTGTGAAAGCAATAATTAAGTAAAAGTTTCAAAGGAACCCCCTCACCCCCTACTATCTCCATCTACAGTAGCTGTCAAAAGATTTGGGGATAATTTTAAAAGCTGTCAAGCAGTGTTTTCTTGGATGTGTGATGTTTATTAAGGATCAAAAATGGCAAGACTGCACACAAGTCAAGGCAGTCTTGGCTTTGGAAATATCATAGGTCAGGACATCAGAAATTTATCAGAATTCATCTTGATAATTACTAAAACATTACTGATAATTATTAAAACATCATATTTTAAAATGTGACCATCAGAAGCTTTAACAGTGATGATATTGCCCTAAATGTAAAGCTAAATGGTAGCAAGGGCTACTTGCCAAAATCAAAAAAGCCCACAAAAGCTTGCAATGATTTTTAGAATTGGGTTCTAAAGATACCACCTAACCTAAACTTGCACTTGAAAATTATGCATTACCATTTTCTGTGCAGTTGTGGGGTCATGAGAAAAGGGTGGACATTGAAATGAAAGAACCGCTTCAGGGATGGAAAAACTATTCACAAGCAGATACCAGCCAGATCCATCAGGGAGAGTGGGCTCGTACTCAGGGGAAGGACTTTGACCTTTTCTCATGCTGCTGTGTACCTAAATTACTGGATTGACAGGGCTCAATTTAACATAATATAATAACCCCAGACTACCCTTGAAGATAGGGCCAGGAATACCTTGATTTCTCCCCAATGCTAACTAAAAATATTGTGGGCTCCTGTAGGAATTGGTTGGGGGTCTCCACAGACCCCCAGACCTTGGGGGAGAGGCAACAACAGCTCCACCTTGAATAGAGGAGTTTTCCTTTGTTCTCCCCCTGATTCCCCCCTTTCAATTCTCTTCTGCTTCCCTTTGCCTCACACTAATTCCTTTCCTTGTTTGTCCTTCCTCCTGTCACAGGAAAGCAGATAAGACTGCAACAATAAGACAATAAAGAAACTCTTAACTTCATTTGCATCTGAACACAGTCTGCCTTTAGAGCCTTGCCCCACTCTGCATTTCTTTGTTTATTTGAGAGCTCTCACCATTGGTTATCTTCTGTTTACCTGGAATCATACCATTTGTCAGTTTGTATTTTTAAAAGTTCACACCATTGGCTAATTCTGTTTTACCTAGAGTCCATTCCATTTGTCAATTTTGTATTCTGGAAGATTCACCAGATTGGTTCCTTTTGGTTCTTTTTGTATTCCTCTTTTCCTATAAAGCACCCCTGACCCTGTTCTTGGGGGCAGATCTCTGTCTTTTGCCTCTCAATGGCAGGGTCTGTAGTTCCTTTTTTGGCCAATAAATGAACCATTTATTTGAACTCTCTCTTTCATCAGATCTTTATTGGGAACTTAGATCTGGTGTTTCTCCAGAGACTAGCTCTGTGATCTGATAACTGGGGTTTCCCTGACCCAATAAAGTTTTCAAATAGATCAGCATCTGAAACTAATGCACAGCCCCAGTGTGACATTTGAGCCAACTAAAACCATGTTTACCTAGCTTTTCCCACTGATATCAAGTGATTTTGTTCCTGACAAATATCGTTAGGACTGCCCACAGTAATAACAATTTTAGTCAATGCTTATAATTGTAGATACTTCAAACAATCACTCACAAAATCGGAGAGTTCTAGAATGTCAAAATTGGGGAATTCTAGAAGTTCTAGAAAGAACTGTGTTCAGTTCCGGTCACCATACCTCCAGAAGGATATTATGGAAATGGGAAAAGTGCAGAGGAGGGCAACCAGAATGATTAGAGGACTGGAAAACCTTCCTTACCATCTGAGGCTGCAAAGGCTGAGCCTCTTCACTCTTCAACGATGGTGCCTAAGAGGTGACCTGATTGACGTTTATAAAACCATACACAGTGTGGACAAAGTAGATTAGGAAAAGCTATTTTCCCTATTGCACAGCACTAGAACTGGGGGCAATGCATGAAAGTTTTAGGTCCTAGATCTCAAACAAATAAGAGAAAGTACTTTTTCACCCAGAGGATCACTGGTCTCTGGAACTCCCTGACAGAAGAAGTGGTGACAGCTGTCAGCCTTGACAGCTTTAAGAAAGGATTAGACAAGTTCATGGAGAACAAGGGTATCAATGGTTATCATTTTGGATGCCTAAGGACAACCTTCAGATTGGAGAGATAGGCAGAATATCTCTCAATGCCATTGCGGGGAATCGTAAGCAGATGAAGACATCTGCTTGGGAATACCCTGAAGCAAATGGTGAGCCACTGTGTGAGACAGAATGCTGGACTGGATGGACTGTGACCTGTTCCAGCAAGGCTCTTCTTATGTTCTTATGTTTTTAAACCCAGAAAAGGGTTGCCATAAGACAGAATTGACTTGAGTGCACATGAATGTTATTAATCTGGCTGGATAGGTCAGTGAGTACAGTATCTGGCAGGGGTGGCATAATTGGGAGTAGAGATGGGCACGAAATGAGCAATTTTTCATGTTTTTGTTTTTGGTTTTTTTGTTTCGTTACGTAATGAAATGAAAAATGAATTTTGTCTCCAAAATGAAACGAAACGAACCGAAACAACAGACATTTTGTCATGCATTTCGTTTTCGTTGCGGCAAATACATTGAACTGTAATGAATGCTAACGAAAGAGCAATTTTTCATTTTTGTTTTTGTTTTTTCATTTCGTTACGTAACAAAATGAAAATGAATTTTTTTGCAAAAAATTCATGAAAAACGAAAACAAACCGAAACGGACCCCCTAAACGACAAACAACAAACGAAACACATTTTTTTGAGTCATGCCCATCTCTAATTGGGAGTTTGATTTCACGACGGTGCATCTGAGAAGAGCCAGCCTGTGTGGCCTTGGGCAAGCTGGGCAGTCCTAGGGCACTCACAGGAGGAGGAAGAAGCAAACCACTTATGAGTACTTTCTACCTAGGGGAAAAGCTGAAAATGGTCGGCATAAGCCAGAATTGACTTCACACAGTTCTCATCTAGAATGTCATTGTGACAAAGATCTATGGCTTGGGCATGCAGACACAAGTATGCAGGGGGAAATTTGAACAGGAATCTTTGAGGGTCTTGTAGATGTTTAGAAAAAAAGCTGAACAGATGGAGTTTTGCACAGCTGGTGTTCTGTGAGGCTTCTTCTGTCTATGATATATGTAAGATTTAGCAAACATTCTCAGCATGTTGCTGCTGACATAATAAAAGTTGCCTGTAATGCTAATGAAAATAGATGATTCAGGCATGAAATGCCAGCAGTGGTCCTTACATTAAGATGCCTACTGATAGCAACAGTGCAAAGCATATATTATAATTTCCCCTTACAATTCATCAAGACTGACAAATGTTTGTGTTCGTTTAGGTACATAAACAAATCTTCTGAAACCACAGCAACTGCCTAAGGTCAGCTACAGAGGCTGATCTATTTGGAAATTGCATAGACAAAGCTAATGCATAATTTTCAAGGTCAGTGACCACCACCACCCTCCCCGCACTGTATCATGCCATCAAATGAGCTCAGTGCTCATTACAGATTTTCGTCTGTTGGAAAACTCTGACGTATTGGCACCAAGGGGCTTGAATTTGTAGAAGCAATCTGGCTACTGTTCATTCTAATTCAAGTAGACAGCTGTTTAATGGCAGGTAGCTATAATATGCAAAGAGCAGCTCTGGAGTTCATGGAGTCCATGGCCTCCATGAACCTGTCCCAATTTGTCATCGGTCCCACTCACAAGGGAGGACATACCCTGGACCTGGTTTTTGCCTCCTCATCGACGGGCTTTGATCTGGGGGTCGGCAAATGGTCAGATCATTATCTGCTGACCTTCTCCCTGGCAATCACCACCCCACCCCGCAGGGGGCAGGGCCCTTCCATCTGGGCCCGCCCCCGGGGGCTCCTGGACCCTGCACAGTTTTCGGAGGCCCTGGGGGTTCTACCAGACGGTCTGGATGACGTTCGGTCGACTCCTGGTCAAAAGGTGGTTTGAGGAAGTGACCGGGGCAGCCGATCGGATCAAAGCGCCTGATCCGGTGCCGAGCCCGCTCTTCTCCTTGGTTTACCGAGGAGTTGCGGGCAATGAAGCAGGAACGGAGAAGGCTAGAGAGCGGACGGCTTTGAATTGGGCTGCTTCGACCAGTTGCTACTCAAAGCGATAAGGGCAGCTAGGAGATCCTTTGTTGCCATGAGAATTGGTGAGGCCTCGAATAGCCACGCGGAGTTGTTCCGGGTGGTTCGAGACCTCACCAATCCTGGTCCGCCTAGTGATTTCACTAGTGAGTCATTCGCAGCCTATTTTAAAACCAAGATAGAGGCCATCCGTTCTGAGCTGGATGCCGGTTGCCCTGATCCAGCCCCCAGTGTTACTGGGCCGCCTCGGTCGCCCGGTTTGTTGAGTTCGGGTCTGTAACATCTGAGGAGGCCTCCAGGGCCTGGGACACTGCAGGCCTGCGGCTTCTCCGTTCGACCCTTGCCCGTCCTGGCTGATTAAGATCGCAGGGGGAGTATGCCAAAATGGGCTTCGCTAATTGCCTCGGCCTCCTTCAGGGACGGGATTTTTCCCAGTCTGCTGAAGGAGACGGTGGTGAAGCCCATTATTAAAAGATCTGGCTTGGCTGCGGACGACATGTCCAATTCCCATAATGTTCCCTTTTTGGGCAGACCCGTCTCCAGTCGTTCCTGGAGGAGAACCATGTCCTGGAATCTGGGTTCAGGCGCGTCATGGGACAGAGATGGCCCTGGTCGCTCTGCACGATGATCTGTTGAGGGGGCCGACAGGGGTTGCTCTACCCTGCTGGTCCTCCTCGACCTGTCAGCTGCTTTTGATACCGTCGACCACGGTATCCTGCTGGCGGCTCTCGGAGGTGGGGATTGGGGTTCGGCCTTTGGCTGGCTCCGTTCCTTCCTTGAGGGCCGTACCCAGCGAGTGAGCTTGGGGGTGAGTTGTCGGCTCCTGGACACTCTCTTGTGGGGTGCCTCAGGGTCATCGCTCTCCCCAATGCTCTTTAACATCTATATGAAGCTGCTGGCCGAGATCATCCGGAGTTTTGGAGTCTGCTGTCATCACACGCTGATGACACGCAGCTCTATCTCTCCTTTTCCACCTGTGCAGTGGATCGAGACCATCGCTGCCTGGCTGCAGTTTTGGACTACAGACTCCGGCTCAACCCTGGAAAGACGGAGGTCTTGTTCTTTGGGGGCGGCCCCGATGGGTACTGTGGCCCTCTTCCCAGTCTGGATGGGTCCGCCCTCCAGCTGGCGCAAAGAGTGAGGAATCTGGGCGTCGTCCTGGATCCTGGTCTGACCCTGGAGCTCCAGGTATCAGCCGTGACCAGGTCGGCCTTTTATCATCTAAGGTTAATCGCTCAGATTCGCCCGTACCTTTTTCAGAGCTCCCTGAGGACAGTGGTACAGGCATTGGTCATGTCGGGGCTGGATTATTGCAACGCCCTCTACATGGGGCTCCCCTTGAACCTTGTTCGAGACTGCAGCGGGTCAGAACGCGCGGCCAGGCTGGTGGTGGTGGTGCGCGTCGTTTTGACCGCATCACTCCCATCCTGGCTCGCCTCCACTGGTTACCCGTTGCCTCCCGAATAAGGTTCAAGGTGTTGGTTTTGGCTTACAAAACCCTCCATGGCTTGCCCCTGTTTATTTGGCAGAGCGGCTTCTCGACAATTAGATCGGGCCCGACCCACCCGTTCATCTCTGGCCCTCTCGCTGCAGACGGTCCCTCCGAGGGTGGCCCGCAAAACAAGCACTCGTGCGCGGGCCTTCTCGGTGGCGGTGCCGCCTATGTGGAACAAGCTACCCAGCGAGCTGAGGCAGGCCCCAACGCTGGCGTCTTTTAGAAAGGGCTTGAAGACTCTCCTTTTCAAGGACGCCTTTAAAAATGACTAGAAGGGTTTTTTTTTTTCTCCCAGCCCACATGCTGTAAGCGGCTGTTCTGTCTTTGCCTTCTGTGTTTTCTTTTGTGTGAACCGCCCTGAGTTCTCGTTGGGAAGTAGGTAGCGGTATATAAGTGTAATAAATAAATAAATAAATAAATAAATAAATAAGAACAACAGGTGAAAATAGCTCCCTGAAGTTGCCTCTAACATTCCCTCTGTATGGTTCTAATTAAGCCTGCACAATGTAGCTTGACCGTGCTTGGGAACAGCAAATACTGTGCTTCCAAGCACACCACCATGTAACACTTCTTCATAGTGACAGCACCCTTTGTAACAAAGCCTAAAGACTACCATGGGATTATTTTCAGATACAGTGGCACCTCTACTTCCGAATGCATGCTCATAAGTCAAACAACTCATAAGTAGAGCAGCTGTATCTTTTTTTAAAAAAATCAAAAATAAATAAATAAATAAATAAATTTAAAAAAATAAAAAATTGTAAGTAGAGCAGACTGCATCTAAAATTTGTAAGGCAGTAGTTAAAACGCCAATGGTTTTCTGCTCTTAAGTTGAATTGCTCGTAAATAGAGCCGCTCGTAAGTAGAAGTACCACTGTATTGGGGCAAATGAATGTATAGGTCTCTGAGCATATTCAGCTTGTTATGGAGGCACATGGATTTCTTCAGTAGAAAGCTTGCACTCTAATTATTAAATGTTGACATTAAGCTCAGAAGTCAGAAGGTCTGGAGAAAGGGTATTCCTTGTTGAAATCAAGTCATCTCTTGACCATACCTCTCCTGGCTATGCACCACACTGCAGCAATCACCCAGTGGTCAATAGATGTGTTAGAAAGTGCTCAAACCCTTGGGCAAATATCAGTTCTGATTTTGGACCTTACTTGACATGGTCACCAAATATATCCAATGGAAACAGCCTAACAAATACAGAATGTTACGACATTTGGAATCTTTCAGATAGGCAGACATATTGACCGATGGATTTTGAAATCAACTTTTGATCTTAGCGACAACCATGGCAGAGTGCAAAATATGGAAGGCAGCAGAAACAGTAGATCAAATAAACTATAATGTTCTGCCAGGCAGCTTGCCATCAGCCTCCTCTCAGGGCCACGTTTCCATTTTGCAGCTGACAGGCTGATGAAGAAACACTCAGTAGATAAGCAGAAACACAGTCAATGTCCAGAAGACGAAAGTTAGTGACACATAAGGGGAACAAACAATAAACAGGTTCAAACAGAGCCAAATCAAGGTCCAATGTTGCCCAAATTCATAACTGCTGGCAACTATGAGATACACATGTTACTTCCATCAAAGGATCTCTGACTGGGGCAGTTTTTCTATGCAGCTTGATCCAAACACACCCACACCCACTTCACCTGTGTCCACTATGGCTGCAGAAGTCAGAGCTTTCCCTGAGCTACACCTGTTAGGCTGGCATTGGTGCTCCAACACCTTAGAAAACACAATTGTGGTGTGTGTGTGTGTGTGTGTGTGGGATCTAGTTTCTTCCTCATCCTCCTGCAGCTGAGGGTCTGCTCCTTTTCCCTCTGGCTGGTCTGTATACTCTTCTTCTCCTTTGGAAGAGTCCTCAGCCAGGCTGAGCATGGGCTTGATGAGTTAATAATAATACCTCTTGGTAGTGGGGCAGCTAGAAAATCTGGTAAATAAAATAAAATAAAAAATAAAAAAATAAATAAATAAATAAATAAATAAATAAATAAATAAATAAATAGTAATAATCTAAAAACTGGAAAACTGATAGGGACATGATGGATCACTGAGTCCAGCCAGTGTCAATGGGGAATTAAACTCCCAACCTCTGTGTCTGTGGCAGGAAATTTAAACCACTGAGCTCTCCAGCAAAATGTTTGGAAAAACAAAAACCTTTTGAGAGTTTTGCTGAAAAGTTAGTAAATGACATCATGAGCCGGACTTACTTCTTGAAAAAGATGTCAGTTCTCTGCCTTGAGATCAGGTGTATCGGATAAAGACAGAAAACACAGATGCCTATAGTTTCAGCACTGAACCATAGTGACAGATGTTGAACGGTGTGAGTTCTCTTCACATGCTGACTGCAGAATAAGCCCGACCATTAGGTGAAGCAAAGTAACTGTGTCACATAGTAATTGCTGTAAAACAGCAGTAGCGGTTCCCCACCACCACCTTCACCGCCATTCCTCCTGAATATTATTATTCACAGAAATAAAGAAAAAGCAGTGTGTGTGATGCCATGTGTCCCACACTCCTTCAACTGATCTGCCTCCTTCAAGCGAGGTAGAAGATGCTGCCCAGTTGCCAGGTTTTCATGTTAGAGTCAACAGTCCAGGCAGCTTCTGGAAGAAATGGACCACTGGTAAAGGCAATGAAATATTGTCCGGGCTCACACCGAGAGCCTTCCTTCACATGTGTCTAGATGCAGCGACACGAGGCACCTTGTGGAGCAGTGCAGGGGCACTCTCACTCATACTTCCCAGGCACAAGCCATCCATGTGTCAGATAAACACGCTTCATCTGACAGTGGAAATGAGAGGTATTCGTTGGTTTGCCATACAAGAAACAAAGCTAATTGTTCCACTCAGGCATGAACTGAATCATGTTTTAATTAAGTTGATGGAGGCCCAGTGGTCTTGCAAAAATGGGAGTCCCTTTCAGTGAAAACGGTTGCCGGGGTGATACAGTATGAACCATACCCTTGAAGGTATAACCAAACCAAACCAAAATGGCTGCAGCTTCTTTAAGATGAATTTATTTAAGTGTGAGATTTAATATAGTGCAATCCTTTTCTTCAAGGATATATAATACAATAATGAGGACTCCATTTTAAGTGCATAGTTGGGAAAGTGGAGATAAGTGACAGGTGCAGAAGATAACAATTGCATTATTAACATTAGCAATGAACTTTCAGTGCAAAGATCTGTCGGCTAACGTTAGCTAATGGCTTTGAATTGCTGAGCCACTGAGCCACTGAAATATTCTGACACTGGCTTTTGTGTGCTGCCATTTCTGATGTTGTTCCCCTTTATTCTCTTGTTTAGTGAAGCCTTATAGAAAATGCAGATGGAGATTACTGACAGAGGTATCCCATTAGAGGATTAAGAAGTGAAGGAACCCCAGATATTAAAGGTAACATGGGTGTAATGATGCCTGAAAATACTAAATAAAAAAAATCTCATAAATGCATATTTATATGAATTTTCAGGGTTTATTTATCAGAAGGGTCGACTAGAGAGAAACAAGACAATGTAGTTTACAGCATTTGGTACTTCTGCAATTTTTTTTTTTTGCATCCATGGGGGCAGGCTTGGAACCGATTCTCCGCAGATACCATGAACCTACTGTATTTCAAGTTCATCCTGGAGGTATATGAGATACATACTTAAGGATATAGGACTCGACCCTATGACATGTAGCCAGGAAGTGGAATTCTAAACCTATTTATCTGAGAAATATCTCAGAGATCTGAGGGAAGATACTCCCAAGTAAATACATGCATGACCAAAAACTAGATTTTTAATATATTGTTTTCAACCACCCCTAATTAAAAAAAAATATTTTGAAAAAACTCGAGCAACAGCTGCAGCACAGACTATGGAACATCTTTAGCAACTGAAACAACAGCTGCTGAATGGCACTCTAATCATATCATTGCTAACTTTCAAACTAATTAGAGTTGGGCACGAAACAAAAAAATGGTGTTTCGGTTTTTCGTTTGTCGTTGAGAGGTCTGTTTCAGTTCGTTTCCGTTTGTTGGAAATTTTTTGAAAAAATTCATTACCGTTTTTCGTTTTTTTCATTTGTTGTTTCTACCCGCTTTTTGCACGAATTTTAAAGCATTTCCGTGCACAGGCATCCCCCAACGCCCCAGACCAGAGGGAAAACACTAAAAAAAAAAATGGATTCTAGCAGAGGCACAGTATAGACTACGTATGCAGGGAGGCTGCAAAGGCAGTGGCGGGCGTTGCCCAGGGTGCAAGGCAGCCACAGAGTGACTGCACTGCGGGGCAGGGGAGGGTACTCACCGAGAGGTACGCAGCACGCACCCACACAGGGAGGCTGCAGGACTGAAGCTAGAGTCGCAGAGACAGCAATCCCACCCTAACTCCCACCAGAGACTGCAAGGAGGACGGGGTCTGCCAGACCTTTTTATGCCCTCTGTGGCTGCCAGACCTGCCCGCCCAGTCTGCAACTTGGGCATGCTATTGGTTAAACATGATCCCATCACATGGCTTGCCTCCATTTTGTGGCTGGTGCGACATCCATTTTAAAGGGAAAAGAAAAATACATCACGATGGGAGAAGACAAAAAACAAATGTTTTAAGGACCCCAACCCCCCTGGTAGGTATTATCAGACAATATAAATAACTATCACTGCATTTTTACAGATGTCCAGGGTGTTTTTTAACATTTAAAACAGCTCATTTCATTGCGTGTCGCCATTAACAGAAATGAAACGTAACGACCACAGTTTTCGTGGTTCTGTTCATTTCGTTGCATTTTCATCATAATTTTCGTTTGTCATTTCGTTATGTAACGGAAATGACAAACAGTAATGCAAACGAAAAAATGTCTGTTCTGTGCCCATCTCTAAAACTAATTAATTTTTCCCTAATTGTTATTTCATTATGAATATTGCTACTGTTTAAAAGCATCTGCCTTCTCAGTGGCTTTTGATTTAGCGTTCCATGTTAAGAAAATAAGATACTACTATTATATCTTGTTTATTCATGCTACTTCAGCTATTTATATCTGCAAAATGAGCTAAACATGACTTATGAGTGGATCATTATTCTTTGTTATAAAAGCAAATTATGTTGTTCACCTCATTCCAGGAACACCCAGGAAGCAGAAATATTCAAAAGCTTGCTCAATTAAGCCATGAAATTGCTGTTTTCTGCTTTGTGGTTGGGGAAGGTCTTGAGTTTATCTTTTCATATTGTTCTGACATAATCTCCATGTCATCCATCTTATCATCGAAAGGCAATTCAAGGAATAGGATGCAGACCATAATGGATGGGATTACACTCCCATTGGGAAAAAAGTACTAGGTGCATAGCTTGGGGGATGGTCCTTGAGCCTGGGAGCTGCATAATTAAAACTAGTGCAGCAGCTATGTCAATTTCTTGAGAGATCTGATCTTGTTACTGTGGCACACACCATAGTTACTTCCCGGCAGGATTACTGTTACATGCTGTATGTGGGGCTTCAGATGGAAAGTGTCAGTAAACTACAGTGGGTCCAAAATGCACCAGCCAAATTTCTGACTTGGGCTGATTTCAGAGATAACATGACTCCCCTGTTCAGTTTCTGGGTGAAATTCAAAGTGCTTGTTTTAACCTATAAAGCCCTAAATGGCTTGGGTCCAAGCTATTTCAAAGTTTGTAGGCATCCTTTTTAATGTGTCTTAGGGCCTTTTTACATGACCCCTAAGATCCGCTGGTCCCTTAAAATCGGACCAGAGATCTTAAGGGTTCGTTGCTGTTCCTCCCTCCCCACCCGCTGGGCACTTCTTTGTTCTGTCTGCGTGAGGGGCGGGGGGAGGAAAAAAAGCCTTAGACAGAGACAAAAGAATAAAAGGCTTACCTCCAGTTGCTCCGACCTCCGTTTACTTCCTGGTTCCTCTTTAAGGGGCGGAGGCAAAAGAAAAACAACAGAAAGAAGCGAGGAGAGCTCAGGAACTCTCCGCATCAAATATTTTCACTATAAAAAGCAGGTACAAGAAAAGTGCAGTTTGGTCGCGCTAAGTGGGCGGGGTCGCACTTAATTGTCTGCAAACTCCGGAGCTGGTGGGTAAACATTTTTATCATCCAGAGCTTGCAGCCATTTGCGGTGGAGCTTAGGGGTCGTGTATAAATGCCCTTAATGTGGACACAGTACTCTGGATGAGGCCTCACAAGTGCCAAATAGAGACTGGTACTTTACAGAGAATATGTTTGGTGAATATACCGTACTTCTGTTCATGCTGCTCAAAACAGTGTTTACCTTTTTTGAAGGCACATCATGCTGCTGGCTCATATCTGGCTTGTGATCTACAACTAGAGATGGGCATGAAACGGAAATATCGTGTTTCATTTTGCTTCATTTTGTTTCAGTCTTTATTTTGTTTTGTTTCATTAAGAATGGGTTTTTAAAAAAAATTGTCATGAAATGAAACGCTTCATAAGGCTATAAATAATGGGGAGTTTTCCTTTTTTTATTTAACAGGGAGTCCACTGCCCTAAATGAAAGACCCTCAAACCTTCCAATCGATTTGCTTCCAAGCAAAGAACCCACTGTAAACAAGCTAGAAACCTAGTAGCTAGCCGCTCTACAGACAGATCGGGGAGATAAACTCAACAGCTGATCAGCGTGGCGAGGGAAGGAAAGAAAATATTTTTTAACATAACCTCCAGAGTCCTACTTAAAAAGGAAAGGAAAACAATAAGTTTAAGTCAACTTGCAGATAGCCAGCAAAGGGAACACCTCAGCTCCTGGGCTGGCTACTTTCAGGCAGATAAGCTATCTTAAAATAAACGTCCTGTTATCAAGAAGGCTGGATCAAGAGGCTAGGATGAATCATTTCATTTCTGAAACAAAAAATTGTGTTTCATTGCTTTTCTTGATGATATGCTGTTTCCTGTTTCATTTTGTTTTGTAAGATTTCATAAGCTTACAAAATGATGAAATAGCATGTCATTTTTTGTAAGGTGCCCATCCCTATCACAACCATTCCAAGATCCTTCTCACTTTTAGTATTACTGAGCCAAGTACCCCCATTTTGTAACTGTGTATTTGTCTCCCCTCTCCAATGTAGAAGTTTACACATGATCATCTTAAATTTCATTCTGTTATTTTCATCCCAGTACTGAAGCCTGTCAAAATCTTTTTGAGTTTTGTTTCTGTCTTCCATGGTATTAGCCATTCTATCCAAGATGGATATCTTGCTGTTGGCAGGTGATCTTCTGCCTTGTATGGATGGGGTTGCACTCTCCAAAATGGGATAGGTGCACAACTTAGGTGTGTTTCTGGGCCCACTCTATCTATGGAGAAGCAAATTTCTGCCATGGCTTGGGTGCTTTTTTCCAACGTTGGCGGATTGCACCATTGTGTCCCTATCTGAACAGGAAGTCCCTAGTGACTCTAGTGTATGTGTTGATCATCTCAAAGATCAGTTCTTGCAATGTGATCTATGGGTGTTGGCCTTGAAGATGCTGCAGATGGTGCAACAGGTATAAAATGAGGTCGCCAGGTTGGCTTCAGGGCTTAGAAATATGACCATATCACCCTAATCCTAGCTCATTTGCATTGGCTCCCTCTGATCATCTATGTCATATTCAAATGCTGCTATTATGGACATATAAGGCCCTTAATGGGTTGGGGCCTCAATATTGGTCAGCTCATCTCTCCCAAAGATTTACCTTCTGTGCTAACCTATTCCTTCCATACATTTTTTTATTAGTGGCCACCCCAAATGAGGTCTGGAGAGCTTTGACTAGAAACTGGACCTTATTGGTTGTTGCTGTAGCAGTCTGGAACACTTTGCCTATGTAGGTGCACTAGATCAACAGTGATAGTCAACACTGAGCTCTGTAAAGAAACCATTATGAAATCCTTTCCCTCTAGTAGATACCCCCAGTGTTCATATCTGGAATTCTCTTCAGCTGCCACCAAAGACCATTTTCTCTTTATACATTTATTTGTTTCATTGCTGGGAGATTTTCTGTTTGGCTGTGCCCATAGTAGTGGATTTCTACTTGATGAAATGAAATGAATAAATAAATAAATAAATGGGAAGGAAGGATTTTAAAGTCTGTGCCACCAGTTTTCTTTATGCAGTATTTTGTGTTTTACAACTACTCTGAAGTAATTTGTGGAACTTAGAAGTAATGTAGTTAAATAAAAATTGGTACCTACTTTAAAATTCAAACCAACAACCATGACAATAAGAGGCATAATCAAAACACATGTAGACCGCGCAAATAGAAATAGAACAGCGCAAACTGAAACTCTGAAGCTGAATTCCTCAACACTGAACACAGCCACCTGAACTGGGACCTGCAGGCAAATGGCTATTCCAAGAACGAAATCAAAAGATCCATCAAAGTGAAACAACAGCAAACCAAAGAAGAAAAACAGTCTCTAACAAAGTATTTCAGCCGTACATGAAAGGAGTCATGAGCCGCATGGACAAAGTGAAAAAACACAAGCTACAAACAATATTTAGACCCACCACAGAAATACAACAGATGCTACAGTCAGCAAAGGACAAAAGGAACCCCCTCGCCACTGCAGGAGTATACCAGATACCTTGTAGTTGTGGCCAAGTATATATTGGGACCTCAAAGCACAGCATCCAGACTAGAATCAAAGAACATGGAAGATGCTGCAGACTAAAACAACCAGAAAAATCAGCAGTAGCTGAACATACCCTGAAACAAACTGGATATGAAATCCTCTTCCAGGACACAGAGGTCCTACCAATCACTATGTCAGACTACACAGGGAAGCCATCGAAACCCACAAACATAAGCATAGTTTCAACAAAAAAGAAGAAAGCCTAAAAATCAACAAAGCCTGGCTTCCAGTACTGAAAACTACAGTCTGAAAAAGGCCAAAGGCCAATGATTCCCAACCAGCCAGAAGCAACAGTGATCAGTTCACACGATATAACAGCTACCAGCACACATCAACCACAGACAAGGATCGCTGCCACTCCTAATTGCAGTGAAACTTCTTAATCCCTTCATCACAATACAATGACTAACACCTGTTCTCTTGCATAGGACAAGTTTCCTCTTTCCCACAACTTTAAAAATTCCCACAGTCTCACTCACTCTATACCCCAGAGTGCAGAGAGAACTCCTAGTTCCCTGAGCTTCTTGCCCTCTGAAGATGTCAGCCACAGAGTCTGGAGAAATGTCAGGAAGAAGAACTTTCAGAACACAGCCCAAAAAACTCAAAACAACTATTAGATAAATAAACATTGTAGAAATAGATAAGATGATGTTGCTTGGAATTACTTCAACAGTGAAAAGATTCACACTTTGATAAACAGGTGAATTTTGATATGGTTGTCTGTGATTGTTTGGTTTCATTCTGGAATAAACTGTTTATCAGGATAATGCCAGCTGTGATTCTTGCTTTGGAGGTATATGAAATTTTGAATGACTCCTGGGGGAGGGAGGAGGATTCTGGCATTTTAAATTTGAATTTATTTTAAATGCTCAGAGTTTGGAGTTTTCTCAGAACTTGGAATTCTCAGAAAGTTAAAGTGGAAGAATATCAATACAATAATTGTGATGAAGATCTGTAACTAATGGAAACATTACTTTGTTAGGTCAGAGCCTCTGATGGAACCCTTAATTCAGACTCATTCATCACACCAACAGTTTCTATTCCTTACTGAAATAAATAAGGATGCTGAATACTCTTTTTTAAAAAAAAATCCAATATGCACCATTTGGACTAAAGCTGTTATTTCCACAATGTTCTTAATGTGGAAATGTGTTACCTCATTCTCCTCAATGAGATTAAAGCAAATGTAATGCAATGAATTTCATGAAAATATTTTTGCTTCCATTAAATTAAGTCTGAGATGAGATTTTTTTTTTTAAAAGTGAATTAATTAAATGTGTTCATCTCCTCTTGCATCTAATTCATGGTCTCTGTTTAATGAAATGTTATATACTAAGCAATTGGTAATATGCACAGTGAAGAACTTCCTCACACTGACAAATTTGAACTTCTGGATGAAAAAAGATGAATATTCATGTGCAGCATGGAGAACCACTCTTCTAGGATAATATCCAAAGTGAAGAATGTAAAAATAGGAAGTTGCCTTATACTAGATCAGACTATCAGTCTAGCTACATGGATGTTTGCAAGGGGGTTCACAGAGCATTTGGCCTCCACCCAGAATCCTACATTTCTTTTTTATTGTAATAGCCACAGGGAGATACATTAGTGGACCCCACCACCAAGTGGGACAAACAGTAAGAAAAGGAAATCACAGATAGATAGACATCTAGCTAGGAAATTTTCAGAAAAAAAAATTGAAAAATGCCATATTAGCACCTCCCACTTTTTTTTTACAGATTGAAAGCCATTCTGTTACTTTAGGACAATTTTACTTGGCATAAAATTATCACAACTATCATATTAAAACATAGTGTATCCAAACAATTTTTAAAAACAGAATTTACTTCTTAAATAATATTTATTTGTAATCATAACAAATGGAGTAACAATCTCCTGAACTGTTTATTAGTTTATGTGGAACAAAACAACCTTTACAAAACAATGGTTAAAAATCCAGAATTAACAATTATTCATATTTCCTCTCCACAGTATTAAATAAAAATAAAATAAAAACCTCATTCTCATAAAAAGTACTGAAAGGGGGGAATGTATATCAGGGAGTGGAATTAAGTTTCAATGAATGGGGATGAAATTTAATCAGAATCATTTTCTGAGCTGTAATTATCAGTATCAGTTTCAGTCTCTGCTTCTGCAGCTACTATGTTGTTTCTGTGAATAACAAAGTTATTATGGACTTCTAAAAACTAAAGGTTTGCCTGGATTGAAACAAGCTTGTCTACCTTTTCACATGTCATTTTATTTCTTGATTTAGTGCGAGTGTTTCCAAACATAGACCAGATTCTTTCTTCATGTTAGAATAAAACATTCAGTAATCATTTTTTCTTTTTCTTTTTTCAATGTTTCCATTTTTGGGGGGGATTTTTTTTTCTGATTTTTCCCCAGGGGTTTTTCTGGGCCTTCACATTTCTACTACAGACACACAACAAGTTATGCAATGCAGATACAGTGATTTGGACTATATCCTACTACAGAATGTATAGAAAACTGCTTCAAATCATTTCATTTTAATAGAATACTCATCAAAGGGTGTGAAAATTGCTATTAAGGAAAAGAAAAAATACAGAGCCAGAATCCAGAGGGAAACAGCTGAGATAAACTATATACAAGTGCCTAAAACCCATCACAATTGATTAATTATTAGTCAGGGGTTCTTAAGTCATTATCAAATGTGAAATACTACAATAATTATATTATCTGCTGTAATTTTCTATATCCAGTTTCCAACCTTACAGAACAAAACGGAAACGCTGTTAACTTGGGAATTACTCCGCCAGAACTCGAACTCGAACCGACTAAAGAATAATTGGGTCTGATTTGTCGTGGTCGTTCCTGGCATTGCGGCGATCCCGCGATGCCAAGTGGCACAGAAAAAAAGTTTTTAAGTTAAAAAAAAACCTGATTTCCCGGCCCTAAAAGCAGGGGAAAACTGTCTGAGGGCACCTACCAGGCGAGAAGGGTGTTTTATTTGGGGGGGGATTTCCCCGCCCCCTTCTCCTTGGCTAGTGCTGCTGCTGCGCTGCTGGTACCAGGCGGGGGGGCATCGTCTCGTCTGCCTTTGCCATGCGGTGTGCGGGTGGGGGATCCAAAATGGCTTGCCGCAATATTTTTTTGAAATTGTGGTCCAAAAACCCACCAAAGCACCACAGAAACATGCAAAAATTAGCTATTTTAAATGCTTGAATTTTTACAGTAGCAGCAGTGGGTTTGTCTTGCCAAAATACGTCTCCGTTGATTTTATTTTATTTTATTTTATTTTCTTACACCTGCGCATTCGCAATGATGGGCTCGCCCATGGGAGTGGACCATGCAAATTTTTGGAGCCATTCCACCAATCGCATGGCCAGGTTTTGGGGACTGTACCAGGCTGGGAGGGCGCATCCATTTGCCATGCAGTGCGGGGGGATTTAAAATGGCGACCGCAATTTTTTTTAAAAATCTTGGTCCAAAACCCCACCAAAGCACCCCTAAAACATGCGAAAATTAGCTATTTTAAATGCTTGAATTTTTACAGTAGCAGCAGTGGGTTTTTCTTGCAAAAAACGTCTCCGTTGATTTTATTTTATTTTATTTTATTTTATTTTATTTTATTTTATTTTATTTTATTTACAACTGCACATTTGCAATGATGGGCTTGCCCATGGGAGTGGACCATGCAAATTTTCCACCAATCGCATGGCCACTTGGCCAGGTTGACCACAGAGACTTCTGGGATGTGCCAATCAGGCATAAACAGCCCACTAACCGCAAGCACCTGGGAAAGAACCCTTACCCTAACCCTAAGCCTAACCCATACGCCAGTACACTGTCCTTCTAAGTGGGTCAGAGAGGCACCCAGAGGTGCACCCCAATACTCACCCTAACCTCACCCGTAACTAGCCTAACCCTAGCCCTTGCGCTAACCCGTCTTAACCCTAAGCCAGATCTACTTGCATTGCACTACACGCAAGTACATTTCCCTTGGAGCAGGTGCAAAGAGTCTGCCAGTCCGTCACTTGTGTAGCCTTCCTAGATCTTACGAAGGCATTTGATATGGTTAGTAGGGACGGACTCTTTAAAATACTCGTCCAGGTTGGATGCCCACCCAAGCTCCTTAATATCATTAGGTCTTTTCATGAGGATATGAAGGGCAATGTACTTTTTGATGGCCTAGTGTCAGATCCCTTCAACATCCGAAGCGGAGTGAAGCAGGGCTGTGTCCTTGTGCCAACCTTGTTTGGGATCTTCTTTGCTATCATGCTGAAGTATGCTTTTGGAACTTCAACAGAGGGTATCTATCTCCAGACCAGATCAGATGGAAAACTCTTCAATCTCTCTAGATTGAGAGCAAAGTCTAAGGTACAAGTGAAATGTTTGTGGGATCTCCTCTTTGCTGATGACGCTGCCATTACTGCTCACTCTGCCAAAGATCTCCAACAACTCATGGATCATTTTAGTAAAGCTTGCAAAGATTTTGGGCTAGAAATCAGCCTGAAAAAACACAAATAATGGGCCAGAATATGGACTCCCCTCCTTGCATTACAATTTCTGCAAAAGAACTGGAAGTTGTCCATGACTTTGTGTATCTTGGCTCAACTATCTCAGATACACTCTCACTAGAGTCTGAGCTGAATAAACGTATAGGTAAAGCAGCTACTATGTTTTCTAGACTAACAAAGAGAGTATGGCTCAATAAGAAGCTGACAGAACATACAAAGATACAGGTCTATAAAGTTTGTGTACTGAGCACACTTTTGTATTGCAGCGAGTCTTTGACCATCCATGCCCGACAGGAAAGAAAGCTTAATACCTTCCATATGCGCTGTCTTAGGCGAATATTCAACATTACCTGGCATGACAAAGTTCCAAATAGCATAGTCCTGAATCGAGCCGAAATCCCTAGCATGTACACTTTATTGAAACAGCGACGCCTACGCTGGCTTGGACACATTGTGAGAATGGATGACGGACGGATCCCAAAAGATCTTCTATACGGAGAACTAGTGCAGGGAAAGCGCCCCAGAGGGAGACCACAGCTGTGGTATAAGGATATCAGTAAGAGGGACCTGAAGGCCTTGGGAATGGACCTCAACAGATGGGAAACCCTGACCTCTGATCGCACCGTCTGGAGGCAAGACATACAGCATGGTCTACATAAATTTGAAGAGGCATTTGTCCAACAGGCAGAGGAAAAGAGGCAGGCACAGATCTCTACTCCAGGCATGATACCATAGTCTTTCGAGACTGAAGGATGTCAATGATGAATGATGACTGTCTAGATATAGAAGAAGGAATTCCCCTAGCTTTCATTTTGTACGAGTGTTGAAACCTTGCTTTTCCTACTTCCTCTAAATGGTAAATTAGTTTATTTTGGGACTGGATTCACATAAAACACAAGAAGAGCTGTGATGGATCTGGCCAAGGGTCCACCAAGTCCAATTTCTGGTAACTCACAGTGGCCTCACCAAGTGCCCCTGGGAGCGCACGAGATTAGATACTGTCTCCTGATACCACTCCCCTGCACCTGGCCCTTGAAGTACCCTGTTTTTAAAGCCTGGAGATTACACACCTCCATCATGGCTTGTAACCTGTGATGGGCCTTTCCTCCAGGAATCCGTCCAATCCCCTTTTGAAGGCATCCAGGCCAGATGCCATCACCGCCTCCTGTGGCGGGGAGTTCCACAGATTAACAACACGCTGGGTAAAGAAATATTTTCTTTTGCATGTTTCTCAATCTCCCAACCCTCAATTTGAGTGGATGACTCCTGGTCCTGGTATTATGTAAGAAGGAAAAGAGCTTCCCTCTATCCATTTTATCCACCCCCTACATAATATTTCAGGCCATTTTATTTTACCTGGACACTCCTTGAAGGACTTGAAGGTCACCATTTTGGAACAGAATCCTCACAGATCAAGAATAGAAAGGAAAAGCTGAAATAAAATTCATATGCATGATGGACACGAACAAGAAGGGATTAAACATAAATCGGGATTTCTTGAGTCATTATCGAATACGTTATTACAGTGGTCCCCCGCCCTTTGGCAGTTCATATACTGCAGTACCCCTATATCGCAGGACCATTGTACCTGGAAAGGGCTTGAGGGGGGGAAGGTTTGGGGGCTTTTTAAACCTTCCCCCCTTTCCCCAAGCCCCGGGCTCCAGCTGATTGGCACTGGGGTGGGAAAACAAAAGATTTTTCTCCCCCACTCCAGCACCAATCAGCTGGAGCCCAGGGCTTGCCTCTGGAGGTATCACATGCCACTCCCCCACCCCCTTGGGGTGTGGGTGAGAGGTGTGCGATGCTAAAAGGGCTTTCTGCCGCGGAGCCAAGAGCTCGGCTCGGCAGCCAAGAGACCTTTTAAAACATCACCCGCCGCCTGCTCGTACTCCCCCGGGGGTGCTGGCAAGTGGCGCACAATGTTAATGAATTTTCAGCAGCAGAGCCAAGCACTCAGCTCCATGGCCGAGAGCCCTTTTTAAAGATCTCTTGCCTCTCGCCCACACACCCCCATGGTGCTGGGAAGTGACGCGTGATGTTTAAAATTGTGTCCCCCCCGACCTGCATCCGCATATTGCAGATTTTCAGTGATTGCAGGTTGGGTGGGTCCCTAACCCCCACGATAGATGGGGGGTTACTGTACAACATTGCAGTTATTGTACAACATTAGTTTATTTTGGGACTGGATTCACATAAAACATAAGAAGAGCTGTGATGGATCATTTTTTCATGGACCCTAAGGTAAAAACTCTACATTGCCACTTTTTCGTGGACTCGAAGGTTAAAAACTCCCATTCTCTCCCCCGCCTTCCACCACCACCCCTCACCCTCTCTGATCTGATCTGGTTTCTGTCTCTTGAGGAATTTAGCTCCGAGCCATAATACCACACTTAACATATAAACAGATCCTGGCGGCAGAGTCATAAAATTATACTTTACATATCTACAGACCCTGGCCTAATCCTCCTTCCCACCATCTCTACTAATCAACTCTCCCTCCTCTTCTTCCCCCTCCTACTCTCTTCCCTCCCCTATCTACCCCCCCAACTCTATATACTACAGCCAATGAATATCTGGTATGAAATATATATCCCATCACATATTATATTGGCCACATCATTGTGCTGCTATATGTCTGAAGAACTGGACATGTCTACGAAACATTACATTAAAATATGAAAGTTAGTATTTAATGTGCCACATGTTTTGTGTCATTTGTTTTGTTTTGTTTTGTTTTCCTTTGATTTGTTTGCCTGAAATTCTTGAAAAGACTAACACGGCTACCCTCTCTGAAACTTCTACATAATTTTGTATGTCCCAGACATGTCCCCACCTCTGGCACCATTTCTCTAGACTAAAGAGACCCAAACTCTGTAGCCTTTCCTCATAAGGGATGTGCCTCTGCCCAGTAAACATTTTAGTCACTCTCTTCTGTACCTTTTCCAGTTTCTTCGGGACACAGGCATAGTCTTAGTTTCCATGTCTGACTTCTGAGATACCAGAAACTGCTTCAGTCATATATTAAAACACACCTTGACCACAACATTAACAACAGTTTATATGTCATGTAAAATTTGGCCCTCATACTATTCTGAACCATTAGGCAAATCCAGTGGATCCTGTTCTTATCTAATGATGCTTCTTCTGTAAATGTTAAAGAACCAGATATTCCAAAAACACAGAGACAATATGAACCCAGTGGTATGTGTGTTTGCATAAATCTTGAATTTTGAAATAAGAGTCACCATTATTATGGCCATTTTATAGAAAACAGAGCTGGGTCTGGCAGACAGTGGCTTGCTCCAGACCTGTAAAGAAGCCGAATACGTTATACGTCCGATCCAATATTCCTACTAAAAGCCTTGATTTTTTTTTCATAGGAGAATTCAGGGGCTGAAGATTATAAGAGCAGAGCTATGCATTGCAGGATACAGAGTCAATATAGAGCATAAAGGAGACCAGGGGAAATTGTGAGGTCTAAGATACAAATGGAAAGACATATTCTAGACACCACAGTGACTCCCAAAGGAAAAAGTGACCTTTCCAAATGCTGGTAGAAGCAACCCTATGGCTCAAAGCATCCATACGACATGGCTGTTGCAGCCCTTATGATTATGTAATTTGCAAGCATTCTTGGTTGGTTGTATTTGACAGTTCTATCTGCTGATACTATAGTCTACCATAAGAATATTGTCTTTGCCACCTGTGTGGCACCTGAGCCCTTTTCACTAGAGGGCCAACAGATGGAACTTATGTGAACATGGGCTATGCTTCTCCCACCACATATACTCAGGAATCTAACCCAGGATGGAGATCTATATCTTCAAATGAACCAGTTCTACAGTCCTTCTGGAGAATTCCTTGGATCCCCCAGAACGGTCTTATCTAAGATACAGGAGGATGCAATTCTAGAAAGGCGTAAAACAGCCCCACAATCAGAAAAGCAAGCTAGAACCTCTCTCATTCTGCAAGAATTATATTAACCAAGGGCAAAGTAGGCATGGCTAGAGATGTGAAGGCCCAGGGGTAAAAATGGAAACATTCAGGAAAAGCCCAGTCCCCCCCCCCAATTTTTTTTCCCTGAAGCCTCTGAGGTTTTTCCCTGAAAAATTGGGAAAAAAAGGAAAAAAGGAAAAATGATTATGGAATGTTTTATTTTAATATGGTGAATAAAACATTTTTAAGACAGGGCATTCTAATATTTTCCAAACCATTTCTAAAAATATGCATAGTGCCAGATTATTCTAATATCTGTGCACTGAGGACAAGCAAGTCCTAGGTTACAAACTGAACTCTCCAGTGCAAGAACAAGATGCATTTATTCCTTTAGGAGGTGCTGCTATTATCACAAGGAAAAAAAAGGTTTCACTTTTGTCTTTGCATGTGTGTGGGTGTGTTTGGTGTTGTTCTGTCCTCTTCGCAAGGCCTCAAAACACTAGAAGAAAATATAGAGCAACAAAAATGATTCTGATTAAATTTCATGCCCATTCATTGAAACTTAGTCCCACTCCCTTCTATACATTTCCCCCTTCTTCATTTTTTTTATGAGAATGAGGTTTTATTTTATTTTTATTTAATACCGTGTAGAGGGAATGTGAATGGTTCATTCTGGATTATTAAACATTGTTTTGTAGAGAGTTTTTTTTTTTGTTCCACATAAACTAGTAAACAGTTCAGGAGATTGTTACTCCATTTATTACTTACAATTGCAAATAAATATTATTTAAGAAGTAAATTCTGTTCATAATAATTGTTTTGATAAAGGAAAGGAAAGTGTTCTGCTTATATACCACCCCATAGTGCTTACAGCACTCTTCGGGTGGTTTACAATTTATTTAGCAGACTACACATTGCCCCTCCCTCAGCAAACTGGGTTCTCATTTTACTGATCTTAGAAGGATAGAAGGCTGAGTCAGCCATGAGCTGGCCACCTGGGATGGAACCCCAGGTCGTGAGCACAGTTTTTGGCTGCAGTACAGGCATTTAACCACTGCGCCATGAGGCTCCTGCCTCAAAGGAGTTGAACAAGGAGGTGTGGGCAGGTGGGACAGTGGCAGGCACCCCTTCCCCACCCTGCAGAAAAGCCGCAAGCGATGCCAGCTGCCTGTGAGCAAGAAACCTTGTTGTTGCTGCTGCTGCCCCAACAGCCAAGTCTATTTGATGTTGCAATAATTCTAGGAAACATCAGCTTGTCTAATACTACACAAGCTTTATTTATCCGCATTGCTTCTGTGTTTCATATGCCCCAAATTACTTCAGAGTTTGATATAAAATACAAAAGTCTTACAACTATGAAGAAAACTACAGGCATCAGTATTTAAACAAAATCTTTCCTTACAGCTAGAGATGGGAATGAACCTTGGTGTTTCATATCTAAGCACATGCTCCTGACTCCTCCTCCTCCTCCTCCTCTTTGGTTGTTTGTTCAGCCCCCTGGCAGGACCAGTTGCTTCCCTACCCTCCTCCTTGAATTTTGACCCACTCGGACAAGGAGGAGGGACAGGCAAGCCCATGCTTCTGCTGGGGGCTGGTCAAACAACTGAAGAGGAAGAGGAAAGGAGCATGTGACAGCTGGTGAGAGGGAGATCTAGCTGGGTAGGCAGGGGAAGTGAATGTGTGGCATCTCTACTTGCACCTATGCTTTTTTAGTATAGTACGTTATACTCAGAGTAGATTGATTTGAATCAGTGGAACACACAGAGGAGTTCACCCACCAAATCCTCACTGACTCCTTAGGCCAACTCTAGTGTAATTTGTTATATTAAGTGTCAGGATTTTGCCCAGTATTTTTTAGCATCTCCCTTTCCATTGGGGTGAATGTTTTCAGCTTTAAAGAGAACTTCAGATTAAAAAGTTAAACAGCATTTCCTTGGGCACCTCTCTTCGCCTTTTACCTATAGACTTCCCAAATAGTTGTATGTTTAAAAAGAAAAAGAAAAAAACAGCAAACGGAACTCTTTGTAACAGGTAGCTTAAATGTCATCACTTAATTAGCTCTAAATTCTAAGGTATTCTGTTGAAATACCTGGATTTAGCTTTATTACTTTGCTATATGATAAACAGGATTAATAGTCTTAATCTGCAAAATTTGTTTGCCATTTCCTCTCCCTTGAGAACACCCAGAAAATGATAGGCCAAGGCAAGAGTCTTTTTAAAAAAGTTTCCCTTTCATTCAAACATTAATTTTAAACCATCTCCTAGGGCAATTTTTAATGTAAATGAAATATGGAAGAATACTCAAGACACACGCTTGAAATTAAATCTCATATGAAGAGCTAGAGAACAAATTAATACACTAAATAAATAAATGTTTCAAGGGGAAGCTTTAAGCAAAAGTAGGGATATTTATAAACATTAACCTATGAAGGCAGAATTGGTTGCATAATTATTGAATAACAGAAAGTTATTACTACATGCTAAGTGACACATCATATTTTTACACTGAGGAGCTAATTTATAGCTTTGCTTTTGTGTGTGTTTTTATTGAAATTACCTGCATATTCAAGTGACCTAAGGCTACACTTCTGTGCACATTTATGACAGAGGAAGCCAGCCTGAACACAGTGTGGATCTAATTCAAAGTGCACACATATAGAACTGCAAGGGATGTGTACCAATTATAAACACACCATGCACAGTCAATTTTATGTAAAGTTCCACTGATTTCTACCAAAAAGTTAGACAGACAAACTTGCTGAGAGAGACAAACAAACAAACAGAAAGAAGTGAGTGCTGGTAAATTTCTGGGGTGTTTGCAGTTGGAGTAGAGCTGCTTTAGAGGCCTCTGCTAATTTAAACTGCTAAGAGCCACCATTACTCAAACAAAGGAAGCATCTGGAAGCTTCCTCAAACAGGCTGCAGGAGAGAGGGTCCTTGTTCTAGGTGATTCAATTATTAGAAATACAGAGGGATGGACTTGTGATGCGCATGATAATCATATGGTGACTTGCCTGCCAGGTGCAAAGGTTGAAGACATCACGAGAAATCTAGATAGTTTGTTAGAGAGAACAGGGAAGGAGCCAGAGGTTATGGTACATGTTGGTACCAGTGATGTTGGGAAGGCAAAGTGGTCAGTCCTGGAAGCCAAATTCAGGTTGTTAGGAAGAAGATTGAAATCCTGGACTTCCAAGGTAACATTTTCAGAAGTGCTGCCTGTTTCTTGTGCAGGACCCACAAGGCAGGCAGAGCTCAGAAGTCTCAATGCGTGGATGAGGCGATGGTGTTGAGAGGAGGGCTTCCAATTTGTCAGGAACTGGAGTATATTTTGGGACAAGCCAAACCTTTTCAGGAGGCACAGGTTGCACTTGAACCCTGGTGGGATCAGATTGCTGACACTCCACATCAATAAGGCTGCAGAGCAGCTTTTAAACTGATAACTGGGGGAAAGCCGACAGGAGCTGGGCAGCATCTGTTTCAGGAAAGTGTCTACTTGATTAGGGAGAAGAATGCAATAATTACTGAGCAGAGTGAGGAGCTAGTTGCCAGCAGGGGGATTGAAAAATCAATCCAGAAGGATGCAAGAGGCAGTCTAATGACTAAACTCAAAAGACTGCATCGGAAAAACGTCTATAAATGCTTGTATGCAAATGTCAAAGCCTCCGGAACAAAATAGGAGAGCTGGAATACTTAGCAATAGCTAAATATTTATTGATATTATTGGCATCACTGAAACCTGGTGGATGGATGATAACCAATGGGATACAGTTATCCAAAGCTATAAACTGTTCCGAAAGGACAGGAAGGGGCAAATGGGAGGTGGTGTAGCCTTGTATGTCAAATAAGTGATTAAATTGTACAGATTGGAATATCCAGGAGTCACCATTAGAAACTCTGTGGTAATAATATCAGGCCACAATGATGGTCTAACAGTAGGCATATGCTATTGGCCTCAATCCCAAGCCCCTGAGGGAGAAGTTGGAGAATGTTGTAAAGGAGGCATCCAAGAAAGGAAGCCTGGTTATAATGGGAGACTTCAATTACCCTCACATAGACTGGGTGAACTGTTGTTCAGCAGATGATAAACAAATAAAGTTCCTAGATATGCTAAATGATTGTTGTCTGAAACAGATTGTTGAAGACCCAACTAGAGGTACAAGAATCCTTGACTTGATCTTGAGCAATACACAGATTCTGGTGCAAAATGTTTATGTGACTGACCCAATAAGGAACAGTGACCACAGCACAATTAGTTTTAACTTAATCATACACTGCCAATCACTGATAAAATCTAACACAGAGATCTTAAACTTTCAAAAAGGCAATTTCCCAAAAATGAGGAAACTAGTAAAAAAGAAGCTGAAAGGGAAAATTGAGATAATCCAAACACTCCAAGAGGCATGGGGGCTGTTCACTAAAACAATAACAGAGGTCCGATTGGAATGCATACCCAAAAGGAAAAAGAGCACTGCCAGGTCCAAGAGGACTGGGATGTGGCTTACAGGAGCTGTTTGGGAAGTGAATAAAAGAAAAGCTCATTTAGAAGATGGAAGGCTTGTTCAAACAAGGACAACAGGCAGGAACATAAACTCTGGCAGAACAAATGCAAGGCAACAATCAGGAAAGCCAAGCAAACACTTGGAGAAGCGTATAGCTAAAAACACTGAAAGAAATAACAAGGACTTCTTTAAGTACATTAGAAGTGAGAACCCAACTAGGAAGGCCATTGGACCATTAGATGATAATGGAAGGCAATGGGTTATTAAAGAGGAAACAGAGATTGCTGAGGGACTCAATGAATTCTTTGCATCACTACTAACTGAAGACAGACCACATGCCCAGAACAGAGCCTGTCCTCATAGGGAGGGAAACGGAAGAATTAAGCCAGTAGAAATAATCAGGGAGGAGGTCCTTGCATGTCTTGTTTAGAGATGGGCACGAAACGAACATTTTTTCATTTCCGTTATTCGTTATTCGTTTCGTTACGTAATGAAACGACAAACGAAAATTGTGATGAAAATGGAACAAAACGAACAGAGCCGCGAAAATGGTGTTCATTACATTTCGTTTTCGTTAATGGCGACGTGCAATGAAATGAGCTGTTTTAAATGTTAAAAAATGCCCTGGACATCTATAAAAATGCAACGACAATTATTTATACTGTCTGATAATACCTACCGGGGGGGGGGTCCTTAAAACGTGCATTTATGTCTTTTCTCAGATCGCTGTATTTTTTTTTCCTTTAAGGGGAGTTAGGAGACATCGACCCAAAATGGCTCCCAGATGCCTAATATTGATTTCTTGGGTATTAAAATGCCCTGGACATCCAATAATTATTGCAGCAATAATGTGATAATTATTTGAAATTATTACCTACCAGGGGGTTGGGGTCCTTAAAATGTTTGTTTTTGTCTTCTCCCATCACGATGTATTTTTCTTTTCCCTTTAAGGATGACAAAATGGATGTCGCCACTCCAGCCACAACATGGAGGCAAGCCATGTGATGGGATCATGTAAATTCTTGGACAACTTCAACCAATAGCATGCCCAGGTTGCAGACTGGGCAGGTCTGGCAGCCACAGAAGGCATAAAAAGCTCTGGCAGCCCCCGTCCTCCTTGCATTCCCTGGTGGGAGTTAGGGTGGGATTGCTGTCTCTGCGACTCTAGCTTCAGTCCTGCAGCCTCCCTGTGTGCGTGTGTGCGTACCTCTCGGTGAGTACCCTCCCCTGCCCCGCAGTGCAGTCACTCTGCGGCTGCCTTGCACCCTGGGCAACGCCCGCCGCTGCCTTTGCAGCCTCTCTGGGTACCTAGTCTATACTGTGTCTCTGGCAGCATCATTTTTTTTAGTGTTTTACCTCTGGTCTGGGGTGTTGGGGGATGCCCCCGCACGGAAATGCTTTAAAAAGCGCACAAAAAGCAGGTAGAAACGAAAAATGAAAAAACAAAAAACAAAAATGAAAATTTTCCAAAAATGCACAAAAAACAGAAACAAAACAAAACGGACCTCTCAACCACAAACGAAAAACCAAAGTGCCATTTTTTTGATTCGTGCCTATCTCTAGTCTTGTTAAACTAAATGCTAACAAATCACCAGGACCAGATGGCATTCATCCACGAATTCTCAAGGAACTTAAAGATGTAATTGCTGAGGTCCTAGCCAAAATATATAATCTTTCCCTCAAATTAGGCACTGTGCCTGATGACTGGAAGGTAGAACATGTAACACCAATCTTCAAAAAAGGATCCAGAGGTCATCCAGGAAATTACTGACTGGTCAGTTTGACATGTGTCCCAAGTAAAGTGATGGAAACCATCCTAAAAGATAAAATTAATAGGCACAATAGAAGAGAAGGTGCTGCTGAAGAAGAGCCAACATGGCTTCTGCAAGGGCAAATCATTCATCTGTTGGAATTCTTTGAGAGTGTCAGCAAGCATGTGGATAAGGGAGATCAAGTTGACATTGTCTATCTGGACTTTCAGAAGGCTTTTGACAAGGTCCAGCACCAAAGGCTCTTGAATAAACTTGACAGTCATGGAATTAAGGGACAGATCTTGTCCTAGATCAGCAACTGGCTAAGGGACAGGAAACAGAGGGTAGCACTAAATGGCTGCAACAGCAGGGGCCTCTTCACTCTTGAATGATGGTGCCTAAGAGGTGACCAGATTGAAGTTTATAAAACCATACACGGTATGGACATAGTAGATAAGAAAAAACTGTTTTCCCTATCGCACAACACTAGGACTAGGGGGCACTCCATGAAACTTTTGGGGGCTAGATCTCAAACAAATAAGAGAAAGTACTTTTTCACCCAGAGGATCACTGGTCTCTGGAACTCCCTGACAGAAGAATTGGTGACAGCTGTCAGCCTTGATAGCTTTAAGAAAATTATTGGACAAGTTCATGGAGAACAAGGGTATCAATGGTTATCATTATGGATGCCTAAGGACAACATCTGGGTTGGAGAGATAGGCAGGATATTTCTCAATGCCATTTGCAGGGAATTGTAAGCAGGTGAAGACATCTGCTTTGAAATACCCTGAAGCAAATGGTGAGCCACTGTGTGAGACAGAATGATGGACTGGAAGGGCTGTGGCCTGTTCCAGCAAGACTGTTCTTATGTTCTTATGTCTTTTTTCCTGTTCTAAATTGATGTCAGTGGGGTCTTCGAGGGAATTTAACTTTGATTGATCATAGACTCATAAATGCAGTAACAGCTCAGAACTATGGGTGCAGCCTTCTAGATGTTATAGAATTACAACTCACATCAACCCTGACTGCTATTTTGGGCCACAATTCCCATCAGAAGTTGTCTGATGGGAATTGTGGTCCAAAATATGCAGTGGGCTACACATCCACCTTTGACATTAAGCATTAAAATGCATTAATAAATGGAATTTATCAGCTGCAAAGAAGAATTTGAACAAGTTTGACAACCCTGGCTTTGTGTTATAGAGTAGCTGAACTGACAACAGTTCTATCAGACATTAATCTACATGCAAGTACAGAGGAGTACTTGCTCCTAACTCCCTCTTCCACCATTACGTACTTCTTCTTGAAAGCATCAGGTTACATGGAGACTCTCCATGGAAACAAGAATAGTGGAAAATCAGAGCTATTTTTGCATGGAGGGTCTCCATACCAGCATATATTTTCTTTTTGAGACTTGCTGCTTTCTGTAAGAGAAATGCAAAGAAAAGACAAAGGAGGTTTGCCTAGTAACTTCCTTGCTTACAAGCAGGGCCGGCACTACCATTAAGGCGAACTAAGCAGCTGCCTAGAGCGCCAAAATGGAGAGGGCACTGGCAAGCCTGCTGCCCCCGCCTCCCCCACCGCCGCCGCCCGCCGCCCTCCAAGCTCTCGCGCCCTCCGAGCTCCGCCAGCCGTCCGGGAAGGCGCGTGTGTTCCAGCCAGGCGGCGCCCTCTCCCCAGCGAACTCCGGTCACCCCAGAAGCTTGAACGAGAGGGAAGGAGGGACAGCTGGCGGAGCCCCCACGCCTTGTCAAGAGCTGAGTGGCCAGAAAGTGAGGGGGAGGAGAGACAGAGGGGGGTCCGCCCCCCTCCCGCAGCTGCCCTGGAACAAGGAGGCCCATGGGGGCGGCGAGGGGGGCATGGTGCTCTGTCCATGCTCAGAGCCATCCCCCCTGCAGTGGGCTGTTCACGGCTCCCACTCGCTCAAGAGCCCGGCCTTGGGGGGGCTGGATAGGCTGTGGGCCACCCCCTCGGAAGGGCTTTGCCTCACTGGATTGGCTGCTGCTCACCCCACTATGCGCGCCACCCTCCTCCTCCTCCTCCTTGGTGGCGGTAACTGAGGCGAGAATTGGGGGCCTGGCTTTGTCCTGGCTCTGTTCCTTCCTTGACAGCCGGTCTCAGCGGGTTCAGCTGGGTGAAGAATTGTCGGCTCCTTGGACTCTCCCTTGTGTGGTGCCCCAGGGGTCGGCAATCTCACCTATGCTGTTCAACGTTTATATGATGCCGCTGGCGGAGGTCATCAGGAGATTTGGCTGTCATCAGTACGCTGATGATACGCAGCTCTATCTCTCCTTTTCGTCTTCTGCAGAGGAGGCAGTATGCTCCCTTGACCTGTGCCTGGAGGCGGTTGTGGAATGGACCAGGACTAACCGGCTCAAGCTGAATCTGGAGAAGATAGAGGTTCTGTTCTTTGGGGCATCCTTGTCCAGGTACAATGGCCCCCTCCCTAGACTGGGGGGAATTTCCCTCCAGTCTACGGACAGGGCCAGGAATCTGGGTGTGGTCCTGGACTCAGCCCTCTCCCTGGAAGCCCAGATGATGGCTGCCTCCAGGGCCGCTTTCTTCCATCTCCGCAGGATCGCCCAGATCCGACCATACCTCGATGAGTCCTCCCTGAGGATAGTCGTGCAGGCCCTCGTGATCTCAAGGATCGACTATTGCAATGCCCTCTACGTGGGGTTGCCCTTGACCCTTGTCCAGAAGCTACACCGGGTGCAGAATGTGGCGGCCAGGCTGGTGGTGGGTGCCCATAGACTCGAACACATCACCCCAGTTCTGGCCCACCTGCATTGGCTTCCCGTTGTCTTCCGGATAAGGTTCAAGGTCCTGGTTTTGATTTTCAAAGCCCTCCACGGCTTGGGACCAGAGTACCTGTCGGAGCGTATCTCCCAGAGATCAACTGGGACCAGGCCCATGAGAATGGCGCAGGCGCGCTCACTGAGGGTGGCCACATCCAGAGAGGCATGGAAATCATGTACACGTGCCCGTGCCTTCTCCGTGGTGGGTCCCCTGCTGTGGAACCATCTCCCCGGTGAGCTGCACCTTGCAGAGTCCCTGCCTGCCTTTAAAAAGGCTTTGAAAACTCACCTTTTTAATGAGGCTTTTGGTGACCTTCCTACTTAAGTTTCTACTCTCTTTTTTTGTGTGCCGCCTGCATTATCCCTGCTGGGGGGTACAGCCTCCCCTCCTTTTTATTGTATTTGTGGTTGTCTTTTATTGCTTTGTATTGTTAGCCGCCCAGAGTCCCGATCTGGAAGATGGGCGGGATATAAGTATATAAATAAATAAATAAATAAATAAATAAATAAATAAATAAATAAATAAATAAATAAATAAATATAGAGGCAAATGAGTAAGAAAAGACTATAGAGGAGCTGTGCCAGTTATTTTCCACCTCATGGAAGGAAGATGTGCTGACCACCCAGAACTTTGAGATCAGGTTCTGGGTCCATGTGGTCATCAACTTCAACCCCTCATTGACCCCATTCAGACCTCAAAGACCAACAGGGCACTAAGGTCCTAGCTTAGTCCATTGGAACCACTGGAGGAGAAATTTTCAGAGGGAACTTCCATGACAAGTGAGAAAGTGACAAGTCCTCCTTGAAGGGAACTAGTTGTCTAGAGACCGTTTGAAAGACCCAGCTCCTGTGGACGGTGGGTAGCCTGAGCTCAGCACTAAGTTTGGCTAAAGACTGCACTTGGTAGGGAGAAGCCAACTCAGCCCCATGTGAACCAGCGGATTGGCTGACCCAAGCCTTTTCTTGTACCCTATCCCCCTACTTTAATAAAATCCACTTCAACTTCATGGAATCCAAGGATGAGGAGGAATTGTCCTCGCCCTCACCCTAGGAGGGGAGCAGCATTCACATTTTCCTAAAGGGTGTTTCTGGATACATAGATCCTTTCTTACAGCATCTTCTTCAATATAATGTGTATCTAGCAGAGCAAAATTACACTGGCAAAATCTTCTGTGGTTGAATATTTTATCAGATGGTGATTTATGAACCGGTTGCCTGTTCTACAATAAACTGTCATCATTTTGTATTGGAATTGCAAAAGCACTAGAATTGCCTTATCCTAGCAATATAACTGTTTGCATCAACTGTTTACATTCAGCCTGTCCCTCTCCTCATGCATGTGTCAAGATATTAATCAAGAATGACTTCAGGATTCAAAAATTAATCTACACAGATAACACTGACTGGAAAACAAAATAAAGTTGTTTGTTTTCTTTGTCATTCTGATTCTGATATGGGGACTTTAAGATTCTCTGTCTAGTACTGCTGGTATGTCACAAAGCAAATCACCCCACAATCTCCAAATCAACAATCAGTATCAAGTAACTATTAAAACACATCAGACTCTAGAGATTATATTGCGTAGCAGAGCAAATCAACATTCCACAAGGCAATTTGAAAAATGGGAGCAAAACAAAAAGTTTTAATTTTAAAACAGGACTTTGGATCAGCACCAAATTTGGCAGAGATATAGCAGATTGCGTGCTGTTGCTCTGTGCCAAATTTTGGAAGTGTGGGCATAGAGTTTTTCAGTTATGACTATTTAAAGTTGAAATTGCTCCTCTCTGTGCGTGAGAAAATGCATGAAAAAATAACTCATACAAATTGAAAAGAACAATCTTGCTTGTCTTAAAATAGAGTGATTGATCCCATCTTCCTTTTTACTTGGAAAGAATCCAGGCTGCTGGATTCTTTTATTGATCCTAAAAAACATATTTCAAAAGGGAAAAAACAACCACTTTGTCATAAGACTGAGGATGTATGGAATAGGGTTACCAGCAAGAGCACTTCAAAGTAGACACATTGTCACAGGTTCATGGGCCAGGAAGGAAGATGTTTGGAGGACAATGAAGGGTCACAGAAACACTCAAAGGAGGGGTGGGTGGATTTAAATGATTTTTAAATAAAAAAAACATATCCCTCTTTTAAGGAAAGTAAAGACATGGTGGTGCTCCAGAAAGGGACATGTTGCTATTTATCTCCAAGAATTAATGTAGAATTTTGTAAGGCATACCGTATATACTCGAGTATAAGTCGACCCGAGTATAAGCTGCGGCCCCTAATTTAAACCCCCAAAACTGGAAAATTTATTGACTCAAGTATAAGCCTAGGGTGGGAAATGCAGCAGGGCCTGGTAACTCCTCCTTTTTCAGCTGGGTGTGTGTGTGATGTTTAAAATGACTTTTAGCCACCGAGGCAAGTGCTTGAGTTGGTGGCTAAAAGTCATTTTAAACGTTGTTTTAAAATGACCTTTTAAAAAGTCATTTTAAACATGGGGGGGTCAGGAGAAGTGGCGCACAATGTTTAAAATAACTTTTAGCCACCAACCCAAACTTGCCTCAGTGGCTAAAAGTATTGACCCGCATATAAGCCGAGGACCCCTTTTTTCAGCCCAAAATTAGGGCTGAAAAACTAGGCTTATACTTGAGTATGTACAGTACTCAAAGTATTCACATCTCTCCTGGCATTTTGTTTCCTGGACATAGAATCATAATATTCTACCTTTGTAAACTGGGGGCTTAAAAAAAAGAATTTGATTAATTGAATTGGCCATGCTGTGGCAAGCTGTTCTTTGAATACGTTATGTCTGTTCAAAGAGCCATTTCTTCCCACTGCAAAATGAAACATTGCCATGGTTTGATACAGGTTTTATTATATTGGGCCAATATTTGCTAATAGGAACCTTGAATTATGGTATTACTTTCATAAAAACCTAATGTAATAAAAGAAGACTTCAATCAATCCAAATTGGAACTGTGCAATAAATTCTTTGTTAAAGTTAATTTAATTTGTGCATTAGACTGCAACCAAAACTATAATTGCTAGAGTAGGGAATATCAACAGAAATGAACAGTCCTGGGGTGAATGCAAGTGTGTGAGGGCTAAAATGAAGAAGAAGAAAGTGGGAGACCCACTTTCATGAACTATATGCCAATAAGGATCCACCTGCCTTCCATCTGGAACAGATTAAAATAAACTTGCCTGCTTCCCTCCACCCCCCAGCCCAGTTTCAGTAGCTGAAATAACTGATCTGGCATCCCAACTCAAATCAGGAAAAAGCCCCAGGATGTGATAGTATTCCTCCAGAGCTAATAAAGATAAACATAATTTGGTGGGCCCCAATTCTAGCAAGCCTTTTGTATATAGACCAGAATGCCCACATCCCTACAGACTGGAGCACAGCTATCATTATTGCAATTTATAAGAAGGACAAAAAGGATAATCCTGCAAATTATCACCCAATCAATTTACTAACTATTGGTAACAAACTATATGCAAGATACCTTTACTGGAATCTACAAAGCTGACTGGAATCAGAAAATATCTTGGCTGAGGAACAAGCTGGCTTCAGAATTGGAAAATCTACCATGGACCAAGCCTTGATTCTTCAACATGTACTTGAAAAATACACTAATAAAACTAAAGGATCTCTTTTTGCAGCATTTATTGACTTCAAATCTGCCTTTGATTCCATCTCAAGAAATAAACTGTGGTGCAAATTAGAGGCCTCTACAATAGATCATTTTCTCTTATTGCTCATCTGTAAACTGCATGAAAATACCAATATGAAAATAAGATGTAATCAGGATGTTCTTCGCTATCTAACAAAGTACCATATTTTTCCATGTATACAACAATACTTTTTTTCTAAAATCATGATGCCAATAATTAAGGAGCATGGTATAAACGGAAGTAAGCCTATTGGGGTGGGTGGGTGGAGGAGGACCCAAACTCACCTTGCTTTTTCCCTCTGTGGTTTGTTTTTTGCATGATCAGCTCCATCTTTCCTTGTGTTCTCCACCCCTACCACCTCCACTCATTTCTCCATTCTAAACACTCCTCTCAGCTTTGGTGAGTTTGTTTTTTTCAAGATCAGGTTTCATTGTGCTTGAGTAGTCCATTAAGAAATCTGCTCCGGAACGAAAAGAAAAATGTCATACTTTTTTAAGGCATTTCTTAATGGTTTGCTCAAGCCCAATGGAGCATGATACTATTAAAATCCAGGAGTGGAAGGTTTGAACAAAATAAGGGTACACCCTTAATTGTCAGTGGTATATTTCTTTTTCTTTCTTTCTTTCTTTCTTTCTTTCTTTCTTTCTTTCTTTCTTTCTTTCTTTCTTTCTTTCTTTCTTTCTTTCTTTCTTTCTTTTAAATTAAAATGTGAATGAGATATGTTTACTAATTCTGTTAAGGCTATTTTAACTTTGTATTTTACTTTTTTTAGGAGAGTGGCATGTTGTTACTTGTTTTATTTATATATTTGAATGTTGGTCTATGGCCGTATTAAAGATTTGATTTGATTTGAGTTATTAGGACTTGGTATCTTTTCAAAAGATGTGAGAGACAGAAATTTATAATATTTTTTTTAAAAAACCCTATAAAGTAAATAATCTTTACTCTTTTAAACGGTGCCCGGAGTTTTGCATTAATTAATCAATGAATTAATATTTTAAAAAACAGTTGCACTCATTAGTCAAATCTAGGCATCCTAGCTCTAAGCTTCTCCATGGACTCATTTTCATAGCCAAATGCATGTAACTTGGACTCCTGACCGAAAATGCAAGCACAAAGCTGCTATGGATACCCGGAAATGTCTACCTCTTTCAGTTTAAGTCACCTGGAAGCAAAACAAGGTATCCATCTCATCAGAATTACAGTATGTGGGTCTTATACTTAATAACTTTTTAACTGCAGAGTTGGAAAGGGCCCTATGGATCATTGTCCATCCCCTTTCAAGGAGGCACAGTGGGGAACTCAACTCTCCACCTCTGGCGCCACAGCCAGAGACCTAAGCCACTGAGCTCTCCAGCAGTGCTAACCTTTTCTTCATGTAGGGCAGAAGCCTGTACCTATGTACCTGTCCTCCCATGCTTGCCCCTAGCCATCCTTTTAAAAACATTTAAAAAAATAAATTGCTCTCCAGATGTGTGGAGAACAATTTCATCCTGTGTTTCTCTCCCAGTTCTATTTTTGGTCTGAGAACCTTATTTAAAAAGAATCAATTGTGGAAGCAACTAGTTTCCTCTAGGTTTGAAAAGAGCCCCAAATGGATCTAAAGCTGGCCAGGGAAAACAAAAATCTGGTGGCCCCAGAAGTGGAAAGGGGCCTGTGCAGGTATGAAAATGGGGGGTTGGTGGGGTGCACCTGTGTTGCTGTGCTGAATGGTAGGATGGAAAACATATTCATATATTGTTTTCATCAGTCAGAATTAAATCATTAGATCATGTTCTCCTGATGGGAGGAATTACCAACTAGCCACAACTTGGAAATAGAGATGGAAGCTTTGGATTTCATATTCGGTGGTTGCATTACTTCTAATCAGCGTAACAACTGTACATGTCTGGAGTGTGCTTCCCTCAAACTATGGACCACAGCACTCTATACAATGGAAGGAAACATTTCCCTTTTTTCATCTTGTTCTTATAAAATTATACCAGATAGAAATGAAATTGACAAGGGAGACAAACATGAGGAAAGTATATTTTATATAACCTGGCAGATTGTTTGCTTTCCTCCACTGTCCTACTTCTTTTAATCCTAGACTGTGAAGTTTCCAAGGGGATTGCCTTTCATTTTAATCTTCTCATTTCCATAGCAGCACAGCTTTCATACCTACCAAGGTGATCACAGGCTACATAGACTAAAGCAATGTGACAACAGTATTGCTATTTTAAAAAGTTGTACATCATTGATGCCATAGCTACACTAATTGATAGTATGAAATTTTAGGTATTTTCTAAATGAGTTAAGCATCAGAGCATGATGGGTTAACCAGCAGAACTTCTGCATTCTCTAAGACTGAAATATCTTCCAGGATATAAAACTTATACAGAGCTTATGTGACAAGATGTTGACTCAGCAAAGAAGTGTCACTTTAGAAGTATAACTTTAGACATGCTCAGCGAAACACCAGATCCGGTAAAGAAAAAGGAACAACTATTAACACAATAGCAAGCTGGTCTAAGCTAGTTCCCTTAAAAGCGGAACTGCTGTGGAAGATTCTGGACTCTGGCTAAATAGGTATTTAAAGAAGAAACACACTCCATTTAGGCATCTTGGATCTTTGCAATCACTATTAGCATTGCTGGCCCAAAATGAAACTGTTCCTCTGAACAACTAGCATGGAACTCCAGCAGAGGCAGACACGGGGCTTGTCAAGTGCAACCCCAACATCACATTTCTTCCCTTCCTCCCTTCCCAGCTCAGCCAAAAAAATCAGTTTCAGGGCAGCTACCACCATTGTTGTTTCAGTCTACCTCCTTGACTCCCTCTCAGCAGAACAGAAATCTGCTCTGCCCACTTCAGAGCCATGTGACTCTCTCTTCACTGTAGATGAATGGGAATTTCTGCAGGAGGAAAGGAAGAAGAGGAAAGGTGTGTGCAGAGGTGTAGCTAGAGTTTGGAGCGCTCAGGGACAAAGTCAGTTTTTGTGCCCTCTTCTTCCCCCTGTCTAACCATGTCTCACCCACCCAGCAGCAAGTGGGTCCAGGTGGATTATCTGTGCCCACTTTACTTGCACTTGCAATGGTTTCCTGCAGTCCGGACACAGAGAGGAACCTCTTAACAAGTGTCAGTCATACAGTCCTCATTCTCTCTCTCTCTCTCTCTCTCTCTCTCTCTCTCTCTCTCTCTCTCTCTCTCTCTCTCTCATTTCCTTTGAAGCCAGTGAGATGTGCCATTGTAATGAGTACTCTTCTTATTTACAGACCCGGTGTCCTCTCCTTGCTTCATGGGCAGCCATTTTTTCAGGGCTTGGGGAGGCAAAGTTTGAGAGCAGGAAAAAGAGAGAGAGAGAGAGAGAGAGAGAGAGAGAGAGAGAGAGAGAGAAGGGAATTGGGGTGGGTGGGTGGGAGAAAGGAGAGGAGAGAGAGAGAAGAAAAGGAAAAGGAAGAGAGTGAGCCTCACGTGGGTCTGGAAGAAGCACTGCACAGACGGGGGGGAGGAGACACACTGCAGCCAGGCATGCACACATGTACACACAAGGAGGAATGGACACCCACACCTACACCGAGGCACTGATAATGGATGGTTCATCTGCATATGCGTGGGGGAAAGAGAGACACTCTGAGCTTGGATTCCACATGCAAGCCCTTGCTTTGTGTATAGATATGGGTGGGTTCACGTGTGATAAATGTGTGAGTGTGTGTGGGGTTCCTCCTGCGTTCGGCTAGTGCGGGACCCAGATGCCTGTGCAAAAGCAGCAGGCTCCCATCAAGGTGTGCTTCTGGGTGCACACACACGTGTGTGTGAAGAAATCCCTCCACTTCCTCACCATATGGCTACTGCTGCTGCTGCCACAATCCTCCCCACCCATTTTGTCAGGCTCCTGAGTGCAGGTCGATCCGTCTTGATCCTGGTGAGTGTGAGAGCAAGAGAGAGAGGTGCTGGGAGAAGGGTGCTGGGCAGACAGGCAGGCGACAGAGGTAGGTGGCCCCAGATTGCTGCGTGCCTGGGGCAAATGCACTCTGCCACCCAGGGCCGGCACTAGGTTTTTTTGCGCCCTAGGTGAGGGGCAGGGGGTGGTGCAGGTGGGAGGGCGGCGGGGTGGCAGGCGGTGGTGGTGGGGGCGGCGGGAGGCAGCAGCGGGGCAGTGTGTGGGTGGTGGCAGTGGGTGGTGGGGTGGGGGCGGGCGGTAGGGCGGCAGGGGGTGGTGGATGACGGGGGATGGCAACGGGTGTGGGGGGCAGATGGCGACGGCACGGAGGGGCGGCGATGGGTGGGGGGCAGCGGGCGGATGGTGATGGGCGGCGGGGGGACGGACGGTGGTGGCCAGCGGCAGGGGCGGCGGTGGGGGGGCAGCAGGCTGGCCAGCGCCCCTCTCCATTTTGGCACCCTAGGCAACTGCCTAGTTTGCCTTAATGGACGTGCCAGCCCTGCTCCCACCCACTCCCCTAGATACGCCCCTAAGTGTCATGTCCTAATAATCTCTCTGCTTGGAATTGAGGACAAGCAATTTTCCTTTTCTTGCTACTCATAGACTGTTCAGCTGGCTGGATTGCTTAGTGGCTTAGGTATCTGGCTTTGGAACCAGAGGTTGGCAGTTCAGTTCCCAACTGCACCTCCCCACTTTGGGAAGATCCAGTCTGTGCAGCTTTTGGGCGAACTGCAAAATCCCAAATGCACCCAGTTGAAGGGATTGGTCAGCAACTTCTGAGTTTTATCTATCTAAAAACCTTAGAAAGGATCACCGTACGTCAGAATTGTCTTGACAGCATACAGATGTAATTATTCTTGCTACGGACACTTTTACAGCCTGAAAATGAAGCAGAAATTTCAATTTGAAATTGTCTTCATAATTACATTGATTTTTAAAATAAAATTATTGAATTTTTTTGAAGGACTGCACAGTCCACACTGCTCAGGTATAATACTCAAAACACTTATATTGGGATAACATTCTGTTGTGTGAAGATGAAAGTGATTTCAGCTTCAAAATGATGCCTGGAAAATTATTGGCAAGACAGCAGAGTTGCTGTTATTAAAAATAGATTGCACATGCCCATCCTGTCTTGCATAGTTCACAGTAATGAGACTGTCTCCTGCAGAGTTAGAGATTTACTGCTGTTACTATTTGTGTTGATATTCACCACACAACAAGTTGCACCTACTAGCACACTAGCAGAGATGGAATTCAAATTCCCATTAATTGAAATATTTAATGAGTTGCTTAGATTTGTGGTCAACACGTGTCTGTTGCTGTTTCCCATTATCAGAATGAAACTGTGCACCTTGGAATCTTCCACTTTCCTTGCCTTTCTTTTTCAAGTCATATGCAAGTGAAGGATGACTCAGATGTATACATTTTAAAAATGCATGAAAGTATAATATAGCCAATAGGAATATGCATTAAAATGTAAGGCATGGGCAAAATGAACTAAATTATACATAAATTCCTGTATGGGGGGGAGTCTAAAAACACAGGGCAGAGCAGAGATGAGATGAGATTGCTATGATGGGATCCTGAGAAATGCAACTGAAATGTTACTGACAGATATTCACACACGGACACACTGCCCTCTGAAAAGGTGACTCACTTTAATTATGAACTGACTTTGACAGTACATAATTCTTATTATGTATTGGTAAAAGCAGAGCTGTAGGAAGCAAAAATAAAGTAGCATGAGATGTTTCTAGTTTGAAAAATCTGAGCAAGGCTGACATTTTGGAAGTCAATAACTCATAGTCACCACTAGAGAAGGGCACGAAATGAAAAATGAATTTTTGAAAAAAATGAAACAAAACAAATCATGATGATATATAATGGCTCCTTTGGAGGGTAGATGCACCAGATTTGGAGGGTAGCTTCTTTGGACGCTTCCCTTTAAGTCCCCCAAATTTAGAGAGGTTTGGGGTTCAGGGGGCTGAGTTATTAAACTCCAAATTGGGTCTCCCTAGAGAAAATCATTTGTAATTATTAAGGGAAACTCTTCCCTTAATAATTCTCCGGGGGGGGGGACCCACTTTGAAGTTTAATAACTCAGACCCCTAAACCCCAAACCTCTCCAAATTTGGGGGCTTAAAGGAAAGAGTCCAAAGAAACTGGCCACCAAATGGGGGTACATAAAAAAACATTGGAAGGTACATAGCAAAACATTATGTATTTGAAAATAGGATGAATCTTTATTTATGGTTGTTCACCAAATCAAGAAATTCCAAAATGTCAATTTGCCAGAATAAAACATTTTAAAAACATTATAAAATTTTTGGTAAAAGCCACAAAATACAAACAGGACTGTTATATAAATAGTCAATATCAGAAAGAGAGATAAAATAATATATTGAAGATTGAGACAACATGAGAAATAGAGATGGGCACGAAATGCCAAAATGGCATTTCGTGGTTGTTATTCGGGCCCTGGGGTCCGTTTTGTTCCATTTCCATTTTTCGGGGGCCCGTGGCCTGCTTCGTTTCAATTTCTTCATTTTTCGGGTGTGGCAAGCTACGGCCACAGGGAGCCCTCCCAGGGCCGGGTGCCACCGGAGCTGGTGGCAAGCCTGCCGGGAGAGCAATCCTGTGACCATGGGGAGTCCTCCCGGAGCCGGGTGCTGCTCTGATCACCCCCCAACAGGCCTCCACCCCCAGAGCACCCCCAAGTGCCACCCTCCCTTGGGCCCCCTCCCCAAGGACCAATCCGCCATGCCATCCGCCACACCCGTCGGGTCACTACCCCTGGAGCTCCGTGCAGTGCCACCCTAACTGGGGCCCTTCTCCCCGGTAACCACTCCGCCCCGGGAGCCACCATGCCAATAAATGAGCCTGCCCCATCACCATAGGGGGCAAAGAGGCTCCACCAGGCCCCCTCTCGCCACCCTATTGAATGACAGACCGGTGGGCTGTCATTTATAGATGGCTGGACAGGGGCTGGGATTTCGCCTCCGCGAACGGAATAGCCCCCTCTTGCCACCCTCTGCTGCTCCAGAACTGACGCCAGTAACGGAAATGATCAGAACCGAAAAAATGGTCGTTTGAGCCTGCCCCATCTCTAATCAGAACCCTAAGTGGAGACCACACTCTATATGACCATCCAGAGCTAGAATAATTGGCAGTCATAAGCCTATGTACAACTACTGCAGTGGTACAAAATCTAGCAACACAATTTGAAATCTGCTTGGACCTCTCAGAAAGAAGTAACTTTGCATAGAATTTGGCAGGTCTCCCAGGAAATTTGTTGATAACAGGTTGAATAAGTTCCTTACGTAAGACATAGTAAAAGGAACAATAAAGAAGGACATGAGTGACCGTTTCTACTTGATTCATTTCGCATGGGCACAAGCAATGTGAGAGGGGAATATTTTGAAATTTCCCATCCAAAAGCTTGGAAGGGAGAGTATTCAATCTGCCTAAAGTAAAAGCACTTGTAATCTTTGGAGGCATTAAACCAGTCAGGTATGGAGATATAGTAAATTTGTTATAAGAGACTTGACTGTGATTACCCAGAAGGCTCATATGATCTTGGAATTCTATATCCCAAATCCTTTGTTTAACTGCAGCTTTGGCATTAGTATAGCCCATTGCTTTTAAGATACTGTTAGAGAAGCCAATATGGTGTATTTCTTTGGCTACAAGCTGTTTCCATTCAGACTGGAAAGAATTAATTAGCACCAAAGGGGCCAAACCTTCTGTGAAGAATATAAGTTTTAACCAATAGTTAATCATAAGGACTTCCATGCTCTTATAAGACACTAGACCGGCCTCCAAACGAAGGGCTACATTTGACGTACAGGGGGTAACAGCCAGAATTGATCTCAGAAATTTAGTCTGTACTATTTCCAAGGAATGAAAGTTTGTACCTGCAAAAATTTGTGAACCATACAACATTTGAGAAACAACCTTGCCCTTGAAAACTTGGATAGCAGAAACTTGTCACCCTCCTTTAGAATAGAAGAATCTGGTCAGTGCTGTGGTGTGAAAATAGTTTGGGGGGGAATGAAATTCGGTTTTTGAGAGACTGCTCACAATACCATTTATGTAGAAGTTAAACAAGGTTGGAGCTAGAACACAACCCTGTTTTACCCCATTATGAGCTGGAATTGAGTTGGACAACACTCCTGTTAGATTACAAAGAACTCGTAAACTAGAGTTTTCATACAGATGTTGCATTAACAGGAGAAGTCTCCTGTCTATGTTTGTCTCTTCAAACTTTGCCCAAAGTTTGTGCGTTGGGATACAATCAAAAGCCTGTTTAAAGTCGATAAAGGCTGCATAAAAGAACCACCTTTAGCAGAGGAATATTTATGAGAAAGATGATGGAGAATAAGGCCCTGGTCCAAGGTAGATCTTCCCGACCTAAAGCCTGCTTGCTCCTCTGCCAACAGTTTCTCTACTTGCAGCCAGTCTGTTAGTTTACTCAATAAATGGCTGGCATATAACTTACTAACAATGCTAAGTAGGCTTATTGGCTGGTAGTTTGCTGGATCCCCCCTATGGCCCTTTTAAAATAATGGAACAATAATGGCAAGACTCCAGTCCTCTGGAACACGAGCTGTATAGTTGATCCAAGAGAACAGGGGTGCCAATACTGGGGCCCACCAGTCAGAGTTTGATTTTTAAAAAATCTGCTGAAATGTAATCCACCCCGGGGGCTTTACCAGCTTTCAATTTGCAAATCAGGGCAGAGATTTTTGTGGGGGCGACTGGAGACCAGTCTGGTAGATTTCTATCACTTATCGGTGGACTTTGGGCACAGGCATGGTGTATGGAATAAATATTATGAAAGTGCTCCTCCCAAGCACTAGGCAAAATGTGAGAAACAATCCGGAGGGAATGTTCCCGCATTTCACCTGCCACTATCCTCCAGAAAGTGGCTGAGTCTTTGAGGATGGTTGCTGTTGTCAAATGTTGCCAGGTCTCTTGCTGGGCTTGAAATATTTTCTTTTTGACAAGGGCTTTGTAATTTCTCTTAAGATTGAACCAATCAGCAGGAATCCTGGCTAAGTTCTGTTCATGGTACAGTCTGTGTTTGGCCATTAGTTCTTGTTTGCCATTTTGCATTCAAGTTCAAACCACGTTCCCCCACTAGTGTGTGAAAAGTAGGGGTTTGTGTTATATTTTAGATGGGGCTGAAGATGCTGGACCAAATCCATGTATGCATCCAGAGCAGTTGAGATAGAATCTGTGGTTGGAGGGTGCATAACAAAACATTATGTACTTGAAAATAGGGATCCCAGGCATCTATTGACATGGAAATTACAAGGTAGCTTCTTTGGATTATTTCCATTAAGACCCCCAAATTTGGAAAGGTTTGGAGTTCAGGGGGCTGGGTTATTAAACTTCAAAGGGGGTCCCCCGATGAGAAAATCATTTGTATTTGACTCAGGTGGTGGAGCAACTAAGTGCTTCCTGAGTCCATTACAAATGATTTCCTCATGGGGGACCCTCTTTGGAGTTTAATAACTCAGCCCCCTGAACCCCAAACCTTTCCAAATTGGGGGGCTTAAAAGAAAGAGTCCAAAGAAAACTACCCACCAAACTTGGTTCCTCTAGGATGAATCATTTCATTTCTAGAGGGAAAATTGTGTTTCATTTATTTCATTTCATAATGAAATGCGTCCTACCATTTTGTTTCATAACAAAATGATTTGTTATATAACAAAACAACAAAACAGTGTTTCATTTTTCAATTTGTGTCCATCTCTAGTCACCCCACAACAGAAGTAACTTGATTGCACATAGCATCTTTATACACTTTTTTTAATTACCAAGCAATGTATAGTGACGAGGTGTGCGAAATAGGCCACTAAGCTCTGTTAACACTGAGGCAGAGTATTCACAATCACAAAGCAAAAACCAGTAATTTCACAGCTCAGATGAGTGAGCTTCAGAATATTTATTCTCCATTTAAAAAAATTATATATATTAAATATTTTTATACCAGAAACTGAAACTCTTTGTATTTCTTTTTGTCCAGGAAGGAGTTAGTTTCCCCTCAAGGTCATTTAACAATATGGTCAGAAACAATAACCTTTGTGTGTGTGTGTCATTTAATGTATTCCTGACTGTCAAGGTCAAAAGTTTGGACCTCCCCTCAAAACTTGCAGTAATGTTTACGTTTATGATTATAATGTAGGCATTTAATAGAAATCCAGAACCTCAGATTTTTTTTTCTCCCTCTGAAATCACTATTTTCAAAGTCAGCATTAGAACCATGGGTGCCTGGATTTGTTCCAAATTTAAAAAGGGTAGGGGTCTTGGACTAATAATCCTTTGTTCAGATAGGCAAGTTTGGTCTGTCCAAGGTATTTGATTTGTATTAAATCTGCAGACACTGAATGTCACTGATATCTTCGTGGTGGTGGTGGTTTAAGACAATTTTACTTGCTAAAAATTCAGAATTCAAAAACAGTTTGCCCAAACATCCTAAAGCTGGGCACAGATTATACTTTTTGTTTGTGGCCATCTATTTTTTAAATTGGATTGTGGAATACTAAATTGGAATGTCACACAGTATCTATTGCTGCACTCTCAGACAATAATAACATAGCCATGCTGTCAAAGAGAGTCCAACAATGCATGCAAATGTTTTAATTCTTTTGTGTGAATCACACATCAGATTGAAGCAGCGCCCAGTATACTATCCAGTTTATTAAGATCAGCTGATAATCATTGAACAAATTGGCTGGAAGAATGGTCTATTGCTTTCGTGTTTCTTGTATTACAGCCTGCTGCTTAGCAAAAAGGCTCCTGGAATGTTTAGATAAAAGAAAATAGACAATAACTGGTCTCATATTTACACAAAGCATGAGACACATAAGAAAAAAAGATGGGAGGAGAGAGAAACCAGCCAACAAACAAATAACACTCAAGAAAATGGAGAAATCAAGGCAGCAATTATAAAATCAGCATGTTGGACTATTGATGTGGAGACCTGTGCTTGTATCTTAGCTAAGCCACAACATTCACTGGGTGAGCTTGGACTAATTATTTCCTGCTTGCTGTTTCGCCAGCATGGACCACCACAGGGGTTGGTGATTCAGCTTGGGGAGAATGGCATCACCTCATCGAGGAGGATAGACTTGAGAAAGGACATGGAGACTTCGCTGTTGGTGCTCCACAGCTCTTACCTGGATGTAAATTGGATCTGACCCAATTGCCTAGCCAGAGTACTGTTAACTGTATTAAATAAAGTTGTGGCCTAATTATACCCAAGAAACTGTGATGGACATGATTCTTCATTTTACACTCATGCAGTTATGGGAAGCTCAGCTTTAGGCAACAAAGGAGAGGGCCTGACTTGACAGGCCAAAGGTTGTTGCCGAAGGGGGATAACCTAAACAAAGGAGTGATGGCAATCTCCATGTGGAAAGTGGAGGTTGTCCAGGGGTCCAGCATGGGGAAGGTGGGGCGGGGAGATACCCAGACATGGAAAGGGGGTGGCCCCATTGGTGCACAGCACACTCCAAGGGGGCTGTCCCAGAGGATTTAAAAAGAGGGTCTGGGAAGAGCAACCCCTCTTTTCCCTCCTGGTTGCCAAGAAGCCCCCTCCCGCTCCCCCTTTTTTAATTATATTTGATAGAAACTATATTCGTAGGTAATATGTTAATGTTTATTATGATTCTCACAACTGGGAAGATTTGGCATTTTTTACAGGCATTGGGACAGATTCAGGCTCTAAAGCAAAAAGTAAACCATAATACTGGGGGTGGGGGGGGGTTGGGACACCCAATGATTTATGACCTGTTGATAATGATTGATGACTGGCTTACAATGATTTATGACTCGACCTCCGATGGGGGTGGGCACCCCCAGGAACATTCAATTGGAATGGAGGCAAGAGATACTGATGGGGTAGACACCCTGGGGTATCCTGTAACAGCTGGAAACATCAAAGGGATGGGGTGCTCCTTTGATGCCTTGGATCCAACCTAATTGCCTAGCCAGAGTAATGTTCACTGTATTAAATAAAGTTGTGGCCTAGTTATATGCAAGAAACATGACTCTTCATTTCACACTTATGCAGTTATGGGAAGCTCAGCTTTAGGCAACAACAAGTCAACAAACAAATAACACTCAAGAAAATGGAGAAATCCAGGTAACAATTATAAAATCAGCATGTTGGACTATTGATGGTGGAGATCTGTTTTCGTATCCTAAATAAGCCACAACATTCACTGGGTGAGCTTGGACTAATTATTTCCTGCTTTATCATTGCTTACGTGATAATTGTAATTGCATGCCATCAAACTAACTTCAACTTTTGTTGATACTTTCCATGGTTTTATAGGTACAAATTACTCAGAAGTACTTTACCATTTTTATTAATGACAATAATAGTGGCTGAAGAGATTGCAGGTTGTTTTCTTGCCTCACAAACCTTTTAGAATTCTTTGAAAAGGTCAACAGGCATGTGGATTTGGGTGAACCGGTGGAGATTGTCTAATTTGATTTTCAGAAGACTTTTGACACAGTCCCTCACCAAAGGCTGCTGAGAAAATTGCACTGTAAGGGGATAAGAGGGCAGGTCCTCTTATGGATTGAGAATTGGTTGAGATCCAGGAAACAGAGGGTAGGTGTCAATGGGCAATTTTCACAACGGAGAGAGATGAAAAGTGGGACCGGTGCTTTTCAATCTATTCATAAATGACCTGGAGACAGGGATAAGCAGTGAGATGGCCAAGTTTCCGGATGCATTTCAATGTAGGAAAATCTAAAGTAATGCATATTGGAGCAAAAAAAAAAAATCAAAACTTTATCTATCATCTCATGGCTTCTGAGCTATTTGTGATGGATCAGGAAAGAGATCTTGGTTTGCTGGTGGACAGCTCAATGAAAGTGTCTACCCAGTGTGTGGCAGTGGTGAAGAAGGGCAATTCCATGCTAGGGGTATTGACTGAAAATAAAACGGCCAACTTTATAATGCCATTGTACAAAACGATAGTAAGGCTGCACCTGGAGAATTATGTAGAGTTCTGGTCACCGCATCTCAAAAAAGACATAGTGGAAGTAGAAAAGGTGCAGAAGAGAGCGACTAAAATGATTCCTGGGCTGGGAGACCTCCCTTATGAGGAAAGGCTAAAACATTTGGGGCTCTTTAGTCTGGAAAAAAAGGAACCTGAGTAGGGATATGATTGAGACATACAAAATTAAGCAAGGCATGAGTAAAGTGGATAGAGTGACACTCTTCTCCCTCTCACAAAATACCAGAACGAGAGGACATCCACTCAAACTGAGGGTTGGGAGAGTGAGAACAGACAAAAGAATTTTTTTTTTACCCAGTGTGTTGTTAGTCTGTGGAACTCCCTGCCACAGGACATGGTGATGGCATCTGGCCTGGATGCCTTCAAAAAGGGATTGCACAGATTCCTGGAGGAAAAGTCAATCATAGGTTAGAAGACAGGATATGGATGTGTAATCTCCGGGCTTAAAAACAGGTTACTTCAAAGGCCAGATGCAGAGGCGTGGTATCAGGAAGCAAGTATCTAGTGGCGTGCATTCCCAGAGGCATTTGGTGGGGTCACTGTGAGATACAGAAAACTAGACTAGATGGGCCTGATCCAGCATGACTCTTCTTATGTTCTTAGGTTCTAACATCCAAATTTTCAAAAAGGGCAAAAAAGGAGGAACCAGGGAACCAGTTAGCCTGACATTAGGGAAAATTAACATGCATTTGTCAAGCCAAATCCTGCGAGACTAATCTTACCTCATTTTTATTGATAGAAGGTGGGAATATTGTAGATCAGTGTTTCCCATACTGCACTGTGGCTCTGTGAGGGGCTGGAAAACCCTCTCGGGCACCATGGAATCCTTTTATCCTTCCCCTCCCTTCTTGCCACCTCCAGATATTTTATAGCATATACGTGCAGTTTCTCTGGCATCTGTACATGAATTGATTTGTCAATTTGTAAGAACAAAATTCATAGATTTGTGATTCACGATTTGTCAGTCTTGACGAATCACAAATTGAAATGGATCACAATTTTTCTCATTTGTGCCCATCTCTAGTGGTGAGCACTCCATCACTGGAGGTATTGAAGAGAAAATTGGACAGCCATCTTTCAGAACCGCTTCAATTTGTAGCGGTGTTCAGAGGGTTAGACTCAATGGGCCATTTATAGGCTGGTTGGTGGCAGAAGGGGCAGAAGTGGTTGGTTCACCATCCTCCTAGGCACAAACTGGAAAAATGAACCACAAACCAATCATTTTTCTATGGGGTTCGGTTGGTTCATGGTTATCGATGAACAAATAATCCAGTTTGTATTTCTGCTTCGTGCCCATCTCTAATTATTATTATTGTTCTTCATCTTTCTGAACACATCTCTGTCTAAATTATTTCGAAACATTTTTCTCATGTTCATGTTGATGAATTGACTCCATACTGTTCAAAGCAGTTATCTTACAGTGAATGCATGAGTTGCTTTGTAAATCAAGTATATATTGGATTGCAGCTATCAATAGGCCCATAGAGCCTGTTTAAAATAAAATAAAATAAAATAAAATATTAAACAAATAAAATTGATTAATTATTCTGGTGGTGTTCTCAGCTTTCTCCAGGCTAAACAGGATGGCTCTGTGGCATTTACCTGTATGATGAATAATGCATGTGAGGTGTCTGTGCTGATTGGTGGGTTTGTGCACCAATGAGAGTCTGGGGAGTGGCCTGAGAGGACTGAAGGCACTGCTGAGCATTTGTTTTAGTGATAGGGCTAAAAGACATATAAGGAGATAAGGAGATAGGGTCTGGTACTGTCTAAGAGAAAGACAGGGCTAACGAAGAGATTGGATTGTTAGAGTGTCTGTGAAGAAAACTTAGTGTTTAGAGTTAGTAAACGTAGGAACTGGGTGTGCATTCATTCAACTTTATTAGTGATCAAACTTGAGCAGGTTTGTGCTAGATATTTCTTTTGGTTATACTCCAACACGTTAGTATTGATTATCTTGATTCTACTTTGTAGAAAAGCCACTCAGACCTTAAAGTACTGGCTTAGAATCCTTTTTTGTGCAGACCAACTGGAGTACGTGTCTAACATGCTGTCTGATTCTTACCAAAGCCAGTGGCAATCCTTCATTAATCAGAAAAATTAGGTCTCTAGTAGACATGGGCACGACCAGAAAAAATGACGTTTTGAGTTTTCGTTTGTCGGAACAGGTCCGTTTCGGGTCATTTCCGTTCTCGCAAAATTTTTCAAAAATTTGTCATTTCTGTTTGCCGTTTGTCGTTTCCACCGCGATTTAGTGCGATTTGACTTCCCAGAGCATAGGGGTGTCCCGCAATCAGGGCCGGCGCTAGGTGTTTTGGGGCCCTAGGCAGCGGGGGGGGGAGGTGCGGGTGGGCGGCGGTGGCGGGCGGGCGAGTGGGCAGTTAGGATATCACTTAGGATAGAGGTTCTGTTCTTGGCTTGCACCCGAAATGTGTGTGTGTGCAAGCAAATTGAAGTTGGGAAAATAGAAAATAAATGGTAGTATATAATATGTATTTAAAATAAATCCACACCTCCCACTCCCAGTTGAACCTTCCCCTTTATCCATTATCAGAAAAAAATCCTCAAACTGCCAGAGAAGAAATAAAGAATAAACTGCTATTCCCTTCAGCAGACAAAGCTGCAGGGAATCAAAGAAATTATTTTCTAAATTCAATTCCCTCCCTGCCTGCCTAACTTAAATCCTAAAGCCTCCAGCCTCCCTCCTCATTCTCATTGTCGATCGGATCACACCAGCACCAGCAGCCAGCCCTCCTCCCTCAACCACATCTATACACCGACCCGACTGCAATTTCTGGAAGATGCCTCGGCTTTTTGCCCTCCGAGACATCCAGAAGTGTCAGTCAAAAACCTGGCGATGCCATTGGTGGAATGGCTCAAAAAATTTGCATGGTCCCATCCCATGCCCAGCCCAAATGGGCAGGTCTAAAAAAATAAAAAATAAAATAAAATAAAATAAAATAAAATCAATACGACGTTTTATTGCTATAAAAACCCACTGCTGCTACTATAAAAATTCAGGCATTTTAAATAAATAAATTTCACATGTTTCTGTGGTGATTTGGTGTGTTTTTGACCATGATTTCAAAAGAAAAATTGTGGTCGCCATTTTAGACCCCCACCGCATGGCATGCAGCGAGAGACAGACGACGAGGATGACCCTCCCCCAGCCTGGTGCAAGCAGCCCAGGACAGGAGAAGAGGGGAGAAAAGGCCAGGGACCCCCCAGAAACCACCCCTCTGGTAGGTGGCAAAGCCTCAGGCAGGCATATTTTCGCCTGCTTTTTTGTCCGGGAGCCGGGGTTTTTTAAAAAAACTTTTAAAAACTTTTTCTGTGCTTCACATCGCGCGATCGCCGCGATGCCACAAACAGAAACGAAAAACCCGACCAAATTTTTCTTTTTTCGGTTGGAGTTCGAGTTCTGATTGCTTAATTATAGTTACCGTTTCCGTTACGTAATGGAAACGATAACCGAAAACGGAAAAAACAATTTTGCCGAGTCGTGCCCATGTCTAGTCTGTAGGTATCCCGCTTGACCATATCTTGACGTTAGGGCAGAAACAGGCTCTAAGAATTCTTACCCAGAGGCTAAGTGACTTAGGGCCTTTTCACACGACCCCTAAACTCCGCGGCAAATGATTCCCAGCTCCGGAGCTTAAAATTATTTCCCCACCAGCTCCGGAGTTTACAGATAATAAAGTGCAACCACGCCTACCTAAGCGTGTCCCAGCGCACTTTTCAGGTACCTGCTCTTCGGAGGTGAAAATTCCTGATGCGGATATAACAGTAGTGACTGCCGGGCTCTCCTTGCTTCTGTTTGTTCTTTTTTTGCCCTCTGCCCCTTTAAGAGATCTGAATGCAGTGCAGGGACGGCAGAACGGAGGTGAGCGGCATTCTTTTCTTCCTTTTTTTCTCCCTCCCCTCACGCAGCCAGCAGCCAGGAGTGCGGAGGGGGTGGGAACGCAGGAACAGCGACAAACCCCTAAGATCTCTGGTCCGAATTTAAGTGGCCAGCAGATCTTAGGGGTCATGTGAAAAGGCCCATAGAGAGGCAGGAACTTTTCTCCCTGGCACATAGAACCTGCTCCCCTTTGTCACAAGGTGTGTTTCCAACGTATAAGACCCCCGCAGCATATTTAACCTCACTGTGTTCACCACAGGCTTGTAGAGCTTTCATGTTGGCCAGGATGAATGTATTGCCATCAGCACTCCTTCAGGGTAGGTTTATGGGGATTCCGCACCAAGAAAGATTCTGTCCATGTGGAAACCAGTCCCCGAAATTTATCCAACACGTGCTTTTATTTTGCCCTTTTTATGATCATATTAGAAACAACTTAATTGCTCCATTGCTGAAGAAGTTCCAAGGTCACCCTTCTAGATCGTTAGTCCAATACTGTTTAATAGATAAGAATTCTTATGTTACAGCCCAGGTAGCAAAGTTTTTTTTGGCCACTATACGCAAGAGAGCAGAGATTACCTCAACCATCCATCCATCTTCCTGATGTTTTTACCCATTTGTAGGTGTACTCTTTCTCATTGTTTTTATGATTCACTGTATATCTCTTTATACGGGTCATATGACCGCAATAAACTTGAAAGTTGAAACTTGATTCTACTTTGTAATCAATACACTTCTTTTATTTTTATTCAACTTAGTCTTATCAGACTATTTATCCTACTGTTATCCTAGAAGGGGGACCCGAAAGGGCAAGTGGCTCTCTGCTAATAATAAGTGATGTGACCAAAGGGTGAGGTAGACCCCCCCCCCGCCGATGAAGGTTTGTGGACAGCCCTCTCCAAGCCCTTTACAGTAAGGGTCATAAATCACTTGTCCTGGCATATATTATAATCAATACACTTCTTTTATTTTTGTTCAACTTAAAAACAGTCTGAACTCTGAAGGCTTTCATTTACTAGCTAAGCGAGTTGGTGGCAGTGATAGAGGAATATCAGAAGTGATGTTTGTCAATAGTCTGTGAAAGGGCCGTGGGGCAAGCACGTTAATGCTACAGGCTCTTCCTTGGCAGGCACATGAGGGAATCGAACTGTCAACCTCAGATTCTGATACCTCACTCATGGAGCTACCCAGCCAGCTGGCCCACCTAATGAAGTTATCACAACCCAACATCACACACATTGTTCAGCTCTCATGCTTGCAGCACTACCAGCACTACCAGACAATGCATTGCTCCTGCTGTAAAAGACATGTGGGAGATTTGCTCTGCTGCATTTCTGTCTTCTGGAGCAAACATCACTCCTGGATCACCTAGAATAGAACGTATTTGCCTGGAAAGCACAGCTTGGGGCTTGTTTACATTACAATGATAGTTACAATATATATCAGGGTAACTTTAAATCAATTCTGAGTTGCATGGCATTGTGTGGTGTTTGAATCGCAGTTTGCGTTTTCTCGAGACAAATGTTTAATCCAGTGTTTTCAAAGGAACACCCTCTCCATACACAGGTACTTTATTTGCAACACAAGGCTGGAATTCAAAGAGGCAGACCTGAAAGGCATGCATGGGTGTATACTTGGGTGTGCATGCAGAGAGGAGGGAAGTGCAATAGGAGACAGCCAAGCAAGCTGGCACTAGGAAAGCCTTCATGTGCATGGCAGCACCTTCTGAGCACGGGCATAGGCAGGAGAACCCAGTGGTGATGAACAGCTGACTCTTGCAGCAAATGCACACCCAGCTGGGCTGAAGGAGAAGACACTGGCTGAAACTGGCTGGCTGGGAAGGGAAAGAGAGGCATGGTAGGATTTGTGCTTTCCCTGTCTGCCTTTCCGGCAAAGGTTCCAGGGCTTGCGTACTGACTTGGTGAAGAGATGCCTGCTTGGGTTGATTTTGCCTTATCTCCTCCCTCAGCCCTTTCCCTCCAAGTGGAAGAAGATTTGAGTGACTGAGCAAGCAGCAGGTAGCACCTGCAAGCTGCTTGGTGGCCAGAATTCTTCCCCTTTCCCTGCCTTTAACCCAACAACAATAAGGCAAATATCTGATTAACATGGACAGATGTGCTCTTATAGGGGGAATCAATTTAAATGAATTTATTCCACTTCTGCTCTAAAATAAATGGGCTTCTGGTGGAGGATTTTTTAAACAAAAAAAATCTCTGACACTTCAAAAACCACAATTCTCCATCAAATTAATCCACTCTTACACATGTTGTGTATTTGGCCATTTTTACGGTGATATAAAAGAGGCTAAACCAGAATTAAATAGGAGGTATTTTAAAAACAATGTAACCACCTTGTTGGCTTCATAGAATAACTATTCTGCCTAGAAAGGTCAGTTGGGTTCCATAAATAGCTTTCTTGCTTGCAAAACACAGCTCATTCTATATGGAATATTCAAAGTTTTAAAACAGCTTCTCCTAAGGATGGCCTACTATCTACAATCACTGATCATAACAACAGGAGAAGCTTGGGGGGCATATGGTTACATTGGCTTATGGGCCAAATATCCTTTGTCCTTGATAGGGGACCTGACAAGGAAAGAGTGGTCAAATTTGCTTCAGGGAGACAGAGACAGTTGTTGCTTATCCAGTAGACGAGAAATTAGCACTAAAGACATGAATGTCTTTAGCCAGTCTGCAGTGGGGGGAAAGCTTGCTTTTGAGAAGTTGTTTCTATTACAAGCTAGAGGAATACCTGTGTAAGGATACTGATGGATAACCAAGAGATACACATAAGCACAGCTTAAATGCACAAATGCACCTCTTCATATCAATAAGTGTCATGGCTTGACATGCTGGTACCATCAAGAAGGGTTCCGACTAACCCAGTCAGAAACGTGGGATGGAGTAAGGAGTTACCGAAAAGTTATTATTTATTTATTTATTTATTTATTTATTTATTTATTTATTTATTTGGAACTTATATGAGTTACTACCCAAAGGTCTCTGGGCGGCTTACAATCCAAAGAATAAAACAATTTAAAATAGTTAAGAGTAAAATATCAATAAATCATCAATAAAAACCTTACACCAAACATTATGAGTCATAAATTGGTTTAACAGCAACAGTAGTCAGTTAAAGCCAAGAACCTCATAAATATTGCTGTAGGATTTCTGTATGTGCCTTTTGCACTATCACACAGAGACATTTATAAGATGAAGGGTAAAAGGTATGACAGAAATTCTGATAAGTATAGTTCAGCGGTGCCTGGTGAACAGAGGTAGTAGAGAGAATGAAACTCAACAGCAAACAAAGGGAGAGTCCCACCACTTCCTGTTTGACATTCCCTGTGGTGCCAATGACAGAACAGGATTCAACAGAAACAGCTCATGCTCATGTAGCTGGTCAGTCAAGAGCCACAGGCTGATGTTATTAGCCGCTTGTTCCAAGTCAGCTGGCCGCTAATCCTCTGCACACTTCTGCAGTGTTCACTCTGTAATCAAGCATCACCCGTTTCCTGATAACAGTCATGTCTCAATTTGAATTGTTAATTAGATTATTGTGTGTTAAATCATCCATGGTAGGTGAAAAGGACTGACGCATATTTACCTGTCACAGCTAGCTGAGTAACAAAAAAAGTCATCCTGGATTTCCTCTTCCTTCTCCAAGTAGAGAACAGAACAAGGGCATTCCCCACAACCGTTATGACAAAAAGGACCCACAGGGTCACCAGCTGCTCTGTCTGGAAGGAAAGAAAACATAAGTGTAAGTTTACACTGTCCTTAAGCAATTTACCCAAGCTTTCAAGTCCTTCTGTCAAACTTGGAAATTGTACTTTTGGACTTCATCTCCCAGAATCCCACATCTGCTGGAGGCAGCTCTGCACTTATGCTGGTGTGTGCTTTTGTTTCAACTCAAAAGGTCTAAATTTTGTGATGCTAAGACTTGGAGCAGTCTTACATTTCTTATCTTAATGAAGAACAACCTATCTTAATGACCAAATTCATTCTGGTTAAATTTACCCTCTTTGAGCAGGAAGGAAGACAGATGGGAATTTTTTTTAATTCAGAATATTTTAATAACAAATACAATGCATATTTTTCATGCTTGTTAAAATTTCCTAAAATCTTGGGTATTTTTTATGATACACGAATAATTGTATAATGAACAACACTCTTTTCAAAAGTGAATTTTTAAAAACCCTGAATCCCATACTCATACTATTTATTTGTTCAGGCAAGAGACACTTTACCATCTCATATGTAAATAAAGGATAGCTATTTCTGTGAATGAGGGGATGTACCACTAAAAGGAAGAGTAGAAGAGGACAATTATGCCTGAAATTTATATATTATATAATAATATGTAGACCATCTTGAATACTGACATTGGTGTTGTCAACATTCAGTCTGTCCTTTGCAATGCAAAGCTTGGCATAATTTTTTCTTGCTAGCAATGCTGGCACATTATTGTTCCGTTTGGTTCATTTTCATTTTTCGTGAATTTTTTGCAAAAAATTTTGTTTTCGTTTCGTTATGTAATGAAATGAAAAAACAAAAACGAAAATGAAAAATTGCTGTTTCGTTAGCATTCATTACAGTTCAATGTATTTGCCGCAACGAAAACGAAACGCACGACAAAATTTCTGTTGTTTCGGTTTGTTTCGTTTCATTTTGGAGACAAAATTCATTTTTCGTTTTGTTACATAATGAAACGAAAAAACGAAAACGAAAATGAAAAATTGCTCGTTTCGTGCCCATCTCTATACAGCAATATTGTACATACAGAAAGTTTGAGCTTCCACATTCCTGCATGCTGGGAAGTGAGGGAAAAGTCCAGGCTCATATATTTTGCCCTGATCCATCACTACAGATGGCCCTTGAGGTTAATGTTGTCCACCTTGCAATAGGAACGCACAAGATTTTGGTTTATTTATAAACCAATTCGGTTGAGGGTGGTGATTGTTTTTGCTTCAAGCTCTCAGTCAGAGTAAAGACTTGGAGCCTTACCTCACATCCAATATGTTGTGGAAGAAAGTGCTCTGAGTTGCGAATCAAAAAAATGTTAGCCCACGTCAGTTGCACTTCAAGAAAAATAAAGTGCGACCACGGCCCCAAAGCATGACTCAGCGCACTAAAGTTGTACCTGGTCTAGAGGTAGTGTTGGTATTCCTCAGTTACCAAAAGATACCAGCAAAATACTCAAAGAGATTCTCTAGTGTTTACCCTTATCTTCTGTTGTATATACACGGTCAATGGACTGTCACCCACTGGTGAGAAGCTAGTCATACATCCTGCATAGTATGTATGCTTCCATCTCCCCCACTCTTAGTAAACGTGCATCATGCCCTTCATGTATATCAGAGGTAGACAAAGAGCATCCTGCATTTTTTTTAGTCCTCTCTTGAACCATTTCCCATCCCTATTGGTCATTCTTTTGGGGAATTTTGTGCTTCAAAAAGCTACATTTCTATTTCCTTGGGCTCTGCTGATTACTATCTCTCACACCAAAAGGTTTATTAATAGGTCTTGGAACTTGCCTTGGGCAAAGGATTTTTATTGCAATCCGTGCATTAATTTGCTTATCTGTGCTAGAACGCCTATGTTACCTGCCAACTAGTATATGTTGGCCACCGATTAATAACCACCACTGTTAAGATAATGATCAGTGTTTGCATCCTTTTGTATTTCAATATCCCCACATAACCTGTCAACCAAACATGCAACAAATAATCTACCCATGCATCTGCAACTCATTAAAGCCTATGACAAATTACCATAAACTTGTTAGTCTTTAAGGCCACAAGGCACTTTGTTTTTACTGCACTGACTAAATTTGGATTATCCCTGTGCTGGAAAGGTCTTGCCGTCATGATCCTGGGATCCCAAAATACTGCATAGTATGAAAAGGGAGATGCCACTTTCTACAAGAAGCCCATATCTTCTATTAGTTCTTCTCCTTTGGCTTTTGCAGATTGCCACCACCTTTGCAACAAAGGGCAGTGAAACAGAAGAACGTTGAGTTCAAAACAGTGTCATCCCATTGATGTCAATGAAACAGCAAGTTCCAAAACGTAAAAGGCCCATGGGGCCCTTGGAGAGAGGATTTATAAAAGGGGAAGGCATTTCCCCAGATTCTTGGCAGGTCAGTCTGGGATCTCCAGATGGCCAAATCAAGTTGTGCAGTTTACATACAAGGAGTACTTTCTGCTTGCAATACTAGTAGGTAAAGGAGTTAGTACTCCACAGATAATATTTTTATTCTTGTTTCTGCAATGAATGCTTGCCCATATTAGACATGTTGCCAAGAAAGGAACAAGACCCATTCTTGACACTTTTAATGGTGCAATTAAGCCCCTTTATTTCACCAGACATTTGTTTTCAGATTTCTTTATGTGGTGTTCCAGCTTTTTGTGGTGATCAGTAGCTTCTCTTTTGTTAAGGAGAAAAACCTGCCAGGACATTTATATTAATTTGATAAATTTAGTAACCTATTACTGCATGCATGAGTGTTTTTCAAGACAGTAGGACATATGGATACTACAGCAAAACATATGGATACTACAGAGGCAATGAATAGTTGTTCTTCACATTATGTTTGTTCTCCAACGCTTAGAAATTGTAGACATTCATGACAAAGGAAAACACCCACCCACAGGTCTGTCCTCCTTGGAATCTGTGAACTCTAGCCCACCTCTATAGTCCACTGCCAGATCAAACTTGTTAGACTGTAAAGTGCCACAATATCACTTTATTGAATTTCCTGCAACCGATCAGCACAGCTACTTCTCTGGACACGCTTCTTAGGGAATAGTAACTTGGGGTGTATATCCCAAGCAGGAGTCTTTAGGCTTTATCTCATGCATCCAAGTTCTCAGTGCCCTCCCCAAGAATCTCCAGACATTTTTTTTTGTTTTAGGTTCTGAATATGTGTTTGCCCCTTAGGGAAGGGAGAGTAGTCTTAGCAGCAGGTTTCCTTGCATGAAATCCAGGGGGTTAGGTTGTGGAAAGAGTGGCTCTAGGGGAGGATCAGTGAGGTGCTGAAGGTTTTTAATAAGGCTGCTTTGTTACTAAGAATTTTGTCATCACAAGGTCCAAGATAGGAGGTAATTAATGGCACTAAGGGTGCTGTTCCCAGGAAGCAACTTAGCTGAGATCCATGGTCTAAGCAAAAAACAGTGTCTTGAAGTTGACTTTACCCACACCCTGAAAGGCTACCTGAATATCTGAGATTTATCATCCTGAACTTTCTATCTGAGGTCTACCACATCCTCTGAACTGATGGTGCTGTGTGGTTACCCTATCTAGTCTCCTACCTCCACTCTCCAGATGTGGAAACAGATGCACAAATGCCATCATGGATGCTGAAATGGATGAGGTCATCTAAATAGCACATGGTGGGCGGCTGCCAGTCTGTAAGCACACATTCAAGCATGGATGAGGCAGGGGTGGGGATAAGGGCTAATATCTAACTGATGCTTGCTCCTTTGTCTCTTGTTATCTTGGGATAGGTGCTGATGTGAGCCAAAAGTAGAAAAGGCTGATGTTCTAAACCAATGTGGAGTATGCAAAAATGATTTCAGAGATCATATGCATGGGATGAGATCATGAGATCATATCCCTGGGATGAGAGACTGTGATGCCCAATGTGTATAGCTACATTACATGTTTGCTCTGGGCCCCCAAAAATGGTGCATGGGAAAACATAATAATGCAGAAGCCATGTCTCTTCAGCATCTGGTTGGTGTCCATGAGAATCAGAATCTTGGATATGATGGTGAGGAGTCTTCCTTTGACCACCTGTATAGGACAATAGTATCTCCTTTTTCTAGCAATACCCTCCAATTATGTACTAGAGATCAACCAGAGAGTACCGACAACCGGCGTATAGACAAATTTCTAGTCCGATACTCTCACAGCTGGCCCTCTGTAGACCTAAAATGAGGGGTGGTTTAAGCTCTCCTGCCACTTCAGGTGGGAAACAGGAGACTGCCTTTATGGACTTCACTGCCTGGACAGGAAGGCAGCACTCACTTGAGGACAAAGTGGTGCCATATTTTCCTGTATGAAGGAGTGTGTGATCCTGTGAAACTGCCTGAAACTATGGCACAGACAATTTTACTAGACATTCGTCCAGATTTATACTAAAGAGACAGAGAATCCTGGAGGGAAAAGAAGAAATTAAAAAAGAAGTGGGGAAGAAGACAAGAAAAAGGATGGTTGCCCTGCCATGCTATGCCAACCCCCCTGCCTCTTCCTTTTGCAGGCACCATGCAGATAAAAATGTAAAGGCACCACCACCAAGGAGTTTGGATGCCTCCCATTCCAGAACTGTGTGATGTGGTGGAGCAGCTCTCAAAAGCAGAGTTCACCTGGATAGTAACTGTGACAAGAGAAAGTTCTGTATTTTTCACCCTTAGCAGTCTGCTGCCTAAGGTAAGCATGTCAGTATAGCTAAATGTGGGGACTTGGTTGTCCTTGTTACATGTCATCGAGTTGCCTCCATCTTATGGAGATCGTATGAGTGAGTGATCTCCAACATGTCCTGTCCTCAACAGTCCTGCTCAGCTCTTCCAAACTCAGCCCAGTGGCTTCCTTTAGGGAGTCGGTCCATCTCATTTTTGGTTTTCCTCTTTTCCTGCTGCCTTCCATCTTTTCCAACATTATTGTCTTTTCCAGAAAATCCTGCCTTCTCATGGCATGTCCAAAGTAGGACAACTTTGATTTCAACATTATTGCCCCCAGAGATAGTTTTGGCTTGCTTTGAACTAGGTTGGGTCTACTTGTTTGTCTTTCTAGCTACCCAGGGTATCCGCAACGCTCTCCTCATCCTTTTTTTTTAAACTCTCCATCTTTCACACCCACACTTAGTGGTCAGAATATTGCAGGATGATCTTGGCCTTAGTTTCCAGTGACACATCCTTACACTTGATGATGTCTTTTAATTCTTTCATTGTTGTTTTGAGGGGTTTTTCTTCACACCCATCTGATAATTTCACACAGGGGTGAAAGAAATGTTCCAGCTTTTATCTGTGATTGAACTGAGCTGCCTTCCTACTGTTACTGTTACTGTTGCAACACATAAATATCAATTTGCCTCTTAGAATAAGACCTGACACAATCACCTCTCATTTTTAATTTTTCTACACTATCCACAAAATACCAGTAAAATGGACTGGACCCATGAAAGCTCACTGGTTTCTTTCTTTCTTTCTTTCTTTCTTTCTTTCTTTCTTTCTTTCTTTCTTTCTTTCTTTCTTTCTTTCTTTCTTTCTGTTCTTATTTTTGGGTGATCTTATAAAAGCATCACCAGCGCAAGCACTTAAATATAAGACTTGACTGTCAACAGACCCACCATTATCTTGTCTAAACTAGGAATGCCCCTTAATATTTTCATGTCTTTTTCACCTCCACATAATACAGTAACTGAAAGGACTCATGGAGTACCCCTTGCCCCACTAAAAGATTGAATTGCATTGTCTGTATTCACAGGTCTTCCCTCTAATAGCATCTAAAAGATTGTATCCTCAGAAACTTTAGGGCAAACATCAGTCAACAAAGGCAACACTTTGCTTCTGTCAAATCAACACTGCTATTCATGGTGTTGCTATCCATGCAATTTTCTACATCTTTGCTCAAAAGCTAATTCCCCTTTGCTCAGCTGGGAGTGGTCTCAAATCTGTCAAAGTTGCATTCCAAGCCACTAATGGATGTTATGAAGTGGTGATTTCAAAATCTTCATTAGCATACAGGCACTTTCCCATTGCCTTCCCCAGATTGGAGGCATCCAGGTTGGACTACACAGCAGCAGCATCCCCAGTTGCCATCCTGCCATCCTGGTCAGCCACTCTAAGAGCTGTAGTTTTTTACCTCAGGATCTTGGAAAGCTTATGCCAGATAAAATGCGTGAGATGAAAAGACCCTTTGTAATTTCCCAGCAACTGGCTAACATGGCTACCTCTTGTAGAAATTTCTCTACATAGGTGGTTCCAAGTTGGGGGAGAAAGCTCTACAGAGTAACATGAGGAAAAAGAGTATCAAAGAGTTTTGTGGCAGGAAGAATTGGTGTTAAAAATAAAATATATATTTATTAAAACAATAACCTTTCATATGCCAATGTCCACTTTATCAGAGGCATGGTGATATGGTTGTAAATTGGCAAAGATATATCCAGGTGGTTAGTGTGGGGATAGAGACTTAAAATGCAAGACCAAAAAAGAATAAAATGCAAAATATATACAAAAAAACTCATCTGTCCTTCAAAACATAGAGTGACAATCATATAATAATAGATAGAAGAAGTTAAATTTCAGTCCAATATAATGTACGTCACTAGAAAAATCAGTTAAACAATAGCTTCCAAAGAAGGAAAGCTAATTTTTTTTTTAAAAAAACCAATAATCCCAAACCACCACTACTCATACAAAAATCATATTGCTATTTTCTATGAAAACCTGTGGTTTCTTCTCACATGTTGGTATTGAAAAACATTTCAACAAGTGATTGCTTAGGGATCCCCATGGAAATAAACGGTATTTATAAATAGGTGGGCTGATGAAAACCGGCTGCTGACTCAAAGACAACCAGTTTTCAAGACCTAACCGATGGGTTTTGTTCATGTGCCAAGTTCCTGGGAGAGAGAGAGGAGGGGGAGAGAGAGAGAGCAAGAAAGCTCCGTGCCACCTACCTTGAAGGAATAATAAAAGGATTCCCATTCCTCTTCCTCCAGCACTTCCGAAAAAGTCTCGGTTTCTGTGCAAGTGACTGGAGTAGAATCCAGAATCCTGCTGCTTCCATTCAAGCTCCTGCTGCTGGCTGTTGTAACGCTGCCTTGCATGGCTCTCTCGGCTCCCTTCTGAACGGCTCTGATGCTTCTTGTGACAAAGAATGAATGCAGCCACGTGCTCCTTAGAGGAGCACAACAACAACACAAGTAGCTTCCCTGCTCCACCACTGGCTAGCGAGCATACTGTCTTCAGTGCCTCTGAGCAAAAACATCTAAGCTGAAAATGTCCCCCTTCGTGAAACTTCCACATTCCAGATCTAGTTTTGCCAACAGAACTAGCTGTCCAGAGGTGTTCTCTAGCATCTGTGCCTGTATTTATTTATTTATTTATTTATTTATTTATTTATTTATTTATTTATTTATTTATTTAGAACATTTTTACTGCACCTGTCTCCTTGGAAAAGGACCCAAGGTGGCTTACAATAATGAGGGACAATATACAGCCCAGAATGTTTAAGACATAATTTAAGTTACGAACAGGGAATTAGAAGAGACTTCTTAGAACATTAAGAGATAAAATTAAAGCTACAAAGAGCACACAAAAAGGAAACAAAATCCGTTCATTATGAGGGATGGAGACTCACATGGAAAACAAAGACAGCAGAGATGAGGCAATCCTGGCCTCTAGTGGGAGGGAGTTCCAGAGTTTGGGCGCCACAGACGATAAGACCCTTTCATGTGTTCCCACGAGATGTATCTGTGAAGGTGGCAGGATGGAGAGAAAGGCCTCTCCTGATGACCTTAACACCCAAGCTGGTTCATACTGTGAGTTTCCATCTTTGAGGTAGATAGGACTCAGGCTCCAGCCTTGACATTGACCCAGGCTTGACCTTGAATCGGCACTGTACCTGTGGCAACTCTAGACCACCTCTTATCTCAGGTGCCAGCTAGAAATGCTACTGCTACTACTACTATTCAAAAATACAGGACATAGTCTATGACTGGTATTTTAAAAAAGATCATAAGTTTAAAGCTGAAGAATGAATTAACTATTGGTGTAGTATATATGCTGTTGTCCATATTGCTGGGTATTTCTGTTTTGTTTTGTTTTTTGTTTTTTGTTTTTTTGCAACTCTGATAGTGACATTTCAGAGATCTGCAGCTGATTATAATATTTTATAAAATTCCACAGTGTTACTTCCAGTACTCCAATGATTATGGGGGGCAATGAGATGTATTTCATCTGACAATGAATTATTTCTATTCTCTGTTCTCCATATTTTTATCTTCTACCCCTGGAATTGCAATGTCAATTATCCAGACATTTCTTCATTCTACTACTGTTATGTCTGGCGTGTTATACTTGATGTGTCTGTATCTTTGAATGTAGAAGTCCAACAAGATCTTAACCTGATGTTCCTATGGATTCTTGGATACTGGCAGATTATATTTACACAATGGCCCATGTATTAATTTTGCAACTCTAGTCTAGCTTTGTCCTCTGGCTGCACAATCATTGAACATTTCATCTTTTTCTTGGCTGAGTTGTTATTTGCTCTTTACACCAGTTCCTAGAATTTTAGCTTTCATAGCATTAGTTTGCAGTGCTTGATCATTCTTCAGCAAAGACCAAGCCTTACCCCCTCCCACCCCGGGTGAAATAAGCAGGTGAGACAAGATTTGTGTTTAAAACTCAGGCCACACTTTATTTGACATAAATCATCACATATTCAGTGGTACGTTGCCCCTGAGGTCAAAAGGCATTGTCATGGGGTGAGTTCACCCCTTGCCTTCGGGTGCCATCACATGGCCAGTTCTGACCACAGTGGCCATATTCATTACAAAAGGCTCCTTGCCTTGGCACCCCCTGGGGCTATCCCACAACGCCCCTTACCTGGCAGGGCACTAATGCGCCCCACTCCTCCCAGATGTTTGTGCTGTCTTCTGGGGAACCTTGCCAAGGGGTGGTCTTCAGAGGCCCTGCTGCTGCTGCCAGCTAGGCCACATGGCCGAGCTGAGCTGCTGCTCCACTGAAGAAGAAAAAGGCTGACACCCCTTGCTGACAGCCAGGGAACAAAGGCTGTGTGGGCTGGAAGACCCTGCTATAATCAGGCTCTTTCACCCCACCCCACTCGCTTCTGTCGCAATATTTGGCCCCATGTCCAGATGGAACAGGGCCTTGGTTGCTTTCTTGATGGTCCTCAGTTTGAGTCATGCCAAAGTTATTATCATGTTTTCCATCAATATTTCTCAGATATTGTCCATGTGGTGGTCCCCACACACCCCCGTTGTTTATTTTATCTTCAAATGGTTGTTTTTTATATTTAACTTTTGGTTCTGTTATATTCAATATGTTTTCCATTTTCATGAATTTATGTAGAATCATAGAATAATTGAGTTAGAAGGGGCCTATAAGGCCACTGAGTCAAGCTCCCTGCTCAATGCCAGAATCCAGATCAAAGTAGATCTGATTAGAGATGGGCACAAAACATTTTCTGCTTCATTTTTCATTTTTTGTTTCATTTCCTAACGAAACCAAAAACGAAGTGAACCTTCAAAGAAAAACGAAGCAAAACAAAACAGAAAATTTCATTTTGTTCTGTTTTGTTTTTTCTTTTCCCATAGGAATGCATTGAAGCAATGCATTCCTATGGGAAAACGCTCAGTTGCGGGAAATGGCAGGCTTTTTACAACTTTTTTCCTGCCCAGTGCCCTGAATGCCAGCTGATTGGCTGGGGGAGTTTTAAAGCCCATGGTTTTCCCCACACAGATTTTAAATCTTTCTCCTCACCCCAGCCCCAATCAGCTTGGGAGAGGGGGAAAAGTTTTTAAAAGCCTGGGCATTTCAAACATTTTTTCCTCCTCTAAGCCCTGCACTTTCCTCCACCCCAGCACCAATCAGCTGGTGTGGGGCTTGGGTGAGGGGGAAAAATCTGCACCTTCCCCCCATTGCACCTGATTGGAAAGAAAAGGCACAGGGTTTTAAAAATGTCTTTGAGCCACTGAGGCTGCCTCAGTGGCTCAAAGACATTTCCAACAACCTGTACCTTTCCCCCCAATGCGCCCCATTGGGAGGGAAGGGCATGGGGTTTTAAAAATGTCCTTGTGCCACGGAGGCAGCCTCAGTGGCTCAAACACATTTTAAAGGCCCGCACCTTTCCCCCCTCCAAAGGGGCAGGTTGGGGGAAAGTCGCAGGTCCTTTTCCACCTCCCCCAAGCTCTACATGCCAGCTGATCAGCATGGGGTGAAGAAAAAAGTTTTCCCCTCCCCAGCACTAATCAGCTGGCGCGCGGGACTTGGGGAGGGACTTTTAAAAGCCCTGGGCTTTTAAACCTTTTTTTACCTCCCGAAGCCCTGCACATGCTGGGGTGGGGGAAAAGGTTTTTCTCCACCCCAGCACTGATCAGCTGGTGTGCAGGGCTTGGGGGAGGGGGGAAAGACCCTCACCTTTCCCCCCAATGCACCCCATTGGGGGGGAGGCACGGGGTTTTAAAAAATGTATTGGAGCCACCAAGGCATTTTAAAGAACCTGCAACAGCAGGAATTCATGTTGTATATCCTTGAGTTTGGAGTCTTTATCTTGTGAGTCTGAGTAGATGCGATTGTATCTGCAGGCACGACAGTAAACAGTAGTATGTGACGCATGTTCATTAATTTCCGTCTTTTTCAATCCAATTTTTCTTATTCACTTTGGGTCCAATCTATTATTCCAGCTGGATATCTAATTGCTGGAACTGCCTTTTTTTCTAATTACTTGTGTCCAATCAATCAATGATGTGGACTGTATTTCCACAATTTAATTTTGTTTTTTAAAATGTCCACAATCTTTTGATGAATTCTCTTTGCATCATATCTTGAACTTTTGTATGCAGAAGATTATCAGCTTTTAGTATTCCAAGGTATTTATAACTATCATCATTTGATAGTGATTTTATATCTCAATTTTAACTCTATTCTGTCTAGCTTTTGTTATTATTATTATTATACAAAATTAGTGAGTTGTTCCACGTTCCAGTGGGCTATACAGAAGAGCTGGCCTAATACAGTACTGTATAAAGATGCCCTCACTTCTTGGACTGATCCAGTGTGTTTCTGTTTCATACATGCCCTTGATAGAGGTCAGGAATAAAAATCAATACCCCCCAAAGGAATCTATTCAATTCAGTTTGATACATTTCTTATTATTTTGTCCAAGTTCCTCCATGCATCTCTGTCTCAGTCCAACCTTTTTATAGACCCCAAACTCCCCATTTAAAACAGTTTAAACTGAGGCAAAATAACACAACCATCCATTTAAAACTTATAAGAGAAGTGTTTTGCATTCCTATGTGGAAGGCAAAGTGTGATTTCCCTCCCCATAAAATGCTAGCCACCAATGTGCTCTCTTTGGCATTACTTCCCTGCAGTATTTTATTCTCTGCATCCTTCCCCTTTCTCTTCTAAACCCCTAGGGTGTGGCACAGTATACAGCAGATATCACCATCCACAACAACTTTCAGGCAAACATATAAGCAATGCTACCACTGGGCAGATGAGGTGCCCCAGGCATGACTGTTAAGAGTTCTAATGTTAAAAATTCCTTCCCAGTACTCAGAAAAGCAATCTTTGCCTATATGGAGGACCCTCGATGGTGCAGAGGGCAAGTGGGCAGATTGGTTGGCTTCAGGTGGCTGGCACAACCTGTGAGCCCAGAATGGCACAAAGCAGCAGACTTTCAAATCACATAAGATTCCTGTATCTCATGAGATTTTTGTATGGATGTTACCTTAGTCTGAGATCTTGCACATCAGTGCTCATCCCGAGATCTCTATGTCTGATCTTCAGTGCCTGGTCTCATCAATTTGACACTGTGCCTGGAAACTGGGTGTTGGCTCCTCACCTGATGCAATTCCCCCTCCAAAAGTTGTGTGGTTAGGAAGGGCATTCTGTCAAAAAAGGTAATTCAGTTGCCTACCGCTGGCCGTAAATACATGTGAACTCCTGAGCACCCATTTGGTAAAAGCTGTCATTAATTGTGTTGTTTGATCTGCTTTGAGGCAAAATGGGCTAATTTGAAACTCCTAAACCAACATGCAAAAGGCAGAAAAGAGATTACATTTTAGAGAGCAGGCTGAAGCCACAAAAGTTTTGTGGTGATAATTTGAAATGTCTGTCCATCTAATGATATCATTTTGTGTCTGGAGTTGTTGTTGTTCAGTCATTCAGTCGTGTCCAACTGTTTGTGACCCAACGGTCCAGAGCACACCAGGCCCTTCTGTCTTCGACTGTCTACTGGAGTTTTGTCAAATCCATGTTGGTTGCATCGTTAACACCATCCAACCATCTAATTCTCTGCCGTCCCCTTTTCCTTTTGCCTTCAATCTTTCCCAACATCAGGGACTTTTCCAAAGACTCCTCTTTCCTCATGAGGTCGCCAAATTACTGGAGTCTCAGCTTCAAAATCTGTCATTCCAGTGAACATCCAGGGTTGATTTCTTTCAGGATGGATAGGTTTGATCTTCTTGCAGTCCAGGCGACTGTCAAGACTCTCCTCCAGCACCACAGCTCAAAAGCATTGATTCTGTGGCGATCAGCCTTCTTTATAGTCCAGCTCTCACTTTCATACATCACTACTGGAAAAACCATAGCTTTGACTATTCGGACCTTTGTTGGCAAAGTAATGTCTCCGCTCTTCAAGATGCTGCCTAAGTTTGTCATCACTTTTCTCTCAAGAAGTAAGAAATATTGAAGTTTCTACCAAGAAACGTAAAAGCATAAATTAAATATTGAAGTTTGTAGGCTTAGCTGCACTGAAGTAAGAAACCAAACTAAGTGTTTGGGGTGTGGTATCTACAGGTGATACCATCAGCAGAAGTTTCTTGCTGCATTGGGCAGGTGTAATTGATTAGGTAGCAGAAAGAGTATTTAAGTAAAGCCTCAAGATTCATTCTTTGCTGATTCTTTGTTGGGATCAGTCACTCTGATCTACATGCTCTGTTAGAGCTAAATGTACTGGGTCTTCTCTATTTTTGCTGAGTGTTTGCATGAGTAAAGTTATGGGATATACTTTACAAATGATAAATGTTTATGTGTTAGCTCAGTTACAATTAGAGATGGGCACAAAATGAACTTTTGGTTCATTTTGTTATTTGTTATTCATTTCATTACCTAACAAAACGAATAAAGAACTGCCCCTCTAAGAAAAATGAAATGAAACAAAATGGAAATTTCCATTTCATTTCGGTTCGTTTTTCATACTGCCAGTGTCTCCTACCTGGTGGGGGAGTGGTCCGGTCCTCCTCGCTGGGCTCCCAATTTTTTTTTTTAAAAAATAAAAGGCCGACAGAACCACACTAGAGCTGGTAGACAGGACACGTGGTTGGCACAAAAATAAAAATAAAAAACCTGATCCAGCGCATGGACCCTGGTACCAGCCCGCGAGCACCAGACCTGCGGATTGCCGAACCGGCCCACAGGCTGGCAAAAGTTTTTTTAAAAAAGCTTACTAGCTCGCACTACAGCTGGTAGGTGGGCCACATGGTCAGCACAAAATAAAATAAAATAAAATAAAATAAAAATTAAATTAAATTTAAATCAAATTGAATCAAATAAAAATAGCCTGACCCAGCCTGCTGACCACCGAACCAGCCTGTAGGCCAGCAGGATTTAAAAAAAAAAAAAATGAAAATGAAAATGAAAATCCTACCGGTGGCTGGGAATTCAAAAAAACCAAACCTGAACCAAAACAAATTGCAAAACAAATGTTAATAAAAATTTGTTTTGTAAAATTAATGAAATGAAATGGGATGGGGAACAAATTACGTAACAAAATGCCATTTTGGCGTTTCATGCCTATCCCTAGTTACAGTTATAATCTTCTGTTTGTGACGTTAAATCAACAGAAGGGTTTTGTTGAAAGTTAAGCAAGTGCATATAGAACTAGGTTATATTGCTGTTCTAAATATTGCTAACAGACATGTGCATGTGATATGTAAACTTTTGATTACCAGGCATTATTTTCAATTTTTTACTAAAGCTTGGTTTTTGTTATGCAACACAAAGAATATATTTTACATAAAATGTGTTGATTCTTGTTATTTTACACATCATTGGCTAGCAATTTCAGTATAAGTGCTTGTTTCAGTCTTAAACAAATAATGGGTAGTTGGTCTCTGCTGCTGTATACTTTGTCTTCTAAAGGTAAAAAGTTTTTTATTTAGTTATTTCAATTTTATTTAGTTATTACCTACACACATATATTTCATTAATACAATTTTTTCATGACAAAAAATCTATATGTGGGACAAGCAGCAACAGTCAGAACTAGATATGGAACAACTGACTGGTTTAAAATTGGGAAAGGAGTACAACAAAGCTGAATATTGTAACCTTGCCTATTTAATTTATATGCGTTCATCATGCGAAAGGCAGGACTAGATGAATCACAAGCCGGAATTAAGATTGCCGAAAGAAATATCAACAACCTCAGATACGCAGATGATACTACTCTGATAGCAGAAAGTGGGGAGTAATTAAATATCCTCTTAATGAGGGTGAAAGAGGAGAGTGAAAAAAATGGGCTAAAGCTCAACATCAAAAAAACTAATATCATGGCTACCAGTCCCATCACTTCCTGGCAAATAGAAGGGGAAGAAATGGAGGCAATGACAGAGTTTATTTTCTTGGGGTCCTTTGATCACTGCAGGTGATTACTGCAGCAATGAAATTAAAAGGCTCTTGGAGTAGGAACTGGCAAACCAAGAAAACTCCATGGACATGGGTTCACAAATAGTTGGTCACGACTGTAACAACGCAACACACACACACACACACACACACACACACACACACACACACACACACACACACACACACACACACACACACACACACACACACACACACACACACACACAATACCTCCGTTATGAAACTGTTTTGGATTCAAGGATAAAACATTATTAGTTGATTTTGTTAGTGAGGGTGTTACTCCTCTAATGGACTTCAATAATAACACCCAGAGAAGACTTGAAATAGTATTTACAGCTTTTCTAAAAAAATTTTTAGCTGAAATCACAACATACAAGAAAATTAGACACTATCACAATGGCATGCACAAAGCTGTGCAAAAAAATATTTCAGCATATGCTTTATAAGCACAAGCAGCAGCTCCAAACTAGTCCCTTGGCACTGATGCAGGGCTCAGGAGAGTGCTAAATCTTTGACCTCCCAATGACCTCTGCAAGAAGATTTCATTGAAACAAATATTTTGTTTCACATTTCACTTTGTTGTATTAAAAATTGGATGGTCGGATTGCTTATTTGAGATCACAAGAGGGGAAAATCCCTTAAAGCTTCTTTCCCCTCATATGGACTAAAGTATGACCTCCATATCCGCTGGATCATTATCTGCTTATTCACTTAGCCAGTGGAATGAGGGGGGGGGATACTTTTTAAACAATCAGTAGCCACCAAGTGGGTTACTGTTGCCAAACAGTAGCTGCAAAACCAGCAGCGAAGAGGGAGGGTGGCTGGCTGGCAGCAAAGAGGGCTCAGCGTTGTAAGCTTCCTTTTTTTTTCTTCCCTCCTCGCCACTGTCACTGCCCCTGCAGGCTGATCACCGAGCCCAGTGGTGAAGCGGGCCGCTGGCTGGTGGCATTGGTCGCGACTCTGGCGAGGAGGGAAGAAAACAAAAGAAAGCTTACCTTTGTCGAACCCTGCTCACTGCTGCCATCCCCGCAGGCCGGCCGCTGAGCCCGGTGGCGACGAAGGTGGCTGGGCGGCAATGGTGGGGGTGAGGAGGGCTCAACATTGTTAAGTTTTATTTTGTTTTCTTCCCTCCTCGCCCCTGCTGCCGCCGCCAGCCAGCCACCGTCTTCACCACTGGGCTCAGTGGTCAGTTTGCAGGGGCAGCAATGGAGGCAAGGAGAGAGAGAAAAAGAAAAAGTTTATTATCCTCCTCACCGCTGACGCTGTACTACCAAGTGTTGGGGTGTGTGTGTTGGGGGTGAAAGCTTTCACCCTGGTACCCCACCACCACCCCTGTTGCCACCATTATCCTCAGATAAGAGTGTTTGCTCTCATCCACAGATTTCACTGTCCACAGGAGTTCCCGGAACTGATCCCCCATGGATATGGTGGTTGTCCTGTAGTTCTTTTGTTGTGCTTACTAGGAAGGGAGGGAGAGAGGGGGGAGGAGTGGTATTTAACCAAGGAGGGCAAATGTAGCTCTCCAGAGTTTTTGAACTGCAACTTCTAGCATCCTTCAGCATTGGCTATGCCTTCTACAGGATTACCATGGTCTAGTTTGATCCCAAAGCAATGAAACAAACACCACTGAACATGGTGCAAGTTACTTCTCAGAGCACATGACAGATAATCAAGCTTTAAGTCTTGTTGAACTGATTTGGGTCAGCACTTTTATTTATTTTTATTTTTATTTTTATTTTTATTTTTATTTTTTACAGCCTGTTTTTTTTTTTCTTCACAGCTGAGAGACGCTGGCTTGGTGCCAGTGGCTTGGTGCCAGTGGTGGGGCACACCATTTTTTTATTTTTATATTTTTTAAAATTTACAGCTCCGACCATCCAGCCTTTGCAGACCTGATGTCGGGGCTTGTTTTTTGTTTATCTCCCACAGCTGAGAGGCACTTGCTTCCCTGGGAGGCTGGGGGTGCCATTTTTATTTATTTATTTATTTTGTGCAGTTTACAGTTTAATTACAGTATGCAGGCTACACATTGCCCCCCTTCTGCAAGCTGGGTACTCATTTTACCGAACCCAGAAGGATAGAAGGCTGTGTCAACCATGAGCCTGCTACCTGGGATTGCACTCCAGGTCGTGAGTACAGTTTTACCTGCAGTACAGGCATTTAACCACTGTGCCACGGGATTAAATGATATTGATTGATTTTTGGGAACCCACTGTGGTGTAGTTGATAGAGTGATGGATTTGGACTCTGAAGACCAGTGTTTAAATCCCACTTGGCCACAAAAACTCACTGGAGGAGTTGAACTGATAGAATGACTTCTTAAATATATCACTTCCCTTTAAAGCTCTATTAGGGTCTCTATGAGTTGGTTCGGACTTTACAGGCCATAACTAACTAACTTATTTATTTATTTATTTATTTTTATATTTATATACCACCTGATTTTCCTGAACGAGAACTCAGGGCGGTTAACAAGTATAACATACAACAATTTAAAAAAATCTGTTCCACAAAATGACATCTAAGAAAATCAACAGCAAACAGTAGAACCTGCATTTAAAAAGCTAAAAATTGATCTTTATCCATCTAATGAAAACCACCAGCTAGCTCAGTGGTGTGCTGCCTAGATGCCCTAAGCACATCCAATCTCGCCTGATTTCAGAAGCTAAGCAGCGTCAGCCCTGGCTAGTACTTGGATGGAAGACCACCAGGGAACGCCAGGTGCTGTAGGTGCCTGGAATAAGAACTGGCAAACCACTCCAGTATTCCTGCCAAGGAAAACTCCATGGACATGGGGTCACAAAGGGTTGGTCACCAGTAACCACTATAATGACAACACACACACACAGCTCAGTGTTGTAGGTATCTGGCAGCAGATCTAGACGTTGGGTATTTGATGCTCCACGGTGCCTCCTTGACAGGAGCTGGACTTGATGATGCAGAGTCTCCCTTCCAGCTGTGCAGTTCTAAGATTATTATAAATGAAACTGAAGCAGCTTAAATGCTTGCATGGCAACGTAGCTGAAATGATTCTAAAAAGTTCATTTTAATTATGGATTGTAGCTTGCAGATTGACCTGGAGACATATTCTCATGTGAAGTATGGATTAATTACTCGTTTTTGTCTCCTCTGCCTTCTGAAGCAGAAAAACTTGCATGTATGAAAGATTATGCCTTTGAGAATGGAAATCGAAAACTTCATTAGCTCTCTGTCATGCATTTTCAGTGAGCCAACAGGGAGCAAAATCCTGATAATCCATATAAAATGGGTTTGCATAGCAAAAAAGGCACCTGCAGGAACACTTGGGAAGAGAATAGTCTGTTCATTGTTGAGCAGGCGTTACCACCAAAGAGCTATATCAAGGTGCTGAGGTTGGGCATTATAAAAAGGTGAGAACTTGTTCTTCAATTGATGGTTATTATTTTATACTTCACATTAGAGGGGAAGTATTAGTATGAGATTTTCCAGTTTCAAAATAATATTATCAGAGCTTGCCTACTATGGCACATTAGACTTGGGGGAAATCTCTGTTTTGTGGTCTCAACAGGGTCAACTGCCTCCTCAATGCTCTTTAACACCTCTATGAAGCTGCTGGGACAAGTTATACAGTATAGTGATTTGGGGTTCACCTTCACCAGTATGTTGATGAGGCATAGCTCTGCCTCTTGTTTTTTCTGCTGCAGGTAATGCTGCCCAAATTCTTGAACACTGCCTAGCTTTAATAATGGACTGGACAAGAGCCAGTACACAAAAATGGAATCCAGATAAGATAGGGGTCCTATTGTTAAGAGGCTCAATGGACTGGTCAGAGAGAAATTTACACTCCCCGGAAGGACTGAGTCCAAGCTTGGGGAATACTCTTCGACTGAGCACTTTCTATGGAGGCTGAAACATCTGATGTGGTCAACAGTGTCTTCTATCATTTTCAGTTGATTGCCCGGTTGCACCCCAACCTTTGATAGGAAATGCCCCATAATGGAAATGGAAAAAGTACATGAAAGGAAATCCATTGAAAATAATGCCTCGGTTTATGATTATTATTTTTTGCAATACCTCAGTTTCTGATTTTTTTTGTGATGCATTGTGGAAAAAGTACCCAGGATGCATTGCGCCAAGTGTGTTTCCAGTTTATGAATGTCCCTCACTCTGAAACATCCTGGAGAATGCATTAATTTGGCAAACTGTACTTAAGCTTAATGCCTGTACTTAAGCTTTGAATAAAATATTATAAAACCATATATCAATGTTGGGAAGTTCCTATTTTTAAAAAATGAACTGAACAACTTCTCAAAAACCTGCATGGGTCAAATTCAAGATACAGTATAGCAGTTATAGACCTTATGAGAACGATGAATTTAAGGGAATTCATAGACTTTCAGGTACTAGGTGTCCAAACCTGGCTATTTTCCTTTCTTTTCTATTTGTAGTTTTACACTCTCATGTCCTTTCCATGCATTTATGGAGACATTTGCCGATCTCTATCAGCACTACCATCATCCTTATGCTGAGCTTCATCAACAGTACCTCTAACTGTCAGCAGGTGGAGCTATTGATGTACTCTAATAGCAAGGAAATGGCTCTGGGCAGTGATGCTTCATAATTTAATGCATTAGTAAGTTGTACCTGATTTACCATTGCCTTCCAACAATACTTGTTTGTCAGGATGAACAGAGTTGCATATACAAACTGACCACTTTTCAGCTCTTTTGTTCCTCATCCTAGCCAGTTGAATATTTCTCTTCAGTTTCAACATGGCCTGGGGAAAATGTGGCCTTTCCATGATGTCCAATCCCTGAATATTCCCACAATAGGAAAAGAAATCCTGTTCTATTATTTTGCTGTAACTGTGAGATGCATCGTGGAAATCACTTCTAGCTTTCCTTTTATCAATTCTTCATTGAAGAAAAATAACTGAGTAGGATTCCCCCCCCCCCAAAGTTAAGCTGCAGCAGACATTACAAAAAGAATAAGGAGCATTCCTGGACCTAATAAAGGGAGTAATCATTAAACTAAATTTGAGCTGAACATTTCGTATTAAACTTTTTCGGTTCAGGAAAACATCTAACCATTTTTGCAATTTGTGTTGCCTGTTCATAGTCCTAGAAGTTGTGCCAGCTATGCCAATGCTGGGCACAATTTTTACTTAATATTATTTAATTCCATAATATTATCCTGAAGTCTTTCGTAACCCTATGCCCCCCAAAGGTCTTCAATAAGAAGTTTCATGTCCCAGGATTGCTAGTCGCTAGACATGGTGGCTAGGTCTGATCAAAGCAGCAGTCAGAATATCTGGAGGAAACCGTGTTGGGAAGCAGTGCCCTCCTCACTCTGAAATGAATCAGAGAATCAGAGAATCATTCAGTTGGAAGGGACATATAAGACCATCAGGCCCTATCAAATCAAGGCAGATCTGATAGATGGTTGTCCAATCTTCTCTTCAATATCTCCAGTGCTAAAGCGCTCACCCACCTCCCAAGGTAATTGAATCCATTTCTTATTGCTCGAACAGTAAAGATGTTTTGCCTGGCATTCACCACAAATCTGTTTTCCTATAGCTTGAGCCCATTGTTATATGCCCTGCATTGTGGGATGATCGGGAAACAGATCATGCCATTTCAAGTACAGTGGTACCTTGTATAAAGGAATTAATTCGTTCCAAATGAAATTCTTTTAAGCAAAATTTCCTTTACACAAACTTCCCAAAGGAATGCATTGAAAACGGAGTAATCCCTAATCATGACCATTTTTATGTTGTACGGATTAACCCCATAGGCGATTCTGTTAAACAAATTTCCCCTATCTTCGGAATGTTTTATGTTGTACAGATTTTATGTCATACAAACCGTTTGTTATACGAGGGTCCACTCTATTTAAAAATGCCATCTTATGTCCCCTCAGTCTTATTTTCTTAAGGCTAAACATGCCCATTGCCCAAGATTTCCTTATAGGACTCGGTTTCCATTCGCCTGTTACCTTCCTCTGAACTTGCCTCCATTTTGTTGGCACCATTCTTAAAGTGCAGCATCCAGACCTGGACACAGAACTGTAGATTAGGTCTAACCAGTGCTGAATAGAGGGGGTCTAGTATTGCATGGGTTTTGGAGACTGTATTTCTGTTAATGCATCCTAAAATATCATTTGCCTTTTTGCAGACACATCTCACTGCTGGCTCATATTCAGTTCCTGATCTACAACAATGCCAATATCCATCTCACTTATAGTATTATTGAGTCACGTATCCTCCATCTTGTAACTGTGTATCTGTTCCCACCACCACCACCACCTCTGGATAGAACTTTATACTTATCCCTGTTGAATTTTATTCTATTTTTCCCAGCCCACCACTCAAACCTATCCAGATCTTTTTGAATGTTGTTTCTGTCTTCCAAAGTACTCAATCCAATTTTATGTCCTCTACAAGTTTTCCCTCCACTTCCTCATTCAAGTCATTAATAAAAATGTTGAAGAGCACCAGGCTCAAGACTGAGCCCTGGGGTATCCCACTTTTTACCTTCTCCAGGTTTAGGCAGGAGCCATGGATTAGTTAGCACTCATGGCACCATGGTTAAACTGCTGTACTGCAGCCATAGATGTACTCACAACTTGCGGTTCAATCCCAGGTAGCTGGCTCACGGTTGACCCAGACTTCTATCCTTCTGAGGTTGGTAAAATGAGTCCCCAGCTCACTGGGGAGTGGGGAGGGGGGATAATGTGTAGCTGGCATAATTAAATTTTAAACCACCCAGATACTGCTTTAAGCAGTATGGGGCGGTATATAAGCAGCATGTTTTGCTTTTGCTTTTTGCTTGGCACTCACTGAATACAATTCTGAAACCAACTGTGTATCTACCTGTTACATACATACATACATACATACACCTTTATTGGCATTAAAACAAAGAATATAGAACACAACCAAAACAGTGATGGTAAACCATTGTCAAGTAAAACAATAGGTAAAAAGCCAAAAAGGGGGTACACTCTCATTTCTTATTAATAACAGCTACTAGAAAATCTGCAACTTGTAAGGTGACCCATTCGGAATTGTCACGAAGTAAAAAGCTTGTGTATTCCTCTGGAGGGCCAGAGAACATAGACATAATTGGGTCTAAAAACTCTTTGCGTAACCTAGTATGGGCAGGGCAACGGCACAGTATATGAGGGACTGTGTCTGGTTCAAGTTGGCAAAATTTACAAAGCCTCTGGGACAGTGGTATACCCAAGTATCTTCCTGAGAGTACTGAGGAGGGGAAAATATTGAGTCTGGCCAACATGAAAGCACGTCTCTTATTTGGATTAATTAGCTGGGAAATAACAGAGATCATGGCCAAAGACCGGGATAGGTTAAAGAAACGTGGAGAGCAGGTCCAATTTAGATTAGAGGAAAGTAATTCAGTTTCTTCTTCAAATAATTTTGCCTTAATGGTCAATAGCTCTTTTAAAGTCAAAGTTGGCAAAATAGTCAAGAGTAAAGCCTAAGTTGTGGAGTTTGTTTACAAAGAGGGAATCCCAGGTGAAAGTAAAGGGATCCTTTAAAAGATCGAAAAGTAAGGAACCGGGGGAGGAATTATAATGGAGGGCTAACCAGTATTTGATGGCCCGAGACCATGCCAAAGTGGAAGGTAAGTGAATGCCCAACTCAAGGATCATGGTTGAAAGTTTGATTGTGTTGGGAACACCTAGCATTTGCCTTAAAAGGGGGGCAATTACTAGGTCTACTTTTGTGGAAGCCGCCTTGATCCAAATTGGAACTCCGTACAGAAGCTGACTCAAGGTCTTTGTCTGAAGAACCTTGAGGGCCGCAGGTACATACTGGTTGCCACTATGGTAATGAAAACGGGATACTGCATTCAAATGGAATTTGGTTGAAGATATTGCCAAGTCTCTATAGAAATTCCATTCTAATCGATGGTGGAAATTTATACCTAAATATTTGAATGTTTTAACTTGTTCGACTGGTCTGCTGTCAATACTCCAGGATAGCGGTTTTCATAGATGAGAAAAAAACCAATATTTTGGTTTTTTCGGAGTTGATTATTAGATCATTAGATATACAATAAGAATGAAAAGCAGATAGGAGGTGCCGTAGCCCGATTTTGGAGATGGAGAGAAGGACAGAATCATCAGCATAAAGGAGAATTGGTAATGGGGGCGTATTTATCACAATGAGATAGTTGAGAACGTAAATCGGCAAGGAAGAGATTGACTAGTTGGGCCGCTAGTATACAACCCTGACGGACACCTTTGGATACAGTAATCTTTTCAGAAAGGGAGCCCTTGCGGTTTATACGGACCCGACATGAATTGGAGGAGTGAAGATTCCTAATTAAGAAAAGCAGTTGAGAGTCAATTCCCCAAGAAGCAAGTTTGTGCCATAATAGGTTCCTATTGATAGAATCAAACGCACCTCTCAGATCGATGAAAGCAGCGTAGAGTTTCCCTTTAAAGTGAAAAGAATATTTTTCCGCAAGGAAAGACAGCAAAAGTGCATGGTCTAAAGTGGATGATCCTGGACGGAAACCAATTTGCTCATTGCCGGGAAGGCACTTCGCCTCCGCCCAGGCTACTAAACGCTTGAGAAGGAATTTTGCATAGAGTTTACCTATAGTGGAGAGGAGACTAATAGGCCTATAGTTGGACGGGGATGTAGGGTCATCCTTTTTTGAAAATTGGTACTAAAATCGAAGATAACCATGATTCTGGGAAAATCCCAAAATGGTTAATCAGGGTAAATAGTTTAGCCAGGAAGGGAGCCCACCAGTCAGGGGCATTAATCAGTATTTCGCTTACAATCCCATCAGGTCCTGGGGCTTTTCCGGGTTTCAAGGTGCTAATCAGTTCTAGTATTTCGGATTCTAAAACGGGAGGCCAAGGGGGAAGGTCAGGGGGCAGGCGAGGAAAAGGGAATACCAGGTCAGAAGCAGCAAAGATTTTAGAATAGTGTGTAGTCCAAGCAGAGGGAGAAATGGGAGGAACATCAATTAAAGGGGGGACCAGGTTGGAAAGGGACACCAGTTGCCAAAATACTCTGCTGTTCTTGGAGGAGATGGCGTCGAATAACCGATCCCACTGATTTAGAGCAAAAATGTGCTGTTTCTCTTCCAAGAAAAGATGGAAGGACTTTCTAACTGAAAAATAAAAGGTAAGTGCCTCAGAAGAAGGATGAGAGCAAACAAAGGAGAACAATTATCTCAGTTAATATTTTGAAGATCGACAATCCTGGTCAAACCAGGAAACTGGTTTGCTCTTCCCTGTGTGTGGACGGGGAGGGTTCAGTGAGTTGGTTAAGTGTGAGATAATTGCGGAATATGCTTGGATAGCAACATCGGGGGAGTTGGTTGATTGAATAATTGCACACTGGCGAACAGTTTCTAGTGATCTGGACCATTGTTGGAAGGCCAGTGAAGATCTAGAGGTCCACTTAGGATATACAAAAAGATCAGTGAGGGAGTCGCTACTGGAAGGATCTGAGAGGGGGTTCAATAACGACACCTGCAGAGGGATATGGTCACTATCGGTGCGCGGGCTAAGTTCAAAATCGGAAGTCTCCGCAAGAAGGTCGGGGGAAATTAATATATAATCGACCACGCTCAACCCCAAGGGTGAGAAGAAGGTAAAATTACATGAAAGAGGATAATCAGGGGCACCGTTCAAAATACGGAGATCATAACTTAGACATAGATCGACCATTAATAAGGCATTCTTATTGATGGAAAGGTCCTTGGACTTCCTGACCCCCGAGAAAGAAGGAGGAATCATCTCCTCCATATCCCAATTCATATATTTGGCAAGGCTTAGATTATTGGCTCCCAGCCTAGAGTTAAAATCACCAGCAAAGAGAAGAGAGATAGAGGGATTGGATACTAGTACTTGGTCAGTAATTCTTTTTACTTCTGTCCATGGATCTGTGGAAGAAGAACCATAGGGAGGGATGTAAACATTCATCATGAGGATGTGGCGCTCACTATTATTAAATAGAAAGGCGTGAACATAAGGGGAGTGAGAGGTAAAAAGGGACAGAACAAAGGAGGAGGAGGGTTTCACTAGACAGCTTAAGCCAGAGCGGGGACGACCCAACTTATTTAGTTTAAAAGCAGGAAGATTGTAGGAAACAAATCCAGGAACACTGGGGCCTGTAAGGGACCAGGTTTCCTGGAGGAAAATAATATCATGCCTGGAGAGATATTCTATAAAATCGGAGTTGTTCCTTTTCCTCTCCCAACCTGCAATGTTCCATGAGACCAGTTTGATACTAGATGGAGACGGAGGGAGGGGGAGGAAAGGGGGAGAGAGTCAATTAGATATAGCAGCACCATTGGCATGTTCTGAACACAAGTGGGGGGTGCTGGGTTGGGCAGGAACTGGCCTGGGCATAAAATTAATATCTGGAGGTAAGAGTATGGCAGCTTTGGGAGAAGTAATAGGTTGAGTTAAGGCATTGTTCATATTGTGGGACAGCTCAGACCTAACTTTGTCTAGGGATGAGATGATCTTAGTTTGTTCTGTCCAAGAGAGGCCTTTAAAGGCGGCAGTAGTTATATTATCCCCGTCCACGTCCACGTCAAGGTGCAGAAGTAGGTCTTCTTCCAAGGGGTGAGATACCTCTTTAGGACAGCCCTCCGTTATTTCCAGATTATGCGGAGTAGCAACAAAAGACAAATCCGAATCTTGATTTGGTTTTCCCTCCGGTATGCTAGTGCCGCGTGAGATGACATTGGAAGCAGGTTTTCCTTGTGATCGTCGCATTGTCTTATCAGTCGGTACTTGACTCCAAACTGTTAAGGACTCTGTGAATTTTGCAAGGGATTCTTCCAGAGAAGAGGTTAGCTTTCTCAAGGACTCAATTTCAGGTGGAAGCTGCCTTTCAGGGGTTAACTGTAGTAGCTGCACGTCCTCTTTTTGGTTATCTGCAGAGTTGTGGTTTGGCAAGCAGCCAACTTGATGTGGCCTTGGCATGGAGGCAGCGTTTAGCAAAGGAAGCTTTTTCAATGATAACAGTGGTTTTAAAGTGTCCTCGCTAAAAACTCTTCTAGTTCTTATGCAGAGAGTGTTCAAAAAGTCCCTCATTTTAAAAAGCATAAGAGGAGTTGTAGATGCATCAAATTCTAAAAGCAGCCTTGTGGAGTTGCGTGATGCAGGTAAGGGCACAATGGATTTTAGATCAATTTGTGATGGTGTCGTTCTGAGGAGGGAGCTTAGGGAGGATACAACCTTCTGTCTATTTGCCCATTTCCCTCTATTCATATAGTTGTTTGTAATCTCAAGCATTATTTTAGCTACTTGAAGGCGACGGGAATGGGACCCACACACCTTACTGTCCTTAGAGGGCTCTTCGACAGTTTTGCCCACATCCTCCATATGGCCCCCTGTCACTTCTTTCAGCAAGGGGATGTGAGTGAGGTTGGGCTTTTGAAAGTTCTCCTTCATTTTTATTGAGGGATTTATGGACACTATCCAATTGATTGCTGATGTTTTCAAGCTTTTGAAATATTGCTAGGACAGTTCTCCCTGGGAGAATACAATGCTCTCCAACAGTTTCAATTAATTGTCTCTCGTGCCCCCCTCCATTGATGATCACAGAAGTATTACAAGGTCTTGTGCAAGTATCAGAGGGTGAAGAGGGCTGATTGCCTTCATGAACTTGGACTTGAGCCTTGGGCAGTAATCCCAGATCGGGGGAGACAGGCAGTCTGTTCTGGGATCTTATTTTCAGCATCATCACCATAAGCCGGAGGGGGTTCAACTTCCAACACTGCAAATTTATTTGGGGAGGACATTTCAGATATCTCACTTACGGTTTCTCTTACTGTCTGTGCCAGTATCTTGTCAAGCCGCAGTTGTTTTGCCGCCTTGGCTGGGGATCCTGATTGAGCCCTCTGCCGCTTCTTCTTCCTCCTCATTATGATTATATATTCCCCGGCAAGAACTTCAGGTCCGGACGAGAGCTCCACTCAAATGTCAGCAGCAGCAGTTGTTTTCAGACTCGAGGCCCTACAAAAAACCCTTTAAAAGTCTAAAAGAACAAAATGGATATCTTGGTACCCATCAAGAGCCTACTTGGGCTGTGTGAAAAGGGTAAAAGGATAAAAACTCAGAGAGCTTAAAAAGGTTGCAGGGAGCAGGCAGCCATCTTTGTCCTTCGTATCTACCTGTTAATTGTTCTATCTGGCTCACACCTTGTTAGCTTTCTGATCAGTAGAGCATGGGCACTTTGCCAAAGGCTTTGCTGAAGTCAAGTCATCTACCAGGGAGATCACCCAATAAAAATGAGATAGTCTGATAGGTTCTGACAGGATCCTCTTTGATGTCAAGAAAATAATAGACAGTGATTCTGGGATCTTCACAGACGGTTCCTTCCATATCCAGATATCATCACAGATTAGGTTAACTCCGTTGGTTGTGTAATTCATCATGAAGGCAAGCCTGGCTGTAGGTAATGCTTCTTGCTCTCAGTCTGATTTTACCTTATGATGAACCACATAGCCAATGAATTTTGCCATCATAGTGATCCTCATAATCAGATGTGGCTGAGGAGAAATCTACCCCATCCACACTCTGGCTGCTGATATATAAAAGAAGGTGGGAATTTCAAGATCTAAATTGGAAGCTTGAAACCAAATTAGATAAAAGTCTATTGCCTGGGAAACCATCCGCCAGCATTTCTTTTGCAGACTTTTGTCTGGTAAAATTCCTTTTTCCTGCACAACAGAAGTACAGAGATCTCCAGAGGAGAAACCAAAGGGGAGCTAGTGGCTTTAAATTTGCCTTCAACTTTCAATTTCCCAGCATTGTTAAAAGACTTAAGAAGACAGCTTAGCCACTTCACAATATTGGGAACTTAGACACTTCTGCTCCCCCCGAATGTACAAAGGAAGGGTGTAAATTTTAAGGCCTGTTATGGCCGTGCTGATATACTGTACCTATGGATGGGCACCTTACAAAAAAAATGACACACTGTTTTGTCATTTTGTAAGGTTACAAAATGAAATGAAACGAAACAATGGCAGACAGCGTGTTGTTATGAACCAAACCCAAATGATGTTTTCTGTTCATTTCATCTGAACTGGGAAGCTGCTGCCAGATGTCCCATACAGCAAGGAGCTGCGATCCCACAGCCGTTTCCCCATTCTCTCTTCCACCTCCCAGGTGGTTTTTTTTGACAGTTCTCAAAAAAAGCCAGCTGGAAATACATTGAATCTTCTCTGAGGGTATACCCTTTACCTTTCTGAAATACATATACCAACAGTTTATCCCATATTCCAATAAAGTCATTAGACTTACTCAGACCTTTCCTAATTTATCATTAATAGCCAGATTCCATAACTCCTTATACCATTCCTTCAATATTAATTGATGATTAGATTTCCAATATTTGGCAAAAATCAGCCTTGCAGTTGTAACCCTTATAATTACCAATTCTCCCTCCTCTTTCTTCAGTTGTGTATCCGCAACCATGTTTAACAATACCAGCTGGGGGGACATTGAAATATTTTTCCCTAATATTTCTTCTATTTCATTAAAAACCAAAGTCCATTTCATTTTCATTTCCTCACATGCCCCCCCCACATATGTAAATATGTCCCTTTTTCTTTTTTACATCTCCAACAAACTGGATACATTTCTTTGTTTATTATATTTAACTTTGCAGGTGTTATATACCACCAATATACTTTATAACAGTTTTCTTTAACTCTCACTGATGTATTTTTCACTATTCTTTTATTCCGCAAATTCCCCCATTTTTCTTCTTTTATCTCTTTATTAATATCTTCTTGCCATCTCTCTCTTAACTTATTTTTTTATAATCCTCCTGAATTAATATCTTACATAACTCACTTATAATTCCTTTCCTCTGTTCTTTATTCTCTATCTTATTTCTTCTATCTATAATTTCTTCAAATCTAGTCAATTTTCTACACTCTCCTACTTTTGTTATCCATCCTTTAGTCCATTTTTCCATTTGTATAATGTTCAACCAGGAAATATTTCCTCCCAATTTTTCCTTTATGCTTTGTCTACTCTGCATTTCTAACCGTGGTCATAGCGGCAAGAATCTGATTTTAAAACAGGGATGCATGCCATCCAAAGAGCAAGCTGTGCATGGGGGTGTTTTCCATCACCTGTGCTTACAGACTGCTTTTTGCATTGCACAGGACCCTGATTTAAAATCAGAACCTTACCACTCTGACCCTTTTTTTCATTGTGCTTTTTTTCCTCCATGCAAAATGCACCCTGGATGCAAAGCTGTCAAAATCTCCATCTGACAGCCAGGTGATTTTGACAGCTCCACTGCCAGTTGGAATGCACTGTAAACCAATTAAATCTGGAACAGATTGATTGATTTTTCAGTGCATTCCTGTGGGAAACCACATTTTGGACTACAAAAAACTTGAATTACAAAAGAGCCATTGGAACGGATCAATTTCTTAATTCTAGGCATCACTGTATAGTGATCGTCAATGTGTGTTATTATTTCCCTTGCATTTCTTACCAGCCTTATATGTTAATAGCTTTGATGGCCTGTTTTTTTTTTTACCTCCACTGAAGGAATAAATTACCTGCATCCGTGTTGTGCGAGAGAGGGAAGACAAATGAAGTGTGTGTGTATTCCAACAAACCTTTGGCTTGTGAAGGTGGGGGGGGGCTTTTGCTGAAACAGGTAGACATCATTCTGGTTCAGAAATTACCCTCTTTTCTGCAATCTTCACCATGTCCAGTGTAAATGGAAGCCAAGCCTCCATTCTGGAAAATAGCAGGGGTGTTCTAAATCAGAGGCAGGGTCTCTTGCTAAAACCTGAAAGGGCTTAATGGAAGTATTATTACACCTCTTGTACTTTCTGCAGATGTGAGGAAAGAGCACTCACTGAAGCGGATGCATCAATATAACACTCTGCCCTCTCCAGCATTGATATTTAGCTATGGATTATTGGATAGAGAACATGATGAATTAATTTCATTGGGAGACTTGTTTCGGATGGCAGAAGTCATGCCAGGCCACTGGGAAATGTGTTGATAACATTTGCTATAACTCTGGGGAAATATCTTTGAAACCCAAACCGCTGTTCCCAAATCATAGAGGTTTTAGCTGTATACTCCAAGAGTGGGTGTCTAAAATCCAAAAGCAGTGAGCAGTAGCGTATAAAGATGGGCACAAACAAATTTTGAATTCATTTTGTTATTTGTTATTCATTTTGTTACCTAACGAAATGAATAACAAACAGACCCATCAAAGAAAATTGAAACAAAACAAAACGGAAATTTCCGCTTCATTCGTTTTGTTTTTTGTTTTCCCATAGGAATGCATTGAAGCAATGCATCCCTATGGGAAAGGTTTCCCTTGCAATTGGTGTGGGGAAACCGCGGGCTTTTTCCCACCAGAAGCCAGCTCTGCCAATCAGCTGTAGCTCTGGCTTTGGCGGGAAAAGGATTTAAAAGGTCCACCCTTTCCTCCACCATTTTCTGAGGGCTCCTGCCTAACTGTCAATGGCTGGACCCCTTTAAACCTGGCCCAGTCCCCCTGGTAGTAGCAATGTGGGAGAGAACACTCTCAGGATGCTGATTAGGTGGCACCGGGGAGAACCCCTGGTGGTGACTGGGCCATTTTTAAAGAGGCCCAGCTGATGACAGTTCGGCAGGATCCCTCTGAAAATGGTCGGGAACCTACCGGGAGAGCTCCAAACTGGCGTCCCAACCATTTTCAGAGGGATCCTGCCGAGCTGTCATCAGCTGGTAAAAATGGCCCAGTCAGCACTGGGACGAACCCCTGGTGGCGACTGGGCTATTTTTAAAGGGGCCCAGCCAATGACAGCTCGGCAAGAGCTCTCTGAAAATGGTTGGGACACCAGCGGGAGAGCTCCAAAGTGGCATCCTAACCATTTTCAGAGGGATCCTGCCGAGCTGTCATCAGCTGGACCCCTTTAAAAATGGCCCAGTCGGCACTGGGGAGAACCCTTGGTGGCGACTGGGCCATTTTTAAAGGGGCCCAGCCGATGACAGCTTGGCAGGAGCTCTCTGAAAATGCTAGGGTGGGCAGCTCGATCCCTGGAACAGCCCTCCCTAACATTTTCTGAGACTCCTGCCGGGCTGTCAGTCACTGGACTGCTTTAAACCTGGCCCAGTCGGTACCAGTGGGACTGGGCTAGGTTTAAAGGGGTCCAGCCATTGACAGCTAGGCAGGAGCCCTTAGAAAATGGGTGGGAAAGGCAGTGTGATTGCTGCAACTTCCTGACCCATTTTCTGAGGGCTCCTGCCGCGCTGTCTATTGCTGGACCCCTTTAAACCTGGCCCAGTTGGTACCAGGGGGACTGGGGTGAAAGGACTGGAGCATCCACAGACAGTAGCAATGTGGGAGAGAACACTCTCAGGATGCTGATTAGGAAGTTTATTAAAAGTTTATTAAAATGGCCTTTATTAAAATAGCCCAACGCGTTTCGGCCCAAATGGCCTTCTTCAGGGACTTTTTTACTATAAAAAGGTGACATTTAAAAGACATAGAGTCAGAGAATTTTACATATGAACAACAAACAGAAGCACTAATAATCAAATGCATGATCAACACTTACAATGCTGAAACAGTAAGTTTTGTAGGGATACTCACTAAGTGTTACAGGTATACTCTAAAAACAGTCCGGCCTGCTGTCTCAAACTCCCAACCAGCCTATATAACAACATTCTGGAGAACAGGTGTCAATGATGGAAGAGGTGTCAATGATGAGGAGCATGAGGTCTTGTGAACATTTGTTGAGGATGGCATTCCATTTGTTGACGAACTCATTGTTGTCTCTATACATGCCTGGTTCTTTTAATATTCTTAATCCTCTGGGGATTCTTTGTACTCTGCAGTATTCTATTAATGTGGAGGCATGCAATTCACTTCTTATCAGTTTCTTATGTAAATTGCAGATTTCTTCCCATTCCATGCTGGTACATTCGTTTTGACGTTCAAAAATAGATGGCTGTGTGAGTAAGTTGTCTAAAAACTCTTTAGAGTAGCTGAATGTGTTGTCCCAGGACATGATGCCAGTAGGTGAGGACCAAGGTGAAAGGACTGGAGCATCCACAGACAGTAGCAATGTGGGAGAGAACACTCTCAGGATGCTGATTAGGAAGTTTATTAAAAGTTTATTAAAATGGCCTTTATTAAAATAGCCCAACGCGTTTCGGCCCAAATGGCCTTCTTCAGGGACTTTTTTACTATAAAAAAGGTGACATTTAAAAGACATAGAGTCAGAGAATTATCTCATGGAACTCTCAACGATACAGAATGTGAGGTATTAAATAAAGGTCTATCTTTTGTTCCCACTCCCAAACATGACCCCACCACCATTAGGCTTGATCTTTTTCGTTTTATCAGAAACATAAGATTACGCCAACATTTTGGCACATCTGAATCCTTCCCCCGTTCATGTCATTTTTTTAAGGGTAAATCCTCATTTATGCCCTCTGATCATCCAGATCCTTCCATTATCACTTTTGAAAGACTAGTTTTACTACAAGATTTAGACAGATTAGAAAAATCCCACAGGAACCCTTGGCACAATATGAGTAAAATAGAAATGGACACTTTAAGGTCCCTCTCCCAAGATCCCACTATTATCATAAAACGAGCAGATAAAGGTGGAGCCATTGTAATTCAAAATACTTTAGACTACAAACAGGAAGTCCTCAGACAACTGGCAGATACCTCCACATATACAATGTGCTCCAAAGATCCCACACGACATCTTAAAGGAGATTAAATTCATATTAGAAGAAGGACTAACTCTAGGATATATTACCAAATCTGAATATAATTTCCTACTCAACAAAAACCCCAGAATACCGGTCTTCTACACTCTTCCTAAAATCCATAAACAACAATATCCAGTTAAAGGCAGACCCATTGTTTCAGGCTCCAATTCAGTTTTAGAGCCTGTTTCAAAATTCATTGATTATTTTTTAAAACCCTTCATACCCATAATCCCCTCTTATATTCAAGATTCTAGGGATTTCATCAATAAAATTGAACCCATACAGATAAAAGAACATGACCTCCTGATTACTATGGACGTCAACTCTCTTTACACCAGCATACCTATAGAAGAAGCTTTATCCATTATACTTGACACTTTGCAGAAAAGAACAGAAGAACACCCCCCCTCATTCTTTTTACATGATTTAGCTGAACTATCTCTTACAAAAATTACTTCAAGTTTGACAATAAATTTTATTGGCAAATTAAAGGGGTTGCCATGGGTTGTCCTATGGCCCCTGAAATAGCCAACTTATATATGGAAATTTTTGAAAGACACATCTATTCCCCCACCAATCCCTTCTTTAAACATATTGTCAAATGGTTCCGATACATTGATGACATTTTTATTATTTGGAGAGGAGGAGACAAACTCGTAAAGTCCTTTTCTGAATGGATAAATTCTCTAGATACTAATCTGAAATTTGATTTAGAATACAACCATTCCGAAATCCACTTTTTAGATCTTACCATCAAAATACACTCCGGACGATTGAACACCAGCCTATATAGAAAACCTACAGACTGTAACTCTCTCCTCAGATTTGACAGTTCACATCCAAAATCCCTCAGAGAAAATTTACCATATGGACAATTCCTAAGAATCAGAAGAAACTGTACCAACACAGATGATTTTCTATCTGAATCTCATCTCCTAAAAAAACAATTGTCCAATAGAGGCTATCCAAGTCACATCATTGAAAGAAATTTCTATAAAGCAATTAACTCTAGAAGAAAAGATCTACTTTTAAGTCAACAAAGAGATACCCATAACCGCATTAGTTGTGTGTTGACATATAATCATATCACCAACAAACTACAAAATAGCATTAGAACACATTGGCACATCCTCAATAACATACCTGGGTGCTCAGAAAAACCTTTAATTACTTTTAAAAGAACAAAAACCTAGCTGACTTTTTAATCAGGAGTGAATTCAAAGAAGAAAAAAATCAGATAAAAGATAACATTCTCAAGACCAAAAAGCCACCTACTGGCCATCACCCATGTGGGCATTGTATTTATTGTAAACATACCACAAAAATGACTGATTTTACAGATATACAGAATAGGAAATATACTTTAATGCAATTCACAAACTGCAATACTCAGGGTGTTGTATATGTCATCAGCTGTCCTTGCCCTAAACTGTATGTAGGGAAGACTTCCAGACCCTTGAAAAAACGGATAGGGGAACATATTAGCAACATCAGAAATAAAAGGATAGGTACTCCTTTAGTAAACCACTTCATAGAATACAAGCGTTCAGAAAAAGATCTTAAATTTTGGGCAATAGAAACTGTGAAAAACAATGAAAAAATCCTTCTAAAAAAAGAAATAGACTGGATCATTAGGCTAAACACCTTATCCCCTATGGGTTTGAATGAAGAAATAGACTTTTTACCATTATTATAAGTTTTGGTCAAGGCTAAAGCCACAAATGGATTTCACTTGAATGCTACACCAGCTGGGTAATCTCACCAGCAATTATAAAAGTCCCCAGCTGTAGCTAGCAACAGACTGAGAAGCAAGACATTTAACGTCTCCAGAGTTTCTTTGAGCACAGGTTAGTGATGTGTATTGTAGTATAACATTGCAGTTATGTTGAAAAAACAGTTCTTTTACCCTACTGAACAATGAAGTGATAATACTAAGAAAGATAAAAGTATGTTTGCCAACAAGTGGAACACAGAGATAAATGCACGCAAATTCCGCTTCAGATAAGATGTTTGGAAATAGTTGTAGACAACACCCACATACATGTAAGCAGATGAATGATACCCTATGTATGGAAATAGTGGGGTAAACAGTAAAATACCCATGCATCTGCTATCATCACTTCTCTTTTGAAGCTATATATTTTTGAGACTGTGTACACATGCATATCACGCCTTGTGTGGTTGTTCTCCAGAATGTTGTTATATAGGCTGGTTGGGAGTTTGAGACAGCAGGCCGGACTGTTTTTAGAGTATACCTGTAACACTTAGTGAGTATCCCTACAAAACTTACTGTTTCAGCATTGTAAGTGTTGATCATGCATTTGATTATTAGTGCTTCTGTTTGTTGTTCATATGTAAAATTCTCTGACTCTATGTCTTTTAAATGTCACCTTTTATAGTAAAAAGTCCCTGAAGAAGGCCATTTGGGCGAAACGCGTTGGGCTATTTTAATAAAGGCCATTTTAATAAACTTTTAATAAACTTCCTAATCAGCATCCTGAGAGTGTTCTCTCCCACATTGCTACTGTCTGTGGATGCTCCAGTCCTTTCACCCCAGTCCCCTGGTACCAACTGGGCCAGGTTTAAAGGGGTCCAGCAATAGACAGCGCGGCAGGAGCCCTCAGAAAATGGGTCAGGAAGTTGCAGCAATCACACTGCCTTTCCCACCCATTTTCTAAGGGCTCCTGCCTAGCTGTCAATGGCTGGACCCCTTTAAACCTAGCCCAGTCCCACTGGTACCGACTGGGCCAGGTTTAAAGCAGTCCAGTGACTGACAGCCCGGCAGGAGTCTCAGAAAATGTTAGGGAGGGCTGTTCCAGGGATCGAGCTGCCCACCCTAGCATTTTCAGAGAGCTCCTGCCAAGCTGTCATCGGCTGGGCCCCTTTAAAAATGGCCCAGTCGCCACCAAGGGTTCTCCCCAGTGCCGACTGGGCCATTTTTAAAGGGGTCCAGCTGATGACAGCTCGGCAGGATCCCTCTGAAAATGGTTAGGATGCCACTTTGGAGCTCTCCCGCTGGTGTCCCAACCATTTTCAGAGAGCTCTTGCCGAGCTGTCATTGGCTGGGCCCCTTTAAAAATAGCCCAGTCGCCACCAGGGGTTCGTCCCAGTGCTGACTGGGCCATTTTTACCAGCTGATGACAGCTCGGCAGGATCCCTCTGAAAATGGTTGGGACGCCAGTTTGCAGCTGGGCCATTTTTAAAGGGGCCCGGTAGGTTGGCAGGAGACCATTTTCAGAGGGATCCTGCCGAACTCTTTCATCAGTGGCTGGGGGGGCCTCTTTTCACCAGCCAAAAATGGCCCAGTCACCACCAGGGGTTCTCCCAAAATGAATAACAAATGCAAATTACTGGGCAAAAAAATGTTTTAAAGGGGCCCAGCCGAAAACAAATCACCAGGATCCCCCTCTAAAATGGCCTAATTTTGTTATAGCAATAATGCAGGAGCATTTCCGTGTTTGCCATGGGGCCATTTTCAAATGTCCTTTTTGGTCTTCTTTGTCTTCCTTTGGGTGACCTGTCTTTCGGCTGGAGTGGCCCCTTTTCAAAAGGGCCCAGTTGGCACAGATAACAGATGAGAAGCCCTGAAGGCAGACGTTTGGGCCATTTTTAAAGAGGCCCAGACGATGGCAGCTTGGCAGGAGCTCTCTGAAAATGGTTGGGACACCAGCAGGCAAGCTCCAAGCTGGGTAAGCTCTTTCCCCCACCCCACAGTGGCTGGGGGCAAGATTAAGCCCCTCTTTTCACCAGCCAAAGTTACACAAGCACCAAACACACACAGGACAACAATTTCATAACTTGGATTTACCACCCAGTAGTAATTCCTGCCTTTGGATACAGTATACATACGGAGACATACCTCTCCCTCTCTTCCCCCCCTCTCCCCCTCCCTCTCTGCACTTCTTATGTAAATCATCCAACTCTCAACTCCATGTTATAGCTAAGATAAAAATATGCTGAATACACAGTCTCAAAATCCAGGGGAAATTGTTTTTTTTTAATATCTGAAGGCAAAAGATATGTAATAAGATTCTCCCTCTCTGTATCTCTTTCCAGATATGTCAGTCAAAATGCACAAGATGCTTGGTGTCTGCAAATTTCAGAGCCTGTATTCCATCTTCTGAGTTTGAGAGGCCTGCTCTGTTGTTGTTTTATGTCTAAACCACAGCTTAGGTGATAATGGATTTTTAGTAATTTATTCCCTGCACTTTTCTTTCTACAAATCCACTGAAGGTATTTAATGGAGAGCTGAAACTTCTTGCATGTTCCCAGAACTAATAGGTATACTGTTATAAATGTGTTCCAATTGCATACTTTGATTAATGGCATGGACTTATATCTCCCCCCCACACACACACAACTCTCAGTAAATAGGACACCTCTATGTAGCAGGAGAGAGAAAATTCAACGTAAACAACTTGCCAAGTTCACATCCAAAGCCCTGTGGGACTTGTGACACCAGGACAACAGGTGTTGTGTGTAGGAGCTTAAGGGAAAGTAAAAACAGAATTCGATGGTTGGCACACTCCCAGCTCAAATATGTCCCAGGATCATGTTGGGAGAACAAGACAGCTTGGGTTTAAGTCCATCCATCATCTAGTGCTATCATTCATAGAAATTCCTGTTGACCTTAGGCTGATTTGGACTGGAGCAGGCTAAATTGGGTTGCTAAAGGTCACATAGAGGTCTGGCAGGCCATGTTGTGCATCCAAAGGACATGCACATATCAAGCAACCCTATTTGGCTAGCTTTCCAGCTGTAAACAAACAAAAAGCAAAATAAGTCCCCTTCCTTGCCTCTTCCTTTCTCCTCATGCTTATGGGAGTAAGTTTTACATTCTTAATTTTGTTTTCTAGGTAGTATCAGGGATGGGCATGAAATGGGGAAAAAGTGTTCCATTTCATTCCGTTTCATTCCCCCTGCGTTTCATTTTGTATCATAAGTAGACATGGGCACGACCAGAAAAATGACGTTTTGAGTTTTCGTTTGTCGGAACGGGTCCATTTCAGGTCGTTTCCGTTTGTCGCAAAATTTTTCAAAAATTTGTCATTGTCGTTTGTCGTTTCCACCGCGATTTAGTGTGATTTGACTTCCCAGAGCATAGGGGCGGCCCGCAATCAGGGCCGGCACTAGGTGTTTTTGTGCCCTAGGCGGTGGGGGGGGGTTGGGGTGGGTGGCAGGGGGGGAGGTGTGGGCGGGAGGTGGTGGCGGGGGGCCATGGGCGGGCAGCGGCCATGGGCGGGCGAGTGGGCGGATGGCAGCGTGGGTGGACGGGTGAGTGGGCAGTTAGGATATCACTTAGGATAGAGGTTCTGTTCTCGGCTTGCACCCCAAAATGTGTGTGTGCAAGCAAATTGAAGTTGGGAAAATAGAAAATAAATGGTAGTATATAATATATTTTTAAATAAATCCATACCTCCCACTCCCAGTCGAACCTTCCCCTTTATCCAATATCAGAAAAAAATCCTCACAAACTGCCAGAGAAGAAATAAAGAATAAACTGCTATTCCCTTCAGCAGACAAAGCTGCAGGGAATCAAAGAAATTATTTTCTAAATTCAATTCTCTCCCTGCCTGCCTAACTTAAATCCTAAAGCCTCCAGCCTCCCTCCTCAATCTCGATCGGATCACACCAGCACCAGCAGCCAGCCCTCCTCCCTCAACCACATCCATACACCCAACTGCGATTTCTGGAAGGTGCCTCGGCTTTTTATGCCCTCCGAGACATCCAGAAGTGTCAGTCAAAAACCTGGCGATGCCATTGGTGGAATGGTTCAAACAATTTGCATGGTCCCATCCCATGCCCAGCCCAAATGGGCAGGTCTAAAATAAAATAAAATAAAATAAAATAAAATAAAATAAAATAAAATAAATACGACGTTTTATTGCTATAAAATACCCACTGCTGCTACTATTAAAATTCAGGCATTTAAAATAAATAAATTTCACATGTTTCTGTGGTGATTTGGTGTGTTTTTTGACCACGATTTCAAAAGAAAAATTGTGGTCGCCAATTTGGATCCCCCCCACCGCATGGCATGGCGAGATGATATGGATGACCCCACCCCCAGCCTGGTGCAAGCAGCCCAGGAGAGGAGAAGAGGGGGGGAAAGGCCCGGGACCCCCCAGAAACCACCCCTCAGGTAGGTGGCAAAGCCTCAGGCAGGCATATTTTCGCCTGCTTTTTTGGCCGGAAGTCGGGTTTTTAAAAAAAAACTTTTTCTGTGCTTCGCATTGTGCAATCGCCGTGATGCCACAAACGGAAACGAAAAACCTGACCAAATTTTTCTTTTTTCGGTTCAAGTTCGAGTTCTGACGGCTTAATTATCGTTACCGTTTCCGTTACGTAACGGAAACGATATCCGAAAATGGAAATGACAATTTCGCCGAGTCGTGCCCATGTCTAATCATAAGTAACAAAAATTTTCAAAAAATATCATTACTTACAAAACCAAGCAAAAGGAAATGAATTCCCAGCAGCACCAGTGCTCTAGCTCAGGGCTGTCCAACAGGTAGACCGCTGGCTACTGGTTAGAGAACATCTTGAGAACTCTAGAATGGAATATGATGTTAAAGCTAAGCTTCTCTTCCTCTCCATCTCCCTTCTTACCAGTCATTTTCACACATAACTTGCAAATTTGCTAGATCTCAAGACATCCACAGAGGTCCCTGAGAATTGCCACGCCTCTCAGGCAGAGACAAACATGTCAATGCAAGCTGTGTGGGAGGAGAATGTGGAAGTGTGCCTGAAGGAGTTTTCATGTGTGTCATCCTTGAACACTAATGGCACACCAGAAGGTGAGGAGTGAGAAGAAGAAAGTGAGAAAAGAACCAGTAGGTGCATCATACCATTTGGAGAAGGGCAGGGGATAAAGCACCAGCGTCATGGCTTGTAAGCTTCCTCATTGCACAAGTCCTGACTGTAGTGTCACAGGGCTGGAGGGGAAGCTTTACATGGACCACCAATAAGATTCCACAACACTGGGGCTGAGAAGACTCTCCATTGGTCACATGGACTACATGTAAGGATGCTCAGCATTTTAGCTCTACCAGGATGGGCATGAAGCAATGGTTTGAGTCAGTTTGTTTATCACCCAAACAGGTGCCCACTCATAGGCAGCAGCCTGGTTTCCCTGCCCTGCCTTCTCTGTGTGGTGTCCATTGGAGGAGCTGGGTCTTTGAAGCCCTGAAAGTCTGTTCAGGAGATCAAGGAACCTACACGAACCACCAAACTGGCAGTTCATGCCCATATCTAGCAACAAATATCCTGCCATAATAAAATAAGTCTTTCCCCTGAATTCTCCATATTTCCTGGCCAAGCAAATTTTAATAAGATTCTGAAGCCATTTACCCAGATTTCTCTGGTACCAATTTTCACAATCAGCTGGTCCAAAAGCAGTTCCACCTCTCTCCCAAACCTGCCCTGCCTCTCTGATATCACAAGGACCCACACACTGTAGTTAGGTTTTGTTCCCAACATCTCAAGGAATAGGATGCTGCTGACCTGGCAACTCTAGCAATGAGAGGAAACAATCCTACTCAAAACTTATAGAACCTTGTAAAAGTGTAAGCACCACAACATGTGTTTTAATCTCTTTTTTGTTTTAGGAGATTATTGGGATTGATGAGACAGTGAAAGGAATGTATTTAGGGTTAGGGTTAGTGATCTTTGGTTCATTTTAGCTGCACAAGGCTGCAGTGATGATATTGTGCAGCAGAGCAAATCAACATTCTAAAAGGCAATTTTAAGGTAACTGAATTTGGAAAACAAAAGGCCGAAACATTAGTCCCTAAAAAGCTCTTTCAAATGGGAGGAACAACAACTTGTTACAACATTGAGCATGCATGCTACTGATTTGCCAGGGAGAATAACTTCAGCAAAAACCATATCCTAGCTAATCCACTTTGCCTTGGGGGGCAATCTAAACTTGTCAGTTAAGACCCAATTAGCTGATTCTTAGGATGAAACTATTAACTCATTCTTGGCCAAGCAGGCTGTTTGGGATGCATGCTTACAATGGAATAGTGTGAGTGGCTGTATAAATGCTGACATAAAAGAACAGAGAACACATATTCGGAAGCTTAGGCTGCTACTCCACGTCAGCTTTGTTCTGCTACAGAATTTATTCCGTCATTGTTTTTGTTGCACTCACGGAGGTTTTGTTGCTGTTCCTGGTAACCCCGTAACTGCAAATTCAGATCCTTTGATTCATTTCAATGGTTTTCTTCATTTTGGGATGCTTTTATTGAATTCAAAAGTTTTTAAATATTATAGTAATTGTTCTTTAGTTATGTTCAGTTGCTGTATCCCGTGCGTCACACAATTTGAATCAAGAACTGGCTTCTTTTATACTGCACACAGCCAGAAAAGGACAAATTTAAGAGGGGCCTCATAGAAACTTCATTTCAAAGCTCCTGAGTAGGAAACTGATATAAAATTATTTTTACCTAATTTCCTTTCAATATGTTTCCAATGCTTTGTGCCACCTTCACTGAAATAAGGACCAGTATAAAGAAGCTCACTCATTAGCACTTTACTTCATATTCTTTCCATACAAGACAAGCACTTCACAAGAACACTTTGTTCTCTCTCTCCCTCTCCCAGTTGGGAGTCAAGCAGGCACGAAGGGAATAGATAAGGAGAAAATTCAAATTAACATTAACTGCAAGTTAATTTTTTGTTCCTTTAAACATGCTGTGCACATTCTTTCTGGGCAGAAGGGGTCAGTGAGCATAGAAAGCGGAGTTAAGATGGCAGCTGCAGTTGTGGTATATCCACTAGGACAAGGAGAGTGCTCGTTAGCATTCTTTTCAATGCCGAATTGAAAATGAAAAACCACAAAAGCTCAGGTTTTAAACCCCAGCCACCCCACGAAAATGAAAACAAGAGGTAGTGGGGTCTGTATTCTCATCTTGCTGAATCCTGAGGTCTAGCACACTCTTTATAAATGGAGGGAGGGGGAGAGGTTAGTGAAGCCGAACCAGGAAGTAGCAGCTTGTCATCTGTGGCTCCATTTGCCAATGGCTGCTGAACTATACCAGCTAGGGATGGGCACAAAATGAAAAAATAAATGCTGTTTTGTCATTTTGTTATGTAACAAAATGGAGCAAAATGAAACAAAATGATGAAGCAGCATTTTGTTACAGACAAAATGAAACAATCATTTCCCGCGTTAAAACGAACCTTCGTTTCCTCTGTAAAACACTGCTGGCCCACCACAGGTAAAAAAAGAAACACGCCGACCCAGCCTGCAGGCTGGCAGGTAGGCATGAGAAAAGATAAATGAAAAATTAAAAAATGTGCCAACTCGGCCCGCAGACAAGCTGGCGGCACAAGATAAGAAAACTAAAATATAATTTTTTTAAAAAAATGCACTGACCCAACCCACAGGCCAGCTGGTCACTTGAGAAGAAATTAAAAAATAAAATAAAATAAAGTGCTGACCCGGCCCACAGTCCAGCTGGTCGGCACACAAAACAAAACAAACTAAAAAAGTGTGCCAACCTGGCCTGTGGGCCAGCTGATCAGCATGAGAAGAAATAAAAATAAAAAATAAAAAATAAAAAACGCGCTGACCCAGCCTGTGGGTCAACTAGTTGGCACAAGGGTAAAAAAAGCAAAATAAAATGAACAAAATACAAAATGATTTTTTTTAAAAAAAGTTTCATAATAAATGAAACAAAACTGGAGGGAGAGAAACGAAGAATGAAATGAAACGCCATTTTGGCATTTCATGCCCACCCCTAATGCCAGCCACAATGAGCTCCAGTTGCCTAAGGGCAGCTGGGGTGCATGGCAAAGAATTTCTACAAGGAAGAGAGGTTTATAGCTTTTAGAGGCAAGAAGACAGATTACTTTATCATAAAAAGTTATGGTGACCTTTGCAGATACACAGTAATATTCTGTATTATGTATTCCAGGAAGCATTCTTCAAAAGAAGTGTTATTTCCACAAGTCTTACTTTTTCTCATTTTCTCTTATCTTCAAGGGTTATCTAATTTTCACATGTGCACTTGTTTCTTGGAATATATGTACTACATTTCAACATTTCTTTTGTAAATATTTAACTCATTTATTTAAATCTGCCAGAAGGTTTTATGTGCTATAAGGAAAACTCAAAACAACTTGTTTTTTTATATGGAGGTGAGAGGAGCACTTAAGAACATAAGAACCATGCTGGATCAGGCCAAGGGCCCATCTAGTCCAGTTTTCTGTATCTCACAGTGGTCTCACCAAATGCCTCTGGGAGTACATGAGACTGGATATCTGTCTCCTGATGCCACTTCCCTGCATCTGGTTTTGAATGATCCTTTTATAAGCCTGGAGATTATACATCCCTATCATGGCCACGGACTAGGAGATAGCAAATTTCACATCAATTTTTTTAAAAGGAGGAAGGAGGGGGGACCCTGGAAACTACAGGTTGGTCAGCCTTACACCTGTCACAGGGAAGATGGTGGAAAGCCTCATCCAAGAGAAAATCTTAAAACTAGAGATGGGCACGAATCAAAAAAATGGTGTTTCGTTTGTCGTTTGTCGTTTAGGGGGTCCATTTCACGAATTTTTGCAAAAAATTCATTTTCATTTTCATTCGTTTTGTTACCATTTCATTACCATTTATTTCATTTTTTTGTATTTTTTTGCATTTAAAGCAGTTCAATGTATTGCCGTAACGAAAACGAAATGGACAACACAATTTCTGGTGTTTCTGTTCGATTTGTTTCATTTTAGAGACAAAATTCATTTGTCGTTTCATTATGTAACAAAATGAAAAAATGAAAACGGAAATGAAAAATTGTTCATTTCGTGTCCATCTCTACTTAAAACACATAGAAAAACAAGTCTTGTTGAGGGAAAATCAGCATGGCTTCTGTAAGGGTAAGTCTTGCCTCACAAACCTTTTTTGAATTCTTTAAAATGGTCAACAGTGATGTGGACTTGGGTGAACCAGAGGATATTTTCCAATATGATTTTCAGAAGGCTTTTGACACAGTCCCTCATCAAAGGCTGCTGAGAAAATTGCATAGTCAGGGGCTAAGAGGGCAGGTCCTCTTATGGGTTGAGAATAGGTTGAGATCCAGGAAACAGAGGGTAGGTGTCAATGGGCCATTTTCACAATGGAGAGAGGTGAAAAGCAGTGCACCCCAGGGATCTGTCCTGGGACCTGTGCTTTTCAATCTGTTTATAAATCACCTGGAGTCAAGGATAAGCAGTGAGGTGGCCAAGTTTGAGGATGACACAATACTTTTCTGGGTGGTGAAGACCAGAGAACATTGAGAAGTGCTCCAGAAGGATCTCTCCAAACTGGGAGAATGGGATGCAAAATGTCAAATATGGTTCAATGTAGGAAAATGTAAAGTAATGCACATTGGGGCAAAAAATCCAAACTTTATCTATCAACTCATGGATTCTGAGCTATCCTTGATGGCTCAGGAAAGAGATCTTGGTGTACTGGTGTACAATGCCATTGTACAAAATGATAGCAAGGCCGCACCTGGAGTATTGTGTACAGTTCTAGCCAACACATCTCAAAAAAGACATAGTGGAATTGGAAGATGCAGAAGAGAGTGACTAAAATGATTACTGGACTGGGGCACCTCCCTTATGAGAAAAGGCTCCAGCATTTGGAGCTCTTTAGTTTGAAAAAAAGGTGGCTGAGGGGGAATATGATTGAGATGTACAAAATTATGCAGGGTATGAGTAAAATGGATAGAGGAACACTCTTTTCCCTCTCACAAAATACCAGAACTAGGGGACATTACTCAAATTGAGGGATGGGAGAGTGAGAAAAGATAAATGAAAATACCCAGTGTGTTACTAATCTGTGGAACTCCCTGGCACAGGATGTGGTGATGGCATCTGGACAGGATGCCTTTAAAAGGGATTGGACAGGTTATAAGCCATGATGGGTATTTGTAATCTCCAGGTTTAAAAAGAAGGTAATTCAAAGCCCAGATGCTGGGAAGTGGTATCAGGAGACAGATATCCAGTCTCGTGTACTCCCAGAGGCATTTGGTGAGGCCACTGTGAGATAAAGGAAACTGGACTAGATGGGCCATTGGAGTGATCCAGCATGGCTCTTCCAGCATGGTTCTTTTGTTCTTAAGTGCTCCTCTCACCTCCATATAAAAAACCACGTTGTTTTAGGTTTTCCATATAGCATCTAAAACCTTCTGACAGATTTAAATAAGTGAGTTAAATATTTACAAAAGAAATATTGAAATGTAGTACATATGTTCCAAGAAACAAGTGCACATCTGAAAATTAGATAACCCTTGAAGATAAGAGAAAATGAAAAAAGTCAGACTTATGAAAGTAATGCTTCTTTTGAAGAATGCTTGCTGGAATACATAATACATAATATTGCTGTATATCTGCAAAGGTCACCATAACTCTTTATGATACAGTAATCAGTCTTCTTGCCTCTAAAAACTATAAAGCTCTCTTCTCTTCCTTCTAGAAATTCTTTGTCATGCACCCCAGCTGCCCTTAGGCAACTGGAGCTCCTTGTGGCTGGCAAATGGAGTCACAGATGACAAGCTGCTACTTCCTGGTTCTGCACAGCAGCCATTGGCAAATGGAGATTCAGAGATGACAAGCTCCCATTACCTCTTCCTGGTTCTGTTTCACTTGGAAGGGCAGCACTCTCTGTGGACATCCCCTCCCTCCATTTACAGAGAGATGCTTACTACCCATTTCAGCAAGAGGAGAATATAGGTCCCATTACCTCTTGTCGGGAGTGGGGTGGCTCGGTGGGTCCTTATGGAACTCCATTAACCTGGAGCTTATTTATGGAAGGGCAGCACTCTCTTTGTCCTTTTTTTTTTTTTTTTGTGGATCTTAATGTCCAAGCGGCTATACTTTGTGTATAACTGCAGCTGCCATCATTGTTGGTTTTAGATGCCGCTTTTTATTGCTTATTTACTGTTGTGTTACCCATTCTACCCAGTAAGAATGTCAAAGAAAGACAGCATAATTAAAAATAAATAAATAAAATTAAAATAGCATAATTAAAGGAACAAAGAATTAACTTGCAGTTAATGTTAATTTGAATTTTCTCTTTATCTATTCTCCCTCCCGAACTGGGAGAGGGAGAGAGAGAACTGTGTGCTTGTGAAGTGCTTATCTTGTAGGGAAAGAATATGAAGCAAAGTGCTAATGAGTGAGCATCTTTATACTGGTCCGTATTTCAGTGAAGGTGGCACAAAGCATTGGAAACATATTGAAAGGAAACTAGGTAAAAATAATTTTATATCAATTCCACCCCCAGGAGCCTTGAAATGAACTTTCTAAGTTCTAAGAGGCTCCTCTTAAATTTGCCCTTTTCTGGTTGTGTGCAGTATAAAAGAAGCCAGTTCTTGTATCAAATTGTGTGATGCACTGGATACAGCAACCGAACATAACTAAAGAATAATTACTATAATATTTAAAAATGTTTGAATCCAATAAAAGCATCCCAAAATGAAGAAAACCATTGAAATGAATCAAAGGATCTGAATTTGCAGTTACGGGGTTTGTGGCTAAAAAGATCAGGGGGGGAATACCATTCCGGGAAGAAGTAAAAAAATAAGATACAGACTATAATGACAAGCGCAAAAAACTCAATGCTTTCTGCCCCAAAGATGAAACCCCCAGAACACCTCCTAAACAAAACTTAGAGGATGTTCTCATCAGGAATGATGGGATATCCAGTACCCATGAAGGTAGTGGGCACCTGAGTAGTACAAGCACCAATCAGCTGGTGTGTGGGGGCCCTGCTGGCTGCCCCCCAAGTGCTGGCCAGCTAGCACACTGGGCTTCAGTGGTGAGAAAATATTTAAAAGCCTGTGTTCCCCCCATCAGACATGTGGGGGGGAGTGCAGGGTTTTGAAACTTTTTTTCCACCAAAGCCCCTCACGCCAGCCAATCGGAGCTTGCTTCAGTGGCAAAAAATGTTTTAAAACCCACACCATTCCCCCAATGCACCCTATCAGGTGGCGGGGAAGTGTGGACTTTTAATACTGTTTTTCACCAGTGAAGCCGAGTGTGCTAGCTGATCAGTGCTTGGGGGGGTCAGCCGGCAGGGCCTCACATGCCAGCTGATCGGTGCTTGCTTCAGCAGCAAAAAAAGTCTTAAAAGCCTGCACCCATCCCCCAATACGCCCAATCAGGTGGGGGGAAGCATGGACTTTTAAAACTTTTTTTGCCATCAAAGCAAGTTCCGATCAGCTGGCACACATGGCTTCAGTGGTAAAAAAGAAGCCCCATGCACAGCTGATCGGTGCTTGTTTGTGCAGCAAAAAAGTTTTAAAAGCCTGCACAATTCCCCTGAATGCACCCAATCAGGTGGGGAAAGTGTGGGCTTTTAAAACTTTTTTTGGCCACCAAAGCCCAGCATGCTAGCTGATTAGTGCTTGGGGGGACAGCCAGCAGGGCCCTGCATGCTAGCTGATCAGTGTTTGGGGAGGGGCGGCCGGCCGGCAGAGCTCCGTGCACCACTTAAGTGTTGTTGTTGTTCAGTCGTTCAGTCATGTCCGACTCTTCGTGACCCCATGGAACAGAGCTCGCCAGGCCTTCCTGTATTCCACTGCCTCCCGGAGTTTTGTCAAATCCATATTGGTTGCATCGATGACACCGTCCAACCACCTCATTCTCTGCCGTCCTCTTTTCCTTTTGCCTTCAATCTTTCCCAACATCAGGGACTTTTCCAAGGAGTCATCTCTCCTCATGAGGTGGCCAAAGTACTGGAGCCTCAGCTTCAAAATCTGTACTTCCAGTGAACATTCGGGGTTGATTTCTTTCAGGATGGATGGGTTTGATCTCCTTGCAGTCCAGGGGACTCTCAAGACTCTCCTCCAGCACCACAGCTCAAAAGCATTAAATTCTGCGGAGATCAGCCTTCTTTATAGTCCAGCTTTCACTTCCATACATCACTACTGGGAAAACCATAGCTTTGACTATCCTGACCTTAATTGGCAAAGTGATGTCTCTGTTCTTTAGGATGCTATCTAGGTTTGCCATTGCTTTCCTCCCAAGAAGCAGGCGTCTTTTTATTTTGTTGCTGCAGTCGCCATCTGCAGTGATCAAGGAGCCCAAGAAAATAAACTCTGTCATTGCCTCCATTTCTTCCCCTTCTATTTGCCAGGAGGTGATGGTATCGGTGGCCATGATCTTTGTTTTTTTAATGTTGAGCTTCAGCCCATTTCTTTCACTCTCCTCTTTCACCCTCATTAAGAGGTTCTTTAATTCCTCCTCACTTTCTGCTATCATAGTAGTATCATCTGGGTATCTGAGGTTGTTGATACTTCTTCCAGCAATCTTAATTCTGGCTTGTGATTCATCCAGACCTGCCTTTCGCATGATGTATTCTGCATATAAGTTAAATAGGCAAGGTGACAGTATACAGCCATGTCGTACTCCTTTCCCAATTTTAAACCAGTCAGTTGCTCCATATCCAGTTCTGACGGTTGCTGCTTGTCCCACATATAGATTTCTTAGGAGACAGATAAGGTGGTAAGGCACTCCCATTCCTTTAAGAACTTGCCATAGTTTGTTGTGGTCCACACAGTCAAAGGCTTTGGCATAGCTGATGGAGCAGAAGTAGATGTTTTTCTGGAACTCTTTGGCTTCCTCCATAATCCAGCGCATGTTGGCGATTTGATCTCTAGTTCCTCTGCCCCTTCCAAATCCAGCTTGCACTTCTGGAAGTTCTCTGTCCACATACTGCTGAAGCCTGCCTTATAGAATTTTGACCAATTAAGTAGTGTCAGAAATAAATTTAAAAATGAAAAACATTTTTAAAAAATCATTTCAAACAAAATGAAAAGAAACAAAAACAAACTAAATGAAAAACTAAACAAAATACCGTATTTGCATTTTATGCCCATCTCTACTCTTAATAGATGAAATGTTAGCTCTCTAACCATATTCAGCCATTTGGCAAAAGAGATTCCTGGGCAAGGCCAATGAATGGAACAGATGAAATTTTAGGAAATCAAAATTTACTGGATAAAGGATATTGGATCAATATAATTTAATGCTCCAGAAAATAAAAGCAGAATGCAATATGAATAATCATACAACTGTGCTGTAGAGATAAAGTAAAGGTAAAGGTTCCCCACACACATGAGTGCTAGTTGTGTCCCACTGTAGGGATGGTGCTTATCTCCATTTCTAAGCCAAAGAACCAGTGTTGTGCAAGTCCATGGGCATTTGGCCAGCATGGCTGAATGCATTTCTGTGCACAGAACACTGTTTACCTTCCCACATTTTATGGCAGTACCTATTTATCTGCTTTCATTTACATGCTTTCAAACTGCTAGGTTGGCAGGAGCTGGGGTTAACAATGGGAGGTCACTCCACTGCATGGCACCCGGGATTCGAACTGCTGAGCTGCCGACTTTTCAGCCAACAGTTTCGGTGCTCTCTAGCCCACTGGAAATAGCTACAGCTTCTTAGGCTCTTGAACACACCAATAGCAGATGATGAAGAGGTTTATTCTTAAAAATCATTAAACAACTCACTGAATTTAATCAAGGCCTTGTAAAAATAAGCTAGGAAAAAGAAAATAATGCTAAGAAAAATAGAAAACAGCAGGACAAGAGGACAAAAGAAGAGATAGATTGACACAACCAGTGTTTCATTAGTTATTTGAAGTTTGCCACTGTGAGTTATTTAATTTAACTCATGGGCAAATCACCAGCAGAATTGTTTCCCTGAATGCCAAATCTCATAATGTCAGCAACTGCTTGGTGACATATTTCAAAAGGCTTTGCTCCTTTTCCTATTTGTTTACATTGTTAATTTGCTATTTTTGCTATTTATTTACACCTATTTGTTCTGGGGTTTTGCTTATTTGTAATCATCCCTGTTGTTCTGAACTGCTATACAGCAGATATTGTTATTTGATATGTTATGAGCTGTTGTGAGCCCTGTCAGTGGAAAAATGGGACATAAATAAGAAGATGATCATCAAAATTCCTCTGGTGCCAAATTAACTTGGTTGGCTTCTTACTGTGCACTTTGGATTTAGGAGGCAGAGCATCATTTGACACTAGTTGTGGACACTGTCAAAAATCTGCATCATGCAGGAACGGTAGTGTGCAATTTGGCAAGGTTTTGTGTAAATCTTGTCACATGTGAATGGAAAATATCTTACATTTAACCTGTGGTCTATTTCTTATGCTTCCAGGAGAGTGGACTGAAGATATGTTGGACAGCCAAAGTCACTAATGTGGCTGCATTACAGTGTATGAATAAAAAGTTAGAAATTCTCAATACCGTAAAGAGAAGAAAATTGCAATATTTCAGTCACATAATACATATTAACAAATACCATCTGCTGCAGGTTACAGTAGTCCCCTGACATTTTGTGTTTCATATACTGCAGTCCCGGTATATCGCGGGACCGCAGTATATAACACAAAGGGCTCCTGGGGCAAACTGCATAGGCCAGTTTGAGGCCTCCTGCACTTATGCTGGGCCTGGCACTGCCCCAAATGGGTCTCTGATGGGCTTTCTGGGCTTATTGGAGGCCCCAAAGATGGTTTCCGGTGAACCAAAAATCACTTCTGAAAAACCAGAAGTGTGTTCCGGATCGCCCAAAACTGCTTCTGGGCCCCGATGGGCTTCCTGTTTCATCAGAGGCCCTATAAGTAGTTTCCGGTGATCCAGAAGTGACTTCTGGATCACCAGAAACCACTTCCTGGGCCCCCCAGTCTGGACCCGACGCAGCAAATGCATGTCACAGATTTTCCATTATCGCGGGTTGGGTTGGGTCCCTAACTCCTGTACTAGGTGGGGGATTAATTATATCCTTGACAGAAAAAATAGATGGGAAGCATGGTATGGGGCATAGAAGAACATTCTGGCTTAAGAATTTAATGGTTCACAGTGAGCACAACTTCTCTACTTAGAATAGTTTTAGATAAAAATAGATTGTGCTACTGATCGCCAACATTCTACGAGGACATGGCACCTGAAGAAGAAGAAGAGTGGATTTTAATCCTATGAGAAACCGCGTTTCGTAAGACAAAACTTTTGTAAAACAAAGCGACCCATAGCCTCTGGAATGGATTAATCCATTTTTAATGTATTCCTCTGGGAATACATAAGACAAAATTTTCTTAAAACAAATTGACCTGAAGACTGAATTAAATTTGTTTTAAGAGGTACCACTGTAGATCCCTCTTTAAGGCTCTACCAATATTTTATTTATCTGCTTTTGATGTACAAGACTTTACTTGGATATGAACTCTTGTTTCCAAAATGAGCAAAGGCTGATGAAGCTACTTGCATGAGTAGTGAAACGTTTCCATCCAAGAAGAAAAGAAGTCCAGTTGCCATGACTCAACTTTTGCACAAACCAGGAGATGCCTGAGTGCCCTTACAATGCTTACCCATTCATCAGGGAGGCCCCGTCTATGTGGGGTGATCAACTTGACAAAGGCTTGCATGGAACAAGAGAACCCTCTGGAATGGATTAATCCATTTTCAATGCATTCCTCTGGAAAACCGTGTTTCATAAGAAAAAAAATTCTTTTAAAAATTAACCTGTAGAATGAATTAAATTTGTTTTAAGAGGTACGACTGTATATCTCTCTTTAAGATCCTGCCAATATTTTATTTATCTGCCTTTGATATACAGTACAAGACTTTACATGGATATGAACTCTTGTTTCCAAAATGAGCAAAGACTGATGAAGCTACTTGCATGAGTAGTGAAACGTTTCCATCTCAGAAGAAAAGAAGTCCAGTTGCCATGACTCAACTTTTGCACAGAGCAGGAGATGCCTGAGTGCCTTTACAATGCTTACCCATTCATCAGGGAGGCCCCGTCTATGTGGGGTGATCAACTTGACAAAGGCTTGCATGGAACAAAAGACATAATGAGCAAAGTGGACAGACCAAAAATGGGACTGAAGGAGGTGCTGTTCAAACAGACAAAGGTATGCAAGCAATAGGAGCTGTGGTGTGCACGCTGGCAACCTCTGCCTTCAACTGGAGCTTGGATCTCAAACTCAGAAAGCCTTGCATAAAACAGGAACGGTGGTGTGCAATTGTCCAAAGCTTTTCAGGGGACAGGATTTGTGGTGTGCAAACTGGCAAGGTTGTTTTACAGAATAGAAGCTGTCATCTGCAGACTCGTAAGTCCTTCTACGGACAAGGCACTCTGGTGCACTAACGGGATAACCTTTTTATGGAACCAGAGGTGTGCTGGGCAGGCCAAAATGGTTTTGCATGGAACAGGAGTTTGAAATACTGAGTGGACAGGCTCTACGTGGAGCAGAAGCTATGGTAGGCATTGCTTGGAATTCAACTACAGTAGTGCTCTCTGAAGCCAAAGTGGCTACATCCAGGAACAGTTAGTGTAGAACCAGAACTGTGCTTTCTAAATTACAAGATCTTTCACGAAGCATACAGTACATTTGAGTGCTCGGATCAGTCTGATTCAAACTGAAGAGGTTTACACAGCACAGGAGATGTTGTGTTTAAACTGCAAATGTGATGCACAAAATGACAAGGGTCTAATTAGAACAGTCAGAAACTGTGATAATGCGGTCTCTCCTGTTTTTCACTGCAAAGGAGTCATAGTGTGCATATTGGCAATGCCTAAGAATAACAAGGGAACCGCAGGGTGCAGCCCCCCAGGATTTTCATGGGCTGTGAGCTGTCAGTTGGTACAGACTCGCAAGGTAATAATGCAGATTGGAAGTTCTTTTGAGCAAACTGAAAAGGGTTTTCAAGGCACAGAAACTGTCTTGTGCAATGTGACAAGGTTTTAATGGAGCAAGAGCAGGGGTGTGAAAACTCAAAAGGTTGTGCGTGGAACAGGAGCTGTGGAGTGCAGGCTGGTTCTCCTTTCAAGAAAAGGAACTAGCATGTGAGACAGGCTGTAATTCTGCATGGAAAAAGTGTTCAATGAGGTCTCACTTCTGCATAAAACAGGAATGCTAGTGTTCATTCTGCCAAGGTTTTCCCTGGAACAGGAGTTGTGCTGTATACACTGGAAAGGTTGCAAACTCCAATGGCTTTACACGGAAACCCAAAGTGTGTTGTTCAATTCAGTAAGATCCGGCGCAGCACAGGAGCTGGAGTATACAGGCTGGAGAAGTTTGGGTACGGTAGGCTTTGTGATGCGCGACCTGCTAAGGACATGCATTTGTGTCCAAACTGGAAAAGATTTTCATGGAACAGGAACTCTGGTGTGCAGACTAGCAAGGCCTGTCTCAGAACTGGAGCTGCAGTGAGCAAACCAGAAGGCATGAAGTCAAAGCCATGACGAGCAATCTGGGAAAGTTTTCCATGAATGGGAACTGGTGGGTGCACAGACTGTTCAAGGTTGACCAGGCACTATGTCATGGCCACGTGAAAAACGCTCACATTGAAGAGAAATTCTGGTATGCAGTGTGGGAGTTTTTAATGGAAGTAGAGATTGGGCTGTGCAAAGTCATCTAAATTTTACATGGGATTTGTACAGAATGGGAGGCATGGTTTGCAGATTGCCAAAATCTTCCTTGTAATGGGAGCTGAGTGGGTGTTATTTGCAAAGACCTGGAGCTATGGCATCAATGTACCCTAGTCTTCCATTAAGCAGGAGCTTCAGTGTCAAGATTCCACAAGGAACAAGAACTGGGGTGAACAGACCATCAAGGTTTTGCATGGAAATGGAATGTACCAGTGTTAGGGTTCACCCTTCCTCTCCACCTTCCTCTCCACTTTAACTTGTTCTATACCTTTAGATAATAAAGTCTCAGGCGCCTTTACATCATGCTTTAAACAACCAACATTTATTTATGGTAACTCCAAGAAACATGAAGTGCATACTTTAATGTCTAACATCATGTCCCTGCCCAATGGAATAGGTTCAACTTTGGGCCAACCCATGAGTTTCCTAAAAGAGCATTATTCCCATACTCTTGGAGTCAAGGTCCATCAGTTGTGGGTCTGGTGAAAGTGGCAGAAAGGGCACCCTTTCTCCATAGAGGTCTTCAACTTCTTCCCCTCTGTCTCCTGCTTCCTCATTGTCCCAGGGTCCTCACTCTTCATATGAATTCCACTATGTTTCAGGATCCTTTCCCTCTCTTCTAGTTCTACCCTTCTGGCAAACTTTCCATGAATGATGGACTACCTATTATGTGTCTGTCATATGAATCTATAGGATCACATAGACTGTGTTTATAACCACTTATAAACCACTTGTTTGAGTGCATTGACACTAAGTTTTTGTTGTTTCCATCACTCATAACTTTTACATGGAATTTTACTCTCTTTTTAACTGCTCACATTCTCTTGTACCTTTAATGTAATGTTGTCTTTTAAAGCTGTAAGATGTCCCTCATGAGAACATAAGAAGAGCCATGCTGGATCAGGCCAAAGGTCCATCTACTTCAGCTCCCTGTCTGCTGATACCATTCCTCTGCATCTGGCCCTTGAAGTACCCTGTTTCTAAGCCTGGAGATTACACATCTCCATCATGGTTTATAACCTGTGATGGACTTTTCCTGCAGGAATCTGTCCAATCCAGGCCAGATGCCATCACCATATCCTGTGGTAGGGAGTTCCACAGACTAACAGCAATTCCCTGTTCTCAATACTTGAACATATCTAAATTGTACTGAAGTGTATACTATCCCTTATTACGGTAGGCCACCTTGGGTCCTTTTCCAAGGAGGTGGGGTAAAAATACTCTAAAACAAACAAATAAAGATAAATACCCTTGCGTTCTCCTCACATAATTTCCTTTCCCACTCACAGGCCTCCCCCCCCCCCGCAATATGAAGGATTCTGGACTGCAGACCCTTGTCTCTGTCTTTTGGCTACAAGGTGCCATCCATCTCTCCCAATGTTGGGTCCAAGGGTTTTCCACGCAGATACACTTCCACCCTGGTGGGAGTGCCACCTCCTTCTCATTCTTATTTGCCACATTCTTCCTCATAGAATTCTTTTTTTATGATGAAAAGACCTTGTATGGTGCAATCTGGTAAGTTTCTTTTTAGGGGAAGGTGGTGAGGTATGCAAGCTGACAAAGATATGTATGGAATAGTTTTCAGTTTACCAAAGTTGTTCAGGAAACAGGCACTGTGGTCCAGCCTGGCAAGGCTTCACAAAGAACAGAACCTGCTGCATGCAGAAGTGCCACTTTCTGAGTTCTCTGGGATTATATTCTTTATACAGGTACTTCAAACACAAAGAACTTAACAAACACATGACTATATTTAACAACAATTATAACAGAATCACAGCTCAAACTTGATGGTACAAAATACATGCCCTTGAGTTCCAGTCACCCATATTGTACCAGGGGAGACATTGCTTGCAGGAAAATTGAAGTATGCTGATGTCCCTTTCAAGCAAAAAGGCCAGGAACAAAATCCCAGATATCTTCATTGTCCAATGCAGAAAATCCATAACACAAAGAAAACAACTTCAGGGGTACAGTGTTTAAAGTCCTAAATACAAAATGAAATACAATTACATAATAGTGGTATGTGGATTCACCCTTCCAGTGTTCCTCTGGCACAACATGTTGAATTGTTATTACCTGTTCAAAACCAAGGTCAGGGAATAGCAGTAGCTTTTTATACAGTACCTCTCTCTTTCTAAGCTAAACCTTTGAATCACAGCCTCTTCTGAAGCCTCTTCTCCTGCCAGTCCTGGCGTCTTCTGCTTGGGTGCTGTCCTCCACTCAACTCTATCGATGACAACAAAGGGCGTTTATACACGACCCCTAAACTCCGGGGCAAATGGTTCCCAGCTCCGGAGCTTAAAAATGTTTACCCACCAGCTCCGGAGTTAACAGGAAATTAAGTGCGGCCATGCCCACTTTAGCGCGTCCCAGAGCACCTTTCAAGTACCTGCTCTCTGGAGGTGAAAATTGCTTGATGCGGTGTAATGATAGTGAGTGCGGGGCTCTCCTTGCTTCTGTTTGTTGTTGTTTTGGCTCCCGCCCCTTTAAGAGCTACTTTACAGAGACAGGAATGTTGCCACGGCAAGAGCGGAGGCAGAATGGAGGTGAGCCATGATCTTTTCTTCCTTTTTTTCCTCCCTCCCCTCACGCAGCCAGCAGCCAGGGTGGGGACACAGGAAGAGCGACAAGCCCCTAAGATCTCTGGTCCGAATTTAAGTGGCCAGCGGATCTTAGGGGTCGTGTAAAAGCGCCCAAAGGCAGTTCCACACCAACATAATTTATTTCAACTAGGATGGGGGAAACAAACCAATAGATAGAAATCTCTTGTGGCCAAGTTCCCTTCACTTCCTTCAGAGTTTGAAACTCCTCCAGTTACCTTCACTGACACAGTTGTAGTACTGGACACCCTTAATAGGATGCTCCATGGCACCCCACCCTCATGGGCCACAACAGGGAGGGTTTATATGCCCACACTGAAGGTAATAGTGACAGTCAGTCCCAGGTGTGGCTGACAGACTGTCCTCCCATGGTTGGGCATTGGTGCTCCTACTGCCTCTGTCTCCTTCAGTGCTGCAGTTGGGTGGCTGTCGTTTCCTTGGGCTGAGCTTCTCCCTGTGCTAAACCCACAGTCATGTTCTAGTTCTTCTGGGGGAACCTAACTCAATGTATTATCCCTCCTGAAGTTCTTTTGGGGCCTCTTTCTGTTCTACCTCTACCCCTACCTCTTCCACTGCCACACCCCCTTAAATGTATGCCTTCATAGAATAGAATAGAATAGAATAGAATAGAATAGAATAGAATAGAATAGAATAGAATAGAATAGAATACTTTTATTGGCCAAGTGTGGTTAGACACACCCAGAATTTGTTTTGGTAAAAATGCTCTCTCTATATAAAAGGAAATATAAGAATCATATAGTCAACAATAAAAACACAGTACAATACTACAATATAACCTATTATTTAAAAAGGAAGAAGAAATATAAAAATTAATTATTCAGCAGTTTGATAGCACTTGGAAAGAAACTATCTCTGTATCTAGTTGTCCTAGTATGCAATGCCCTAAAATGTCACCCTGAGGGTAACAATTGAAACAAATTATGTCCAGGATGTGTGGAATCTGTATATATTTTCATCGCCCTCTTTTTAGCTCGTGTGGTATACAATTCCACAATAGGTGGCAAATTAGTAGCAATATTTTTTCTGCAGTTCCAATTATCCTTTGAAGTCTATATCTGTCATGCTTAGTCGCAGAGCTAAACCAGACAGTTAGAGAGGAACAGATAATAGATTCAATAACACCTCTATAGAATTGAATCAACAGTTCTTTTGGCAGTCTAAATTTCCTAAGTTGACGCAGAAAAAACATTCTTTGTTGTGCTTTCTTAGTAATACTTTCAATATTAGATGACAATTTTAAATCTTGAGATATAATAGTACCTAAAAATTTAAAGGACTCCACTATTGACACTAAGTTATTTGATATCATAAGAGGTGGCTGTATAGAACAAGTCCTCCTAAAATCCACCACCATTTCAACAGTTTTGCATGTATTTAATTCAAGATTATTTTGAGTATACCATAAAACTAGTTGTTCAATCTCTTGCCTATAGGCAGATTCATCATTGTCTCAAATGAGACCAATCAACGTAGTGTCATCTGCAAACTTCACTATTTTAACAGAGGAATCCTTTGAGGTACAATCATTAGTATATAAGGAAAAAAGAAATGGAGAAAGAACACAGCCCTGAGGGGCTCCTATGCTAACCTTGCTAATATCTGATATAATTTTACCAAACTTCACCTGCTGCTTTCTGTCTGTTAGGAAGCCTTCATGCATCTTTCCTTCCGTTCTTCTGCCAGTCTTCCCTCTCACACCTCCAATGCCTCACTGGCATGGTGGTTAAATGCCTGTACTGCAGCTAAAACAGTACTCATGACCTGGGTTCAATCCCAGGTAGCTGGTTCATGGTGGACTCAGCCTTCCATCCTTCTGGGCAGGGCCGGTGCTAGGCGAGGGGTGGGAGGGCGGGGGCGATGGCCGTGAGGGGGTGAGGTGGCAGTGGTGGGGGCGGCAGGGGCGGCAGATGGGGGGGCTGGCGATGGGCATGGGGTCGGATGGCGATGGGCACAGGGGGTGGGCGGCGATGGGCGCGGGGGTGGCAAGTGGACGGTGACGGGCAGTGGGGGGATGGACAGCGGTGGCTAGCAAAGGCTAGTGGTGGTGGGGCGGTGGGGGATCAGCAGGCTGGCTAGCGCCCTCTGTCCATTTTGGCACCCTAGGCAACTGCCTAGTTCTCCTTAATGGACGCGCCGGCCCTGCTTCCGAGGTCAGTAAAATGAATACCCAGCTTACTGGGGGGGGGCAACATGTAGCCTGCATACTGTAATTAAACTGTAAACATCCCAGAGACTACTTGAAGTGGTATAGGGCGGTATATAAGCAGAACACTTTATATCCCTGAGTTCCTAGTGGCCCTCTGCCCCCTGTGCCTCCAGGGCACATTCTGCCTCACCCAGGTGGCACTTCCTCTCCCTGGACCTCCATCCAGGCTCCTGACTCCTGGGTTTTGAATTATCTGTGTCTGGATTCTTTGGGCACCCATTCTGCCTGAAGCAAGTTATTCTAGTCTGCTAGGGGACAGGTGGCTGGTGACACATTCTCCAACCTCAGGTAGAAGGGAAGATAGCCCTAACTCAGGGGTGCCCGTGCTAGTATCCTGCTCCTCACACTGAGATTTCTCCACCCACTGGGCTGAACCAAACAGTCCTGATACACAGGCTCATAAGATTTCCATGGGACAGTAGAATCATAGAGTTGGATTCTGTGATTCTACTGTAAGTCTAATATGCAAACTGAAAGGGCTTTTCATGGAACAAGAGCTGTGCTGTGAAAACGAGCAAGTTTTGTACAGAGCAAGAATTTAGCATATAGACTGGAAAGATTGTACATATGCAAAGTAGATAGGCTTTCCTTGGAGCGCAACCAGCGGTGTGGAATCTGGCAAGCTTTAAATGGGACAGGAGGCATGGTGTTCAGGCTGGCAAGGCTTTAAACAGAACGGGAAATGTGCTACATAAAATCAAACCCTATGATATCCGCAGAAGAAGAAGTGCACTGTGCAAACTGGCAAGGCTTTGCACAGAAGAGGTGGTGAGGTGTGCAAATTAATCCAGTTGTCCATGAAACAGGAGCTACGCTGCACATGTGAAACAGTGGCTGACTTACCACAGCACCTGTTTTATACATAATGAGCCATCAGAAGTGATACTGGAATGACTTTTATGAACTTAAAAAGCTGTAAGAGATAGAAAGGCATGGAGAGCATTGATGCCCAAAAATTACAGAGAGTTGGGCATGACTGAATGGATAGAAGTTTGTCCATCACATCCCACTATCTTAGAATCACGACGTTGAAATGGGCCTACAAGGTCATCAAGTCCAATCCCCTGCTCAGTTTATAGAACAGCAACCTTTTTTCCTCGGTGTCTTTAAAAGCGATACATCTTCACATATCTCTTCTCCTCCATGGACCATCTCTAATTATAGGTTTTCTTTACGTTGCAAGTTCAGCTTTGACTCCAGTAAAGATGGCAACACCAATGCCAGCTATCCATGTTCCGCAAGGCATAAGTTGGACCCAGTTCATTCTATTTCAGGGCTGCACCAATTTAGAGAGCCGAGGAGGACTTACTCAATGGTTCATCCACAGAATCAGTGGTGCAGCCCAGAAATATCCAGACTGATGCAACTCATGCAGTGACTCCTGGGCTTCAGCTGTTAGACCTGCCAAAGCAATTTCTCTTTCCAGTGGTTCCACGTCAGGCTGCACAGGAAAAAAAAACCAAACACCCACATTTGACCTGACAGCGCGGCTTGTCTGAAATGGAATTGAGAATTGGCACTGGAGGAAAACATATATTTGGCCTTCTCGTCAGTGCTTTCCCAAGGAGAGTTCAGAGGAGGGTGTTTTAGAGGCTGTCCATTATGGATCAGCATGGAATGAATCAGTAGTTTGAAGAACAAATCTATTTATCCCCATTTAACAAAGTTCAATGCAAGCACAATTTTCAATAAATAAATGAATAAATGCATGAATGCATGAATGAATGAATGAATGAATGAATGAATGAATGAATGAATGAATAATCCCATCTTTCTTCCTGGGTTTGATATTTTGTTTGACTTCTTGATTTTAATACCCACTGCATGCATGCATTGTTGGGGGAGAAACATGTCTGTCCTTGTTGCCTCACATTGTTGGAATATTCCATAGGTGCCATTTGAATGAGAGCCGGTGTTGGATAGTGGTTAGAGTGTTAGGAAACTCAGGTTTAAATCCCTCGTCAGCCATTGAAAACTCATTGGTGGGTGGCACTGATAAAACTACTCCTTAATTTTTGAACACACTGTACTTAAAAACTCAATTGGAGGCCGTGAGCCAAATGTTGTCTTCCTATCTCCCACTGAATTTGTATTGTATATTTGCAGTCACATGATGAATGGCCCTCAGAGTCTGAAACTCCTCCAGTTACCTTCACTGGTGCAGTCGTAGTCCTGGACACCCTTAATAGGATGCTCCGTGGCATCCCACCCTTCATGGGCCACAACAGGGAGGGTTTGTATGCTCACACGGAAGGTAACAGTGACAGTCAGTCCCAAGTGTGGCTGGCAGCCTGTCCTCCCTTGGTTGGGCATTGGTGAGCATGCTAACTGAGGACCAGGTCTCGGTTGGCCTGAGGCATCTAATTTTTTTTTATTGCAGATCTATTTGAAGAAATATTGTGTCAGTGCATGTATGAAGAAAATTATTGCAACTTCTTTGAACTACTGTCACCATGCATGTCACTGTGCTTGTTCAGGCCCTTATTGCATAGGATCTTCGTGTGTGTGTGTGTGTGTGTGTGTGTGTGTGTGTGTGTGTGTGTGTGTGTGTGTGTGTGTGTGTGTGTGTGTGTGTGTGTGTGTTTGTCCATTGACTGCAATGTATTGTGCTGAGGACACAGAAGAAAAAGAAAAGGAAACCCTCAAGAAACAGTTCTGGACATTTTGATGCACCATTTTTAAAAGAAGTATGAAAAAAGAGGAAATAATGGGATCACAGTGCACAAAATAATCCAGCACCAAATGATTTGGTAACCCCAAAACACATTGGGACGTACATCCTATAACAGTCATGGCGAACCTTTTAGAGACTGAGTGCCCAAACTGCAATTCAAAACCCACTACTTGTTTTGCAAAGTGCCAATACAGTAATTTAACCTGTATACATGTGGCTATGAAGGGGTGATGTTGGGTGTCCACAGAAAGGGCTCCGAGTGCCACCTTTGGCACCCGTGCCATAGGTTCACCAACACTGTCCTATAATAAAGACCACATGACCATCAAGCATGACAGGAATGTTATTAAAAGTTGCATAGCCACAGGGGGATATTTCACTGGTGTGACCATGGCTAAATTCACTGTAAATCCAATGTGTGTTGGTGCCACGTAACATTTATCCTACCTGAATATTTGAAAGAAAGAAAAAACTGGAGCAAAGACTCTGTAGTTCAATCAATTGAAAAGTTAATTTAGTGGGAAGGAGACTTGAACAGATTGTTAAGAGAGGGTAAGAAGCAAGTCAGTGTTCTGGAGAAACAGCTTGTATCCAAATCTCTGTCTTTCATTAAAGTAAATTATGTTCAAAATCTTGAAAGGATAGAATATTACATCCATGCAGATGCAATTGTTTTGCAACAAAAAGAAGGGCTGGAAGGGTGTTCATGCAGAAGGGAGGCGTTCTTGGCATGCTTAGCATTCCTGTATATTCACACCCAAGCTTTGAAAATTGTTGATGTTTGTGACAAAAGCAGAGTTTGGAAAGTCTGCCTTGGGAGTTCTAGGAATTATGATCCAAAAATAGCTTTTCCAGGCTCAAGATAAAAGACATAATGGACCATGACATAATTGAATCCATGTAACTCAATGTTGGCTGAAGCTAATTAAATGCTATAATGATTTTCACATTATTTTGCTACTTTCATATCTATAATTTTTGTCATCGGTTTTCTGCTCTCAGTGATTGGTCTAATTGTTCCAGTATGTTAAACAAATTAAGCAATTGCGTCTAATGATGAGATGCTAATGAAAAGAATCTGAATTTTCTTAGACACATTTATGTTGGGAGGAAAGAAATGGCAAGTGTGTCTCCAAAGAAGGAAAAGAATTTGCCTCTCACTTCCTTCTGTTCTGCTATAAAAAATTAACCAACAGGGACAAAATCTCAAGTCTGTGGTATCCAGCACCAGGAAGCCATGATACTCAATAATTCACCAAAGTATAATCAGATTCTAGCTTCTCCCAAGGCATGCGATAAAAGAGCAATGAATGATGCTTTTCTACTTAGGAGTTCAAGAATGCTGGAAAGAATCACCGTTGGTGATCTATGAAATCTATATGAATGGGATGCAGGCTTGAAATAATCTTTTGGGAAGCATTATTGATCAGAAACTATTGCAGAGGTAAATTGGTAGAGCAATGTGTGAAATTCAGTTTGGGATGGAAAGGAAGTATTCAAGAAAGGGAATTGTTCTTTATTATTTGCATTTAAAACAGATTAAACATAAAATGTTTTTAAAATAGTAAGAGTAATCCACTAAACAAGTAATTTTGTGTGAAGTTCAATGCATGTCTAACCCTGCAGCATAAGCAACCTGTGCTCTTTTTATATATTTGTCACAGTCACTTAAATCAGCCTTTTTCTGGCCAATCATTGTCTAGATATGTTGGATTGGAACTCTCATCAGCACCGGCGAGTACTGTAACTCATGCTGGGTTGGAGATGATGTTAGGTGTAATTCACTGAGTCAAGAAGTTGCATATTGAAGAAGGTTTATATAAGTTGCCAAAAAAATTGTTATCCTCCAAATTAATGTACAGTGTGTGAACAGTAAAAAAGTATCTAAATTTGAATGGAACTATGGACAACAATTCTAATATGTTCTTGCTAAGGGGAAGAAAACAACCATATGATGCTGGTGATAGGTTTATTTGTAAGTAGGTAAAATTCAAATTATGATTGAACCATGCACAAACTGTTTCACAAAGCAGTTTGTGCATGGCTCCTAGTAGATGTAGATCGCAGAGATCAGTAGTGGTGAAGACTACCACTTGTAAGAAAAGCTCTACTATTTAACTAGCTTTTGCTATACTAAGGCTGTTACACCGTGGGTAATTCTGCCACCAGTCTTTCCACCAGTGGCTGGTAGAAACACCCCACCAGGATGTTTGGTGGGGACGGGTGAGGATATACAGATGCCCCCTCACCTTCTTCCCCAGCCAGCACAAGAAATCAGCTCCACAGCAGACCCAATCAAGCAGCTCCCAAACCTGCAATAAGAGACTATAAATAAGAATCTCCTAGATAGCACGTTCTTTGCAAAGAAAGAAGAACAACAGGTGGAAATGCTTCACTATGTATATAAAATCCTCCTAGGTTTTAGATTTTCTTGTACTTTCTTTTAAATCCTGTCTCTTTTCATGATCTGTTAACTGCCTAGAGTTTCTCCCTGGGAGAAAGCTTTCATAGAATGGCAGTGTCAGTAAAAACCTTAGAAGTGTTGCCATGCAACAAAAAGCAACAAAATTGTTCATATTGTAGTTTAAGCTTTGGTAGTACCATATTTTGCAATAATGATGAGAAGGATAGCTCAGTGGTTTAGGCATCTGGCTGCAATAACCCACTGCACCTCCTTTACAGGGATTGGGCTCAGTCCTTAAATGAAGAAGAAGAAGAAGAAGAAGAAGAAGAAGAAGAAGAAGAAGAAGAAGAAGAAGAAGAAGAAGAAGAAGAAGAAGAAGAAGAAGACTTCTAAACCAGTGGTTCTCAACCTCTGGGTCCCCAGATATTCCTGGACTGCAACTCCCAGAAACCCCTTCCAGCACAGCCAGTGGTAGAGGCTTCTGGGAGTTACAGTCCAGGAACATCTGGGGACCCACAGATTGAGAACCACTGTTCTAAACCCTGCCACTCTGACTTTTGCGTTTGGTGAATCTTGGTGTAGCAGAACCTTATCACTGACACATTGAGCCATTTGACAGCATTCATGACAATAGCACAGATTCTGATAATGTACACACTGAATTTCCTGGAAAGATGAATCACTATCAACATATGACTAGTGATCATGTCATGTAGTACTTTAGAGGCAGTTCTGAAAGAAGCCAGGTTTCTTGCTGCATGAATAAACAGACTCCCAGGAACCTCTGCCCTATAGGTCAACGAATGGGCCAAAAAACCAAGAGTGTGCTGACTTTTCTTCACAGCCTCCTCCATGAAATACAGTAAGAAGCTGCCTTAGAAGGAGTCATCTTTGCCTGCATCTGGGTCAGTAGTACCTACATGGATTGGCTGTGCCTCTCAAGAAGATCAGAGTTTTTGCTCCAGTGGAGAATCGAGCAAAAATGAAGCCAGCTGAAATAAAGTGAAACTTTATTTAGAAAAAATAGCCAAATAGGTCAGCTGGAGCTCATCTCAATGGCAAGGCAAGCCCAAAACAAAGCTTTCAAGGATCATATATACATTTGGTGCATGAAGGCAAGTGAGGAAGGACATTACGATTAGATAAAATCTGCACTCCAATTGGATTTTCAGTACCATTGGTTATTTACACTACTCTCCGTGGGCTTTTGGTTCCTTGGCAGTAACAAAGCCCCCTCCTTGCCTCCTTGATGAAGGTGTCAGGCAGTCTCTTTGAATGTGTATTCAGAACTACACATTCTCTTTATGCTTTGAGCACAGGCTGTGTCTTGAGTGTCAGACTATTGTTTATAAGGTTGCCATCTCCACCCTATTTGGAATGTCTGTAGAATAATGGCCTTAAGCCCTCCCAGGTATCCCTGTCAATGGTCACGTAGGCTAATACAAGAATTTTAATATGCAAATCAATATCCATTCAATATCAATACCTGGGACTCTGACACTAGACTGTGACTCTCCCCCGTCGCTAATTGATTTACCAGGGCTGTAACACCAGCCTTTCTGTTGCCACGTTAGTCACCTTCCACACATGAAAGGAATCCTTTTCGAGAGGACAGAGCACAATGTTTGTGGAGCAGTAGAGTACAAATCACAAGGGGATCTTCTGAGAACAACAGAGGCTCTGTAGAGTAAGTTGTCCTCCACATGGAAAGAGCAGCAGTAGTGAGGGCTCTCTGGCATCACTGCCAGCAACAATGGACTCTCCCTGATATTGTGGAAGTAACATGCGCCAAATATGGGGGGGGGGCAACAAGTAGTAATGTGGAAATAAAAATTAATGTGAAAATTTACTTAGCATAGTGTAGGTCCACTGAATCAATGGGGATTTAGTCAGCCAACTCCTCCAGATGTTCAATTGATTCAAATGGGCCTCCTCTAACTACCACTTGTTATGCTAAAGTCACAGTTACAGTAGGGCCTCGGTTTCACGACAATTTTGCTGCTCTTTTTGCTGCGAAAGACTGTGCAGCAAAAGATTGTGCCTTCACTCCGAAGAGCAGTATTTTGGTACCCCAGCCGACCACGCCCCCGGAAGCGCACTTTAACTGCAGCATTTTGTACCACCACTAGGGGTTGCGTTAAAATACTACTGTTATTGATGCACACTTTTTAATGCCTCGAACAAGGTGCAACCCCAGAAAATTTGCACCAATTTGATTCATTCCCCCTTTTCTACCACTTCCTGTTGTTCTGCATTGGTAATCATTTATGGTACTGAATTGGTGGCATACTGGCATGCCGACACATTGGAGGACTGTGAAAAATAATAAACAGCAGTGACGCCCAATGGCGGTTATTGATATTGCTCGCTCGTGTACATTTCCCCATAGAAAACACATAGCACCTGGGGAAATAAAACAGGCACTTCTGCATGAGGACAGAGAGTAGTGCTAGAAAGCCAGTATGCCGGTAATCAACCAGCAAATAATTGTCTTTAAATATATGTAAGTGTGATGGAGAAAATCAACTCAAAATACAGGGAGAAGATGCACAGTAAGCAAGTCGGGACATACGCAGAGAAGTAAAATACTCCCCTGTCATCAGGGCACTAACTGTGCATCAAACGTCATGTGACCACCTGAAAAAATAGTATGCATCAAATTAAGATGTGCAGATAATGGTAGTGAGACCGGGGCCTAAGTCCATTTGAATCAATGGAAGTTACAGAAGAACTCACTCATCAAACTCCCTTTGATTCAATGAGTGTACTAGTGCCATTTACTAAATTAAGTAACAGGATTTTGGTCAGTGTATAACAATGGCCAGAATCCTGTTGATGCTTACATAAAATTTGCATGAAATTGTATACCTGACACAATTCTGAAGAGCATCTCAACCCTGTCATGCAGCCAACGGTACAAAAAGAAGCACCTTTCCACCTTATCAATTATTTGCAATTAGCTGTGTCAAGTTATACAAACAGTATGCAAACATAATAGGATCCTAGCCAATGTTTAACTTGGGGCATACTCATTAATTCAAAATATTACATTTTGGTCACATGGGGAATTTTTAAAAATTCTTTTTCTTCTTCTTCAAGTGCCATGTCCTCATAGAATGCTGGCGATCAGCAGCCTGAGCTGGTTTCTATCTAAAGCTATTCTAAACAGAGCAGCTGTGCTCACTGCAGACCATTGGCTTAAGTTCTTAAACCAGAATGTTCTTCTACACCCCAATTTGTTTTTAAATAAATTAATGATTCTTGATCAAATAATGCAATTAGCTACTTTTGTACAGCAAGCCTCAAGTAACAAGCAAGAGTTGTGCAATTAAAAGAGGGAGGGCTAACTTTGCCTGTTGTACATTTACCCAATATTGAAATTGAACACCTGAAAAGGATCCCATCTTTGAGGAATCACAATGTGTTTAAAAGTTGTAGGCATCTGCTATTGAGAAAATTCAGAACCAGCAGTTTCCAATTACCTTTCCTGTGCCTTTATGTCATATTTCTGAAGATGCTCTCAAGTGAAATGATAATTATACTACCACCACTGTAGATTTTCTGGCTCCATCTCCCAATGGTGGAATGTAATCCAGCTGTTTCTAGAGTTTTATGTACCATTTACTCTCAATAGAATATAATTGAACCTAAATGTTTATATGGATTTTTAAAAATAAATCTATAAAACTGGTGACACTAGACCTAACACTGTAGTTAATTTTTCTCTTTTAAACCTCTTTCCTCTCTGAACATTTATTTTTAATCCTGAAATAGAGGAAAGAGTCTTTCCTCTCCCAGTTACATCATAAGCACAGTTGTTAAGCATTAACCGCTACAAATGCAGCATTCATATATAATAGACACTACATTTGATCTTGGGCAAAAAGCCGATTAAGCCATTATACAGGAACAGATGCATTAAGTAGAATGCAGACAAATCTGTTTCGCATGTTTCCCACCACCACCACCACCAACTTCTACTTCAGTAGTAGAAGAATTCTGGGCAATCTTAACTTTCGACCCTATGGAGTCTTTCTTTAAATTCTTTCACTCTAACTCTGAGGCTGTTTGTGACAACTAAATTTCACTGAAGAGCTGAAGACTCCATGTGGCTGAAACTTTCTCTTGGTCCTCAGAGCATTTTCCCAAGATCTAAAATCTGATTTATACTATACTTTGCAAACATTTAAATATACTAATACATACCAATGAGAACATTAATGAGTGCTACTCTTCACTATGGGCAAAACATGATCCACTAGAGATGATGCTGGATTGCACCATCGTGCTCTATTCATTCATTCATTCATTCATTCATTGGGGGAGATGACATATAAAGCCCTAAACAGCTTAGGACCTAGATACCTGAAGGACCGTCTCCTTCCATATGAACCTACCCGGCAATTAAGATCTAGCCAGAGGGCCCTCCTGAAAGAGCCATCCCTCAAGGAGGTGAAAGGGATGGCTTGTATGAACAGGGCCTTTTCGGCAGTTGCCCCCAGATTATGGAATGCCTTCCCAAGCGAGACCCGCCTGGCGCCAACATTGATGACATTCCAGCGCCAGGTAAAAACATTCCTGTTCAAGAAGTCTTTTTAACTGATCATTGTGGGTCCTGATGGCGATTTTAGTGCAGTGTTTTAATATATTGTATTTATTGTATTTAAATGTTTTATTGTTTTAATTTTATTGCAACTTGATGTTTTAATTGTTTTAATTATTTACTTTGATTGTGACTTGTGAGCCACCCAGAGACCTTTGGGTAGTGGGCGGCATACAAGCTATATAAATAAATAAAGAAAAGAAAAGAAAAGAAAAGAAAAGAAAAGAAAAGAAAAGAAAAGAAAAGAAAAGAAAGCAGATTGTCTAGCCCAGTGGTCGCTGGATGTTCCTGGACTGCAACTCCCAGAAGTCTTCATCACTAGATGAGCTGGCCAGGATTTCTGGTAGTTGCAGCCCAGGAACATCTGGGGACCCACAGGTTGAGAACCGTTGGAGCCCATTCTTTGCTCTGATCGCCCCGGTGATTGAAACCTCATTATGTTTACCTGGCAACAACACAAATAGCTGATTGGACTAGAGATGGGCACGACTTAGCGGTATTCCCGTTTCTGTTTCAGTTTCCACGGAAACGGTAACGGGAATTGCTCTGCCAGACTTAAATGAACGAACAATTTTTGATTTTGCTCGTTCCTTGCATCACGCGATCGCGCGATGCCACGCGGCACAGAAAAAAAGTTTTTTTAAAGTTAAAAAAACCCGGTTCCCGGCCGAAAAGCAGGCGGAAAAATGCCTGCCGTGCCTCAGGGCACCTACCAGGGGGGTTGTTTCTGGAGGTCCCCGGCCTCCCCCATCCCCCATCCTGGGCTGCTTTTCGCCGCAATTATTTACTTTGATTAAAGCGCAAGCAAGCGGCACGGACGGCACAGGAAAACGTTTAAACTCTCCCCCACCCATTCCCGGGCCAAAAAAGCAGGCGGAAAAATGCCTGCTTGACTAAGGGCGCAGGGCACCTACCGGAGGGGTGGTTTCTGGAGGGGGTCCCGCTCCCCCCGTCCTGGGCAGCCGGACTCGCCATGCCATGCGGTGCGGGCGGGGATAAATGCAATATTGTTTTTGAAAGTGGTCCAAAAAAAGCACAAAGAAACAAAAATTTATAAACTGCCAGATTTTTCACAGTAGCAGTGGGTTTTTTCTTGCAACAAAATGTCTCTCCTCTCCTCCTCTGTCCTCCATTGATTTTATTTTATTTTATTTTATTTACACCTGCACAATGATGGGCTGGCCGAGTGGCCAGCCATGTGGGAAGACCATGCAAATTTATGGAGCCAAATCGCATGGCCACTTGGCCATGGAGACTTCAGGGATGTGCCAAAAGCCCCTAAATCCTGCCCTAACCCCTAACCCTAACCCTAATCCTTGACTCCAGTCCTTACCCATACGTCACAGACTGTCTTCTTAGTGGGTCAGAGAGGCACCCAGAGGTGCAACCCACTAGCCCACCCTAACCTTACCCGTCACTAGCCTAACCCTAGCCCTTGCACTAACCCACCTTAACCCTAAGCCAGATCTACTTGCATTGCACTACACGCAAATACGATTCCCTTCTTTGTGAGACATGGCGGTGCGAGAGCCTTAGGCATCACCTATGGCTCTGGGTTCACTGCCATCACTAGTCTCACTGTCTGCAACAGTATGCATATCCATATGGGATTTTGCAGCAGCAGCAGGTTGAGGGGAGACCCCCATGTAGAGGGGTCTCATGGAGCCTGCTTCCCTTCCCTAGTGGGTGAGGATAGGAGGCACCCACGGGTGCCTCCAGGAGCCCGCGTTCCCTTTATAGCGGGCCAGAGGAGGCACCCACCCCACAGAGGTGCCTCCAGCCCGCCCCCCCAAAAAAACCAGTACTAACGACGAAAAAAAAAAAAAAACGAACCAACTAATTTTTGTGAATTTACCGAAAAATGGAAACGGAAACGGAAACTAAACAACGAAAAATTTTTTTCAAGCCCATCTCTAGATTGGACAACTGAACACTGGAGGAGAGCCAATTAAGATCATCAGGAACGCCTATAAAAGTGAAGAGCTGAGAAGGTGTGAAGAAAAGATTGAAGTTGATAAAGGGAGAGAGGTTAATAGAAAGAGGGTGGTTGATAAGAGAGACAGATGTTGATACTAGAGATGGGCACGACCAGGAAAAATGACGTTTTGAGTTGTCATGTGTCGGAGCCGGCCCGTTTCGGCTTGTTTCCGTTTGTCGCGAAATTTTTCAAAAAATTGTCATTTCGTTTGTCGTCTGTCATTAGTCGTTAGTACTGGTTTAGGGGGGGTAGGGTAGTGGGCTCCTGGAGGCACCTCTCTGGGGTGGGTGCCTCCTCTGGCCCGCTACGAAGGGAAGGCATTTAGCAGGCTCCTGGAGGCACCTCTCTGGGGTGGATGCCTCCTCTGGCCCACTACAAAGGGAAAAGGAAGGGTACATGACCGTGTAGCCATTGCGTACCAAGTGGCACTGGCAGAGGCACCTCTCTTTTGGGTACCTCTAGCTCACTAAGAAGGACAGCATACTGGCGTACATAGTTTTTTGGAACTTTGGACTGGTGAGCAAGGTGAAAGAATGCCTCTGCTGGGCGCCCTCTGGCTCACTAAGAAGGGAAATGTACTTGTGTGTAGTGCAATGTGAGTACAGATCTGGCTTAGGGTTGGGGTTAGGGCAAGGGCTAGTCTTAGGGTTATTACGGGTAAGGTTAGGGTGAGTTAGTGGGCTGCACCTCTGGGTGCCTCTGACCCACTAAGAAGGACAGTGTACTGGCGTATGGGTTAGGGTTAGGGTTAGGGTTAGGGTTAGGGTTAGGGTTAGGGCTAGGGCTAGGGTTATAGTGGGCTTTTTATGCCCGACTGGCACATCCCCGAAGTCTCAGTCAAAACCTGGCCAAGTGGCCATGCAATTGGTGGAATGGCTCCAAAAATTGCATGGTCCCATCCCATGGCCAGCCCATCATTGCGCAGGTGTAAAAAAATAAAAAAAAATCAATGGGATTGGAGACAGACGTTTATTGCAAGAAAAACCCACTGCTGCTACTGTAAAAATTCAGGCAGTTAAAATACCTAATTTTCGCATGTTTCTGTGTGGTGCTTTGGTGGGTTTTTGGACCACGATTTCAAAAAAAATATTGCTGTCGCCATTTTGGATCCCCCCGCACCGCATGGCATGGCGAGACGATGAGGATGCCCCCCACCAGAGCAGCCCAGGACAGGAGAGGGGGGGAGGCCGGGGACCTCCCCCCCAGAAACCACCCCTCTGGTAGGTGCCCTCACTCAGGCAGGCATATTTTCGCCTGCTTTTTTGGCCAGGAATCTTTTTTTTTTTTCTTTTTTTCTGTGCCGCTTGGCATCGCGCGATTGCTGTGATGCCATGAACGACAACGACAAATCAGACCCAATTTTTCTTTTATCGGTTCGAGTTCGAGTTCTGACGGCTTAATTGTCGTTACCGTTTCCGTTTTGTAACGGAAATGAGGAATGGAAACGGAAACAAGAATTTCGCCAAGTCGTGCCCATGTCTAGTTGATACAGAGACAGAGGGTGCTATAGAACTGAGAGGGTGAGTAAAACTGTAACCAAAGACAGGAGTTGCAGGTTTCCAGAGAAATGTATAATGTTGTTGTTGTTGTTGTTGTTGTACATTCATGACCGATTCTTCGTGACCCCCATATCCATGGAGTTTTCTCGGCAGGAATACTGGAGTGGCTTGCCAGTTCCTAGGCGCCTACAGCACCTGGTATTCCCTGGTGGTCTCCCATCCAAGTACTAACCAGGGCTGACCTTGCTTAGCTTCCGAGATCAGGCGAGATCGGATGTGCTCAGGGCATCAGTGCTGCTAATGGTGAAGTTGCTGGAAAAATTCTCTATCCCCTGGAGAAATATGGTTTTAAAAACCCTTTTCCCTGTACACAAGTGTAGTGGAGAATTCTGAGTTGCCATTTGGACACAGGTATACACCCAACATACAGATTAGCTTGGGGCTATACTAAGTCATTAGTTCCAACTGAAGTACAAAGTTTAGTCATCACTTTGAACAAAACACATTTTGATGAGATAACAGTTATGTAGGCCCCACTGATTAAACTAGTCTACTCTAGCTGGGACTATCAGTTGAATTCTCTGACAGAGATAAAAAGCAATTAGAGTAGTGTCAGACACGAAGTGGCTTTTAGAGGCCCAATTCCATAGAAGTGCCAGAAAAATACTTTGGTTGAATGTGATTTTTTTCCAGAAAAGAACCAGCAGCACAGAATGAGCATCATGCATGCAGTGATTTTGTGTGGTAATGAGCACTCATTTCAAAAGCACAGCTTAGTTTTATATGAAAATTCTTTCAAGAACTGCAGATTTCAAAAAAAAAAAAAGACCCTGTGTTTATTTATTAAGCCATCTCTTGAGGTGATGGTTCAATCATTAATTTGTTTTTAGAGCTCTAGTCACATATGCTTCTAATCAGACCATACAATATTTTTTTCTATGCAATATTATTTGCTAGGACTTGTCTTTTTAATGTTGGATGCAAAAACAACATTTTTCACTGCAGGGAATGATTAAATTTTTCCACTGTAGTTAATTGTTTTACATTAGTGTCCTTCTGAACATTAACATGCTTTGCAATCTACATTATACAGTATTTATATTTACCCAGGATATGCCATTTTAGCTTCTTGGTCATGAGAAAATTATGTTCTTACATAGGAAGCATAGTCAAAATTTTATCATAATTTGGGTATTGCCTACTGGGAGTGCAAACCAAAGATAGTAGATAAGCAATAGACCTGTAACTCCACCACTTACATTGCCCTTACTGATACTTACACTGCCCTTGCTCCCCTAGTGTACCGAGTGAATCAGAAAAATGCTCAGGGGAAGAGGGACCTCAACCCAAGTCTGGGCCAAGTGTCACAATCCAGCATGCTGGAGGCTATGTACCCTTTTTTTCCAAATACAGACCCATGTGAAAGGAAACAGGAGCTGGACAGTTTTCCCACCCTGCTGGGTTGTGGAATATCAGATGTTTCCTCACTAAAAGACTTCTCTGATGGATCATGACCATGTACTCCTATGTGTGGCTCCTCAGAAATCAGCCAGCTGAGCACAATAGGTTTTCCTGGGGCATATTCAGATTGTTGTCTTTTGATTTTGTTTTGTTTTCTTTTGTTGTCTAGTCCTTCAGGGATATTGAGGGTCTGGATGTCTTGAAGAGTCCAGCCCCTCCAGGCATGGCCAGAGACTGCTCCAATATCAGAGTAGATAAAGGCAAAAAAGCAAAAGCAAAGCGTACTGCTTATATACCACTCCATAGCACTTAAAACACCCTTCAGACAGTTTACAAGTAATTGTATAAGCTACACATCCCCCCATTGTTTACTGACCTCAGAAGGATGGAAGGCTGAGTGAACTTTGAGTCAGCTACCTGGGATTGAACCATAGGTCATGAGCAGAGTTTTGGCTGTAGTACAGCACACAGTTCAATCACTGCATCATGAGGCTCCCAACCAGAGAAGCACTGGCTGTAGGATTTTAAACAATTTTACAGAGAAAGCTTCTGTGGTTTGGTTCCCCCTGGTTTGGTTCCAAGGACAGAAGTTTGTCTCCATCTTTAAAAGGACAAGGGAACACACACACACACACACACACACACACACACACACAGAGAGAGAGAGAGAGAGAGAGAGAGAGAGAGAGAGAGAGAGAGAGAGAGAGAGAGAGAGAGAATGGGATTCCTGTAATACAGCCCATAGGCTCATTGATGCAGATTAGGGTTGTATTTTAAAGAGAAATTGTGGCGGTAGTATTGGAGAAATGGTTATGTTGCATAGTGACTTTAGCAACTATGAGCCTTATCCCATGGCCAAAAGAACCGGTTGCTTAGAGAAGGCGGATTTGCTCTGCCAACGATCACATGATTTGGAATGGGGGTTTCTGTGTCCTCAGGGATGGTGCTATAGTCTCTATATTATGATGTACACAGGGTTCCCAAAGATGTACATGGATGTCCCTTTTGATTTGGATGTATCTTTCTGGGGACAGGGGAATTCATTCTTCTGTACCATTAATAGCTTGTCTACAGATGTATCAGGACCATGCTAGACAGAAGTGAGGATGAATGTGTGGTCTTCCCAATGCAGCTGGACAGTAACTCTCAACATCCTTCGGCAGCAGACATGGTGGCTAGGAGGTTCAATCAGCCACTATCTAAAGTGCCACACATTCTCTACTCCTGCTTTAAAAGCAACTTCACATTTGATACATCCCATATTTTCTCCAGTAATCTCAAGAGTAGTTGTTATGAGTTTTTCGGGCTGTTTGGCCATGTTCTGGAAGTTTTTCTTCCTGACGTTTCACTAGACTCTGTGGCCAGCATCTTCAGAGGGCAAGGAACACGGGGAACTAGGAGTTTTCTCTGTGCTCTGAGTAGAGATGGGCATGGAATGAATATTTTTTCGTTTCTGTTACGTTTGTCGTTTCCATTACGCAACGAAATGACAAACGAAAATTGTGATGAAAATGAAACGAAATGAACAGAACCACGAAAATTGAGGTCGTTACGTTTTGTTTCCATTAATGGCAACACGCAATGAAATGAGCTGTTTTAAATGTTAAAAAATGCCCTGGACATCCATAAAACACAGCAATAATTATTTATATTGTCTAATAATACCTACCAGGGGGGTTGGGGTCCTTAAAAGTTTGTTTTAGTCTTTTCCCATTGCGATGTATTTTTCTTTTCCCTTTAAAATGGATGTCGCCACCAGCCACAAAATGGAGGCAAGCCATGTGATGGGATCATGTTCAACCAATACCATGCCCAGGTTGCAGACTGGGCAGGCAGGTCTGGCAGCCACAGAGGGCATAAAAAGCTCTGGCAGCCCCCGTCCTCCTTGCAGTCTCTGGTGGGAGTTAGGGTGGGATTGCTGTCTCTGCTGTGACTCTAGCTTCAGTCCTGCAGCCTCCCTGTGTGCGTGCGTGCTGCGTACCTCTTGGTGAGTACCCTCCCTTGCCTCACAGTGCACTCACTCTGCGGCTGCCTTGCACCCTGGGCAACGCCCGCCACTGCCTTTGCAGCCTCCCTGCATACCTAGTCTATACTGTATCTCTGCCAGCATCCATTTTTTTAGTGTTTTCCCTCTGGTCTGGGGCGTTGGGGGATGCCTGCACAAGGAAATGCTTTAAAAATCGCGCAAAAAGCAGGTAGAAACGACAAACGAAAAAATGAAAAACGGTAACGAAATTTTTCAAAAATTTCACGACAAATGGAAACGAACTGAAACAGACCTCTCAATGACAAACGAAAAACCGAAACACCATTTTTCTGTTTCGTGCCCATCTCTAGCTCTGAGTATAGAGTGAGTGAGGACTGTGTGGTTTTAAAGTTGTAGAAAATAGGAAACTTGTCCTATGCAGGAGAATAGGTTTTAGTCATTGTATTGTGATTGTCATCTTTATTTTTCGTTTCATTTCAGAATGAATAGTAACCACAGTATCTGAAGAAGATTACTCTTTCAGAGACCAGACAAGAGTCACCAGATTTTGCAGCATTTTACAACGTTGGTCTATAGCTCTTGTCAACCTAGTAATTATACCCAGTGGTAAGGGCTGATGAGAGTTGCAGTCAAGCAGCTGTAGCACCAGATGTTTCCCATCTCCAACCAATGGGTTAAATCCAGATCTAGTCCTACTTAGAGGAAGCCCATGGTCATCAGTGGAACATCTGTCAGGCTTCATTAAGTTCTACAGATTTCACTAGTTTCAGAGAGGGTAGCTGTGTTAGTCTTTTCAAGAATTTCAGGCAAAAATCAAAGAAAAACAAAACAAAACAAAACAAAAGACACAAACATATGGCACCTTAAAGACTAACTTTCATATTTTAATGTGATGTTTCGTGCACATGTGCACTTCTTCAGACATATATAGCAATAGAATGAGGTGTGAGATATAATATGAGCTGAGATATACATTTCATAGCAGATATTCATGGGTTGTGGCCTAGATATCATAGGCTGTAGCAACTAGGGGGTGTATAGGGGAGGGGAGGGAGGAGGAGGGGGAGAGGGGAGAAGAGGAGGGACAGTTAATTAGTAGAACTGGTGAGAACATTAAATGGTGAGTTAGAGCAGTATAATTTATGGTTTTATGGCTCACGCCAGCCTACGTTATTGTTAAAGTGTGGGGAGTAAATTCCTCAAGGGACAGAAACCAGATCAGGTCAGAGGGGTGGTGGAAAAGACATGGTGGTGGGAAGGGGGGGCAGAGAGAGAATGGAAATTTTTAAGTTAGAGTCCATGAAAAGAATGATAATGTAGAGTTTTTGCTTTACAGTCCATGAGAAAGTGGCAATCTGGTAATATTACATTTGATAATGACTCAAGAACCCCCAACTAATGTTCAATCCCTTATTGTGTGCGTCCATCATGGATATAAATCTTATTTCAGCTGTTTCCCTTTGTATTCTTGATCTGTAATGATTCTGTTCTAAAACGGTGACCTTCAGGTCCTTCAAGGAGTGTCCAGGTAAACTGAAGTGATTTGAGACAGGTTTCTGTGTATCGTGGTTTCTTATGTCAAACTTATGTCCATTGATGCGTTTTCTTAGAGATTGTCCTGTTTGTCCAATGTAGAGTGCAGATGGGCATTGCTGGCAAAAGATGGCATAGATCACATTAGTTGAAGAGCAGGTGAAGTTGCCCTTGATACTGTATTCAACATTGTTGGGTCCTGTGATTGTGTTGCCCGAGTAGATGTGTGGGCAGAGTTGGCATCGGGGTTTGTGGCAAGGTTTAGTTCCATTGTCCATGTTGCTGTTTTCTAATCTTGTGTGCATTAGTATTTGTTTGATTGGGAGGTTGTCTGTAGGCAAGAACGGGTCTCCCGCCAAGAGCTTTGGAGAGTGTTGTGTTCTTGTCAAGAATAGGCTGGAGATCATTCACGATGTGTGTGAGTGGTTTCACTTGTGGACTGTAAGTGACAACCAGTGGTGTTCTATCAACATGCTGTCATGTTGATTCGAATTTATGAATACATTCTGCCTACTTTATTCAACATTTGTTTGCTGCTCCTTTATTCTGGGGATACTATAGGATGGTACATCTTGCCAAAGGAAATACAGGCTAGCTCTTATCCCAGGAAGCACAGTGGGGAATCAAATTCACAAGCTCTGGCTCTGCAGTTAGTCTCCATCTTCTAGATCTGGTTTCCAGATCTTCTAAATCTGAATGTAGACTCACACATCCAAACAAATGCAAGGCAGCATTAGCACAAAATGTGCCCGTGCTATGTTGTCACTATGGTCAACTCAGAAGCACTGTCACTGCAAAAAAGCAGCTTTCAGGATACAGAACTTAAACATTAATAGAAAGAGAAAGAAAGAAAGAAAGAGAAAGAAAGAAAGAAAGAAAAGTCTTAGTCAAGTGGGAATAAAGCCCATAGCCAAAGAAGCATTAAAGAAAGAAAGCACAATGAAAACATATTGTGGTTCATCTAAAGTAAAGCCAGGAGTGAAAAACCAGCCAGAATATGATGTGAGAAGCAAAAAGAAAAGAAATGAAAAAAGGCCCTCTGCTGAGCTTCCAAAGATGGGAAACAGCTGAAGATAGCCCTAAGTCCCAATAAATATTTCATACTACAGAGGCCACTCATGTTTTAATGGGCAGCCCTGGCATACAAACACTCCTTGTCCAGAAGACAACCTCTGTTTTGCCTCCTGGGCCAGAACACGGCTTTCAAAGTGGACCTTAAATTGCCCCTTGGGGCTACTCACTATGATTCATGTCTGACTTAGAAGCCTGTTTCTAAGAATGCATTAAAGAATTATGGTCAGTATATTCCTTTGCCTTCCTTTTGTGACTTGATCGAACAAGCTGATAAAAGTGTGTTGATTTAATTAACCCACGGACAAGCTTCAGCATATATCCTCATGTTTGGTACTCCACCATGCTGTTTCACATAAACATTGCACAGTGCGTTCTTGCTTCATTGAGAAATTGAATTCAATGAACCTCGGGGTCCCTTTCCACTCTAAGGTTTTATGAGTCTATGATAGAAATAGCCTGAAAACTCAGAGATAACACTCACTGATTGGATTCAGCCAAACAGGTGAGGCAGTAAACAAATACATTTGCAGATATTAAATGTGGCAAATATATTTTCAAAGGAATAGATAGGGGTCCTCCATAATGATATTGCAGTGGAGACTATTAAAGAAACTGTGTGTTTACCATAAAAGCAGGATTCAGCAAAATAATGGATATTTACTAGAGATGGGCACCAAATGAAAAATGAAATGCTGATTTGTTGGTTCATTACATAATGAAACATAATGAAACATAATGAAACATAATGAAACAAAATGAACCAGGGAAGCAGCGTTTCATTAGTAATGAAATGAACTGACATTGTTAAAGTTAAAATGAACCTATTTGTTTCTCTGTAAAACAGCTTCCCTGTGTCCCAGAGGCACCAAATTTGCTGTGAACCTTCCTTGAACTCTACACTTCAAGCCCTCCCAATTTGGAGAGATTTTGGGTTCAGGGGACTGATATTTAACTTCAAAGGCGGTGCCCCCAGAAAAAAACATTTAGAATTGAAATTTTATGTGCTTGAAAATAGTGATTCCAGGCAGCTAGCAGCGTGGAAATTACAGTTGAACTTCCTCAAACTCTCCTCCTGAAACACCCCCAATTGGGAGAGGTTTGGGGTACATAGAATTGAGCTCCAAAGGGGCTGTGGGGAAAACTTAATTGAAAGAGTGTGGATTGGTGCACTGGGGGGAGCCATCAGTTAACCCTATAATGGTAAAGCCTGCCGAAGACACTGAATCCTTCCATTAAGCACCCCCATACACCTTCATTGAGCTTAGTATCTCAGAAACCCTACCTTTTCCAAATTTCAAGGGATCCCCTAAAATCACATGGGGAAGAGAAGCCTGCCATTTGCATGTCTGAGGTCAGCATTTTTCCATCTTATTTTAAAAAATATTCAATGGAAAATTACTAATCTCAGGCATGCAAATGGCAGGCTTCTCTTCCCCAAGTGATTTTAGGAGATCCATTGAAATTTGGAAAGGTTAGGGTTTTGGGGGGCAGAGATATTAATCTCTAAAGGAGGTGGGGTGACTAATTGAAGGAGTGTCTTTGGCATTTAAGGGTTAATAACAATTTCGCCTATATTGTAAAGTGTGCCGAAGACACTCTTTCAATTAGGTCCCCCCTCCTTTGAAGTTTAATATATCTGCCCCCAGAAACCCTGAGTTTTCCAAATTTCAAAGGGTCCCCTAAAACCGATTGAGAAAGCTAGCCCTGTCACTTTTGGGGAGATATATGGCTCGGATCTGTATTTTTTACAGCATATTCACATGCCGGTGATCAGTAATTTTCCATTGAATATTTTTATAAATATTTTCAAACCTCAGCCACCTGAACCCCAAATCTCTCCAAATTTAGAGGGCTTAAAGAAGAGAGTCCAAGGAAGGTACCAACCAAATTTGGTGCCTCTGGGACCCAGGGGACCTGTTTTAATGAGTAATGAATCAGTTTGTTACTGGTTCATTTCTTACAATTTTTTAAAAAAATCATTTTCTAAAGCAATGAAACGAATCATGGGAAAATGAAATGAAATGAAACAAATCTCAATTTTTCTGCTTCATGCCCACCCCTGATTTTTACTGCAGCTATCGCAGCATATCTCCAGACAAACCTTGTGATGCAAGAGATTTGAAAAGGAATGGAATTCAGATAGCCAGTTTGGCAAATGAAGAAGGAAAAGTGTTGAGAGTAGAGATGGGCACAAATAGAAAAAATGGTGTTTCGTTTCATTTCGTTAAGGTGTTCGTGTCATTTGTTTCATTTTTGTGATTTTTTGTGAAAAAAATGTTTTGTTGTTTTGTTAATTTGTTATTCGTTTTTACCCGCTTTTTTCTCCAGCACCCACTGTGCGGCCCCTGGGGCCTGGTCGGAGCTGGGGGGTTGCCTACGAATGGGCGTGGGAAGAATAAAGAGGGGGAGCGGCATAGGAGCCATGCTGCTCTGGCTGCCTAAGCGTAGCCTCCTTCTTATCACCCCTCCCAATTGGCCCTGTGATAATGGGGCATGGGAGGGAGGCGCAAGGGGGCGGCTTTGAACCTGCGCTGCTCTGGCCGCCTAAGCGCAGCCTCCTTATCTCCCCTCCCGATCAGCCCTGCGATAACGGGCCGCGTGGGAGGGAGGCACAAGGGGGCGGCTTTGAAGTCACGCTGCTCTGGCCGCCTAAACGTGGCCTGCTTCTTGTCTCTCCTCCCAGGGCTGGGCTGAGGCTTGAGCCCACCACGTCCCTCGATGGCACTGACGAGGTGCATCCGGACCAGCACCAGGTAGGAGACATCTCCGCCCCCCCCCATTAAGGAACCGAACCGAACCGAACCAATTTTTCTCGGTTAGGTTCATTTCATGTTAAATGACCCTAGGGTCATTATTCGTTTCGTTATGAATGGCAAATTCAATGCTCCCTTTGTGGAGAGCCGGAGTGGGTGTTAATTTTTTAAAGTAAGAAGCAAAAAAAGGAAAAGAAAAGAAAAGAAAAGAAAAGAAAAGAAAGAAAGAAAGAAAGAAAGAAAGAAAGAAAGAAAGAAAGAAAGAAAGAAAGAAAGAAAGAAAGAAAGCACTTAAAGCTCTTTCTGAGCAGTATACAATTTAATTAAGTAGGCTACATATTGCTGCCACTCCACCCTACCTACTCAGCAAGCTCAAATTAGTTAACCAAGTACTGACTACATGGGACTGAACTTGTGAGCTGAGTTTTAGCTGCTGTTTGACCAGTGTACCATGAAGCTATTAGACTATCACTAAGGTGCAGCATCACTTTTGTAAAAGAAAACCAAACAAAAAAGCAGAGTCTTTTCCTTGTTTCATCTGAAGGACTGGTCAAAATAATGCTTGAAGCTGAGACCATGTATGAACAACTGAATTAGATTTTATATGACTTCAGTCATCAATTGAACCATACAATCAAACAAGCTGGCACTGCAGCCAAGAAATCAGACTAAGATGTGGAAGAGAAGCTATGAAAGAACTAGGTCCCAGGAGTTGGATCAGACGTTTGAGCAGGACGTTTAAAACTTCTACCACCTGGGACCTGACCTGGAAGTTCAAAGGCCGGTTGGCCAGCCTGGTGAGTCTCCACACCACTCCTCCAGAGGGTGCCTGGCTGGCCTGCCACAATGGCAGTGAGGAGGAGGGCAGCAGGCATTGGGGTGGTACATTTTATTTTTATTTTTCCCCTCCTCACCACTGCCACCACCACAGGCCAGCGAGGCACCCTCTGGCTGGTCCATAGTGGCAACAGCGGTGGCAAGGAGGATATAAAGTTTTTTTCTTTTTCTTTTCTCCTTGCCACAGCCGAGCCCACCACCCCTTTCACAGCCGTCAACCCAGATAAGACTGTTTGCTCTTATCCACAGATTTCACAATCTGCGGGTGGTGGTGGTGGTGGTGTCCTAGAAATGATCTCCCATGGATACAATGGTCCTACTGTACATAATCATAAATTTATGCAAGGAGTCTTGAAACCACAAGGATGATCGTGTAATCAGTGGCATAAAATATATATAATGCATTCCTGTCAAAAGTAGTTCTGAAATAACCCATTGTACCCTTGAGCAATTGTTACCACCAGAGGTTCTTTTTAATATTTACTCTGCTTCTCATTTGTTTTAATTTAAATCCATTGGTTTGGAGCCTACCTTCATAGCAGCACAACACAAATTTACCCAGACCTTTCAGATATGTGAAAATGGCTGTCATATAAACTCTCAATCATCTCTTCTCTATGTTGAAAATATTGCACTTGCTCAATTATTATTTATGGGTCTTGTTACCCTCCGCTGGACGTGTTCCAGCTATAAGCCATAGGGTGCTCATAACTGGACATCATATTCCATTTGAGTATCAAGCATGGTCTATCTCATGATTCTGCTACTTTTGCAGGGAGATGAGACAAAAATGTGATGAAAAGAGACAGGTAGAGCTCAGAAAAGTTATTTTTGGATTGCAATTAAGCTTGTCTGCTTGGTGGCAAGGCTAGTGCAAAAGTCCAGAAGTCATCGTTTTTTGAGAAGGGGAATTTTCAAGCTCTTGGAAAGGATGATAAGCCGATGCAGCTGACTTGTGTGTGGTTTCAGCATATAATACAGAAGAATTTTTATTGATCCATAAGAAGAAACATGTCATTTGCAACACCCTTAAAATATTTCAGCTATAAGTTGCTGACTATATCTTTATTTCATAGTCTTTTCAACTTATGCTGGTATATGCTTTAGGCTGATTTCCTCCAAATAATTAAAAACTGTAACATGTGTGATTGTCTTCACAAGGACAACAACAGTACTATTGAGATTAAACTCTCCTTAGGAATGGCAGCATGATATTTTAGAAAGTGGCCCAAGCCTAATGGCCAAATGCAGGTGCCAGCTTATGTTTCATTAAACAAAATGGAGTCCATCAACAGTATCACAAAAGGCAGCAGAAACTCTTATTGTAAGCATCAGATTGATTAAGACAATGGCATGAATTGTGGCATTTTCAGTTTGTTTGTTTTTTGATGCAGTCATAGTGCTAGTATAATGCCCTCTCTCTAAAACTGGAGCATTAGAGCAGCTTGCAGAAATTAAACATACACATATCAGTAGAATCAATGGATATTCTGTACTAATAAAATGTTGACACCAAATTATTATACTACAATAAATTATAATAACAAGGGGATAGTAGTTCACTGTAAAACACTATACAAATAACCAATCCCAAAGACAAATGTTTCTATAAATAATTAGATCTACCTTGCATTTAAGAAAACATACAGTAAGGGCTAATTGCACATCTTCTAAGTAGAAATCCTACAAATAAGGTGGACATGATGAATAATGCCATATCTTATGTTGTGACTGTTCTGAAGCTTGAATGTGTTGAAAATGTACACAATAGTTTGTAGACATGGGCACGACCAGAAAAAATGACGTTTCGAGTTTTCGCTTGTCGGAAGGGGTCCGTTTTGGGTCGTTTCCATTTGTCGCGAAATTGTCGTTTCCGTTTGTCGTTTCCACCACAATTTAGCGCAATTTCACTTCCCAGAGGATAGGGGCATCCCGCAATCAGGGCCGGCGGTAGGTGTTTTTGTGCCCTAGGTGGCAGGCGGGGCGGGGGGCGAGCGGGCGGGCGGCCGCCGCGGGGGGGAAGAGGAGGGTGGCGGCATGGGCCGCAGGCAGGTGGCGGCGTGGGCGGACGGGCGAGTGGGCAGTTAGGATATCACTTAGGATAGAGGTTCTGTTCTTGGCTTGCACCCCAAATGTGTGTGTGTGCAAGCAAATTGAAGTTGGGAAAATAGAAAATAAATGGTAGTATATAATATATTTTTAAAATAAATCCACACCTCCCACTCCCAGTCGAACCTCTCCCTTTATCCAATATCAGAAAAAAATCCTCACAAACTGCCAGAGAAGAAATAAAAAATAAACTGCTATTCCCTTCAGCAGACAAAGCTGCAGGGAATCAAAGAAATTATTTTCTTAATTCAATTCCCTCCCTGCCTGCCTAACTTAAATCCTAAACCCTCCAGCCTCCCTCCTCAATCTCGATCGGATCACACCAGCACCAGCAGCCAGCCATCCTCCCTCAACCACATCCATACACCCGACTGCGATTTCTGGAAGGTGCCTCGGCTTTTTATGCCCTCCGAGACATCCAAAAGTGTCAGTCAAAAACCTGGCGATGCCATTGGTGGAATGGTTCAAACAATTTGCATGGTCCCATCCCATGCCCAGCCCAAATGGGCAGGTCTAAGAAAATAAAAAATAAAATAAAATAATATAAAATCAATACAACGTTTTATTGCTATAAAAAAACCACTGCTGCTACTATTAAAATTCAGGCATTTAAAATAAATAAATTTCACATGTTTCTGTGGTGATTTGGTGTGCTTTTTGACCACGATTTCAAAAGAAAAATCGTGGTCGCCATTTTGGATCCCCCCCACCGCATGGCATGGCGAGACGACGAGGATGACCCCCCCAGCCTGGTGCAAGCAGCCCAGGACAGGAGAAGAGGGGGGAAAGGCCGGGGACCCCCCAGAAACCACCCCTCTGGTAGGTGGCAAAGTCTCAGGGAGGCATATTTTCACCTGCTTTTTTGGTCGGGAGTCGGGGTTTTTAAAAAAAAACTTTTAAAAACTTTTTCTGTGCTTTGCATTGCGCGATCGCCGCGATGCCACAAACGGAAACGAAAAACCCGACCAAATTTTTCTTTTTTCGGTTCGAGTTCGAGTTCTGATGGCTTAATTATCGTTACCGTTTCCGTTACGTAACGGAAACGATAACCGAAAACGGAAACGACAATTTTGCCGAGTCGTGCCCATGTCTAATAGTTTGTGCAAAAGTGTTACATAATTTAATGTGTTACATAGAAAACCAAACTGAGTGAAATAGTGTTCTCCCTTTTGAGTGTACCAGTAACTGAAGATAAATGGTCACTTAGTCTTGGCTAAAAACAAGAGCATTTATTGTATAATAGGTAGAATAAAATAAACAGTACTTTGACATTTGGTACTTTATACATAGACAAACTTGACTCCCTCTTATATACATCTCTGACTAACAACTTACAGACTATCTAACAGACATCCTCTCTAACATGCAATTCACAACTAGAGATGGGCACAACCAGGAAAATTTTTTTTCGAGTTATCATTTTTCAGGACGGGTCCGTTTCGGCTCGTTTCTGTTCTTCGTAAAATTTTTCAAAAATTTGTCATTTTGTCGTGTTGTTTTTTCGTTTGTCGTTTCTACCGCGATTTCACGCGATTTGACGTCCGGCGTGACCGGCACTATTTTTGCGTGGGGCGGGGAGGTGCGGGCGCAGGGCGGGCGGCGGGGCGGGGGGGTCCATGTGCGGGCGGCGGCAGTGGCAGGGGGAGGAGCGGGCGCGCGGGCGGCGGGTGCGTGGGCAGGCGGCGGGCGCGGGTCCCGCAAATGACCCAGAGCAGGCGAAAAACAGTTTGTTAAACTGGGTGATGGACTTGCTGCACAAGACTAGTGCATCCTATATAATATAAATCCACTGCCCTCAAGAAACCTCCCCTGTTGAAACACTAGAGTGGAATGAGTTCTCCCTCTGTCTCAGAAAAAAAGGTGAGAATAGAGAACTGCTATATTAGGCTTGCTTGCTTCCCAGGCTGAAAGCACTGCACTGCAGCCGCAGTGATGGAGGCAGCCAGGTAAAGTAACTTCTTCTTGCCTTGCCTGCTGCTGCCAATGAACTTTTGAATATGAATAGAAAATAAATGGGAAGAGTATATATATATATATATATATAATAAATCCACTGCCCTCCAAGAAACCTCCCCTGTTGAAACACTAGAGTGGAATGAATTCTCCCTCTATCTCACAAAAAAAGGTGAGAATAGAGAACTGCTATATTAGGCTTGCTTCCCAGCCTGAAAGCACTGCAGCAGCTCTGTCTCACAAAAAGGTGAGGAGAAAATAAACAAAACTGCTAGCAATGAAATGAAAAACTGAACTTTGGAAAATAGAAAATAAATATTGAATGGTAGTATACTCAATCCACACACACACCCAGTCAAACCTAAACCAGTATCAGAAAAAAAATCCTGACAAACTGCAGGAATGAACTGCGTTGCTTGCTATTCTCCACAGCAGACGGAATGAAATATTTCCAAATTCCTATTCCTAAAAATTCAATTGAATTCCCTCCCTCCCTGCCTAACAGAATCTAAATGCTCCATGACCGCGACCGCGAAATCAAAACTACTAGCACAGCAGCCAGCTACACACAGCCCTCTCCCACCCACATACAAGCCCGGACTGCGCTGTTCTGGGGAGTGCCCCGCCTTTTTATACCCTCTTGCACATCCAGAAGTGTCAGTCAAAACCTGGCCATGCGATTGGTGGAATGGGTCCAAAAATTTGCATGGTCCCATCCCATGGCCAGCCCATCATTGCGCATGTGTAAAAAAATAAACATAAAAATAAAATAAAATAAAATCAACGGAGACGTTTTGTTGCAAGAAAAACCCACTGCTGCTACTGTAAAAATTCAAGCAGTTAAAATAGCTAATTTTCACATGTTTCTGTGGTGCTTTGGTGGGTTTTTGGACCACGATTTTAAAAAAATATTGCGGTCGCCATTTTGGATCCCCCCCGCACAGCATGGCAAATGGATTACGCCGAGGATGCCACCCCCCACCCTGGTACCACCAGCAGCCCAGGACAGGGGGGGAGGCTGGAGTGGGGACCCCCCCCAGAAACCACCCCTCGGGTACGTGCCCTCAGGCAGGCATATTTTCGCCTGCTTTTTTGGCTGTGAATCGGGCTTTTAAAAAAAATCTGTGCTGCTTGGCATCGCGCGATCGCGCGATGTCAGGAACGACAACACGACAAATCAGACCCAATTTGTTGTTTATTGGTTCGAGTTTGAGTTCTGGCAGAGTAATTGTCGTTCTTCGTTTCGTTGCGTAATGGAAACGAGTAACGGAAATGGAAACGAGAATTTCGCCAAGTCGTGCCCATCTCTACTCACAACCTAAGTGACAAACAGACAGCCACCTGCCACCTGCTTTATACATCTGTTTTCCAGCTAACCTTCCCAGCTTCTATTGGCTAATGCCAGACAAATTTCTATTCATTAGAATGCTCCATAATGCAAATGTCACACCACATCCCAGTCTTTCCCATACATACATACACACCTGTCTTGTATACAAGCTGTGTTGTATAATTGCACGTTCCAAGAGAAGGGCTCTAGTTGAGTGATGTCAGGAAAGGTAATCCTTCAAATGGCTGGATGCCTTTGGTGTTCTGTGCACAACAGGACACCCATATCTGTGGGGGATCACTTCTGATCTTACAGATACAAGGGCCCTTCTGTACTATAAAATGGATAAAGAGAAAGTGAAGGGCAAATATACCTCTTGAAAATTCTTGACAAAATGTAATACTGTTGCCAGTTAAAATTATAACAGTGTTCTACTACTGAGCAATATAGGGAACAATAAGCCTAAGCAAATAATAAAACTGGGATTAATGGCAATTAATGCAAATAAGAGAGGGAAGCTTCACCAGTGCTGGTCCAATGTGTTTTGCTGCCTGAGGTGAAGACAAAGACGCCAACACAGTTAGACCAGCCATTTTACCCTGGGGTGTGTGGCTTTGGCACATGTGAAGAAGGTCACAGAGTAGAAACAACTTTTTTGGTCTTCCAGTGGAGAGAAATGGCCAAGCAGTTGCCTCACTCTGCCTAATTGTATAGTGGATGGTGGTGCAGTGGCTACTTTGGAAATGAGGTAGTTGGCCATGGCAGTCCAAACACGAATGCCCCCAATTGGAATCCAACAAAGGAAACAATTTATTGATCCATGTGAGTGCATTCGTACTAGCAGTACAGCATTTGACTTCATCTGGAGCAAATCTTTGCTAAAGCAAATGGGTTTCAATTATCCGTTTGAACTCCAAGTGTTTTGCATTGGGACAGAGATAGCTCGAGAAGTATATGTTGCTGGGGAAATCAGTTCTCCTCTGCATCCTATGGGAAGCTTGTAGCTAAACTCAAGCTGAATGGGGCATCTGAAAGCTTCTCGGTCAACTACATCATGGTTGAGTCACAGCGATTCAGGTAGAGGAGAGAGTAGTACCCCTGAGTAGAGATGGGCACGACTAGGGAAAATGACGTTTTCGAGTTGTCGTGTGTCGGAGGCAGTCCGTTTCGGCTCGTTTCCATTTTTCGCGAAATTTTGCAAAAATTAGTCGGTTTGTTTTTTTGTTTTTTCATTGTCGTTAGTACTGGTTTGGCGGGGGTAGCGGGCTCCTGGAGGGAGCTGCAGGAGTCAGCCAGAGCCACAAGTGACGGACTGGCAGACTCTTTGCACCCGCTGTGTCTCACGTACTTGCATGTAGTGCAATGCAAGTAGATCTGGCTTAGGGTTAAGACGGGCTAGCGCAAGGGCTAGGGTTAGGCTAGTTACGGGTGAGGTTAGGGTGAGTATTGGGGTGCACCTCTGGGTGTCTCTCTGACCCACTTAGAAGGACAGTGTACTGGCGTATGGGTTAGGCTTAGGCTTACCGTTCGGGTTTGGGCTACAATTAGTGGGCTGTTTATGCCCGATTGGCACATCCCAGAAGTCTCTGTGATCAACCTGGCCAAGTGGCCATGCGATTGGTGGAAAATTTGCATGGTCCACTCCCATGGGCGAGCCCATCATTGCAAATGTGCAGGTGTAATAAAATAAAATAAAATAAAATCAACGGAGACTTTTTTTGCAATAAAAACCCACTGCTGCTACTGTAAAAATTCAAGCATTTAAAATAGCTAATTTTCGCATGTTTCTGTGGTGCTTTGGTGGGGTTTTGGGCAACGATTTCAAAAAAAATATCGCGGTCACCATTTTGGATTCCCGGCACTGCATGGCAAATGGATGCGCCCTCCCAGCCTGGTACAGTCAGCAAAACCTGGCCATGCGATTGGTGGAATGGCTCCAAAACTTTGCATGGTCCACTCCCATGGGCGAGCCCATCATTGCGAATGCGCAGGTGTAATAAAATAAAATAAAATAAAATAAAATCAACGGAGACTTTTTTGCAAGAAAAACCCACTGCTGCTACTGTAAAAATTCAAGCATTTAAAATAGCTAATTTTCGCATGTTTCTGTGGTGCTTTGGTGGGGTTTTGGGCAACGATTTCAAAAAAAAATATTGTGGTCGCCATTTTGGATCCCCCGCACTGCATGGCAAATGGATGCGCCCTCCCAGCCTGGTACCAGCAGCACAGCAGTAGCAATAGCCAAGGAGAGGGGGCCGGGAAACCCCCCCAAATAAAACACCCTTCTGGCCTGGTAGGTGCCCTCAGACAGTTTTCGCCTACTTTTAGGGCCGGGAATCGGTTTTTTTTTTTAACTTTTAAAAACTTTTTTTCTGTGCCGCTTGGCATTGCGTGATCGCCGCGATGCAAGTAACGAGCATGACAAATCAGACCAAATTGTTCGTTCGTCAGTTCGAGCTCAAATTCTGGCGGAGTAATTCCCGTTTCCATTTCCGTAGAGTAACGGATACGAGTAACGGAAATGGAAACGGGAATACCGCTAAGTCGTGCCCATCTCTACCCCTGAGATATCATCTTGGTATTATATATGATGTTTTAATAGACATCTTTGATGATACAAGCCTAAGGAATTTATTTGGAAATACTTCTTGAATTGAAGCTAAGACCCTTGCTGATGCACTTTGTACGTTCAAATTTGTGGTATCCCTTGATACATGGTACAACATTCTTTTTGAAATTAATCTTAAAAGTAAGCTGTTACAAAATACGGAAAATTATTTAAATTCAACTACAAGCCAATTGCAAGTGACTAAGAATTACCTTGTGGGCTGTAGGTGTGATGAGGGTTTTCAACGAGTTTTGATGGACGCTACTGAGATTTCAAAGAAGCTAAAAATACTACCAAACTTTAAGGCAGAACAAAAAGCAGTTTGAGTATGAAGCACAAGAGGAGGCACCAGAAGATCCAAAGCAGAAATTCAAAATATGTTTCTATTATGCTGGCTTAGACACGGCCATACAAATTGTTGAGGAGAGATTCCAAGAGCTACAACAATGTAATTCCTTGTTTCTCTTCCTGTATGACATATACAAGATCAATAAAAAATATACTGAAGATGTACTTAAGGCCTGCAAGAATTTGGAAAAATCATCGATACACAATGGAAACAAAAATATTGATGATGAAGATTTGTGCTGTGAAATAGCAATAGCTCGAAGACTTCCAAAGTCTATGCCGCCACAAGGAGTAATTCTCTTCATAGTGCAACAAAAACACCTGGATAGTGTGCCTAATGTTTCTGTTGCTCTACTTCCAGTGTCAGTGACTAGTGGTAAATGCAGTTTCTCAAAGCTCAAGCTTATAAAAACATATTTACGCTCAACAACGCTACAAGGTAGACTAGTTGGTTTGGCAACTGTATCAATTGAACAGGCAGAAGCGTCAACCACTGACCTGAAGGAATCACTGACAAAATTTGCTAAAGGAAAGGCACGCAAACTGATATTTTGATGTGGAAAAAAATAGAAACATTCAAGAGAGATTACAGTTCATACGGGTTATTCAAACTGATTTGTGTACTAGAACTGTTTTGTATTTGAGAAAGAAAACTGAAGACTGTTCTCTTGTTCCCTCTGTTTTTAAAAAATAAAATGTTCACAATTTCAACTTTTGTACTTGGTGTTTTTCCTACAACCTGGTCTGTTTTTGAAAACTGTTTGTGGGATGTGTGAGCAGTTATAGTCTTGTCTAGGGCACAAAAAAGCCTGGCTCCAGCCCTGAGTGTGTAATGTTTGGGTCATCCCAGCACTGCGGCATAACATTGCGTTTCCAATAATGCACTGTCACAGAGCCATCCAGTTTGTGGAGAAGAAAAAAAAAGAGGGAAATCATGTGATTTGTTCCCCTGGTTCTAGACATCTTGAAAACATCTGGTTGGCCATACCAGAAGCAGAATTCTGATAGCCAGATAGACAGTTCATCTTATCAATACATGAAGCTACCTAGTTGCTGGTCCTGATCAACAACAGCTACCTCACAGAGGTCTTTCTTGGCATCCGCTAGCAGACAGGTGTGCTGGATATACGCAGATATACAAAGGAGTGCCCTTGTGACTTCATACCCCCAAATATGTGTCCCACCATTGACCTATAATCTCTCCTCTAGCTGAAAAAGATATATTCATGCAGTGGTACGTTGTATAAAGGAATTAATTCATTCCAAATGAAATTATGTTAAGCAAATTTTCCTTTATACAAATTTCCCATAAGAATGCATTGAAAACAGAGTAATCCCTAATCGTGACCATGGGTATGTTGTACAGATTTGCCCCATAGATGGTTCTGTTAAGCAATTTCCCCCTATCTCTGTAATTGTTTAAGTTGTACAGATTTTGTGTTATACAAACCATTTGTTATATGAGTCCACTGTATTTCATTATAATGATATCAAAGAGAACATAGTAAGCACCCAGGATCAAGGCATGGGGTTTTGAGACGAAACATGAATGTGGCTTTTAAGAAGTATTTTCTCCCTCAGAGCCCCCCCCCCGGCAATATTTACTGCTTACAGTACAAATGCACCATATACATCATTTCCCCTTGTGTCCCTCATCACTTCAGCAACAGCAGCAGGTCAGCAAATCTATAAAATCATTGATGGTGGTCTTTGACAAAACTAAATACTTGCCTTGAGAAAAATCATTATGTTTCCTGATTTCTAGTATAAACATTCATCCATCTCATGGTCTAATTATATGTTGTTCAAAGGAACTTAAATAAGTTCTTAATCGATTCAGAATGCTACTGCCTATGTAGTCCTATTCATTTGGTTATTTTAGTTTTTTAATATTCAGTCCTCTACATCTTAGGACTTCATTTATTTATATATTTATTATTTCAAATTCTATCTCGCTTCATTAGTTCAAACACACTCTGGGCTGTCCACAAGCCATTAAGGTTTAATTAATTTAATCTAAGTTCCTAATGCATTTCATTCATGACACTGCTCATCAATAACTTCAAATAAAAAAAATTACCATCCAGCCAAGCACTATAAGCCAACTAAAGTAATAGCAGTTCTTTAGCAAAATCACAGGATTTTGGTTTTTTGTTTTGCTAATTTTCAGGAACAACAAAGTTGATGGAGGACTTAAAGAATGCCCTACCTCAGGACAGTCTACCAACTACAATTTTGGTTTAATATCTGCCTCAAGGACTGACCATGTATGCAAGCCACCAAATTTTTCATCCATGCTGACAATTTGCTCCTTTATTAGACATTTTTCAGATGGTACAAACTAGAGATAAAGCATGAACCAATCTAGTTCGTGGTTCAGTTCATAGTTCAGTTCAGGGATCCTATTTTGCCAAAATGAAATGAATCACTGGTGTTTGTTTGTTTGTTTGTTTCCTGCTCAGCACTTCACTTTTGGCAAAACAGATGGCCCACCCCTTTCCAGTTGCCTCCCTACCTGGTCCTGCCCTCTCCTTCTCTTTGTCCTCTGCTGCCACCATCACTAGAGATAGCAACCCAAGTTCCCTTCAAAATGATAGGCATGTTCATGAGAGAAAGCTGGTCCAGCACCCGAAAAGGGCAGCCAGGCTGCTGTCTTTAAAGATGGTGGCAGTGGAGGTTGAAGAGGAGGCAGGACCAGGTAGGGAGGTGACAGGAGTAGGTGGAAGGAGGCAGGCAGCAGAGGGGTAGAGCATTAGGTTTAAATAGGGAAAAAAGAACAATAAATCTGTTTTTCCAAGGTTCCTGGGTGGTTCAAGGCTACCTATGAACCACAATAACCCCAGGTCATCATTTTTCTGGTTTGTGCCCATCTCTATACAACATCGTCTAACAAATACATCCAAAGACCTTTGGTGCATATTATAATCAAAACAAAATTAAATCCAACCCTGCTAAAACTCAAATATATGCCTTTCACCTAAGAAACACGCAGGCATCTTAGAAACTTCAGGTTACTTGGAAAGATGTTCCATTAGATCATTCTTTCACCTCAAATACCTAGATGTTAACTTGGCTCATGTTTTGTCACATGAGAAACACTGTCAAACAACAAAAATCAAATGTCCAATACTCTTCAAAAGCTATGGGGAACTGGTTGGGGCACAGAGCCACAAACACTAAGAAGTTCAGCCTTTGCCCTGTGCTACTCTGCATGCAAATATGCCAGTCTGGAGTAGTATAGTTCAGCCCATGCAAAACAAGTACACGTAGTACTCAGTGAAAACTGTAGAATCATTACTGAATGCCTGAAGCCTATCCCTGTTGATAAAATAGGTTCCTTTGAAGGCACTGCATCCAGTGACATATGCAGAGATATAGAAGTGAATAGTGAAAGACTCAGAGCATCTACATCCAATGCACATCCAGTCTTCAGCGACCATGCCATTCTCCCAGATTAAAATCAAGCAGTTTCTTCAGAACAACAATAAATCTGGGGGTGGGGGTGGGGGTGGAACCAGCCAGGACTATAATACAGGACTATAACACAGAAAGAAACAACTACCCACTCTTTTAAATGTATGGGACCCTAGGATGAATGTCTAGTCCCTAGTCACACAGAGAATCCGGTTACTTGGAAATAACTGATTAGGCGGTTGATTGAAGTTGTCGGAACGACGCTGAACCTCAGAAAATTTGTTTCCTACACTGACACAGTTCTTTGCAAGAAAAAAAGCAACAAGCACCATTACACCCTACATGCCCCTCAAGATGTACCATCGAAGATTTGATGCTAGCTGCCCCAGATGGCTCTTGGTGCTACCAATTTATTGGATGAAAATAATCTGATATATTGATCTACATTTTACAACTTCATTTTTGTAAACCAGTTTGCATTTTAGATTTGTGCCTGTGCAATCTATTCCCTAATTTTATATTGCAGTTTATGAATTGTATTGTGGTTCTTCTGGTACAAGTGAGGAAAAATGCATTCTACGTCATTTTTAAACCTCCTTGTCTTTCTCTGTCCGGTCATTTGTCCTTCCATTCATTTCTTCCCTAGAGCTCTTCCTATTGCTATCCTTGCTCACTTCTCTTTTCTGATTCCGCTCCTCTCCGCTCTTTCTGTTACCTTCTTTTCCCATTTATTATTAGACACAATGGCCGTTACTTCACAAACCTCTGTATCTGAAATGAAGCATCGACCGCTTTTGTCCGCACGCTCCTCCTCTTTGGATTGGCGCCACCCCGACCACGCCCCTAAACCGTGCTCCAAGCGGGCGAGAGATCCCTGCCGGAGGCCGGGAATCTTTTCGCATCCCACTTCGCATCCAAAGTCACGTGTGGCCACTAATTTTTTTCTTTTTTAAATTTTTTCAGTTACTTTTTCTCCGAAATACTGATGAACACGAGGGAGGCATGATAGCTTTGTAATGGTAGTTTGAGGCGGAGGTTGCTTGGTCACTGCTCTAGGGATTTAGGAAGGGATTACTCGAATGCCCTTGGAGGACCGATGGATCATAAACAACAAATGTTGTGTGCTGGTCCACCTTGCTGACGGGAACAGCATTTTTTATGGCCGCCAATGGACGAAGCAATACAAATCGGGAGTGGAAAGCGAAGGATCATACAGTAATTCAGCTTTGCCGCAAATGACAGCCAGGTATCGATGCATTCATGTAAATTTTTTTAAAAATAAAAGAAAGCGAAAACCGGACGTTGAAAGAAAGCACCCGAATGCGAAGGGAGCACGTGAGGTGGCAATGGATTCGAACCGAAAATTTCGCTTGGTGAGGACAGAGAAAGAGGGGTGGGGGCGAAGGGAGACCACGTGACCGCCTTCGCATTCAAAGCGAAGGCAATCCTGCTGCGAAGCGAAGTACTTCGTGAAGTAACGGCCAATGTTATCTGAAATGAAGCATGTCGATGGTGGAGTGCTAAATGGAGTCAATGCGGGGGATCGTGAACATCCTTGCAGGACCTGGGACCTCTTCCTCAAGGACATTTGTGGCAACAGATCATCACATGGTTGGAAAGCACTGCAAGAAAATCTTGAATTCTATTTCATGCTGGCTATGCTAGCTGGGGAATTCTGGGAGCTGCAGTTTTTCTTTTAAATAACTTTTCATATTTTTCCGTCTGCTCCCTGACCTTTATAAGCAGTGCTCCTAATTAAGGGATCAAGCTGCCCTGGAAGAGGAGCTACTAGGCATGGGTTTTGTAGGGTGGGTGGGTCATCCCTGAAAACTTGATTGCATTTCTTTTTGGCAAGTGCACGCGCGCGCGCACACACACACACACACACACACACACACACACACACACACACACAACTAGTCAGCAAGATATTAAAGAATTTCTCTTGCCACCTGGCACAGACTCTTTGAAAGATAACTTCTTTGCACTGTAGGGCCATTTAGATGCACAATGCCTGTTGTTTTGATCTCAAGATGCAGCTCATGCAAACTTCTGCAAACTTTGAATGCCTTCAAAACAAGATGATAATATGCCAATGACAAACTGCGAAAAGTCCACCAGTGCTCTGCCATTTGTCTTCCTTGTAGAAACCCATTTTGATCTTTGTCAATATGCTTAGCTATAAATTATTTATTAACTAAAATAGATATAAATACCTTGGCATCTTAGCAAACCGAGGATTGACTACTGTAATGCACTCTACGTGGGGTTGCCCTTGACCCTTGTCCGGAGGCTCCAACGGGTCCAGAATGCGGCGGCCATACTGGTGGTGGGTGCTCATCACTACGAGCACATCACCCCAGTGCTGGCCTGCTTACACTGGTTGACCGTGGCCCTCCGGTTAAGGTTCAAGGTCTTGGTTTTGGTTTTCAAAACCCTCCACGGCTTGGGCCCTGAATACCTGTCAGAGCGTATCTCCCAGAGGTCAGCTGAGGCCAGACCCACTCGGATGTCGCAGCCGCGCTCCCTGCGGGTGCCCACTCCTAGGGAGGCATGGAGGTCGGCCACCCGCAACCGTGCCTTCTCTGTTGTGGGCCCCTCACTTTGGATCCACCTTCCTAGTGAGCTGTGCCTTGCATCGTCCCTGCCTGCCTTCCGAAAGGTATTGAAAACCTTTCTATTCAGGGAGGCATTTGGCGACCTATCCTAATTTATTTTATTTTATTTTATTTTATTTTTGGTTGTTTGTTGGTTGTCATTGTTATTTGCTTACTGCCCATTGATGCATCTTGATCTATTGTTTTTATCTGTTTTATCATGTACACCACCTAGAGTTCCATATTGGAAATGGGGTGGTATAGGAATGAGACAAATAAATAAATAAATAAATAAATAAATAAATAAATAAATCAGCCGGTATGACCCTATATGCATTGCATCTTTACTTGGTTTTAATATTAATACTATTATTGGCTGTTTCCAAGGCTGGTGAACTTCCTGCTGTGCTAACATTTTATTGAGAAGATCTTTTAGCTTAGGTAAGAGAAACTCTTAAAATACCTTATAATGCTCTAGGCCTAGACCAGTGTTGGTGAACCTATGGCATGACATCGCCCCTTCATAGCCATCTGTATTCAGGTTAAATTGCTGTATTGGCACTTTGCAAAAAATTAGTGGGTTTTGAATCACAGTTTGGGCACTCAGTCTTTAAAAAGTTTGCCATCACTGGCCTAGACCATCTATTCCAGGTGTTTCGCCTATCTTTATTTATAATCCTTTCTATTTCTTCTATTTCCATCCTTCTGCTATTCTCTTTTTGCATTTTTCTAATACAATTACCCTCTATGAATTATTTAACTTTATTTAATAATGGATTGTTACTAGTAGATAATATTTTAAAGAATTCCTGGAATGGTTTTATTTTTTTCTTTCCTTTAATTATACCTTTTACCCTTTTCATCATGAATCACCCCATATTAATTTTAGCCTTCCTCACCTTCAGAAAGCTCGCTAACAATTTACCCAAGTCAAAATATTCTCTTTTTAAATATATTAAGTTCTTCTGTACTCTTTCCAACTGAAGCCCTTCATTCTTTCTTTTTTGCTTGTAATTCCATAATTGCTTTATTATTTTATTTATTTATTTATTTTAGAATCATTTTTACCCCACCTTTCCCCTTGGAAAAGGACCATTATTTATAGTAATGAGGGATAATATACAGTCCAGTACAATTAAGACATGTTCATGTATTTGAGAACAAGGAATTGAGGGACATCTTACAGCATTAATAGACAACATTACATTAAAGCTACAAGGTTATAAGTAGTTATAAACACAAAGTCTATGTGAACCTATAGATTCATATGCAATTATCTCTAGTTTTTATTTGGTTCTTCAATATTCTCCCCTACTTCTTTTCTCCTTTCCCCCATTTTTAAATATATAAGCCTCCTTAATCCCCCATTTCTCAAATAAGTACTTTCATTGTGTCCCATATTACCTTGGGTTGTGTGACCTATCACTTCCTCATTTATGTTCCCATTATATTGCTGCCATTTCCTGTTGGGGGACTTGGCTCACTTTGAAAACTGTCAGGCTATTTCTCCTCCACCATTGCTCTTAACCTATACTTGTACTTGGCTTGACATGTTTTCCAGTTAAAACATTTTGTGGCACGTACATGAATGTCTTGGCAAGACATTTGTCAAGCGCTTATGTACGGGGGTATTGTGCAAACGTGACTAGTTTGGTAACATATAAATGAAACTATCACCAGACTGTTAACTCAAGATATTTGTAAAGGTGTCATCAGCCAGAGAGCCAGATAAACAGCAACTTTTAAAAAAATATTTGCATTTCAAATTAAAATTAAGATTGCACTTCAATTGATCAAAGATTTTTTTGCTATCACTAAAGTTGTACCTATGCAGTCCGACATAAGCATCAGAGAGATGAATGAAATTTAATCCTAGATAACTATGCAGTCTTCTACTACACAGATCCTAATAATTTGAATAATCGTGTATTATACTGCTGCTCTTTGGTGTGCATGAGTGTGCAAATGACAGATTCAGCACTTATTGCTACAACATTGTTTCACACATGTTGCCTGCACAATCACAGTCACATGTCCATCTAAAAATCTAACAAACGGTGAATTGCGGAGGTGACATTGGAGGGAATCTGCACACCTTGGGGTTTGTTTTATACCCCCTTCCCATACTTAGAAGGAATCAGTTGTCATTAGAGATGGGCACAAAGCTTGAAAATGGTGGTTCGTGATGTTTCTAAGTGTGACGCACCACAAACCAAGCAGAAAACCAAACCAATTCATGATGTAGATTTCAGTACATTACCCAGAAAGGGTGGGGGGTACTTGCTCCTGTCACACTGCCGCTGTGCAGCTGCTGTGCCATTGTTGCCATCATGCCACTGCTGCCATCATGCCATTGCCACCCATCAGCTAGGTGGTGGTCACATATACAGAGGCCTCTGGCCCAGATTTCCTGCTAGGGGCTAGGCCTGTTGCCTCGGTGCCTGTGCCAACTTGACACCTGGGGAGCAGCCTCATGTTTAGAGGCCGCTGCTGATAGATGGGCACATGGGCAAAATTAGTGAGCCTGGCTCCTGTCAGAGAAGCTGGGCCTGCTTCCTCTGAGGATGGTGGCAGTAGAGGACATGATGGAAGAAGAAGATAGAGAGGCAGTGGGGATTGTGGGAAGGGTGTGTGTAGGCTTCTTATTTTGCCAAAGCAAAAGGAAGCGCCAAGTGGGGAACAAAGTTTGCATTTTTTTTTAATTTGATGAAACAGGACCCCCACATTGAACCATGTTCTGAACAACAAACCAGCCCAGTTTGTCAGTTCTTCTGGTTCATGGTTCAGTTTTGTGTCCATCTCTGATTGCCAGTACTGCAGTCAAGAATTGGCTCAGTATCCGAGTTCAATCCCAACAAGCTCAAGCTGCTAACTCAAGGTTGACTCAGCTTTCTGTCCTCCCAAGGTTAGTAAATTGAGCACCAATCCTGTGTGTGGGTGTGTGGGGGTGTATCAATGTGTATCACACATAACTCATTTGTAAGCTGCCCAGAGAGTGCTTTATGTACTATGGGGCACTATATGGTATATGCAGCACACGTTGCTTTGCTTCACACCTTAGAAGAGCTTGTTTTTTCCAAGGAAAACAATGACATGGATTTTCCATTTGTGTCTTCCTAAAATACCATGTTGTCTTCTCAACATTCTAAACTGCCACATCTTCTGTAGGGAGAGAAGCTGACAGTTGAAAGATCCAGAGTGGATCTTTTCAGAGTGGATCTATTCCAGTTAATGAATAAATGAAAACTCATGGCTATTGGTATTACAGTGTGTTTTGAGCTGTATGGAAATCACATGGCATGGCATGCATGCCAAGTCCAGGTTTATGGTCACATGGGTGATGTAAATTTGAAGTCTCTCTCTTTCACACTCTCTCACTCTCAAAAAGGTATGGGATGTGGTGACTATATGAGTTACTGACCTCTAGAATGTCTAGTGTTTTGAACCATGGACAGAGAAATACAATTCCCAAGCTAGAAAGCTTCTAATTTTTTTAAATTGAGGAATTGATAACTTCAAATTTCAACAAGTCCTCCAAAGAGTAACTTCTATTAGCCATATTCTTCCCTTCCTCAGAACCAAAAGAAAAGAAACGGATGCTGTTCGGAGACATCCAGAAAGCAGTTTTGGCTTGACAAATGAATGCTTAGTACTTTTACAAGCTATAGCCTCACCCACAAAACTTGTTCTACTTGATGGCTGCCATTTTTGGACAGAATGAAAATGTGAGGCAAAAACAAGAACAAAAACTTTGAAGAGTGAGTGATTTTGCATTGATTAATAATGTGTGCATTATTCCACTTAGTCTGGAGTCAGTGGTGGCACATGACTGGGACAGGAGGTCCCCCCCACACAATTTTTTGGAGAAAATCACACCCCATCCTAATCTATAAACTGCCCACAGCTCATTTTATTTATTTGTTTATTTTAGAGTGTTTTTACCCTGCCTTTCTCCTTGGAAAGGGGCCCAAGGTGGCTTACAGTAATGAGGAATAATAAACAGTCCAGTACAGTTAAGACATATGGTGTGCAAGTGAGCACAATACTATGGAAAAACATAATTGGCTTATTACTCTGATTATTTCATTGGGGCTTTGCAACCTTCTATTGGGATTGTATTTGCTGCCAAGCAAAGGAAGGCAGCCAGGAGAAAAACCGGCCAGGAAAAGTGAGATGCCTTGTCTTCCACTAACAGACAGTGTTACTCACAGGACTGGAGGAGTGGGCAGTGTTATCCTAGCCCTATGAAATGCCCTTTTAAAGAAAGGCAGCATCTGTGCTCAAATCAAGCTTTTACAATCATGATGTTGTCAGGTGATAAAAGAGGTGGGAAAGGAACAGCTGTTCCTCAAGTGTTCTCCTACTGCTCAAAGAAGAGGGAGGGGATCATTATCAGTAAGCAGGGTAGCTTTTAAATGCTACCCATCTGCCTGTCTCTTCTGGAAGTTTTAAAGGGAAATTTTAGGAGCATAAATTGTTGTGTTTAGATAACTGGCAGAGAAAGAGAGGCCTGATAGATACTGTATACATCTGGTAGAAGTTACTGGCAACAAAGCAGGGGGAAATTTCTTATATCAGGCTAGTTCTTAAACTAAAATCAACCTGTAGCAGGGTTGCACACACATTCCAGCTGCAAAGCATGGAATAATCAGAGTCTATTGTCAGCTATGGAAAGCAACAGACTTTCAGCAATGGTTTGGGAAATGACACCAAAGTATATTAACTGTGTGAGCTCATGGAATCGCATCCACAGAGGTTTCTGTGGCCAGGCCCACATACCTGGAGTCTGCTGACTGAGATTTATCAAAGCCCCACATTTCTTCTAGCAAGTACAGCGGGGACTTCATTATTTCCCCTTGGCACAAATAGTTGTGTTAAAAGAAGCCATCCCATTTTGAATCAATTTCACACTGCCTGAATTGTTCTGACCAATTTCATATTAGATTCTCATCCAGGCAAAATAAATTCCCTCCGATGATGCTTTAGGGCCTTTTAAGAAACAATACAAATAAAAATAAAAAGAGTATTTTAATTAAGAAAATGTGGTAACAATTTGATATTTTTTTTTCATTTACACAACAGGAATGCCTGTCTCTACATGCTGCTTTCCTACATCTTATTAACTGTGTCTCCTGTGGAGTGAAGATCAAGACCAACTGTATTTCCTAAACCAGGAACCAACTGGCTGTAGTCCCATTTCTGCAGATTAACCCTTCTGATCTTATATCAAATGGGAAAAGTTACAATTGCTTCAAATGGATCAGTATTAGTGCTGCTTTTGACATCTTTATTGAGCTTCCAGCTATTTTCACACTTTTTGCCTCACTCCTGGTGTTTGGTGCAGTGACCTCCAAATTCACAGATTTTATTATCTGAGCTCAAATATAGTCCTTGGGAGCATAAACACACAATTCTGCCTCCAGGAGTTACAGAAAGCCAGTGATTGCTGTGAACATTCATCTGTGAGGGGAGAAAGACAGAAACAGGAATTTCTCAGCCATATACTGCAGTTTATCAGATAAGAAGCGGAAACCCTTAAAAGACGAGTAGAGTTTGAGTAGAATGCAGGAGGCCAATATTTTACAAGAATATGGGTTTTATTTTTAGAATAGAAACTTTTCTCAGATTACAGAACTCATTATTTGCAACAAAATAAATGGAGCATCCAAGAAATGATTAACATTCAAACATTTGCTTATTTCACATGTCAACATTAATACAGCTACTATTACTACTTTTATTGTATTGTATTGTATTTTACATCATCTTTCTCACAAAACCCGAGTCCAAGGGGGCTAACAATGCAGGTTAAAAAAAAAACCCACAGCAACCCAATATCAGATTCCATAGTTACACAAACAGTATAACTTCTGCAAGTGAATTGCCTCAAGTTAAGACGTCACTATAGACATTATTATCTGTTACATACTATTTTTGAAGGTGATGCAGCACACCTTTGCTGCCCAATGCACCTTCCCTGATGCCCTTCTCCTTGGCTGCTCCTCAGAATCATGGAAGTAGTGAATTTGCCAATATCATGAGCTGTCTCACTTCTTAGGTCACTTACAATATCAACAAGTTTGGTTTTGGTTCATTTCCAGGGATTGCACATGCTGGAAACAGACCAAATCAGAGAGACCCTACCCGCACCAGAAAAGTAGAAGGCCCTGGAAGAGACCAGAAAGGATGGGGTAAGGATGCTATGGGGACAATTGGGTTTGCTCCAGAGAGTATATTGTGTGATCAATGTCAAAAGGACAAAACCGACCTGTTCCTACAGTGGTCCAAACAGCAGGCTAAATTACTGCCTGATCGTACTTTAACATAAGTAGTTGGCAATCCATTCTTTTAAAAATTCAGTGCTCCAAAAAGAGAAAATTGTATGCTGGATGAATCTGAGAAGTGTATATATGTATTTCCTCTTTTATTTGAACAAAGAGAAAGTAAACATTTCCCACTGGCAACGAAATGAAAAACTTGCTCCAGTTTTGTGCCTGGATACTTTGATAAAAGGAATGTGGATAAAAGGAATGCGGATTTTATACCTTGAAAGCTTTCGTACAATATTGAAGGGCACAGGTCACACATTCTTTAAAATTGCAGTTAAAAATCTGCCAATAAATAGATTTCATCTCTGTTTATTGTGAATAGACATGCATTTCTGTTAAGGCAGTGAGTCCTAATCCTTTCATTAAATTGGACAGGACCCATCTGCTGTGTTTTATCTATGCAAAAGTGAGCACCACAAAATAGAAATCTCTAAAGAAATAGACTTTGAAGCCTCAAGTCCCTTGCGATCCTTCTTCAAATGTCAAATATTGATTTCTCTTGAACTTTATGTAGACCTAACTCAGGTCTTCTTAGACCACAATTTTCAGAAACGTCTGAGGGAAAAGGCTGATTTTCTCCTGTAAGGGAATTATTTTCCCCTTGTATCATATTGAAAATTCTGATTGTATCTCAGAATGTCCCCTTGACTACTCCATTCCACCTGCGGATCTCTGAGTGAGTACAAGAAAGCCAAGGAGTGCCTGCCCATTAGATACATACTAGGAGGGGTGCATCTTCTTGAAACATAGCAATGGCTTCTCAGAGAAGTAGCTCTGACAAATGATTTGGATGGTCAAAATAGTGAGGTCTTTAGAAGCCTTTTTAAAAAAATCAGACACTTGGAAAGCCCTTCAGAGGGCCCAGTTTGAATGTGGTGGCTGAAGCAGGATTCCTTCTGCAAAGGTCATAACAAACATGGCATTGAGAATTGATCCATCTTCGTAGAGTAAACAAGAACACTTCACCCCCCTGCCCCATTGCAAGAGAAAATTTCTTTGTTTTCACAACTGGTTTCTCGCATATTGCTATAAAATGCTAGATTTGGAGATGGCATTTTTATTTGAATTGGTAGATGTAGTAGTGCCAGGGTGTTTTTATAATTACCCAGTATGTCTTGTTATGCTAATTTTGGGTGCACCCTTATCTTGTCTTGAAGCAGAACTTTTAATGTGAACAAGAAGCTACAGTTCAGACATAATATAAAGAGACAGAGGGCCTTTTCACACGACCACTAAGATCCGCTGGTCCTTTAAATTCGGACCAGAGATCTTGGGGGTTTGTTTCTGTTCCTGCGTCCCCACCCCTCAGCACTTCCTGCTCCTGTCGGCGTGAGGGGGGGAGGGAAAAAAAGGACAAAAGAAGCCTTTACTAACCTGCCGGTGCCAGTCGAACTTGCCACGAGCCCCGTTACTTCCTGGTTCCATCTCAAGGGGCTCTTAAAGGGGCGGGAGGCAAAAAAACAACAGACAAGCGAGGAGAGCCCGGCACTCTTATCCGCATCAAATTTTTTTCACCTCCAGAGAGAAGGTACAAGAAAAGTGTGCTGGGTCATGCTAAAGTGGGCGAGGTCGCACTTAATTGTCTGCAAACTCCGGAGCTGGTGGGGAAACATGGAGCTGGGAGCCATTTGCAGCGCAGCTTAGGGGTCGTGTATAAACGCCCAGAATGGCTAACTATAGGCAAAGGAGTAACACCAAAGTGGATAGAGATGTTCTGTATCTTGTTTCAAACATCAATCCAAATGGAGACACTTACTCAGGGACAAAATCAACCTCCTCCTGCCCTTCCCCCAAACGCTGGAGAAGGCTAGCTGGTCTCCTTCCACCTGGCCTGACCTCACAGGGCTGTGAGGAAGGAGAGGGCAGGGGAGCGGGAAAAGGCACAGAGCCTCACCAAAGGGCTGGCAGGGAGCGGTGGATGGAGAGGTAGGTGTGCACCCAGCGGCCTGCCTTGGTGAGCCCTTTCCATGGTGAGAGGAGGGAGGGAGTGCAGGGGGGCACCGTGGGTGTTGGGGAGGGCAGTGCCTAGGGCTGGACAGGCCTTGTCCCCGCTCCCCTCCCCTCTGTCCACCCACCCGCTCACCCGCCAGGGGTCCCAGGGAAAGGAAGGGCTTGGGATGGGAGGGGGAGAGGCATTGTTTGGCAGCCTAAGGGGAGGGAGGAGAGGCAGCCAGAGGGAAACTTACCTCGGCCCGCAAACTCGAGGCCACTCTTCCTGGCTCTGGACTCCATCTCTGCAGCACCCGGCAGCCCAGCCCAGCCTCAACTGGGCATTGTCTGCCTTGTTGGGGCACAACCGCCATGCCCCCTGCTCCCTTGCCTGGGAGCTGCTCTGTTGGGACAGGAGCCCAGCCGCTTGAGGTGCTGCCAGGGAAGCCTCTGCTGGCCGGAGGGTGCATAACTTCCTCCTCCTGCTCTCTATCCAGGTGCTCCCAGATTGCTGTGTGCCCTGGGGCAAATGCACCCTTCACCACCACCCCCATATACCAATGGTGCCCAGCCTCTGCTGGAATTGCACAGATTTCTTTGCATCTCAATCTACAGCACCATTTTGGAAATTATTTTTAGAGCAGACATTAGAAATGTGGCCATTCCCCACAAACATGCATCCCTAAATCATGTTATGCAGAGGTGAAAACTGACATGATGCTGCAGCTAGATATAATTAACAGTTATGACCTAGTGTTTTTCTCCAGCAACCCTTTGTTCCAGGGTTTTTCAGGAAATGAACTGTTTTTCTGACTGTACTTGACCCCACAGCTTTTCTACAGCACTTTATAGGATCCTCACCTGTGGAGATGTGGGAAAGGAAATTGCTTTACCTAGATTTTAAAAAATAAATAAATTTATCCACTTTGTCATCTGCAAGGCCATTTGGGAGAGGGGCAGAGAGCTACACATATTTCCTATCCCCGCATAACTTCCTGTAGAAATCTTGAGTATCAGATATTTTGTTTTTTATTTTCAAGTGTAAACTTTTTCAAGTAAATGTGCACAACTAAAACACACTTCTTGAAAAATACATAAAAATACAACATGGCATAAAAAGCCAAAAATTAAGTAGGCAAAAATCCATATACAGTGGACCCTTGTATAACAAATAGTTTGTATAACATAAAATCTGTACAACATAAAAATTCTGGAGATAGGGGAAATTTGTTTAAAATAATCGCCTATGGGGTGAATCCGTACAACATAAAAATGGGTCTACTCCGTTTTCAATGCATTCCTATGGGAAATGTGTATAAAGGAAAATTTGCTTAACATAATTTCATTTGGAACAAATTAATTACTTTATACAAGGTACCACTGTATCAGAAGAGTGCATACAAAAATATCCAACAGATTATATGTCGCAAGTGAGTTCAGTGACATGGTGTTGGAGGAACTTGGACAACATAGGAATGGTGGTTGGATTAGGCATGATGCAGAGAACACCAACTTTTCTTTTCCTTATTCTTATGGCATCTGGAACACAACCATCCTGCCCTATTTGTGGCTTTCACTAAAGAGCAATTAATACCATCGCATTTCCACTCCTTGTTGCATTCTTGTGTCCAAGTTCCAAAAATACATCAAAGACTATGAATAAGGGGACATGCTTTTAATCAACATTGCCCCCCCCAATGTGGGACAAAGCAAGATTAGGGGCACATGGGACAGTTGATATTTGTAGAGGTATTACATATGATAGTTGTTGTGAGTTTTTCGGGCTGCTTGGCCGTATTCTGGAAGTTTTTTTCTTCCTGATGTTTCGCCAGACTCTGTGGCTGGCATCTTCAGATGGCAAGGATCTCGGGGAACTGGGAGTTCTCTCTGTGCTCTCTGTGTATTACATATGGTTTCTTTTGTAGCCATCTGCAAAGTACATTGTATGAATACCCAGTTCATCATTTCAGATAAATTCAGCTTTTAAGAGGCTTCTAAAATCAAGGCACAAATCCAACACCTAGTCTGAACTAGAGAAGATTCATTGAATCAGAGGGAACTTGACTAGTCATCTCTTACATAAATTCCTTTGATTCCATGGTCAGAATCCTGTTGGTTCATTTCACTGGTGTAATTATCCTGGTATAAACTGCAGCAGCTGGTAAACTGCTGGTGTAAAGCCCAGCAGTAAATGTTTCCAATTGTATTCTTCCTCGTGTGCCAGGTAGAGGATGAAGTGAAGGATACAAATGGCAACCTGAGAACTGGCACCAATATGCTGTTGCAGTTTTACCACTGTAACTAACCAATATGATTCTGGCCAATAGGTCTACTTTGGCTATAATTCACAAGTGGATTTAGGTCAAAGCAAGGAAGGGGGACAGATGTGTGCATGCACAGCGGGAATCTTGGCTGTGACTTATACTCCAAAGGCAATTAAAGAATGTTCTTTTTAAAGCATTTTTTGAAAAAAATCTTCACCTACACAGACCACTGGAGCAAAAAGCTTTCACCAATAAAAGAAGCCCCTCTTTTGACAGAAAACAAAACCTGGATCCAAACACCCACTTGAGGAAGGGGGGGCATTTTATTCTTTCAGGACAAGCCATTCTCTGGGAGCAGGGAGGAGGAGCTTGTGGAACGTTGGCTCCACCTCAGTGTTCCAGGGGGAATGTATGCTCATAATGGGTTGCCAAGGGCACCAGGCCAAGCAAAGATGCAACAAGAGCCTGTGGGGAGCAAGGAGCCAGTGGCAGGGCTGTGCTGACCATGGCCAATGGGTACCAGCTTTGGACACCCTGGTCCCCCCTGGATGAGTCCCTACAATGGCTGCGGGGTGCCATGCCCAAGCCCAGCAGCACTAAACACCCTTTTCGAGGGGGGCACAGCCCAGCTACCGTGACTGACCTGGAGGTGCAGCTTTGTTTCCAGGGGCTCAACAAGAGGCTGGTGCCCTATGCAAGGACAGAAGCCAGGCAATCACCAGCTGGAGAGACCAAGGGTTGCACTGGAGGTGTGCACAAGCCTCAAGCTGTGAGGCTTACAGGCCTTGACTCAGTCTTTGGGCATCTCGTGACAGTGCAGCCTCCACATTGGACTGGTACCCTGAGGGTTTCAGAGCGCTCCGCCTTCTGCCAAGTCATCAGCCGGCAGCAACGCAGGCCACGTGGTCTCCAGGAACCACAAGTGCGCATGGCTATGGCCATGTGCCGCCAAATGCTGCGTGCCATCCTCCTGCTTTATGCTGCCTACAAGAAGTGTGCCTTTGCCCTGCAGCATTCCCGCTAATGGTGCCACAGCTGAGAATTGGGAGGTCACACATAAGATCCATGCTTGCCAGAGAAATATTAGATTATGTTCAGACAGACGCCTCTTCTCTGTCAGTGACCTCAACCTGCACATGCCTCAAAAGTCAACCTACTACCTGGTTTCTCCACCACTCCTCGAGTCAAATTGAGGACACCAGGATGGAGCACTTACCGATACTCTATTCAGAGTAGCACTTTGGATTACTTGCAGAAAGATTAAACCACTCAGACCACAAAGAACTGTTTAAGGACATTTACAAAATGCTATGTACTTATTCTCTTGCATCATTTGGCTTACGGATGGAAGACACAGAACAACCAAGAAATGGAAACAAAGTAGAAAGATAAAGTATTCTATAAATATGTGGACAAAATAGACAATGGAACTCAGACAAGAGAAAAAGTATATGCATTTTCACTGAGAAACAGTCCTCAGAGACGAAGACATTCATAGACTGCTTTATGGAATACTAACTTTTCTAAAAGCTGTCCACCCATTGTTTCAAACATGAATAGAAAATGTAAGAGTAGAACAAGATGGAACTTATATGAAGAAAAGCATTTTTAAAAGGTAACAGACATGTGTTTATAAAACAGAGAAATAGTACATTTTCAGCTTCATAAAAACATTCTTTACTATGAAGTGAAGCTTTCAGAAAATGTAAACTGTCCTTCAACTAGCAAGGAATAATTCATATTCTGAAGGCATGAAGATTCAGAGGAATTTTGATATCTTCTCAATAAAATATTATTGCCAGTGAGAGAGAGTGAAATGAAAAAAATAACTTGACCAACCCCCTTAGTTTGACAACAAAATGAAAGCACCAAACAGAAAATACTTTCTCCTTACTACCACTTTTATATTGAAAAGAAAAGATCTAGCAAATGAATGCTACAACAGTAAGAAAACTTTGCACAAGGTCTGTTCTGATACACAATAATTTTTGCTTTATTCTGTTTAAAGAAGAGCTTGCAAACCAAAACAAAGCGACACAGTCCCAGCATCTTTTCAGTTTTTAAATAAATGAAGGCACCTAACATTCATGAATACTTCTCGTTTCACAGTTTTTTTTTCCAAATTTGTTTTAAAAACTCACAGTAAGGTTTTTTTTTTGTTAACAATCTTTAACACTACACAAACTAGGACTCTTTTTACCCTGGTGTAAGTGTAACTCTGTAAATTACAACAATAAATTTTCACTAATTAATGCGTTGCTACTCACTTCCCTCATCACCTATGAGTCATGTGATTTGATCCATGACAAGGAATGCAAGTGGCAGCCTGTTAATTAGCAGCAATTTGCTGCCATGATTTTGCACAATTACATTTAAACCAGTGTAGATTTCCAATAGGAACTTAAGCAGTCGCTGGCTACAGAAATACACCTGTGTGGCAACCTATAATGGAATTGAAATTGGTTTACTCCATTTACTTAATTTTCATGATTGCCTATTTTTGTTTTAAATAGTTAAAACATTCTTTCTTGGCTTTACTTTCTAAACAGTTTTACTCTGAATATGCTATACTGATGTTTTCCTATCTGCCAATATGATTTGAACTTAACCATGGAGAAGAAAAGATTTTCAGCTGTGTGTATCTATGGTTTTGTTTCTTTTGAACAGTTTCTATTCAGAACATTTCTATTCTGAAATATATCAGAATGCTTTCTGTTTTGAAACTTGGAATTCTGCAGTGCATTGATGTCACTGAGAAGGACCACCTTTCTTCAGCTTTGCACAGCTGAAAAGCAAGCAGCCAGATTCAAGAACAGAAATAGCCACTAAAGTGGATGGCTCTACAGTCCAACTCCAAATAAAAAGTCTACTCAAAAAAAAAAAAAACAAAAACAGAAGAGGATTGTGCTAATCATCTTCACTTGGTTTATGTATAAGCAACAAAGTCTGAAGGGGAGAGTCTCTTGTCAGCACAGAGGATCTTCACAAGCCCTAAAAAATCAGTTGTGAATTGCCTGGAGAACCTCCACTTGTAGAGGTGCTCAGACTCTTTGCTTCATTTGAATAATGGCAATGGCAATAGCTAGCATGCTCTTGTCCTTACAAGTTAGCATTGGGTCAACACTTATTTAGAATCCTAGAAAAGGTACCATACGCAGCATTACTCAACAGCAAATATCCAGGCGTGAAAAAAGTATATGTTTCCAGTTGTCTTGGAGTTATAATGTCCACCAGCCTTGGCTGGCAGTATCAATGCTAGATGATGGTTCAACCACATTTGAAGGAACACTAACTCCTCAGAACTCAACAAACTTTAGCATGCTGCCAATAGGAAGAACAGACAATGTACTGTGAATGTGCCGGTTGGCTTTGAAATCTGAGAACACTCAGAATGAAAAAAAAAAACTCTTTGGCCTACATCATAAGATTGAAAAATACAACAGCCTGGATTGTCCTCCCCAAAATGAAGTAAGATATTTGTAGGTGTACTGAAAGCAAGACCTAGGTCATGCTGCATTATACAGTTTTCCCACAGAAATTAATGTGACATGATTTCTTGAATTAAAAACATGTAATTCCTCCTTCATTTTAAATTGCCTGCATTCCAAAAAGGAAAAAAATCCTGACTTCTAAAATAAATAAGTAAACCAAGAATGCTATAGGTGGGCACACATAATGCTCACAGCATCATAAACATGTATACAGTTTCCTTATAAAAGATTCAGATCCATCCCAACTCTTGAAGTTCCAAAAGGAACACCTTACTATCAGTTGAGGTAAAGAACATACTGATAACAGGAATCAGAATGGAATTGAATTCCTAATCACAAACAGATCTGCCAGAAGATATTCACAGGTATCTGATTGGATTGAGAATACGGACTCAAGCAAGTAAGACTGGACCTTCATTTTTCGTTTTTAAAGAAAGGTGTCTATACTTTCCAAAACACCAAGTTCTGAATGGCTAAGAAGAGACAAAGGCTATTTGTGAGAAATTATGTACCTTCTTCTGACCTTTTTAAAGTGGTTGCAGTTATTGACTAATACACTGTTCAGATCCGTAAAAGATGTTTAAAAAGACATTTTGCAAACAAGTTTGTTATAAGCAGAAGCAATCTGTAGAGGAAATTAAAAACAAAGAAAACTACTTCAGCACTCAGATATGCACAAACCAGCAGACTCTAGATTGTTCCTTGCCTGTAAAAAAGAAAGAAAGAAAGAAATGATGTTTTTAGTTAAATGCCAGGGATGAGTAAGTGGATCTTCACCATAGTTTTAAAAATAAGGATTTGGCACGACTTGCTTATGGTCGACAAACACAGCTCAGAAGCAGCTCTCCTTTGCTTTAAGAGCATTTGGAATAAAATCCTGTCCAGTGAGTTTTCTTTCTGCAAATGAAAACTGCTCTCTTTACTGTACAACATCAAGGCAATTGGAAGAGGCTTGTATCCTGTACAGATGATACAATTTCGCTGGGGTGCAGCTTTCTTTGGGAGGAGGATTAAAAACCCTAACGTTCCTGCATTGTTTGAAATGACTACTTCTTTTCTAGGTATTCAACATAAAACTGCTTTCTTTTGTTCTTTGGTTACTAGCTCTAATCACATGGTCACCCCAATGGTGTTGTTAAGAACATTAATAGCAACATTAGTAACCTTAATCTTAATAACACGTTAATAACAAAATTGTTATGATATCAATACCTGCCCAGCAAATGAAGAATGAAGTGACTGTTAACAGATCCATGTATGCAAACTGATCTTACACAAGCTGCAGAAATTAAATATGCCAATTGTGTAGCAAAGCTGTGAAAAGGGCCAGAAACATAGGTCTTCAAAAGAAAAGGAGGCACAAAAGACACCTGGAGTGTTATTTATGGTGAGAGTAGTTTGCTAGAGGTAGATGAATGTACTTCTTTAGTCAGCTCAAAGGAAAGGAATATCCTAAAGAAGGGTACTGAGTACCAGGGAAGTCTTATTTTAGACTAAAGGACTGTTACATTGCAGAAGCTGAACTTCCAATTAAAGGCATGAGAAGGCAAACTCCTCCTACTTCCTCCTCTACCTCCTTCTTGGGGGAGGGGGGTGTCCATGTAGAATTGTTGCTCTTCCATTTACTGATGGGTATACAGTATCAACCCTTTTCTGCACCACTTTCTCATGCATTCATTCCTAAATGTGTTTCTCTCACATTAACCAAAGAATAAGTGTTTTAACAGGCACGGCACAGCATTGTTGAAATCCAAGGGAAATTGCCCCAATCTCTAATCTCAGAAGAAGAATTTCAAAGTGAATTTTGTCCTGGATAAGTATCTCAAAGCCCTTCTTTGAGTCTAGGCTCTTCCACAGAATTCAGAGAAAGGAAGCTTCTGGTGGATAATGGCAGAAACAAAAGAAATAAACACATAAAGAAGACAAAAACATTGTTGCACCTTAAAGACTAACTGCTAGACAGAGAACCCTCGTATAACAAGCGGTTTGTTTAACAGAAAATCCACTTAAAGGAAAAATTTTCTGGAGATAGGGGAAATTTGCTTAACAGAATTGCCTATGGGGCAAATCTGTACAACAGAAAAATGGTCGTGATTAGGGATTAATCCGTTTTCAATGCATTCCTATGGAAAATTTGTACAAAGGAAAATTTGCTTAACAGAATTGCATTTGGAATGAATTAATTCCTTTATACAAGGTACCACTGTATTTTAATGTTGGCTTTCATGAACAAGCCCACTTCCTCAGAATGATAATGATGTTCCAGGCCATCCAGGAGTCCAGCTGTGGATCAGTTCAGTTTTGCACTGCAATTCACATAGACTAAACTCTCCTGGGGTTTCTAATCCTTCTCACATAATTCTCCAGGAAAGAAGGCAGGGGAGGTCCTTATCAAATGCTGCCTCCTGAGACATCCACCACTTGAATCTTTCATCACCTGGTCCAAGGTGTGGGTGGAACCAAATAGAAAACTCTTATGCCATTGTGGTATGACAAATGTCTATTTTTTTAAAAAGGAAGGGGGAATACATTCAGAAAATCAGCATAAATTCATCCTTTAATCCACGAGAGGCATAAGAGCTGTTTTTTTCCTCAGCAATCCCACATTTCTATGGTTCACAATAAAGTTTCCTTAACTAACATTTCAAACTGGTGCCCCAAAGGTCAAAATGTTTTTGTTTGTCAAAAGAGAATATACCTCAATTCATGGCAAGATTTATTAAGAGGTTTGAAGTTCCAAAACAGAAATTCTAGAATAATGATCCAGTAGAACCAAGAACACTACAATTGTTTAAAAATGTTACAACTCATGAAGAAAGCCAGATCAAATCAAATATGGGCAAAAAATAACCATGGGATGCTTATTTTGTGCAGCCCCTGCTGACTACTTACCATGGCTTTCACTAACCACAAAAAACAGTCATGAATTTTGGCAGTACAGTAAAAGGAAATCTCCTTTTCCTCTTCCTCTTGCTCCTATTTCTTTGGAAAGAAAACATGCATCTTCAGGGAACCAAGGCTGTTCCAATCCTGCCCTTTACTACAGATGAAAAATCTTTGGTGACAGCAGTGAAAGAACAATAGTGATCCTCTTCACTCATTGGAAGATGCTTACAGGGTACTTAACTAGTAAGACGGGAGAAAGGCTAATCAGTAAGATATTTATAAATAGTCCCATACAAGCTCCAGGAGAAGACCTCCATGAAAACACCCCAGGCATTTCTTTTTCAATGGATTATGCACATGAAGGATTGATAAAGCGAGTGGTTAGGAAGGCATAAAATAGAGTTAATGCTTCCGCTTTTTGTAATTATTTCAGTCTTGTAAAATGTCAGAAGCCTCTATATGGCTCTGCCTGAAATCATTCAGGGGCATATGGGGGGGCAGAAGGGTACATCGGCCCTGGGTGCAGCAATCTGGGGGGCATCTGGAGGGTGAGCAGGAGGAGGAAGCCATGCGCCGTTCCACCACCCAGCAGTCCTCCTTTCCCCTAAGGCTTGGTGACGGCACCCCCTCTGCCACCTCCGCTGCCGTGCACTAGGCTAGCAGTGAAGCAGGCAGGCAGGCAGGAGCGTGGTGGCCACGGCGCCCTCCTCATCCTCTTCCTCGCCTTGGTGGGAGAAGTATAAGGTGCACACGCCCTTCTGCCTGTCTGCCTGTCCACCCATACGCATGTTGGAAAAAATTAGGAGTGTATATGCACAGTGTTCCCCCTCAAAAATCCTGATAGACTATAACATACTCTTAATAAAACATTGCATACTGGAAAACAGACTTGAGACCTAGCAGAAACCCAGTGCTTTTTAGGATACCAAAAATTTTTGCAGATGGTTTGTATTAGAAAAATAATTTTATATTCAAACATTCAAATTAAAGAGCTTGTCTTCAGCAAAAAACATTATATATAAAAACATGCCTGATAACATTACCTTGACCAGCAAAAACTCAACTAACCTTACACAGGAACAGTGTGACTGGCTTTAAACAAAGACCAGTAACTTGTGATCCCTTTGTGCTATATTTACACAAACTGCAGCAACAATCACCAGCACCTGCCCAATGCTACTGCAGCCTCAGAGTTTTTCCTCAAACCTTAACAGCTGTATGTGTTTTACTCACACACAAATTCTGAGTTGCTGTACTCTTCTGAGTAAGGGATGGTTCAATATTTTATTTATGTTTTTATAACTTTGTTCAAGTATAAAAACTTGACAGTGCACGCGCAACGCACCCCATGCCCGTCGGGTTCAGCTGGGTGGCGCATTGTGGGTGGAGACAGCAGGAAGGGCGCAAAAAAGAACTTTGTCCCCAGGCGCTCCAAATGCTGGCTACGCCTCTGAAATCAATAGTCCTGTAACTCAATGACCTCTGTAAAATGACATCAGAAAGGAAAGGACACAGGAATTGCAAGCCAAAAGGCATCCTCCTTATCTGCATACCTCATTATCCAGAATTATTTTATCAAACTTTTTTTGCAATGAGATGGATTACTGGTAACCCATGTATGAGTTCTAATGCATGAAACAAGATTTACCTTACTTTTAGTAGCTATTGCTCGATTTCAAAATTAAAGCTTGAATCCAGGAAAATAGTTTCCTGGGAGCAAAAAATATTTTCAAAAACAGTGAGATTAGATATTTTGCAAACTTCCATGCTGCACCTCATTGGTGAGCTTTTATTTAACAAAAATAACTGTAGCAAGGAGACTGTATTCATCTTAATTCTTTAATATTTAATATTTTCAGTGGCTATCAAACATAACATACAGGCAGATGTATTTAAATAATTAAATAAACAAGACTTGTTTTCCTTTTGTTATGCAAGCTGTACAGCACATTGGTTTTCTCAAAATCCACAGACATTTTTTAAAAAAAATCAGAAGTGAGTATTCAAAGATAGCATCTCCCCATCCCAGCTAACAGAAAATGGAACAAACACATGTCTGTGGCAAACAGTTGAAGGGGATCTCAGGAACAGTCTTGACTAGTCTTTGGCTTTATTTGGTACATAGGCTTTGCTGGGTGTTGTCTGAGGAGCAGTCCAAGACATCAAAATATTGAAAAGACAATGGCTCTATCAGGATTTCCCCCCTCACCCCTTATTTTACAAACAAAGTCTGAATTCACCTCATGAAAATGGAATCAACACAGACATCTTGGGGAACTCCATTTGGGGAACTCCAACCTGCAGTTTTTCTCCCCTATCCATGAAGGGCTGGTGCAGAGCCTGAGGAACTGAGATTCTACCAAAAAAATCTTGCCATTTGTGTGATTTTTTTTTAAAGCCATGATAAAGATATCACCATACCCTTGCATTTGTGTAAACAGAAACCATACAGCCTTTTCCTAATTCTTTCTTCCTCTTAATACTTGTTAGGGAGTGTGTAAAGCACATCCAGTACTTCTGAGAGTTTCTGTGAAGACAACCTTGGCTGCGCACACTAATAGGGAAGCCATTTTACAAATGAAGTCAGTGAATCTTTGGTTTCACCCCAAGATGAAGGCAACAGTCCAACAACCATCTAGTTGAAACTCCACATCAAAACATGGCCAAAATCCACAGTTTATCTGGTTTAGATGAAATGGCAAACTAGGGTTTGCTAAAACGTGGACATAAATCTAAGAACTGAAGTATGCAAGGAAAGGGGGGAAGATCTAATTCTGAAGTGTGAGCTTATTCATGTTTACCATGCTAGACCATGAATTTAAGTAGATTGTACAGTTCAGCCCCCAAAGACTTTTGCCTTTAGTAAGGCTTTGGAATCTTGTAATATATATGCAAAACAGTAGTCTGCATGTTTTTTAAAATCTGAATTTGCACTTACTTTTGCAGCACAATCTTATACATTTCTTTGCAGAAGTCCCAATGGGTTCAACTGAGCTTACTGCCAACAATGTGGATATATGATTCTAGCCTTTAAATATTACTCTGCCTATTGGACCAGCGCTGTTTTGTTCAGGTGCATACCTAATGCCTGGGAAGACGTTTATATAATCCAGCCATGTGGGTGAGGACTGCTGCATATATCTTTCCAGAAGGATTGCAGTTCCTTTCCCAGGAGGGCACCAATTCTGTTGTTGGCAACCACAAACTTGATCCCTACGTGTATGGGCGGGTTTATTGTAGCCTTTCTTTTGCAGAGTGAATATGTAGCATCCACACTGTTGCTATTGAAAGAATAGGCAATTCACAAAACCTAATGCTCAACTTCCTTTGTACTATTAAGGTGCTCTTCACAATTACCTGAGGCTGTTCTGAGAAAGATAAATCCCTGGAGAAATATTAAATGCAGACACAACATTTCCCCTGTGCATTCAGAAATCTGAACCTACACATAACCTTACCTGGACACAGGAAATATGTAGCTCTATGGACATTTCCATGGAAACGAAAAGGTTATAGATTCACAAAGTCATCTTGTGAGTATTTTCATGCCATCAAACACTTTACATAAAAGACTCAAATGCCTTACCAGTTTAGATTATAGAAATACTGATACATAAACTTTATAGCAAAATATATATACATATAATTCATCCTTTTATGGTTTATATAAATGATGCCTAGTCTCATACATGTGTGCACATACATGTTCAAGTGCATATAAGAAAAAAGAGAGAAAGAGAGGGATGGGGTGGGGGTGGGGGGGGGGTGGGGGTAAAAGTAAGAAGCAGGGAAAGATAGCGATATATTAAGTGAGTTCCCTACTTTAGTGACCAAGATGAGAAAGTGGTGTAATGGGAGAGGGACTTATGTAACATTTAACCTATTGAGGCAAGGTTGTAGAAGTGAAGGGTGGCCGGCAGGAATATGTTGGATTCAGGATTTGTTCTAGGGTTTTACCACACCAGGCATCCATACAGGGCAGAGGTGATGAGTCCTGCTACAATTTCCTTTCTCTCGCAATGCCAAGACATCAACAACTGAATTCCTTATATCTTCTCTTTTTTGCTGGCATACACTGTCACACTATTCCTTCCTATAAATGCACACATGTGTTAGGTATGAACCCAGTTCTGCATACATGCTTGTATTAATATATATTTCCATATGCACATATAAATATATAGGCACACACATATTCACCGTTTATGAGAATGCATTGCAAAATCTGCCAGGAGTGCAGTTCTTCATTGGTTGTGAGCTTTGCAGAGGTGCCAGAGATACCAGATTCAAAGTCCTTTGGAATAAAGCCGAATGTCACCGCTGTGGACACTGAATGGGTTTGATGCATCTTCCCTTGTGGTGAACCAAGTTTGCAGGACAATGGCATCCAGCGACACATGGCTTATTGCAAGGCCCAATCTCATTCCAGTTGTCACAGGTTTTTACACATCCGGGACCACAGGTATCATAAACTGCACCATGCTTACATTGGGTTGCTGGAAGAGAGTTCAAAGAAAACCGAGTGTTATTCTGTGAAGGTTTTTACACACAGGTTTTACCATACCAGATGGATCATTTAATGACCACCTTACCAAACGGATCATTTAATGACATCCTTTTTATTTCAATGGGTATGCTTCAAGCGTGACTACCCCTATTCCATCCTGTAGTTTGCAAATGTATGACACCTCACTGCAGTGATGCTTTATCAGTGGAATACTGAAGCATCAAAGGAAAATATGAAGTTAAACTAAAAGAGAGGCTTCTGCTGTACTGCAGCCAAACTACTTTGGCACAACCATAACAAACACAGTTTGATTTAAATTTTGGGCCAGCAGTTCTCACCTATCAGGATTTGGGAACAAAATCGGTGTAACACTGAATATGTTACAACAGGTGACAAATTATATTCATCCATCTTCTACTAACTTTCTCTGGGACATTTTCAATTTGCTTTTTATTACTTTCCCACACAAGGCATTGATTAATTACAAACAGAATGCAAAGAATGAATACACATAAAGGATTCTCTCTGAGTGGACTGGCTTGGATGCAGTAGACTGAATTTATAATGATGTCTTTAATCATAGAACCTATGCATTTGAATTTTGTTTTCTAGAACTCTCATGTGCTTGGCCCATGTTGGAGTGAGTCCATTTAATGCAGCTCAATTAGATGGACCATGAAGCTTAAAATGAAAAAAACTTTGACAGTAGCTGATAGCTATTAATATTTAAGACTGAAACATTTAAACTTTGTTCAATTAGCATTATTAGTGCATTAATTTAAAATTTTAGCTCATCATTCAACCCTCTGCTTGGAGAAGGGAAAACAAGTGATTCTTTCCCTTTCAGAACTGCAATTATACTAAATAGGCCCAATGTTGGTCCTATAAATTTGTTTGGACTAAAGCACCTGGAAGTCTCAGAAATCCCAAGAGTCTATGACATTTCTTGGGGCGTGTGGAAAATCCTTAGGGAAATGGCCATATAAATCATACCAGATTTATCTTGGACAAAGTTTGCTTTGTTCTTTATTATTTTTCAAATATTATGCATGGGAGATTGAAGCCAGTATTTTTTCCCTCCAGTTGAGAATAGTCCTGTTGATTGATTGGGTCCAATAGGTTTTGGTCACTATAATCCAAGTAGCTCCAACCACTTTCTAACCAAAATTGTGTTTTCAGTCAAGGCTTCTTACAATGTTAGGCTTAATAAAAGTGGTCAAATGGCTCTTGTGAAAGCAACAATTCCCAGTGTGGGGGCTTCTGATAGACTACAATATCCCAAAACTTGAGAAGTGCTGCAGACTCTAACTAGAGTTTCTGGATGCTGTAGTTTAAAAGCTTTTATAGGGCCAGGTTTAGGATGCCTAAGAAAAAAATTGTTTTGAAATTTAAGTCCCTAGGGGAGAGGAAGTGTACTGAGAAGCATGTATTTTCTGCAAAGGGGTTATTGATGTACAGTGGTGCCTCTACTTACTTAATAGTATTACCCTATTAAATGGCATTCATTTAACTTTTTAAAAAGTCCACCAATACCTATTTTTACAGTATGTATCTATGTTGAAAACCCTCTTATTAGCTCAGTTTTAAGGACTGAATTCTAATACAGTGGTACCTTGTATAAAGGAATTAATTCATTCCAAATGAAATTATGTTAAGCAAATTTTCCTTTATACAAATTTCCCATAGGAATGCATTGAAAACGGAATACTGTAATCCCATTTTTATGTTGTACAGATTTGCCCCATAGGTGATTCTGTTAAGCAAATTTCCCCTATCTCTGGAATTTTTTATGTTGTACAGATTTTATGTTATACACACTGTTTTGTTATACAAGGGTCCACTGTATATGGAAGTCACTGCTGCTGCTTAGCCTAAGATAAAGGTTGGTAGATTGTTCCTTCTTTTGATTGCATCCAACTTTCAGTGCTTTGCTATTAGAGGCAAAGGTCAGTAACTGGGAAACGGACAGCCAGAGTTAGAAAGATAAATTCCATTAATGATATCTGACACTGAGATCATGCTCGGACCAATTTTACTTGTATTGTTCCTCTCCGTTATAAAGAAAGATAATAACTTTTAGGGCAACTAACCAACTATTCTGAGTTCAGTAGTTCAGCCTTGTCTGCAAATGTGCCACCCACACAAGAGAATACTACAAGACATTGTGTCACAATATCTGTTTCATGGTTACAACATCTCCTGTAATAACCATCAGATATTTTCTGCAAGTGCCTAAGACACAACCCCATTCGGAAAGTGGCATTCTGTAATGCACCCTCCATGCTTGGTATCTTAAGCAGTTCCGTTAACTGTTTTTAAAGAGCTATGTGAATGTTTTTCATTCAGCAGCACAAAGCACAGGATAACATGCAATATTATTCTGCTGCCATTGAAGATGTGCCTCCTTAGTTATGAAAATTAACTAAAAACCTGAGGATCATACAACTTGAGAAGATCCTCAGCTCAAGTTTAGAACTAGTATTCTCTCGTGTGATGAAAGCAAAGCAAAAGCAAAGTGTTCTGCTTATATACTGCCCCATATCATTTTAAGTAATCTCTGGGCAGTTTACAATTTTAATTACAGTATGCAAGCTACTGCATACTATTTTTGCTTGCTATAAGACATGTCACTTATTTCTGCATTTCGTATTCCACCTACTTGTTTTCATTTTCCAATTGTTCACTAGAAGGTAAAACCTTAAGTTGCCAGTCTCAACACTTTTGGAGGGAAAAATAGGTTACTCTCCTCTGGTTTAACTCTTAATTTCACTGAAATATAGTAAGGTTATCATTCCTTCAGTTGGATCTAGTTTGCATCTAGCTATTTCCAAGCTTTGGCTATTACCACCATCTTCCCTATGGATTTTTTTCCCCTTGGTCCTTTTGTGCACACACATTGGGTCCAAAAGAATACAGGCAGAGATGGGTCCATCCCATCCACCTCCAGCATCTTTCAGAATGGAACCAGGCTATTCTTCCCCGTGGGCTTAAATAATTAGCAGATGGCAGGGCTCTTTCATTAAATGAGTAAAATAGATGGAGATCAGCTGTGTATTCCTACCACAGGCTCCCCCTTTCCTCTGAAGGCAGGTCTATTACAGCTGTGCTTGCTTCCACATGAGTTAAAAACAGGGCAGGAAATGTTAATAATCAGTTGGTCTGTTTCAGAGGTAGAGCATTGTGATCCTTCTGCTAACTGCTGTACCATGCAGCAGGGTTGGACAAGTGGAATAGGCATCCGGGAGCAGAGTTTTACAATTGACTTGTTAGCATAAAGTTGCTGGAATTTTACTTGTCAGACATGCTTCCTGTGCTCTCTCCAAAGAGAAGAATGCAAACCCGATGGCCACTGGATTTCAGCACCTGGTAACCATTTATTGATCTTTGTTCTCCTTTCTCTTGCTGGCACTACACTACTGCAATAAAGTTAACTGTGCTGGATTATGGATTCGTAATAGGACTGCATTGCATGCATATGCCAAAGGGGTATTTTTTTCTACTAAAGAAAAGCAGCTGTGGCAGGGGTGCTGAACCCATTCCCTGCCCACCACTTCCCCCTTCAAAGCCAGCCTTTCAACCACAAAACTGGATAGGCCATGTGCCATCAAGGAACAGTGGAGAAAATTGTGATTTGAAATGGAAAAGGAGGGAGCAAACGCCTTCCAGATATTGTTACATGTCGTTTGTATAACCCAACCATCTACTGTTACCATGAAGCAGTTCAGCATGTTCAACTTACCAGCACAGTTTTGTTGAGGTTTCCAGTGGACTTTCAGGCCTTCCCTCTCACAGGCTCTGGCATAGGCTAAGAAGGACTCACAGTAGCAATTTTTATGGCCAGGGCACTCACACATGTCTGTTATGCAGGACCTGCAGAAAACACCCCAGCCAAAGTGGAGAGCTGTGAATTAGAGTCTTAGTGAAAACTGGTCACGTTAGCTTGGATCCTAAGTTTTTCAACACTCCCCTTCCCTGTTTACCCCCTGGTACTCTGTGGAAATCCTTTGGAAGGGGTCTTTAGCATATATTGGTGGAAGGGATGTACATGAATGGGAAGGTGGTGGAAAACAATCTGGAATGAACTGAGGAGCAACTTAGAATCCAAGCCATTACATTTGCATTTCTGCTATACCACCTGAATTATGTCACACAGCAAATTTATGGCTACCCCCAAAAATGCTGAATAAATTAGCCTCTCCCCCAACCCCACCATAGATATTTGGGAAATTATGAAACATATCCACCCACTTTTCCCTTCTACCCAGCAGATTAGCTGTGTCACTTCTGGCACCTCAATACCTGATATAGTCCACAGTACCCCAAATGTTGGACTATAATTAGCTCTATCCATCAAAGCCACTTGAGAAGGATGATAGGAACTGGGCCCATCAAATCTGGAGAGCCATGAACTGCCCCACTTAAATGTCATCATATTTGGTTATAAAGTGTTGGTACAATTATCCTTTCCTCCCTGGGCTCTTGGCTCACAAAATTTAAAAAGGATAGAATTAAAAATACAATAAATTATACTTAACAAAACAAACTATAAATCTGATGTATTCATTATTAGTTACACCCACAAGCTTTTGGAGGCAAATTGCCACAAGTTAAGATATTGCATACACTTTATCTATTGTCAGCTGAGTCATGTGACTCAACACACAGCAAATAACATTTACTCTACCTTTATATCGTGCACCAATTCATTGCCAACAGATCCACTGTTTGTATTATGCTGGTGAGAAGATGTTTATTTATTTATTTTCATTTTAGGGTATTTTTACCCCACCTTTCTCCTTGGAAAAAGATCCAAGGTGGTTTACAGTAATGAGGGACAAAATACAGTCCAGTACAATTAAGACATATTCAAGTATTTGAGAACAGGAAATTGAGGGGCATCTTACAGCATTAAAAGACAACATTACATTAAAGCTACAAGAGAATGTGAGCAGTTAAAGAGAGTAAAAATTCCATGTAATAATATGAGGGAAGGAAACTACCATTGAAAGCATAGTGTCAGTGCAATCACACAAGGTTATAAGTGGTTATAAACACAAAGTCTATGTGTTCATGTATGGTAGATTCTAGAGATGGGCACGACTAGGGAAAATGACGTTTTCGAGTTGTTGTGTGTCGGAGGCAGTCCGTTTCGGCTTGTTTCCGTTTTTCGCGAAATTTCACAAAAATTAGTCGGTTCGTTTTTTGGTTTTTTTGTTTTCGTTAGTACTGGTTTGGGGGGGTAGCGGGCTCCTGGAGGGAGCTGCAGGAGTCAGCCAGAGCCACAAGTGACGGACTGGCAGACTCTTTGCACCCGCTGTGTCTCACGTACTTGCATGTAGTGCAATGCAAGTAGATCTGGCTTAGGGTTAAGACGGGTTAGCGCAAGGGCTAGGGTTAGGCTAGTTACGGGTGAGGTTAGGGTGAGTATTGGGGTGCACCTCTGGGTGCCTCTCTGACCCACTTAGAAGGACAGTGTACTGACGTATGGGTTAGGCTTAGGCTTAGGGTTCGGGTTTGGGCTACGATTAGTGGGCTGTTTATGCCCAATTGGCACATCCCAGAAGTCTCTGTGGTCAACCTGGCCAAGTGGCCATGCGATTGGTGGAAAATTTGCATGGTCCACTCCCATGGGCGAGCCCATCATTGCAAATGTGCAGGTGTAAAAAAATAAAATAAAATAAAATAAAATAAAATAAAATAAAATAAAATAAAATAAAATCAACGGAGACTTTTTTTTGCAAGAAAAACCCACTGCTGCTACTGTAAAAATTCAAGCATTTAAAATAGCTAATTTTCGCATGTTTCTGTGGTGCTTTGGTGGGGTTTTGGGCAACGATTTCAAAACAAATATTGCGGTCGCCATTTTGGATCCCCCGCACTGCATGGCAAATGGATGCGCCCTCCCAGCCTGGTACAGTCAGTAAAACCTGGCCATGCGATTGGTGGAATGGCTCCAAAACTTTGCATGGTCCACTCCCATGGGCGAGCCCATCATTGCGAATGCGCAGGTGTAAAAAAATAAAATAAAATAAAATAAAATAAACTGAGACTTTTTTTGCAAGAAAAACCCACTGCTGCTACTGTAAAAATTCAAGCATTTAAAATAGCTAATTTTCGCATGTTTCTGTGGTGCTTTGGTGGGGTTTTGGGCAACGATTTCAAAAAAAAAAATTGTGGTCGCCATTTTGGATCCCCCACACTGCATGGCAAATGGATGCGCCCTCCCAGCCTGGTACCAGCAGCGCAGCAGTAGCAATAGCCAAGGAGAGGGGGGCGGGGAAAACCCCCCAAATAAAACACCCTTCTGGCCTGGTAGGTGCCCTCAGACGGTTTTCGCCTACTTTTAGGGCCGGGAATTGGGTTTTTTTTTAACTTTTAAAAACTTTTTTTCTGTGCCGCTTGGCATTGCTTGATCGCCGCGATGCAAGTAACGAGCACGACAAATCAGACCAAATTGTTCGTTCGTCGGTTCGAGCTCGAATTCTGGCGGAGTAATTCCCGTTTCCGTTTCCGTAGAGTAACGGATACGAGTAACGGAAACGGAAACGGGAATACCGCTAAGTCGTGCCCATCTCTAGTAGATTCATATAAATGACACATAATAGGTAGTCCATCATTCAGGGAAACCTTGCCTGAAGAGAAAGGTCTTTGCCTGTTTCTGGAAAGACATCAGAGATGGGGCAGTCCTGGCCTCTAGTGGGAGGGGGTTCCGGAGTCTGGGTGCAGCAGCCAAGAAGGCCCTTTCATGTGTTCCCATGAAACATACTTGTGAGGGTGGCGGGATAGAGAGAATGGCCTCTCCTGATGACCTTAACACCCTAGCCAGCTCTTATTGTGAGATTTGATCTTTGAGGTAGCTAGGACCCAGGTCGTACAGTGCTTTGTTGACCAACCATTATTTAGTTTGATATACAAAACAATAGAAAGTAGATTAACATATAGTGATCTGGTTGTTAAAATGATTCATCAGTAACACAGACCACCAATAAACCTGCTTAGATCCAATGGTTTGAATGCTATTATAAACACCCTGAACAAGAACTATACTGTGTCTGTATTCTGAAAACAGCCTAGCACAGTATTGTCATAAAGCAATTAATAATCAGCACAAGCCTGTTTCTTTATACTACAGTATTATTAAATGTCAACTAAAGGTGAAACTAGTAGTGGCACTGCAGATAAAGAAAACTACTAAAATAGTTTAATTAGAAGTTTCAAACTGATGAAGTATATGTATTTTTCCCGGGGGTGGGGGGGAGAGAGAATGCTTCAAGAATCATTTTCAGGGTGAAAAAAAGTCGTGCACAATCTAAAAGTGAGGGCAGGCAATACCTTTATTAGATCACTACAAATTCATGCACAGAAGCTAGCTTTCATCAGAATGGGCACGGGAGGTTTGTATATATGGTGCAGAAAAAAAACATTTGAAGTCTCAGAATTCATGGCCATATGTATAAGCTAGGCTTCTCTGCTTAAAACATGTTTCAAAATCAGATCTGTGCAGTCTGAAGAGATGTAGGTTTCAAAGGTAGTAATAGGCGGAAGAGCGGAATAGGAAGAAAACACACAGACATTGGTTCCCTCTAGTGTTCAATATGCAAAATATCAGATCATGCTATTTCACTAACACATCTTTATTTTTTCCTGCTCTGTCAAGTTGTTTCTGACTTATAGTGACCTCATGAATAACCAATCTCCATTTTATGGTTGCTTTAATTGTGTTGCATTCTTCAAAAGGCATCAGAAGAACATTTTGGTATAGGAAAAAATGCCATCCAGGTGCATTGTGACATGACTATCACACCTACATCTATTTTGATGCAAGTAAAGAAGATGAGAAGCCATAACTTTCTAACACACAAATGCAAAGCAAAACAAATGTGTATGTCAGTTTTCCACTTGCAATCCAAATTATCTATGCTTGAATGACTAAACTCACTGGATACTGAGTAATACTATTTTGGGTAAAACTGATGTGAAGGCTCTATACATACAGGGAAAGTATTGATTACTTACTGGGTTGAGTCAATTCCATCATATTACTCCCACACTGGCTGCTCTGCATTGGTTGCCAATCTGTTACCGCACCAACTTCAAGGTTTTAATGATGACATACAAAGGCCTAAACGGTTTGGGACCTTGCTATTTGTCACAGTGGCTCCTACCACAGAATACTGCTGCTTGTACCCAATCATCTCAGGCAGGACACTTGAGGGTGCCGTCGCTGAATGAGGCTTGTAAATCAACGTCCTCTTGAGATCTGTTTGGCCCCCTCGCTCTCTGTTTTTTAGAAACATCTTAAGACGTGGCTATTTAGGAAGGCTTTCCCTGGTTATTAGTTTCTCCCAATATGTCTCACTGCTCATTTCTTTCTTGTCTATTCTGGTCTCTCTCTGATCTTACTGATTTGACTGACTTAGTATTGTTGTTTTGTTTTATATTGTATTTTAATATATTATCATGTTTAATGGTTGTACCTTTTTAGACCCTGTAAATTGCCCAGACTGGCCTTTGCTGCCAGATGGTGCAGTATAGAGCTAATAAACAAATAAATAAATAAATAAATAAATAAATAAATAAATAAATATAGGACTCACACTACTATTTCTTACCATGTGCATAAGATACAAAGCAGCATTCAGTCTATTGATTACAAGTAAAAATCTGATATAATTTGAAGTCTGTTTGAAACAAGGAAATTGTTGGTGGACATTTTTCGTACAACTATTTTCCATGTACTATTAAGGCCCTTCTCTATTTCAATGCATAATCTCCATCTTTGAGTCTGCTTATGATGCTATGTCAAAGTCAAGGAAATGTGGAAATGGCAGGATGTATCATTGGACCAAACTGGCCGAATAACTCAGTGAGTTGCAGAGCCTGAGACTGGGCAGCCCTAGAAGTAGGGAATGATAAACCACTTTTGAGTACATGATACCATGAACACCCCAGGAGGGTTGTCATGACTTGGAATCAACTTGATGGCACATCAATATTGTCTACTATAAAAGCTGAATTTTGATAACCCAAGGGCATCAACAGATTTCAAAACCTTTATTTCTCTCCAGACTTCAAAGCAGGTGGTAAAAGCATTGGTGGTGGTGGGGGAATATGCACTAAGGTTGATTTCTCCCATTTTCCCCATGTTCCTTCTTCTCAGAGGTTAACAACAGTAATTAGTATCCTACTTGTAGTTTTGTGCTTCCCCCAGGTCTGAAGGGAAACCTATGATTGGATTTATAAATGTAAAATAAGGGTAACTTTCCTCCCATTTTTGTTGCTAACTGTAACATTTAGTTCCTTTTATACTTAAAGAAGTGTGGCCTCATTATATGGTGAAGGAAGACTTCTTCACAGTTCCAGTGCTGGCTTTCTTGTGATGCTCAAGTGACAACAGATTGGGTAGAAAGAGGGTGTTTGGTAGCACAAGCCAGCATCTTGGAACATTCAGATCTTTTTCTTTAAAAGTGACAAAGAAGGCAAACAAAGCTTCGACAACCAGTGAAATGCTTCTAATTAATTTGGGGAGGCAGGGTGGGTGGGGTTATCACTGCAAATAGTGACTTTCTAAACATGACTTTCTGAACATTGCTCGCTCCAGCTGTTTTTCCTATATGCTGAGTCTCTGAGTCGGACTCAATCTCATGGGATGTTGTGCTGATTGCTCCCACATCCACATGTGGATACAAGTGAGTCTCATTTTATGAATAAATGCTCTTCATCTGTTGAAAGGCAAATTCCCCATGAAAAGCAGGGGCATCCATAATCTGTGGGACATGTCTTTGCACGAGGCAGTCCACATTTCTCCAATGTTTTCAAAGCAAACCACATGGGGGCACTTCTTTGACCACATACCTTTTTCAAATTAAGCTGGGGGAAGTTGTCCAAGCCCTACAAGAGGGTTAACCAAAAAGCAAGCCCTGTGCTTCGTGTAGCTTACCGACTCCACTTTTAAAAAATGAAGCCTGCATTTACTGTCACTGCTGCCTCTACACATTGTACTGCAATATTGAAAAGACAGATGTTGAGTGTCTTTCATCAACCATCTGCAATTCTTTTCACTTCAGAGTAAACAAGAGCTCCAAAACAGTCATTATAAGTGGGAAGGCCCCTGGATATTCTATGCATTTCATTTCACAACCTAACTTGATACACCAAAGCAGTGGTTCTTAACCAGGTGTGTGAGAAAGCATTTCTAGTTTTGATTGCCTTTTAAAAAAGCTTCTACATTTATAATCACACTGACATAAGGTAGCTCTCTAAGGGATGTATGCTAAGCAGAGGGTTTGAAATGTGGAGGGAAATTATTCAGTTTCTTAGTAATCAAAATGGTAATTTAGTTAAAGACTTGAAGAGATGCAATACTTCAATTGGCTTATTTGGCAGATATATTCACTTGCCTGAAAGAATTAATTACCTCAATGTTAGAGTATGGTACAGTCACCCCCTGCCATTTCACGGTTCAGGTACTGCGGTCCCACTATATTGTGGGATTGCAGTACCTGTGCCTTGGGGCCTCGCGGGGCGGCGGCCCCGCACCGCCCCGTGCTTCTCCGAGAAGCCTTGGAGCCACGCAGGGGGTGTTGGGGGCAATCACATCACTCTGCGCCACCCCACAGGCCCCTCCGAGAAGCCTCGGAGCCGCACGGGGAGGTGGCGGGGTGGCGGGGAGCAATCGCATTGCCCCGCGCCGCCCCCCAGGCCCCACCTGATCCACTTCCGCATATCGTGGATCTTCAAGCATCACGGGTCGGGTGGGCCCCTAACCCCCGCGATAGGCGGAGGGTTACTGTAAGAACATCATAATAGCTTCTGAAAAACTATCTGCTTTTACTTAAAAACTAAACATTTGGATAAGTTCAGTTGAAAAATGGTAATTTTGCACTTTCCCTTGCTTGATAAAATTGTTCTGGAAAATGAGAACATCACAATTTTACTGGAACATGTAATACATTTGCAACAATTAAGTGCATCTCAATATTTTTCAGTAAATAACGTGTTTTGCAATAAATGTAAATGTCTAACAAATAAATTGGAACACATTTTAAAGGGGGTGCAAAAATGTACTTTGAGATTCACTGGGGTGCCAGGCACTAACAAGGTGAAGAACTGCTGCACTAAAGTCATAACATTACACTGAAAAGAAGCAACAGACATTCTGGAAAAAAGAAATGAATTGTTTAGATATAAGTAGAGACACCCAAAGCATAAGATTTAACTAGCCTGCTGCATCTGCAGCAACCTCTCCTCAAAATAATCTGAACAATACCCCCAATTAAAATCAGCATCAGTTCCACAATATGGGAGGACCGGTTGGCTGGTGTTTTGTAAGTTGAAAACACACCTGTTGAAATACGCAAGTATCATTTGTGAGTAGAGATGGGCACAAAATGAAAAATTCAATTTCGTTTCATTTCATTTTTAGTTTGGGGTGAGGAGGGTTCATTTCGTACCAAATGAAAAGCACTAACCAGTGCAGTATACCCACAAAGCAGTAAGGAAATATTCTGGAATTTTAGCCAGTATTCCTACCAAATCCTCAACTACCATCTTGCAGTTTTAAGCACTTATGTGTAGGCAACAGAGGAACATTTCATAATTCCTTCTTGGTTTCTTTGTATTGATCAACTAAATATCTTCAAGAAGGTGGTTGCTCTAGTAACATAGATTCCCTGCATGATTTGCAATATAGGAAATTGCAAGGGAAAACTACAGGTACACACAAGACCAGCCAAACCATTAGGCAAGGAGAGGCAGTGGGGAAGCTGACAGAAGACAGTGGCAATGGTGTGCAGGATGGACAAGCTGGATAGAAACTGTAGTCCGTCCTGGATCCATGCTATACACATACACAAGCTAGCTTTCAGTGGGCCCCAGGTGAGGATGTGTGCCAGTGCCGGGGTTGAAATAAAATTCAACTGCAAGTTATCACTACTTTTGTTCACTGAGCAGAGGACTGCACCATTTTGTTTTTTCCTTCCAGCAGTAGACTATCCTGGGCCTCTTGGAAATGGAGTGCAATCACACCTGCGGGTGGTTGACCATTTTATCCCAACTTGTGTTTCTCACAACAAACAGCTTTTACCTAAAACAACTTCTGTCTCTGTTTGATAGGAATTAGAGATCAGTGTTTCATTTCCGAAGGGACTGGTTCAGAAACAAAACACGCCAGCACAACTGGCGCTTAGAACCCAGTCCCTCCCTCTGGAACAAAATCAAGCACTGTCTTACCTTGTTGTAGTTTGCACTGGGTGAAATTCCAATCAGGAAGCAGCCTCCAATGCATCATCTTTCCCTCTGCCTGGCGCTGGCCAATCAGACAGGGAGGCAGGATGATGCATGTCTTTGCACAGCTCCTGACTGGCCAGCACCAGGGAGAGGGGAAAATGATGCATTGGAGACTGCTTCCTGATTGGAATTTCGGCCAGCATAAACTTCAACAATGTAAGACAGTAGTTGAATTTGTTCTGGAGGTTGGGACTGGGTTCGGAGTGCCAGCTGTGCTGGTGTGTTTCATTTTAGAACCAGTCCCCTTCCGAAATGAAACACCCATCTCTAATAGGAAAACAAGCTGGTTTCTGACTGCCAATTTCTATGCCCATCTAGTAAGGCAACCCTACATGAACATAGCAGGCTACCCCAATAGATACTTGCCCACCAATGCCAGGAGGGCAGAAAGCTAGTAATGGGTATATGATGGAGGTGGCAGAGGCTTCCTCAGTCCACTGGAATCTCACGAGCTGAGGAATGTATGAATAGTGCTTGTGTTCCTGAATATATGGCAAGTTACTTGAAACCCCTGGATTCTATGCTGAAAATTACATAAAATGGGAGATAGAATAAAATGGGAGACAGGAAATTGCATTTGCGCTGAGAGGTATGGAATTGAGAGAAAGTGCTGAGAGGTAAGCAAGTGATATACTGTGTTAAAAGATAAAATTGCAACTACAGAGGGTGATACTATCTTGAGTTCTATTTACGCAAAAGTGTTGACATTTCAGTTTGATGTCATTTCAGTGGTACTGTATATGCTAACACCATCTGAATCACACATTCCACTCTTTTAAGTGCCGATCTTTACACAGTTGAAATGGCACCATTAGTATAACAATGACATATCAGTAGGCTTAGCATAGCCATAAATTTTGCAGAAATACAAAACATATATTTTTTTTTGGGGGGATATCCTTAAGAGTTGGAGATGCAAGGCATCTCAGTGGAGACTGCAAGTCATGAGGCATACAAGCTGCCTGATAACTGAGATGGGAGAACAGAGAAATGGAGGTGTGTTTGTATTTGCATTTATGTGTGTGTAATGGATATCCTAACAGAAGACATGGCCACCTGGTTGTACCTCTGGACAAAACTCCTTGCTGAAATATCTATATCTTAAAAAAAAATACCATCATGTGCTGAAGATAATCAGCAAAATGCTCTGTATTCTTTTGTTTTATCAGTTCAACAATAGTAGAAGGTATTGTGAATGTTGCAATTTCACAGTCCAAATCTTCCAATCAACACATAGACTAATGTGCTATTTTATATGCTACTTCCAATAAATATAGGTCAGGATAAACCTTTAAAAATTTCATGCAGAGCTGTGTTGTGAATAGGGATGGGCACCATACGAAAGAGGGTGAAAGAGGAGAGTGAAAAAATGGGCTGAAGCTCAACATAAAAAAACTAAGATCATGGCCACTGGTCCCATCGCCTCCTGGCAAATAGAAGGGGAAGAAATGGAGGCAATGACAGAGTTTATTTTCTTGGGCTCCTTGATCACTGCAGATGACAACTGCAGCAATGAAATAAAAAGACACCTGCTTCTTGGGAGGAAAGCAATGGCAAACCTAGATAGCATCCTAAAGAGCAGAGACATCACTTTGCCAACTAAGGTCAGGATAGTCAAAGCTATGGTTTTTCCAGTAGTGATGTATGGAAGTGAAAGCTGGACTATAAAGAAGGCTGATCACCGCAGAATTGATGCTTTTGAGCTGTGGTGCTGGAGGAGAGTCTTGAGAGTCCCCTGCACTGCAAGGAGATCAAACCTATCCATCCAGAAAGAAATCAACCCCAAATGTTCACTGGAAGGACAGATTTTGAAGCTGAGGCTCCAGTACTTGGGCCACCTCATGAGAGAGAGGACTCCTTGGAAAAGTCCCTGATGTTGGGAAAGATTGAAGGCAAAAAGAAAAGAGGACGGCAGAGAATGAGATGGTTGGACGGTGTCATTGATGCAACCAATATGGATTTGACCAAACTCCGGGAGGCAGTGGAAGATAGGAAGGCCTGGTGAGCTCTGGTCCATGGGGTCACGAAGAGTCGGACATGACTGAATGACTGAACAACAAACCATATGAAAAATGACATACTGTTTTGTAATTTTGTTAGCTAACTAAATGAAACGAAATGAAATTGGGAAGCAGCATTTCATTACAAGTGAAATGAAACACCATCCCCCACCCCAGAACAAAACAATTTGTTCTTGAGGAAATGGCAGGGGAGCTCAAGCTCTTCCCTGAAAGCCCCCAAAATATGCACTCAAAAAAGCCACCAAAAATATGCACTCAGAAAGTGATTTTACTAATGAAATTTGGAAACATTTTGGTAAGGCAGTTATGATGTCCAAAGGGTGCCCCTGGGGGAAAAAACCTTCTAATTGGAATTATATGGGAAGATATATATTATATATATTATATTTCCAAATTTTGGAGCTTTATAATTCAGCTCCCTGACCCCAAAATCTTTCCAAATTTTGGGGGCTTTCAGGGAAGAGCTTGAGGAAGCTCCTGCCATTTCCTCAAGGACAAATCAAAATTTACTTACCTTGGGGATCCAAAGTAGCAAGGGTACTTTCACAAAGCGATTTTAGGGAGTCCCTAAAATCTGGAAGGATTTGGTGGTAAGGAGACTCAGTTATGAAGCTCTAAAAGGGCTGGGGGTAGTTAATTGACAAAGTGTGCTGGGAGCTGGAGGCAATCAGGGAGTTTACTCTATGGTATTAACTCCCTAATTACCTTAATACTCGCAGCACTAGAGCAGCAAGGGGAAAAAACCCACTCCTTTCTGCATTTCTCCCCTCCCCCTGCATCCCAGCTGGGGCTTTTTGACAGGTTGGGGTTTGGAGGGGTACCCCTCCCCCACACACCCTGGCATAAAAAGCCCCAGCTGGTTGGTGGGGGAGGGTGAAAGGCAGAAAGGAGCTGGTTTTTTTCTCTCAATGCTCCTTTCTGTGTTTCTGTGGGGCTTTTTGACAGTTTGGGCTAGGGGGAGGGTTTCCCCCTCTCCAAACCCTGACTTGTCAAAAAGCCCCAGCTGGTAAGTGGGGTGGGGTGTGAAAGGCAGAAAGGAGCAAGGTTTTTCCTCTTTCTGTTCCTTTCTGTGTTTCTCCCCTTCCCCTTCCCCCCACAGCCCAACCTATCAAAAAGCCCCGGCTGAGAGGTGGGGGAGGGGCGAAAGGCAGAACGGAGCATTGAGGGGGAACTCCTGTTCCATTCAGTCTTTTCTCCCTCCCCCCACCTCCCAGTGGAGACTTTTTGACAGAAAAGAGTGTGGGGTAGGGGTAGGGGTGAAAGGCAGAAAGGAACAGGGTTTTCAGCTCTTGCTGCTCTTTTTTGCATTTTGCCCCTGCCCCCACTTCCCAGCTGGGGCTGTGTGACAGATCATGTATGGGGGTAGGGGTGCCCCCACTCCAAACCCCCGACCTGTTAAAAGCCCCAGCTGGTAAGCAGGGAAGGGGAGAAAGGCAAAAAGGAGCATCAGGGGGGATCTGCTTTGTTCAGCCTTTTGCCCCTGTCCCTGCCTCCCAGCTGGGATTTTTGACAGGTTGGTGTGTGTGGGGAGGGGTGTCCCAATCTCCAAACCCCAGCCTGTCAAAAAGCCCCAGCTGGTGGGCAGGTGGAGAGGCGAAATGCAGAACGGAGCATGGAGGGGGAAACATGCTCTGTTCAGCCTTTTGGCCCTCCTCCCGCTTCCCAGCTGGGACTTTTTGACAGGTCTGGGTGTGGGGGGAGGTGTGTCCCCCTGCATACCCCAACCTGTCAAAAAGCCCCAGCTGGGAGGCAGGGATCACAAAGAAGAAGGAAGGAAGCAGAGGTAAATTGAGGGTCTGTTTGAATTGACCTCATCCTTCTTCCTTCTCCAGCATGGCTCTTCTCATGTTCTCATGTTCTTAAATGTCCCCTATTAAAAATATAAAGGCTTAACATAAAATAGACAAAGTACCATTGAACCTTTATATGTATTTTAAGCCATTATCTGAAAAGGATCTTCAAGCCAAATTCATATTTTATAGCCTTAACCATTATTGCACCACAATATTAATGTAAAACGAGCAACAAAATGTTCTGGTATGTTTTCTAAAGCCACACAAAATAAAGCTTTCAAGATTGTGTGATAATAATATCCACCTCAATGAACTAGACTCACAATCCTCCTTAAATATGTAGCCCTAATTCTGAAGGCAATAAAAATCCCACTTATTTCCACGTTTAATATTGTCCTGATGATGGTCCTGGTGGACCAAAAGGAAAAGCAATGTTTAACTGTTCAGGAGCCAGCTCTCCCATTTCTAGTCCTAAGAACTCCTAAGCAATTCCATTCTCCTCTACCTGGGAGGGGGTGTGGTGGCTCAGCGGACTAAGGCTCTGAAAACTGTTGGCTGCAAAGTTGGCAGCTCGGCAGTTCAAATCCCAGGTGCCACACAGCAGAGAGAGTTCCCACTGATAACCCCAGCTCCTGCCAACCAAGCAGTTTGAAAGAATGTAAATGCAACTAGATAAAGAGGTACTGCCGTAAAAAGTGGGAAGGTAAAACAGTGTTTCCTTGCAGCCATGCCAGCCACATGACCATGGACTTGCACAACAATGGCTCTTTGGCTTGAATACGGAGATGAGCACCGCCCCTAGCGGGGGGAACCTTTACCTTTTACTATCTAAGTCAAAGAAAGTCAAAATAAAGTCAAAATTAAAATAAACAAATAGACAAATGAAGATATTCAGAGGAGTCTTCAGTCTTCTGTGAAGCCTTTAGAATCGAAATTAAAGAGCCCTGCAGAAGGGAACATGTGCAACTCATGCTTAGTTTGAAATACCACTGGCAGGGCAACCAACAACCCTCTTCCTGACCTACCCAATTAAGGTACATACGTAACCCAGCCAAGGTATTTGGCCAAAAGGAAAAAAAAAACCTTTAAACATCATCATGTAACAAATGAAATACCCTCAATGAAATAATGTAACAAATTACATATAGTCCTTTCATGGTACCCCAGATCTTCTGACTGATGTGAGTGTCTCACTCTGCCCATTTGTGGTAAGGCTATGCGTACTGTTGGATGCTCAGCAGAAAAACCTATTGGGCCCTGTCAAACAGCCCCATCACACAGCAGCTCCACTACTGGTCTACCTTCCAGTTCCTTGCTACCTGTTGCTTCAACTGGAGGCTCCTCACTCTGAATGCCTGGGATCTTCAACGAAGGGAATAGCCAAGGACACCTTTTCTGATTTCAGCAGCAGAGATTTCACTCATGGTGGTCGAGTGACTAAGGGCATTAAACTATACATTACAGAATATGGATAGTATGTAGTTAAATTTAATTCTCTTTTTCACCCACTCATGAATAGGAATAGGAATCTTTATTGTCATTGCCCCCTTTCAGGAACAACGAAATTTTGTGGCTGCTATATAAAACTCATTTAAAACATTTCACATAAACTTAAAAACAGGTACAACACATAATATGACATATAAAATGACTAAAATATGACATATAAAATAAGCTGACTTCAAAGTCCAGGATTTCCGTTTAAGGCCAATATTGCTCTAAAAAAGAAGCTATTTTTGAGACGGTTTGTTTTTGCCCTGAGTACTCTATATCTCCGTCCCGATGGCAGCAACTCGAAGAGGTGATGACCAGGATGTGATGGATCTCTTAATATATCTAATGCTTTACAGTGGCACCTGGTAGTATACATTTGTTCTAGGGTGGGGAGTGAACAGCCCACAATATTCTCTGCAATTCTTATAATTCTGTGCAACACTGTCTTATCCCGGTGGGTACAACTTCCATACCACACACATAACCCGTAAGTAAGCACACTCTCAATTGCACAATGATAGAAGGCCAGCAGCAGCTTTTGTGGAAGATGGTTTTTCCTTAAGGTTCTCAAGAAAAATAGTCTCTCCTGAGCCTTCTTTGCAAGCCCCCTTTTGTTGACACTCCAGGACAGATCCTCCTGTAACTCAATGAGTTACATCTGCAAGAGTTCAATCTAGATCAGCCCCACCATTCATTGACACACTCCCCCCCCCCAACTGTCTTCTGGGATCACAGCAAAGATTACATGACAATACTGGGGGGGGGGGGATTCATTTGGCACAAAAGAGGATTTACACTCACTTTAGAGTGCAAATGCATAAGATTTAGTGGTCCACTATGTATTTAATCCGGCATACAAATCTAACCCTCAGGCTTCATAACCAGCAGAACCTAACTGAAGCCAGACTTCAGCCTTGAACCTTTGAGCCCATGTCAAGAATGAAGCAATCAGTTAGCTTAGACATTGGATCAAACGGGACATGAAAGGAAATTTGTATTCCCTGAGATTAACTGCCACTTCCTCTCATAAGGGGTTTTTCTCGGAGACAGGTGTTTTAGCAATCCAACTTCCAAACATGCTAAATGAAGTTGTGAAGATATGGGAAACAGTATGCTACAACAAACATATAACTTTTGCCATTTAAAAGAGCATCTCTTCTAAACATGTGATAAATATATCATTCATTTTGCCTCATTTTTCTGTATTTGTCAGGAAAAACTATAATCACTGGAAGTGAGCAAGTTGCTATTGATTAATGTCTTCACATCTAAATATGACAGGACAGGTCTATTTTAGGTGATGTAATTTTAAGGCAGGTTTAAATCCCAGCACTTCATATTTCACAAATTTAAAGCATTGGCCAAAAAGATAACATGTAGCATCATGATTTATGATCTGTCTACTTGCTATCCAAAGTATCGTGCCCAACTTTGAGAAGGACTGTTAAAACATTCCACCCAGGAGAGGTCATGATTCATAAGTAGGTAACTTTACATCAGTGTAAAGATGCCCAGAAAAACAAAACAAAATAAGCAATTCTCCCCCTCTTTTGTCCTTTGGTCCAGTGGCTGAAGTTGCATATATCAAAAACATAAACTTGATGCTAGCTGCTAGAATCACATATTTATTCAACAGCAGAATTGTCACTTAGTGATCATGTTTCAGTAATGTGATCAATATACCCAAATAAAGGAACCGAGTGATCTAGTTTGTTTCTAGCACGATCTCTTTGCAGAGATCAGCACAGGTTTTTTATTATGACTTAGAGATGGGCACAAATCGAAAAAATGATGTTTTGGTTTTTCGTTTTTTGTTGTGAGTCCCATTTTGGTTCATTTCCATTTTTTGCGATTTTTTTGAAAAAAATCATTTCAATTTTTCATTTTTCATTTTTACCTGCTTTTTGTGTGATTTAAAGCATTTCTGCGTGTGGGCGTCCCCCAACACCCCAGACCAGAAGGAAAACACTAAAAAAAAAAAAAGATGCTGGCAGAGACACAGTATAGACTAGGTACGCAGGGAGGCTGCAAAGGCAGCGGTGGGCATTGCCAGGGTGTAAGGCAGCCACAGAGTGACTGCACTGCGGGGCAGGGGAGGGTACTCACCGAGAGGTACACAAGGAGGCTGCAAGAGAAATCTCTTCTTTCTCTCCCCTAAGAGCCAGGCTGCAGCCAGCAGGAACACAGAGACACACACCTGCCTGGCTGGCCTAAAGTAACGAGTTGCAGAGACAGCAATCCCACCCTAACTCCCACCGCAGACTGCAAGGAGGATGGGGGCTGCCAGTGATTTTTATGCCCTCTGTGGCTGCCACACCTACCCAGTCTGCAACCTGGGCATGCTATTGGTTGAAATTGTCCAAAATTTACATGATCCCAGCACATGGCTTGCATCCATCTTCTGGCTGGGATCCATTTTGTGTCATCCTTAAAGGGAAAAGAAAAAATACATCGCAATGGGAGAAAGACAAAAACAAACGTTTTAAGGACCGCACCCCCCTGGTAGGTAATAATTTCAAATAATTATCACTGCATTTTTATGGATGTGCAGGGTGTTTTAATACCCAAGAAATCAATATTAGATATCTGGGAGGCATTTTGGGTCGATGTCTCCTAACTCCCCTTAAAGGAAAAAAATACAGCGATCTGAGAAAAGAAATAAATGCACATTTTAAGGACCCCAAACCCCATGGTAGGTATTATCAGGCAGAATAAATAATTATCGCTGGGTTTTTACGGATAATCAGGACGTTTTTTAACATTTAAAAACAGCTCATTTCATTGCGTGTCACCATTAATGAAAACGAAATGTAACAAACCTAATTTTCGTGGTTCTGTTCGCTTCGTTCCAATTTCATCACAAATAACAGAACAATTTTTTTGTTTGTGCCCATCTCTAATTACGACTTGTGGTGGAAGACAGCCAAGAGAAGGAAGAAGAGGGAGGCTAGGACAGTACACAGTAATGTGAGTACCTGTTCCGCTTGCTTACTTGCACAGCTCCTCCATCCTGTCCTGGCCAAGTGACATAATACCCAGTTTTTAATTAAGAGATTAGCAGTCTAAAATGCTAGCAGCCTAAAAATCCCCCATGTGGACTGGTGCTGTCATCACAACTGAATGAGGGCAGCAGCATACATGTCAGAATATCTATGGGGATGACCGAAACATAGCTCCCCCCTTCGCCCCTCATATTCTTTGTTTCTCCTTCTGAGAAAAATATAATTTCTTAAAAGAGTTTCTCCAGATGCATGCATTACTGTCATAGACACCTGGTTAATTTTTTCAATACTGCAATGGGACTATTGCCATGGTAATATTAATAGGCTTTTTCTTTTAGAAGAAAGAATGCTGGAGATTTGTCATGTTATTGTCACATTGCCTGCTTTATTTACATCAATATAAGCTTGTTATACCAAAAATAAATAAACAAACCCACAAACCCCACATTACCATTAAAGTACATAAACAAGACTGTTGTTCTGCCCCCAGTATCCCAAAATGCAACCAGTTGCATTTAATGTTGTTACTTTCAATGTATGACTGGAAATAATCACCAAATTCTGTGTGGCATTACATCCTAAAAGCTACATGTCAATTAACTGCTGTTGGGGGATCTTATATTATTATTTCCAATAAATCCTGGACCAACTATTTGCATAATAAGCAAAATGATTGGCAGCTGGCCAAATGGACCAGGGGTAAATTCAGAGTCCAATTTCACAACAGCAGTGGTGGTGCTCTTTGCCTCCATTTCCTGATTCCTGTTAGCCACTACATTTTCTCCTTTCCATCCATAGAATGAAACTACATTTAAAGGAGCGTCATTCTTAGCAAGAAAAGGGACAGAAAATGAAGGCCTTCAGCAGCAGCTCCCAGTTTTTCTTCAGGATGATCCAAAGAACAATCCTAAATTTCAATACAGCATTGTTCGAGGTCCATTATATTGCATTAAATAAGGAAAGGAACACCAATGAGAATTCAAGTAAACTTAAGGTATATTTTTTTTTGCTTATATCCCTCAGCTTTCACTGTCTGAAATAGCTGAAAAATATTGTGCACATGCGCACACACACACACACACACACACACACTTTTCATTATCCAACAATGGGTTAATGGAAAGTGGGGCATTTAGACTCAGCTAGATGAAAAACCAGTCACTCATCTAGGACTATTAGCAAGCCAACCATCTGACAAGGGATGATCTGTCAGCAATCATAACAGTACGAAGGGGAACAAAGTCATTGAACGATACAGGATATGGAAGGTAGGTTGGCAGTTCAAGCTTTGATGAATCAAGCATTGCCTAATCTGCAGCCTGCTCTTGAATTAACTCCTAGCTGTGTGTCATTCCATGAACTGCCATGACTGTATTGCTTCAAGGACTTGAAGTTATGGTTCTTCTGTAAATACTGAAGAAGTATCTACAGACAGTTGAGCTTTCGTGCAGTGTATATTTGGGTTTCAAGCTCATACCAGGCATACTTGGGGGAAAAGACTGGAAATAAATTATCCCAGTGTACACCAGAAGGGACTCATTAAGAGAAGCTGGAGCAGGATTAAGAATGCAAAGCACGTGCCTCAATGTCTCCCAGAAAACAGACCAATTGTTTTGTACTTTGCCCATATGTTGGACTTGCTGATGGATGTGATCCCAAGGATTGCAGCATAACTACTGGGAAACTAAAGTTTGGCTCTAGCAATCCATCCCCAGTCTAAATGAATGAGTTCCGTTTAGTTCTAGTTCTACCTCATTATGCATAGGAGAGACTGCATCTAAAAAAGTTATTGTGATGCAGAGTTGGATAGAACTGTTCTAAAGGGACAGGTAATAGAAATGGGCACTGACCCTGGATTAGTGACCCCAAAGGCACTGACCCCAAAGGCACAGGTTTCACATGTTCCATACTGCACTTGAGGACACATAGGGCAAATTCCTGTTGGATCAATGTATGCTGATCTATGCCTAGATGCCCTAAGCACATCTCGCCTGATTTCGGAAGCTAAGCAGGGTCCGCCCTGGTTAGTACTTGGATGGGAGACCTCCAAGGAATACCAGGTGCTGTAGGTGCCTGGAGTAGGGAATGGCAAACCACTCCAGTATTCCTGCCAAGAAAACTCCATGGATTTGGAGTCATGAAGAGTCGGTCACGACTGTAACGACACAACACACACAGGGAAAATTACTGTTGGATCAATGTATGCTGGTCTAACACAGACACATTGAAGTGGGGGTTAAAGGTAAAGGTAAACCCCCCACACACGTGTGTGCTAGTTGTATCTCACTCTAGAGGTGGTGCTCATCTCTGTTTCTAAGCCAAAGAGCCAGTGTTGTGGAAGTCTGTGGCCGGCATGGCTGAATGCATTTCTGTGCATGGAACACTATTAACCTTCCAGCTTTTTATGGTGGTACCTGTCTATCTACTTGCATTTACATGCTTTTAAACTGCTAGGTTGGCAGGAGCTGGCGTTACCAGCGGGAGCTCACTCTGCTGCGTGGCACCCGGGATTTGAACTGCTGAGCTGCCAACTGACAGTTTTCAGTACTCTAGCCCACTGAGCCACCACGCACCCTGCCCATTCCCCTTCTCATAATTTACTGTGATTGCTCAGTTGTGAAATGTATTATATGTGATTTACACATCTCCTGTCTGCTTAAAAATATACTTAAGGTTGTCCTTAAAATGTAGAATGTTTCATTTTCCTTCCCCTTTTTCACGGGCCTTATTGGCATTTTAGATGTAAAATAAGTAGTACCAAAAGGTATTGATCTTGTTCACCCAGTAACTAAGACTAATGAAGTGAGCTGCAGCTTCTTCTACACATAAAAGTGGTGATTCGGAATCCTGGCAAAATTGCTTCTTTCTCTCTCTTTTTAATACCCCCCACACCAATCACCCTAAGATGTACTAACACAGCTACTTCTATGGAAGCAGTGATTCCATAAAGAGTGGCAGCTCAATGCTGAGTTATATGTCATTTGATTTATGCCAGCATATGTAAGTAATAATTTTCTGGCTAGTGGTTTGTTAACTTGTCTTTATTGCAAAGTAAAGATAAAACATACAATTCTTTTCTCCCCCCCCCTGCAACCTCAAAAAACAGATACATGTAGAAAAGAGAAAGAAAAACAGAACGTATGAACAGAAGACACTGTGGAAGAATATTCACTATTGTATGCACTTGGGTTGGGCACTAAATGAAAAATGAAATCTGATTCATCCATTCATTACATAACAAAATGAAATGGAATGAACCGAGGAAGCACCAAATTTGGTGGGTACCTTCCTTGTACTCTCCCCTTTAAGCCTCTCCTCTCTGTGGTAAAGTGCACTGAAGACACTCATTCAATTAAGTAAACTCCACCTCCTTTGGTGGGGAATTAAATTCTGCCCGCAGAAACCCCAACTTTTTCCAAATTTCAAAGGGTTCACTAAAATCACTTGTTTTTTCCCCTTTGGAATTGAATAACTTGGCCCCCTGTAACCCAAACCTCTCCAAACTGGGGGTGCTTAAAGGGGAGAGTTTGAGGAAGCTCCACTACTAGCTGCCTGGGATCACTATTTTCAAGTGCATAACATTGGAATTAGAAATGTTTTTTTTTTCTGGAGCCACCCTATTTGAAGTTGAATAATTTGACCCACTGAACCCCAAATATCTCCAAATTTGGAGGGCTTAAAGGGGAGAGTCCAAGAAATGTATCCACAAAAATTGGTGCCTCTGGGACCCAGGGGACCAATTTTATAGAGTAATGAATCAGTTCATTATTGGTTCATTTCATGCAATTTTTAAAAGATTTGTTTCTAACAAAAAGAAACAAATCACGGGGGAACAAAATGACATGAAATGAATCTCAATTTTTCTGTTTCATGCCCATCCCTAGTATGCATACATACAAAGCCTTGCCTGGGATAAACTGCCTAGAAAAAGAAGATGGTTAAGTACAGCACTGATTCATTAGTGAAAGAAGATGGTTAAGTACAGCACTGATTTGTTAGTGCCTGTAATAGCACACATGTACCTCCATCCTCTCAACAGTCATAGCAACTGTTTGGAAGCTCTTTTGAAACACATTTCCTTCTTTTTAATGAAGTGATAAATTGATTTTTTGAAGAATTTTGAAGAATGAAACAATGAAAAGTTGGGGAGTAAAAGCAGGATTTATGACTGAGATCAGTATTTGGATCAATATTAATTGTCTGTTGATTGTGTTCTGAATGAACAGAAGCTGGTTCCCATCCACAGAGAAAAAGAAAACAATATAGTGCAGTGTATCTGTATGAATCAATAACAGAACAATTAATTCAATTGGTTCCTGAACTGTGCACCATGGCTCCATGGAGTGTTGAGAAATCCACCCGGAGCCCCCACAGGATCCTCTTTCTTCCTCCTCCCTCCGCTGCCCCAGGACTGAGTTTCATGCCTTCCTGTCAGGAAGGGAACCTTCCATGCCCACCTCCACCTCCCACCTCCCACAAAAAATGACTGTTGGAGAAGCTCAGCCACCTGTATAGCATGGTATCCAGAGGCCAATCCTGTTAATACACCCAAGAAAGGTGGGGAGTAAATCAAGGGAGCCACAAGTTTAAAAAGGTTTGGGAATCACTGATTTAAGTAATTGATCAAGTGTCTATTGTCAAACATATTTAACAAAGAATTTAACCATCACTAGAAAGTCTTCTTCCAAGGGACTGATTAAAATGAACACCAGTTTCATACATAATTATTATATTGGAGGAGGGAAGGAAAATAATTTGCTCATATGTAGACTATTCTGTAAATCTAAAGAGCAGATGCTGGGGCTGTTTCCCCCACCACCCCACAGCTGAGAGGCGTTTGCTTCCCAGTGCCCCATTTACCACTGGAGTTCCAGGAGAAGAGATGGTCGGGACTCCACACGACTCAAGGTAGGTGCACTGTCCAGAACAAAAACCGAAATGAACAAAACAGAAATTTGTTTCATTTCATTTCATTTTTTTGATATGTTGGTTCATTATTTGTTTCATTAGCTAATGAAATGAATAACGGATAATGAAATGAATTAAAAATTCGTTTTGTGCCCATCTCTACTCAGAAGTGGTTTACTGTTTCCTTCTTCTGGGGGATATCCTTGAAATTTGCAGCATTCCAAAGACCACACAGGCTAGTTTTTCTCCCTGGAGCCACAGTCGGGAATCAGACTCCCAACCACGGCCCTAACCACTGAGCTATTCAGCCAGCTCTGTTGAAACCATGCCTATTAAATATATATCTTCATGTAAAGGCACATGCACTTATCATGGTCTGGATTCTGCCACATACATTGTATTCAATTCTCATAAACCCCTCAATATTAGCACTGCTGGCTGGGGCTCACAGCTGAAGACAAATAATAAAATACTTCACACCTGCATTACTAAGGCCATAGCTCATGGCCCATAGTTTATGGGTTTCAGCACCTTAGGCCATTGTTCACCTAAAGGCCTATTGAGACTATTGTCTACATAATGAGCCTATTCAGGCCATTGATCATCTTATGAGCCTATTTCAGACCAGGGTGATATGAGGTCAAAGCAGGGCCGGCGCATCCATTAAGGCAAACTAGGCAGTTGTCTAGGGCGCCAAAATGGAGAGAGGGTGCTGGCCAGCCTGCTGCCCCCGCTGGCCACCGCCGTCCGTCCCCCCCACTGCCTGCCATCCACCATCTGCCCGCCATCCCCCGCACCCATCGCCATCCGCCCCCACACCCGTCGCCATCCGCCGCCATCCGCCGCCCTGCCCCCCGCCGCCCCCCTCCTGCCACTGCCCACCCACCCACCCCCCTGCTGCCCCTGCCCCACCCCCCTGCCCACCCCCCACCCCTCACCTAGGGCACAAAAAAACCCTAGCACCAGCCCTGGGTCAAAGTGAACTATAAAATGGAGGACTTGCAACTAGCTTTCCACAGACTGACCAAGCTGTTTTGGATGAGCAGCGAAACATTTCAATCTCTCAAGAAAAGAAGTCCCGTTGCCATGACTCAACTTCTAGATAAACATAAGAACATAAGAACATAAGAAGAGCCATGCTGGATTAGGCCAAAGGCCCATTTAGTCCAGCTTCCTGTATCTCACAATGGCCCCACCAAACTCACCTGGATGACTGACAATCTTCACAGATATGAGATAGGTATATAGTGATCTATTCTACAAATGCCACATGACGAGCAGAATCAACAGGAACACTCTCAAAGCTGAACAATCTCTACGTTTATGCACCTACTCAATAATGATGATGTTTAATAAATAAAAAAGTCTAAACTACACTTTCCGCCCTCAGGGTGAAATAACACTGGTTATCACAAACACCTGGGGTGCGAGTAACAAGCACAATACATTACTCATTTAAGTATATGGCTGTTTCACCCACTTATATTAAATTGCCTACACATGCTTGTTGTCATTTAGGCAGCAAAACCGACGCTGTCCGCATAGCAATGGTGTTCTTTGAGCCCCGTTTTCAGGACTCTCCCTCCACAGTAATTTGAGGCTACTTTTGCTGTATACACAGGATTTGACATAATTCAATTATTCTTTCCATCTGAGATGAATTTTTAAAAGGCTATTTTGAAAGCTTTTTTAAAAAAAAAAAACAATCTGTAATATAAACCATGAAGGTGAATAAGGTATTTTCTGCATGCGAACATGGAGCATTTTAATGATTTGATTAAATCAGTGCTTGCTCCTGTATGGACCGTCTTAATTTTGTAAACTAAGAGTAGCTTGTTTCAGCTTCTATCTCAATTGTAATCTCAAATTTGTTTCATGTCAAGCCAAATTGGGCTAAACTACAGTAAGGCATTCTTAAGCCAATGTTTTAAAAATAACCATACTGAAATGAAACCAGGGTGTTTGAGAAGCCTTGTTCAGCACAAATCTATGAGGACTGCCTTAGCTTCAGGTCTGCTAAGTTCAATGAGCCTGGCTCCTTTCTAAGTATGTTAGGACTATAGCCTTAAACACTGGCACTTAAGGCTTTCTGTAAGGTTATTCATAACATGCCCTGGAAAATGGACAGATTAAATGTTGTGTGTACCCTAATTCATTTCCCACCATTTGTTGTCTTTTATGTACTGTATTATGGGAAGAAATGAGTCATATCCTCCTTGTACCAACACTCAATGCATTAAAAAGTGAGCTGTGCATTTGACACCACTTGTGGTAGCTGCCTCTTTTTTCTGTTGGCCCTGTTTCTTCTGAGAAAGATTGTTCTGTATTGTTTTAAAAAAACCCAACTAAAGGCAGGTTCTTGTGTGATCGCTGTCCTCAGCCTTTATGACATTTTTGGATTAACAGATTCTACAGAGGGGATGTGTGTGCAGCTGGCTAAAGAACAAACCATCTGTGCAACCTGGGAAGAGTATCTGGAAGTTGAGTCATGGCAACTGGACTTCTTTTTCTTGAGAGATTGAAACGTTTTGCTGCTCATCCACGCAGCTTCATCAGACTGACAAAGCTGTTTGGATGAGCAGTGGAATGTTTCAATCTCTCAAGGAAAAGAAGTCCAGTTGCCATGACTCAGCTTCTAGATCAACTCACCTGGATGACTGAGAATCTTCACAGAAATACTGGGAATAGTATGTAATCTTTTAGGAAGAGGTACTAACATAGGTATTGAGTGCCTCCCCTTCTGCATTAGTCCATGTGCTCAAAGACATGCCGCCATGTATGAACTAGAATTGACAGGCTCATTTTTTCTGGCACATTAAAGTACCCATTAAAGTACTTTAATACTTTAGTACAGTACTTTGAAGTGGTCTTCAGAGTTCAGGTAGACTTTTCATCTTTTCCCCTTTGTTAATCATCATCCCAATGTGCCATCAGGTCTATTCTGACTCATGGAGGGCCTTTTCAGAGTTTTCCCCAAGTAGAGAGTACTGAGGTGTGGGTTACCATGCCCTTCTTTTCTGCGGGTTCCCTGGGGCTGTGCATCTTGCCCAAGGCCAAACAGGCTGGCTCTACTTGCAGGAAGCACAGTGGAGAATCAAACTGCCAACCTTTTTGCTCTGGGGCAGGATTCTTAACCCACTGAGCTATCCTTCTGAAAACCTCTCTCTCTCTCTCTCTCTCTCTCTCTCTCTCTCTCTCTCTCTCTCTGCTCCTCTTGCATGCACACAAAAACACAGCTGCTGTTGGCTTCCGGTTTAATGGCCGACTGAACAAGACGCTAGGGAGCTCCTCTGAGGAATCCCCAGAGCGCACAGGAGGTTTCAAGAGGTTCGCGAAGACTACGTGGCCTCCATTAACCTCAGGGGGGGGCCCTGAGGGATTGGGTATCAGATGTTGCCTCTTGCGACTCTCCTTTCACCCCGATCTGGAGGGGTTGGGGGGAAAGGATCGAGTTGCGGCACTTTACTATCGCTACTCCTGTGTTTGCGAAGTCTCAAAGTCTTGGCAGAAGAGCCATTAACCTCCAAGGACTGTACAAGTCGTTTCTATCGGAGGGAGAATCAACAGGCTGTTAAACGGCAATTTAGAAGATAAAGATCACACCCGAAAGAAACGTGAGTCTGCTTGTTTATATCGGAATCTGTTCGGAGCGCGGTGGAAAGCAGCCATAACTCCCCTTCGTGAATGCAAATCGAAACCAAGCGGTGGGGGCAGAGGAGACATCCCTTCATTTGCAAAGTGAGTTTAATTTAATATTTAAATTGAAGTGGAAGAATAATGGGACCTGGAGAAGCTTGATCGTGAAGTCTGTAGTTCAAGACTGGCGTTTTGAAGTCACCCCCCGCTCTTTTCTTTTTGTGAAGAGACGGAGTGAATAGTGAATAGAGGAGAGCGTGGGGGTGGAAGGGGATATTTAAAAAAAAAAAAAAGAACTCTGGTGTTTGAAGTTACTCTCCCCTTTCCTGATTCTACACTTCCAAAGACTTTTGATTAACAATTGAATTCCCCCTCCCACTTCTTTTTCTTGCGGAGGACCGGATATTTAGAGGAATTTGAGTGGCGGACAAGGTGGTGTGATTTTACATTTCAAAGGATTTCATCAGAGTCGGCTGGAAAGTTGTTTTTTTGGGAACAGTTTAGGAGTTATTATAAATTGGAGCTATTGTTATCTACTTTTTCCTAACTGGATTAGACCTTCTGAAGCGGTTGAAGATTTATATATCTTTTGGACGGGCAAAAACTTTGTTAAACAACTCTTTGTTACAGAGAAGCAATACAAGTGGTTTAGACTGTGAAAAAGCAGAAGAATTGCTTCAATTTTTTCTCAACTCTTAATTTTTAAAAGGTTCCTTTACGGGTCTCATTTTGTTTATTCGATTGCAGTAGAAAACGAACTTAAGTTGCTGCGTGTCTTCCTTTGAGGCTTTCTCAGGTTTCAAGGTCATAAGAAAGACATAACAAGATAAGGTCTGTGCTGTGAGCTGGATTAAGAATCTCATTCTTTAGGTTGGAGCGCCATCTGGTGGATTTTAAAAATTATTGTATGGGACACTGTTTAGAAAATTTTTTTTTTTATGTTAGATCGCCATCTGGTGGATTTGGAAAATTATTGCATATAAAATTCAATTTGAATGTTATATTGAATGGGAAAGAGTTTGACTATATAGAAAAATTGATAAAATTTGATAAATTGTTATAAATTTGATATTTGGATAATTTAAAGTTAGAGAGGTTAAAATGAAGTTAGTATAAGTAAATTTAACATCTTTGATGGTAATTGGGTGAATATTAATCAACATCAATTAATGGAGTATTAATAGATTAATTCGATTGGTTGAAGGTTATTGTAGTCTATTGAATGAATTAACTTTAATACGTGCTTAAATTGTGTCCTATTGGAATAGAAGTTAATAAAAATTGTGATGGCAGAGAAAAAGAAAACACCTTTAACACAGAGAAGAGATTCCAGACAAGAGGAGGGTAAAGAATGGGAAGGATTAATGATACATATAAGGAGAGAATTTGAAAAAAGTGAACAAAGTATGGATCAGAAGTTGTCAGAACTAAAGGAAGACATGCAGAAACAAATTAAAGAGGCAGTTGGGGAGCTCTCAGCTCAAGTGAAGGATTTAACGGTGAAAACAAAAATATAGAAGCTAAAGTGAAGAAAGTGCAGACAGAGGTTAAACAATGCAGAGAAGAAACAGAGAGGAATAGAACAGGAGTGTCAGAAGTAGAAATTACGCAAAGGAGGATGGTTGAGGAGCTTGCTTTTCTTGAAATGAGACAAAGGCAACAGAATCTTCGTTTCCGTTTGATTCCATGGGAGGAAGGAGAAGATATTAAGGCCAAAGTAATAACGGAATTGGCGAAGTGGCTTGGATGGCAAGAACAGGAAGTAGCTGATGCAATCTCACAAGTGTTCAGAATTGCAGTCAGATCAAAGAAACTGAGAGCGAAGAAGACACCAGGCGACGTTATTGTGTCATTGACATCTATGGCCGTGCGAGATAGAATCCTGAAACATAGTTATGACAATCGGTTTGTGATTGATGGACAACAGATTCTGATATACAAGGAGATTCCGCTTCATTTCTTGAGAAGAAGAGGAAGTTATAAATCTCTGGCAGAAACGCTGAGAAGAAATGGTTTGAGATTTCGCTGGGAGTTCCCAGAAGGTCTATCCTTTACTTACAAGATGAAAAGATTTAAAATAATATCTGAGTCGGAAATAGGTAAATTTCTGAGAAAATATGGAGAAGAGCTTGGGTACAGGAAACCATCGAAAGAGGGTGAAAAATCACCTGAAGAAGAAGAAGAGGAAGAAGAGGAGGAGTTAGAACTCTCTGAGGAGGAAGAAGGTAAAGCGGATTTAGCTATGGCCAATATCTGAATAGAGATTGATAAAAATATATTTAATTTGAAATTTACAATGGCGCTGAGAGTATTGACTTGGAATGTTAATGGTCTGAATGAAAAGACCAAGAGAAACAGAATTACGCATTTATTGAAGAAAGAAAATCTGGACTTGATTTGCCTGCAAGAAACACATGTTGCAATGAAACATACGAAGATTCTAAAAAACAAAATTTTGGGGCAAGAATTTGTATCGTCTGATAAATTGAAGAAAAGAGGAGTGGTGATATATGCAAAACATAAATTGGAACCTAAGTTGATTATGAAAGACGAAGAGGGAAGATTTTTGATGGTACAAATCACTTGGCAATCTGAAAAATTTTTTATTGTAGGCATTTACGCGCCAAATGAAAGGAAATCAGAATTTTACAGAGAGGTAGAACAAAAACTGTTAGATTATATGGATGAAAAACTCTTTCTGATGGGAGATTGTAATGGGGTAATGATGCCAGATTTGGATAGATCTCAGAAAAAGAAAGGTTCAGAAGGGAAATTACCAAACTCTTTTTATGACTTAGTTGAAAATTTTGGATGGACCGATATTTGGAGATTGAGACACCCAATGGAAAAACAGTTTACCTTTTTTCTGAACCGAACCAGAGTTGGGGGAGAATTGATTATATATTTGTCCCTAATGATATCTCATATAGAGTGACAAAAGTGGAAATTTTACCTAAAACGATCTCAGATCATAATGCAATGGTGATGGAAATCAAAAACAAAATGCAAGGATTATACCGTTGGAGGCTGAATGAAAGCTTACTGGATGAGACTGAGACTTTGCAGATAGCGAAAAAAACCTTCAGAGACTATTTGAAAAATAACTGAGAAGAGAAACACCAACAAATGTGGTATGGGATGCTAGTAAGGCTGTTATGCGAGGCCTCTTTATTCAAAGAAATGCGTATCAGAAGAAACAGAAAGAAAAGAAGCAAAATGAGATTTTAAAAGAACTGGTAGAGACAGAGAAGAAACTGGTGGAGAAGCCAAAGGAACAGAAATGGATTCAAAAATTAAAGATGCTTCAAACTCAGTTGTCGATGATTATCAATCAAGAAATTGAGTGGAAGGTAAAGATGATGAGACAAAGAAATTTTGAATCGGCAAATAAAGTAGGGAAATTGCTGGCTTGGCAGCTGAAATGGAAGCAAAAACAAAAGGTTGTGAACAAATTAGTAGTAGACCAAAAATTAGTGGAAGATCCAAGAGAAATTGTAAAGGTGTTTCGGAATTTCTACAGAAATTTATATACGAAGAAAAAAGAGAACCCGGAACAAATGGACAGATATTTAAAAAAGAATGGATTGAAAAAAATCTCAACAAACCAAGTGTCGATATTGAGTGAGAAAATTACCCCACATGAAGTACAAAGTGCAATAGAGAGGGCGAAAATTGGAAAATCACCGGGCCCAGATGGTCTGACTGCAAAATATTATAAAAATTGTCAGAAGAAATGTTACCAATTATGGTGGAGGTTATGAATGAAGTTCTAGAAAAAGGAGTCATACCTAACACCTGGAAAGAGGCGTATATAACACTGATTCCAAAGGAGAACTTAGACACAACAGATGTTAAAAATTATAGGCCCATTTCCCTTTTGAATGGAGACTATAAATTATTTGCCGATGTTTTGGCTAATAGACTAAAAAAGTTTTAAATGAGTTATTACACAAAGATCAAGCGGGGTTTCTTCCTGGCAGACAGATGAAAGATAACATGAGAAATATAATTGATATAATAGAGTATCTAGAAGTCAGGAAAGAGAAACAAGCTGCTTTGATATTTATTGATGCTGAAAAGGCTTTTGATAATGTCTCTTGGCAATTTATGAAGAAGAATCTGGAAAACATGGGAGTGGGAACAAAGTTTTGGAACGGTGTTAATGCAATATATAAGGAACAGAAAGCTAGTTTACTGATTAATAATGTAATAACAGAAAGTTTCCCGATTGGGAAAGGTACGAGAGACAAGGGTGCCCATTGTCCCCATTGTTATTTATTACTGTATTGGAAGTATTGTTAGTCAAACTGAGGGACATGGGGACAATTAAAGGTATATGTGTGGGGGATAAGGAATATAAATTAAAAGCGTTTGCTGATGATTTAGTTTTGACGTTAGAGAATCCAAAAGAAAGTATTACTGAGGTGATGAAAATAATTGAGGAATTTGGTAATCTAGCCGGTTTCAAACTAAATAAGAATAAGACAAAGGTCTTATTGAAAAATGTAACAAAGAAAGATTGTGAAGAATTTGGAAAATTGTCCGGCCTCTTAGTGGTGAAAAAGTTAAATATTTGGGAATTAACTTATCTCTTACGAACTTAAATCTCTTTGAGGATAATTATAATATGGTATGGAACTTGATTAAGAGAGATCTGGAAACATGGAATAGATTGAATTTGTCGCTGATGGGAAGAATTTCGGTGATAAAGATGAACGTGCTACCAAGGTTGTTATTTCTATTTCAAATGATCCCAATACTTAGAGGAATAGGCCACTTTAAGGAATGGCAGAAGATATTGTCTAAATTTGTCTGGCAAGGTAAAAGACCGAGAATAAGATTTAAATTGCTAACAGATGCCAAGGAAGGGGGAGGATTTGCCATGCCAGACTTGAGATTGTACTACGAAGTGGCCTGCCTCGGTTGGATAAAAGATTGGATTACTTTAGTTGATGAGGATCTATTGGATTTAGAAGGTCATGATAACAGATTTGGTTGGCACGCTTATCTTTGGTATGACAAAGTGAAAGTACATAAAAGTTTTATGAATCATGTAATTAGAAAGTCACTACTTCAGGCCTGGGAACGGTTGAAACCCCTTTTAGAGAGACATACACCGAGATGGTTATCCCGATTGAGGCATTGGCGATCAAGAGGAAAGATAAAGAAGGAGTGGGGATCACCTATGGTGATGTGTTATTCTTTTCAGAAAAAGGTCCTAGACTGAAATCTTATGATATGTTGAAAGAGAAGTTAACGGGTTGGTTTCAGTACCATCAACTAAATGACATTTTTCAGAAAGATAGAAAGGTGTCTGGGTTTGGAGAGAAGGAATCTAAGTTCCAAACCATAATCATGGGCCCAAAAAAAGAAATTGTTGACTAGATTATATAATTTTTGTTGGAGTTGAATCTTAAAGATGAACAAGTTAAAGAATGTATGGTAAAATGGGCTATGGATCTGGGACATAATATTGAGTTAGATGTGTGGGAAAGATTGTGGAAAAAGAATATGAAATTTACCGCATGTACTTTGATAAAAGAAAATCTGTTGAAAATGATGTATAGGTGGTATATTACCCCAACGAAGTTAGCAAAGATGTATAGGATGAAAGATGACCACTGCTGGAAATGTAAAGAGAAACAAGGTGATTTTTATCATATGTGGTGGACTTGTGAGAAAGTGAAAGAGTATTGGGCATTGATATATGATGAACTCAAAAAGATGTTAAAGTGTACATTCCCAAAACGGCCTGAGCTTTTTTGTTTAGGGTTGGTGGATAATGAAATTAAAGGAGCAGACAGGACTCTGTTTTTATATGCAACAGCAAGCACGAATGCTCCTGGCACAGAATTGGAAGACAACGTATATACCATCTTTGGATGAATGGAGGGCGAAAATATTGGATTTCGCAGAGATGGCCAGACTGACGTGCAGACTGAGGGATCAAGACAACCAGAGGTTCCAAAAAGATTGGCAAAAATTTAAGAACTACATGGAGATTCATTGCAAGGAATTAAAGACTCTTACCGGATTAGGATAGAGCTCGAAGGATTACTACTTATTTTTCAAATCTTTTTATAAGTATATAAAGGGGTTTGTCTGAAAGGAAGGCTAGGAGATGAATAACGCTAAAACCACGGGAAGAACAGAGGGAAGCCAAATTTTAGTGGTAGAATGATTTTGTATTGCTAATGCTTTGAACTTGAATTTTTTTTTTTGTATACTAAAATTTTCTAATAAAAACATATTTAAAAAAAAAAAAAACACAGCTGCTGTTAACTCCCATAAGGAAACTGCCTTTAGAGCAAACAGGGCTAACAGCACATTTGGGAAGGGAACAGTATCATTAAGACTCATCTGAAAGAAAGACGAAGTAGCCCTGCATTCATGGTCTTTCTCGTATCCCATCCCCTCAGCTATTTCACTTTTCAAAACAAGCAGATTATGCAATTAATACAATAAACAAATTGACTCTTAAGTCATCCCTTTGCCTTGGGGAATATACACTACAAGGAAATAATGAATCTAAGTGACTCATCTTCCACAAACAGAATTTCAGGATATCTCATTTTGCCCTCTATTGCCCAAGGCTTGCTTTACAAGATGGGGGGGGGGGGAGAGACCAACGAGGAAAGGGGAGAGTTGCCAAGGCAGCATGAGCAGTTCTGTAAAAACCGGGCTTGCTGCTTCATCATATATCCTACGCAATGCCTTTGCATCCAAGTGAGAGACAGAGCCCTTGAAGGGATGCTCCCCTTGTCTTTCTCTCATTAGAAATACAAAAGGGGGAAAAACCCAAACACACACACACACACACACACACACACACACACACACACACACACACACACACACACACACACACACACACACACACACACACACACACCCCACTGTAAAGTAAGAGAGTCCATTTCCTAATCTTTTTGGCACTCGGGTCTGGAGTCTAAGGAGCAACCCTTGATTTATTTTTACAGGCTTTTTACTCTCCATAGGAAATCTTACAGGCTGCAGTGACCAGGTGCAAGTATTAAAAGAGTCATTTCTGTCCTGGCCCTGGCTGGAAGATGGTCAAGAGTAAGAAATAGAGGCCATATGGTTTCACAGTGGGTTCAAAGATAAACTACCTCTGTATTTTTAATGGCCGTGCTTATATGCACATAAGTGAAGTATACACAAAGCTATACTGTGATGAGCTACATCCCACAGGAGCCACCCCTGTATACAACTGTACGTCCAGAGAACTTCCAACTTTGCTTTCACATATTCTATTTTTCAGTTAATGTCAACTCAGACTGTAAAATTCTCGGCACTTTCTGCATCCTCTGAAATCCCCACATGGCACTCAACCAAAGTGATTTCTAGCCATGTATGTTATTTGATATTTGAGTTGACATGGAGACATTAATGTACACATAAACTAGATTTTAATGTAATCCTCCTGGTATTTAAAGATGCCAATGAAAGTCATATTGGAGGATATCATTTTAGCAGTAATGGACAAATTATAGCCTCAGTTTTGAGGAAGCACTAGGACTAGTGTGGGAGCTCACTTTCTTCATATAGCCTGTAGCCACTGTTCACACAGCTTATTGTGTCCCTGCCCACCAATTCACCCACAAAAGCATGGAGAACAGGGTGCTGATAAAGCACAGACTGGACCAGATCTACGCTGTGGAAAAGGCTGTGGAAAGAGATGCAGAAAGTAAAGATAAAGGTGCAAAGAGTGAGGGAGAGAGAACATAAAAGACAAAAACAGGGTGAAACAAATGAGCTTTCAAAAATGATACAGAGAGAAAAAGTGCTGGCATGAAATTGTTCCACCACTATCACTCTTAACAATGTAGTCCTTTCCATCAATGATGATGATGATGATGATGATGATGATGATGATGATGATGATGATGATGATGATGATGATGATAGCAGCAGCAGCAGCAGCAACAACAACAACAACAGGTTCCCTGCCTCCATGTGAGACATGTAAATATTCAATCTTCAGATAATCTATTCTACAGGTAAACTGCCAGTGTACATTATCGCTTGCTGAATCATAACAATGAACCACAACTGGATCTCTTGGAAAACTCTTAGTGATTAAACATAAAAAAATGAAGAACATTTAGTGGCACTCAAGATGTCCTAGTAAAAGCATATTACAAATAAGAAACCATGCAGGGTGTAGGGTTTGAGCCTGACTACACCATCAAATATCTTGGAATATTCTCCATTTATGAAATGTGGGGATTTGAAGTATGTTTTCCAGCATTATACAAAGGCTGAATAAATAAAGCCCCTTTTGCTTGTAATGTGGCTTTCACCCCTCTTCTGCCTTGAGGTTCTTTCCCCTCCCCCTTGCTGGAAGGATTTGAAAGGGCTTTTTTTGTGTGCAGACCGGGGGAGGGGGTGTCTGTGGAAAAGGCGGAGGAAGTGAAAAAAAGGAGCAAGAGCCAGGAGAAAAGAGAGGGAATATGTGAGACATGGGACATTGAAAGTGAGTGAGGAGGTGTGTGTGCCTGCTATGTGTGTATTTGCTTAAGGAGCAAGGCGGCGCGGAGAGTGTGCACACAAGTACATGCAGTACCAGTACTAGTTCTCCCCCAAAGTCTCTGCTCCCCTAATCTGACCCCTCTTCTCTTTTTAACAGATCCTCACCCTTTCCAGTCCCATTTACTCGTATATTCAGTTTTTAACACCTTCAGGAACTCTTTCACCAGCAAGGTAAGTTACAGAAGTGACTAGGAGGAAGCAAAGCCTTCTCAAGGCAGTTCCTTTAAACTGCATCATCTATGGGTCTTTTCACACAACCCCTAAAATCCGCGGCAAATGGCTCCCAGATCCGGAGCTTAAAATTGTTTCCCCACCAGCTCTGGAGTTTACAAAAAATTAAGTGCGACCACGCCCACCTAAGCATGTCCCAGTGCACTTTTCAGGTACCTGTTCTCCGGAGCTGAAAAATTTCTGATGCGGATATAAAGTAGTGAGTGCTGGGCTCTCCTCGCCCTGTGTTTGTTTTTTGTCCCTGCCGCCCCTTTAAGAGACAGGAATCATGACGACGGCGGGGCTCGGGGCAGCTTCCACCAGCAGACAGAGGTGAGCCTGAGTTTTTTCTCCCTTTTTTTCTCCCTCCCCTCATGCAGACAGGAGCCAGGGAGTGCGGAGGGGTGGGAACACAGGAAGAGCGACGAACCCCCAAGATCTCTGGTCTGAATTTAAGTGGCCAGCGGATCTTAGGGGTCGTGTAAAAGCATCCTACGTTGTTCCATGTAAAAGACTTCTGTCCTCATCTCCATCCATGGCCACTAGAAATGATCAAGAATTTAAAAATGAATTGCAAAAAAAAGTTCATAGTCACTTACAAATTTACAAATTTACAAGTTTACAAATTGATACCCCTAACAAATATGTAGTGATGATTTCTAGTGATTTTTGAGTCAGTTCAATGGGCTTTAAAATGTCCACCTCCCCAAATACAGCTAGGAACACCAACATGTCTGGGAAGCTTGCCCTGACTCTTATTTGCAATTCCACCAAGTCTGATAAAGACTGGATGTCTGATTTCTTGGTGATGCACCCCCACCCCACCCCTCAAATTTCCCCCCAGTTACTCAGGGACACTAAACCTTCCTCTACTGTCCCTCTAATTTTGGCAAAGATTGGCACCCTACTGGTCACATCTCTCCAAGCTGAAGAGAAGCCATTAATGATCACCTTTTGGGTGCGATCACTATCTATCTCACATTCTACTACCTTCTTTGCAAGTATGACCTCATCCTAAGGTCAACGTCGGCCCGGCCCACCAGAATATCACAGTCCCTTGCGCTCCGGATTGCCCCCCCCGGGAGGCACGTAAAACCTCCACCCAGAACCGTGCTTTCTCTGTGGCAAGTCCCACATTGTGGAACTACCTTCTGAGTGGAATCAGGACTGCGGAGTCCCTCTCAGCATTTAAGAAGTTGCTAAAAACCTATCTGTATATGGCTGCGCTTGGCGATCAAGGAGGTTGACTTATTCTATAGGTAGCGGTCACTAGTTTGTATGTCCATTTGTTTTCGCCATCTTGCCTCAGTTTTCGCCATCTTGCCTCATGTCATTTTGTGGAACTTTTATTATTATTATTATTATTATTATTATTATTATTATTATTATTATTATTATTATTATTATTATTATTATTATTATAGAATTGTTGTATGTTATACTTGTTAATCGACCTAAGTTTCCTGTTCAGGAAAATCGGGTGGTATATAAATTTAAAAATAATAAATAAATAAATAAATAAGTATACCATGGGGAACCTTATTGAAGGCCTTATTGAAATCTAGATAAGCAATATCTGCAGCATTCCCCTTATCCACCAGACCTGCAATTCTATCAAAGAAAGAGACCAAATTGGTGTGTCATTACTTGTTTTTAACAAATCCGTGTTGACTTCTCGCAATGACAGCATTGCTAGTTAAATAATTACAGACTGTCTGCTTAATAATTTGTTCTAGGTTCTTGCCAGGAACTGAAGTCAAGCTGACTGGGCGGTAATTATTTAGGTCCTCTTTTCCCCCTTTTTGAAGATAGGGACAACATTTGCCCTCCTCCAATCTATGGGGACTTCTCCTGCTCTCCAGGACTTCTCAAATATTATTGCCACTTCTTTTAATATCCTTGGGTGCAATTCATCTAGCCCAGGAGACTTAAATTCATTTAATGTTTCCAGGTGTTCCTGTACTATCTCTCTACCTATTCTATATTGCAATTCCCGTCCTACCTCATCTACTCTTTGTGCCAAGAGAACTGTTTCTTTTTTCCTTTCTGGAGAAAACTGAGGCAAAGAAGGTGTTGAGTAGTTCTGCCTTTTCCTTGTCTCCTGTTAGTAATTGTTGTGTGATCGATGTGCTCACATGCCTTGACTACTGTGCAGCCTTGGGCAAGCTACACAGTCCCAGAGTGCCAAAGGAATAAATAAACCATTTCTGGGTACTTTTCCTTATCGGTCACCATAAACCAGTATCTACCTGAGGGCATATGATTATTGTTTAATCTTAAAATTATCAAGAGTACATGTTTCATTCCCCACCCCCACAGATAACATATATTGTGTACTCTGAGGAAGAGGGTTTACCTCTCACCCCACTGGTAATTCAGCACAGACAAACAGACAAACACACACATGTAAATTTCAGTTCCTAGGAAAAACAGTGGTTCCTTTTCTCTTGATGGGGGCAGGGGATGAGGGAGATAAGAATGTCCACATGACTGCAATCTGCTTTGTTATGCTATACTTACAGCAATGGAGGCCCAAATAGTTTTGGGGTGGTGGTTTTTTTTTTTTTTTACTCATTGTAGCTTCATGGCCTTTTTAAAAAAGTGGGGAAATATATATCCTACATCCCCATATCTCTCTTTCATCCTATTACTCTGGTTTAAAACAAACAGAGGTAGCAGGGGAGATCCTGGAACTGCTCAACAGAAAGGCATCCTTACCAATGAAATACAAAACGAGAGCCTGGAGTAGGAACAGTAAACTCCAGCAAAGTTATCTTCAGCTTCTGATGATGATTCACTGTATATATTTCCTAGGAGGTCCTGCGGTGTAATAATAAACACTCTCACTAGCTCAGAAGTCTTTGCATTCTTAAACTCTCTCCAACACCCTCCCTGGCTTGATGGGTTGGAAGAATTATTCCTTTAAGGGACTGCATAACACTAAAAAAAAAGACCTTTGGCTCTTGAAGCGAGGTGAGAATTGATCAGAGATGGGTCTGTTGTTTTGATCTAACAGTCTTAAGGAAGGAAAAGCTCTCTTGCTGTGCAGTTTCACTGAGTTCACACCTCAGTCTTCCTGCAAGAACTATAGTGTTTCCAGACTGTCTCCAGTTTTCCCAGAGGATGAAAATAAGCCTACCAATCCAAAAGGTTTAGCACCTATATCATGTTGTTTTCCCCTCTACCAAAGAATACAGAATAGCATACAAATGTTATTTGAAGTACCTACAGTAACTCCTGTCCTATTCCAAAGCAAAGTTGCATACAGTATACTGAAAGTTAGGGGCTGATTCCAATGTTCAGGTTTTCTGCCATTACAATGCATAACACATAAAGTAAAGCTGAGGCAGATTTTGCAGAAGTGTTTCCTGATTTGGAATTAGCAGGACTCAGCTAGTGAAAAGAAGGTAAAAAACCCTTCAAAGAAAGTTCAGAAGAAGTTTCATTTTGCAAGTGGGAATAGGGATGGGCACCAAATGAAAAACAAAATGCTGATTTGCCAGTTTGTTACAGAATGAAATGAAATGAAATGGGCCGAACTGAAGAAGCAGCATTTTGTTACAAATGAAATGAAACAGCAGGGTTTTTTTTCCATTTAAAACAAACCATTTTGTTCTGCTTGTAATAGGCCTGCCTCCGAAGAGGCTCTGGCACTGCTGCCTTCCAGCTGGGAGGCGGTGGGGAATCTCCCGACAAGGGACTGAGAAGTGGAGTGCTAATGTCAGCTGGGAGGTGGCCGCAGGCAGAGAGTCCAAGGAGGACTTATGCCGCTGTGCCTACCTCCACTGCTGCCTCACCGAGGGAGACAAAGGAGCAAGCTAGGAGGTTAGTCCTCCTCCAACATGCTTCTTCGCTACCGCTGCCATTTAAAACAGGCTCCAGCCTAGCTGTTAGAGGCTGGAGACTGTTTAAAATGGCAGTGGCAGTGGAGAAGAGTGTCAGAGGAGGACTCACTTGCTTCCTAGCTCACTCGGGCAGTGCCAGAGCCTCTTCGGTGGCGAGCCTCTTACAAGTGGAACAAAACGTTTCATTTTAAGCAAAAAAAAAAGTTGTTTCATTTCATTTGTAACCCTCTCAGTCCCCTTCTATGGGATTCTCCTCCCTCATTTCATTTCATTATTCATAAGTAACGAAATTCTTTTGAAAAATTTCATTACTTAAGATACAAAATGAAATGCAGGGGGACAAAACAGAACATTTTTTTCCATTTCGTGCCCATCCCTAAGTGGGAATAAGCCTAAATGAGGTTAAATATATTTATATAGTGTTTTAAACTCTGTTTTATTTGTTTTTATTTGTCTTGATTTGCCTTGGGTCCCTTTATGGGGAGAAAGGCAGCATCTCTCTCTCTCTCTCTCTCTCTCTCTCTCTCTCTCTCTCTCTCTCTCTCTCTGTGTGTGTGTGTGTGTGTGTGTGTGTGTGTGTGTGTGTGTGTGTGTGTGTGTGTGCGTGTGTGTGTGTGTGTGCGTGCGTGCACACGTGCACATATGTGTATAGACAACAGAAGATATTAACAGGCTAGAAGTAAGGGATGGGGATCAATTCTCTATCCTGCCATGTCTAACATTAATTTTACAATATGTCACGTTTAAAAATGTTGCACAGTTATCTCTCTATGGGGAAAAAACCATTATAGCTAGAATCCAGTATGAACATGGAACAAAAAGCTCTTTGCATAAGCCTTGAGAAGGAATGAGACTACTCACAGAATGAGGAGTCACCTGGCTCAGTCACAAAATTTTATATGGGGTCTAGATGAGATCATCTTCTCTTTGTAGCTCCAGAATTTTTCTATACATTTTTATTCATTTTCCTTAGAGATAACATCTATTACAGAGGGCAACATGGAGCAGCCGCTGTGTCTTTGAACTGACAGCCCAAGGAGCTGTTCATTTTGGTGTAATTTGGTCTTCCTCATTTTGTCTTTGACCAAGTGATAGTCTGAAATTTTAGGTATTTTCTAAATGGGTTAACCATCAGAGCATTATTTTGAGTCACAACATATTAAATGTACAAGGGCGTCAGCTTGCTCACAACTTCTGCATTCTCTAAGATACACAGGGTGTTAGATGTGCAAAGGAGGGTTTTGGAATATCTTCTAGGATGCAAAACTGCAAAATTGTGAAATGCTAGAGCTAATGTGAAATGCTTATGTGACAAGATGTTGAATTAGCAAAGAAGTGTCACTTTAGAAGTATAACTTTAGACATGCACAGAGGAACACCAATTCATATCAGGTAAAGAAAAAGGAACAACTATTAATGTAACAGCAAGCTGGTCCAAGCTAGTAGAACTGCTGTGGAAGATTCTGGACTATGGGTTTGGCAGGCTAAAGGGTATTTAAGGTGGTCCAGAATCTCTGTCACCACTGTTAACGTCACCCAGATTCTGTGACCCTCAATGCATTTAGTTTTTGTGTGTTTAACTTGTCATATGTTAAATTCACTTTGCATTCTCCTTGAAGTCTCTGTGTACTCTTTAACAAAAGTTTACTGTTAGCCCTTGAGAAAAGATTATCCGTCAGTTTGTCACATGAGATTCCAAAGAGCCAGTAATGCTTAGTAATATGTGGACTAAATGCCCCTGGGATCTTAAACACAGGGCTTGAAAGACCAAAGAATGAGATTAGCTTACTGCCAACCAAGATTGGAATTACATTCCCTTGGCACATCTGTGTTTTCAAGTAGAAAATTCAAAATTGTTTAAACATCTTATATGAAGAATTGTTGAGTTTGTCCAATATATTTTGACAAGTTGTCTATTAAATATTTTATTGTTTGCAGTAGAATGCTTACATTTGTTCTTTCGCTCCAGACTGTCTGTATTACATTACGTTCATTAAAACAATGGTTTTATCCTTAGTGCACATTTTGAAGCTGTGTGATCTTCTCAGAGACACAAACCGAGGGAATCAGACATTTAAACCATCTTTGATTCAGAACCAAATCTGACACCATTGCAGCAGTCTGTTGTAGCTCTATGTCAAATCTTAACACGTTCGGGCAAAGGGGTTACAAATTACGTTGTTGTTTTTTAAGTAGGTTACAGGCGATACCTTCATAGGCCACTATTAAAAATAAAAAAGGAACATTGCAAGCTTTTGAGTGCAGTCAATCACTCTTCTTCAAAGCAGGTCCCAGAAGTTCAGACATGGTGAAATATGTTCTTCACCAGGAGGTTACTTTTAGTTAGATGATGTTCTTAAAATCCATGGCTAGGTGATGTTGTAGCCAGGGCAGGAGTCTTGTTGGAGGCAAGAAGGGCAGTTGTAAAAGCCTGTTTCTTAAGTCAAACCCCCGTTCTTCAAACAAAACTGCTTTCACTTTTAATCCCAACTCCATTCAGAAACAAAGAACCCTAAACATCCCCGGATTTTAAAAAGCACTTATAAATTGAAAGGACCAGTCTTGCTTATTCTGAAAGTCAATGATTGGCTCCACGCCTTTTTAAAATTTGGAAATAATATAGGCTGCAGAGACTGAAATATTTATTCTCAAAGCATACCTTTCAAAAGAGGAAAACAGCCACATTGTTATTAAATGAGCATGTGTGGTACACTCTTGCCAGGCAGATAATATAGGTGTAATGTATCATATTAGTGATGAGAATTAAAAGTAAAAATGTACACAGCTATTATGGAGGGAGATTTTTTAAGCTTTCAGAAAGGAGGACATTTTGTCATGTATCTCATGGGAATTATCTGACAATTTAAAGGCAGTTTCGAACTATTTCTATATTACAAAAGCACAGAGCAGTTGTGTTTCTCCCAGCTCTGAGTGCTTTAAGTAAACATTAACTATTTCTGAGACTAGGCTCTGGCACAAGTTTTCTAAGGGGAAATAAGCCCCATGTTTGGGGCTATCTGACTTTTTGAAACTGCCAGTCAGTGTCCAATTACATTTTAATTCTTTCCAAGCCAAGCAAGGATTTGTGCTTGCAAAGGTATTCCATGTCTGGGTGTAAAAATATATTTTAAAGATATTTAGAAGGGCACAGTATGATGACACACAAAAAATGGCTGCTTTTGCCTGGTTTCCTGAGATTCTAAAACCTTACAATTAAACTAACACAGAGGGATGAATGAAACTTCTGACAGTTAGTAGTTGCTTAAGACAGGAATCCACAGGAGTCAAAGAAAATGCATTAGACTCGTTTTTGAAGCAAAAAAAAACCCCTTTGAAATAAAAAATGCTTGCAAATAACAGATCTAGTTGATGGAGCTGACTGCCTTGTCTTCAGAAAGAAGTCAGTAAAAGGCCACCAAGATGACTTGGACTCAAGTTACTTTGAGGCCCTGGCAAGAATGGCCTACTACTATTAATCCTCTTCAGTTGGAAAAATCATCAGGACTAGTAAATACTGTTAATCAATCTTAGGGGACTGAGCACCCTTAGTCTATAAAACTTTGACAGGATGCATGGGAGAGTTACAGATCAGAAGAGAGTTCTTAAAAACAAAGGGAGATGCTTCAGTTTGATGGTGAGAGGAGTGTGGAATGGAGTGCTTGTTGACATTGGCATTCAGCTTTATTCAAAATGGAATTAATTAATTTAGAATTCATATAGTAGTCACATAGTATTTGGGTCAATGTGTGCATCTTACACATTGGGAAAAAAATTGGGGTTTAGTCTTTGTCCTTCACTGCTGGCCCAGCCCTTGTGCTAACCACTCACCCCTGCTGCTGTAGTGAGGAGAAAGAGCAACCCACGTGATTTTAGCATGGGATTTGCTCCCAAACACTGTCAAATAGAAATGGGCACAAAATGAATTATTTATTCATTTTGCTATTCGTTATTCATTTAGTTACAGACCAAAAAAAATAACTAATGGACCCATCAAAGAAAAATGAAACAAAACTGGAAATTTTCATTTCATTTCACTTCATTTTTCATTACCCCATCCTGTGTTTTCTTCGACCTGAATGTGGCCAGCTTGCTGCAGGGCCCGGGACTCGCTGCTGCCGCCAACCAGACCCTGTGAGGAAGGCTTCCACACAGAGTTTTCTTTCTTTTTTGGGGGAAGAGCACTGTTTAGTTTTATTTTAACCTTTTAATATATGCTTTGTATTTTTATTTTGTATTTTGTACTTTGTATTGTTTTATAAATTAATTCTTTTTAAAAAGACACTGAGTTTTCTTGAATGTCAGTTAGACGCCTTAAAAATGAATTGAAACTTGCTAGATCCAGTACAAATCCTATTTCTAATATAAATGTAAACAAGCTTTGACCTGATTACGTTAACCCTCCAACTGTTTACTGAGTTGTGTCCTGAACAGTATATTTCAAATGAGGATTTTATTTCAGTACACAGAACTTTCCTTTCCTCAGTAAGGGGAAACAGAAAGCCTAGTGACATAGTTGTCAGATTTGCAAAGGATCACAGAAAATATGGCATTTTAGCAACTCTTAAAGGCATTGATCCCTTTGTGTTTCAGAATAAAAGCATACAACAGATGTTTACTATGCTGCAAAATATACCAGCCATTTACATGACATGAACAAAGGAATAACATGACATGACACCAGCAAAGGAATAACATACCAATCCAACAAAACTCATAATTAAGCATGTCATCTCAATTCACCCCCTGAGGTAAAAGATTAAACACTCTCCTTGCATATAATTCCCATCTTGCCAGAAAAGGAATCCCTTGTTTCTACTTCCTGGCAAGTAGCAAGGGAAAAGGCAAGTCAGTTGCAATTGTATCCACCTTACACAGCATTTGGATAAGTGGTTGCTACTCCGGTGATAATTTCATCGAATGTGATTTTTTTTCTGACTCTGCTCTCTTTTGAGCATTTTGCAAATAATGGTCTAACAAGGTTAACTGGTGCTGCTAGAGGTATATAAAAATAATTTTGCTGTTCTCCCATCTAGGTTTTGCCTTCTCTTTGCTGTTGTGCTTTGAAAGATGGGAGCGAACTCCCTACATAAAGGGATGTTTTAGATGATTTTTGGGGGGTGGGGGTGGGTGGGTTTGCCCACAGCTAGTGTATCACAAATTCATTTTTAAATCAATTTCATGTTTTACACTTTGCCTTCGTCACTGTCTGGACTCCTGATTGTTTTACTATGATACCCAAATTACATTATCAGATCAACTCAAAGAATTTTCCTATTTTAAGTTAGGATGCCAGATCTGAAAGTGGCATATTTCAGCATCATTGGGAAGGAATCTCCAATTAACTGGAGAGAAATCCAAAGCATAATTAAAACACGGGGATCCTGACATATTAGCAATGCAAAAAGCCCATGGGAAAGAGCACCCCTTTCCCCCTATATCATGAACCTAACTAAGGTCCTGCCATTCAGCTGCAGATTCTTCTTAATCACGTGGAGTAATGATTCCCCCCCCCCCCCGGAAACATTTTCAGTGTGCAAGAGTATTAAAAGACCCAAATGGTAGCCTCCTCTTTTAACACTGTTAATTTAACATTGGCAATGTTCAATTAACAATGGAATCCATATATAGTCCAAACATGGTTTTCCAGTGTCATATAGTCTACTCAATATACTGGTTTCCAATGCACTGACAGTATATAAATTGGATGCCTAACAACCTCCAATCACATGCCACTCCAAGCAACATTTCATCTTTTTGACCTAAAACCTAAGCCCATTGAACTCAACTGTACCATGCAGAAAAGAAGCTACTTTAAAAAAAAGTGAACTAACTACATAAGAATGTGACAGAAGTGTCTATTACTATAGCATGCTCTGAAGTAGGGATGGGCACAAAATGAAAACTGAAATGCTGATTTGTTGGTTCGTTATGTAATGAAATGAAATGAAACAAAGCAGCAGCATTTCATTACAGATGAAACAAAGCGATGCCCCCCCATTAAAATGAACCATTTGATTTGTCTGTAAAAGCTCCCTTATCTCCTTGGTTGTGTCCCCCCTCCTCTGCTGCCGCTGGAGCCACCACCACTGCCACCATCGGAGCCCCGGCAGCCAGTGGGTGAGCGGGCCTCACAGGCTAGCCTAGGCACACCGCTGCCACCAGAGCTGCCACTGTGGCAACCAAAGGCCAGAGGATGAGCAGGGCCTGTGGGAGACCTTCCCGCCAGCACCACTACCACCGCGGTTGCAGACCAGAAGGCAAGCGGGGCCTGAAGGAGGCCTTCCCACCACCTCTGCTGCCACCGCTTCAGCCAAAGACCAGAGGGCGAGCAGGGCCTGTGGGAGGCCTTCTTGCCCCCACCACCACCACTGCTGCCATGGCTGAAGACCAGAGGGCGAGTGGGGTCTGCGGGAGACCTTCCCGCCAACGGCAACAGTGGGGTGGGGATTGTGGGGGAGACCTTCCCGCAGTTGCAGACCAGAAGGCAACACCACCACCGCCAGCTGCCAAAGACCAGAGGGCAGCAGGGCCTGTGGGCTGCCATGGCTGAAGACCAGAGGGGAGAGCCTTCCCGCCGCCACCACCACCGCAGCTGAAGACCAGAGGGCAAGTGGGGATTGTGGGAGGCCTTCCCGCCGCCACCACTACCACCGCGGTTGCAGACCAGAAGGCAAGCAGGGCCTGAAGGAGGCCTTCCCACCACCTCTGCTGCCACCGCTTCAGCCAAAGACCAGAGGGCGAGCAGGGCCTGTGGGAGGCCTTCTTGCCACCACCACCACCACTGCTGTCACGGATGAAGACCAGAGGGTGAGTGCGGTCTGCAGGAGACCTTCCCGCCAACGGCAACACCACCGCCGCAGCTGAAGACCAGAGGGCAAGTGGGGACTGTGGGAGGCCTTCCCACCACCGCCACTGCCGCTGCCGCAGCCATGGTCAAAAAGGAGGGGGCGAGCAGGCCCAGTGGGAAGCCTTCTCACCACCCCCACTGCCACTGCCACCGCCACCACCAGAAAGGAGAGGGTGAGTGCAGGCCTGGCAAGCTGGCATAGGCCTGCCACTGCTGCTGCCAGACCCCAAAAGGTAATGAAGCATTTTGTTTAATGTTTCATTTTGGACAATTTTTAAAAAAGAAATTGTATGAAACAAAACAAAACAAAATATGGGGGGATGAAACATAATGAAACAAAACACTATTTTTCTGTTTCGTGCCCATCCCTAATCTGAAGCAGTAGCATGGGACATATGTATTGCCCAATCTTACCACTTAAATAGAGTATTGCAAGCTACTAGAAATTGACTTCTTTTTGAGATAAAATCTCTGGAATCTCTACATAAGACGGAGGGAAAATCTGAACAGTTGCAAGAATTAGCTTGTAAAAGGTCTGAGTTTCAAACATTAGAAATAAATAGAATGTCAAAACAATTACACTATGTCAACAAAAAAGATTACGAATTTGGCAAGAAAAAAATCGACAGTACTTGCTAATTATGGGAGGGGGAGCTTAAACATCAAACAGCAGCTATCAAAAACAACCAAGGAAAGAAGGCTAGATGGTCCAATTAGACAAGCAACAACATTAATGCATGTTTTGTTAAGACAGACATGGACTTTGTTCCTCCCAGAGCTGAACTACTGTTTTGGATGATATCTCCCTAAATTCCCCAGTCAGCAGGGTCACTTTCCCCAATGTTGGCTCTGCCAATCCACAGAAATGATGATGCACAATATCCTTATTATATTGTACATCTTGTTTTTATTCCATTTTATTTTAAGGAATGTTTATATAATGTTAAAGGCAACTTTTTAAAGTATTTCGCGTTTTACACTCCATTTTGAAAACATCAGATGTAACCGTAAAATTTAAACTATATCAACCAAGTGGAATACACGTAAAATTTTAAAAAGTTTCATCAGCACAGAAGGCTGATCTCGGGAGGAGTTGGCATGAAGGGATTTTCATGAATCTCAGTATCAGTAGCAGGAACAAGAGGAATCAGGAAGTGAAAGCTCCTGCAGAACTCTGAGCTAAGTAGGCTCACATTTGTCAGAGAATCGCAAAGATGACACGCCACATGGTCCATTTGGGAGAGGAAGAGTCAGGCACTGTGGGAATGAAAACCACAAGAGGAAATGGAACACAAAAGTAGAAAGAGACATTAAAAACATCTGCTGATGCAGTTATTTGTGGTAAGGGGTTTGCCATGGAGGAGGGAAGTCTGCGCCTACGCGGCATCCACAATCTAAATAAAAAAGGTGTGGAAACCAACATTGCTAGCACAGCAATGCTTCTCCTACATGAGATTAAACATACAGAAATAATAAAAAAGAATGTTAAAAATAGGGTTTGGGTGTCATGAATGCAAATGGAAAAAAGATACACACACACACTTATGGGAATATCTGTAGGAGGCCATTATGTAGCTCCACAATGACATCTGTACAGACCACCAGCTTTGATGCCTTTATAATATTGGAGGATCCATTATGTCTTTCATTTGAAGGTCACAAATCTTGTCCCGTATTAATTAAGCCACATAACATCCGCGTGATGGAAAGCACAGTGGGAGGAATACTTCAAAGACCACCAGAAAGTCAGCTGCCTCTGGGTTAAACCACAGCACCTGTTTTCAGCACACGACAATGCAGTTTTTAGGACAGGAAACAAAGCAGTATATTCAGAGAACAGAAGTCATTCAGGGTGGATGAGAAGCAAATGATATTTAGCTAAAGTGGATAATAGCAATGTTGCTGTTACAAGCACCATGTGGCTTCTATACAGAAGAAGAGTCCCTACTTCAGTCCTATATTACAACCACAGACATTGCACACAGATAGCTACTGCCTTTTAAAGATACTAATTTGGCATTCATTTGAAGAGAACAGCCCCATGTTTTAGCATGCCAGTTCCATGCTAGTTGCACCTTATAAATCCCCAAGGCTATTCCCCTAAGAACAGATTCCTGATACTAACAGGCCACTTAACTTAATGCAGGCATGTCCAAACTTCGGCCCTTCAGATGTTTTGGACCTCAACTCCCACAGTCCTTTGCCATTGGCAATCTAAGCTTAGAATTCTGGGAGTTGTGGTCCAAAACATCAGGAGGGCCAAAGTTTGGACTTAATGTATGACTGACTTAATGTATGACTAAAGCTACTGTTGGCCTATCCAAATACACACCAAAGAGCACTAACTATGCTTCTGATTTATTTCTTTACCATCTTTTCAATACTGCCCAGAGCAATATATAAAACAATTATGTTGCTCAAATCCAGCACTAAATACAGAATCTATTTACCATTGCTAGAATAAATTGCTCCTCTTTGATGCATACCTTAACATGATGAGGAGATTTGAGAGTATCAAAGAAGCTGAAGGCATTGTTACATAGTCTGGACTGCTGGGTCACCCAAAGCAGAATAGTCAAAGCTGAGACACCAGACTAAGGCTGTGGTCACATTTGCAAAATGTTTTCAAGTTACTACTCATGAATTCTGACTCTTTTCCAGCAATTCAGACAACCTACGGCCCGTATCAAATTCAACCCAGTGGGAAATTATTACTGTTTTTGTTCTGTGTTTCAAAGCACATTACTACCTGCATTCCACGGAGTGTGTACTCCTAAATTGATTTATTTCCTATACATCTGTGGTATGGGTCCACATCTCCTAACAGCTGCTGTCTGACTTCTGTTTTTTTAAACAATTTTCTAACAGGAATGCCAGCAGATTGGTATGCTTCTGTCAAATAGGGCTCGATGCACTTGAGAATTGCAAAGGGAAAGGGAGAAGGGGGACAAAAGGTGAAGTTGAAGGAGGAAGAGGAAGGCTATCCAACAAGTAGAAGGGTCAGGTATAATAGCAGGACAGTCCCCTCAAGTCCTTCAGGAATGGCCAAAAGGAAGCATATGGTGCATCAGTGTCCCCCCCCCCCACTGCAGCAATTCCCAAATATTTTCCAGTCATGTCTCTCCTTAGCAGTGGCAGCAGTGGTGGTGGAGCAAAGGGAGGGATGAGAGGCAGAAGGTGGAAATGGAAGCAGAGCAACACAAATGCATCTTGGCAAAAAGCAAAAGCTTCCACATTGCTCCTGGCTGATTTGGCAACACTGCAGGGAGCCCTTAGGCCCCACAAGGGGCCAGAGAAGGCATTATGCCAACACAGCGATGTACCTACACAAGCTCTTTTTTAAAAACAAAATGGAAAGAAAGCAAAAAACAGCCCCCAAAGAGGAAAGATACATGACGAGTGCAGATAAATGCACCACATTACTGTTAAACACAGTGGAATGGTTAAAAAGGTATGAACCACTATCCCAGGATATATGCCATGTGACCACAAAGCAAGACAAGACAGAAATCCAAAGACAGAGGGAGAGGGCATTTTTGTCATGTGACCATGGCCTAAAACTACATTCATCATAGGTGACTGGGCCACAAATATTGGAAACAAAGCAGGACATAAACATATATTAGTTACTGCAGTGTACCAACAAATATCAGACTAGACTACAGCAAAGTGTTTGACTTTTGAGCATTTTTTAAAAGCTATGAATCATTCTAAAAGAAATGGGTATGGCTCAACAGTTGATTGTCCTGATGTGCAATCTGTACTGTGGATAAGACACAACTGCTAGGATGCAATATGGAGAAACTGAATGGTTTTCTGTTGGCAAACGTGTCAAACAAGGGTGTATTTATCCCCCTACCTCTTCAGTCAGTATAGATAATATATAGAAAGGTGGGTTTGATTCTGAAGAAAGTGGAGTGAAAATAGATGGAAGAGCATCATGAAAAAAGCATCATGAAGTTGAACATTAAGAAGGCCAAAAGTATGATTACAAAAATGCACAACTTAAATGAGGAGAATGAAAACAAATTGAAATTTGTTAAATATTTTGTATACCCCAGATAACTCATCAATTGAAATGGGGACTGCAGCCAAGAAATCAGATTAACACTGAGACCTGGAAGAGCAGATGTGAAAGAACTAGAAAAGATCATCAGATGTAATGATGTGTCACAGGAAGCCAAGGCCAAGATCATACACATTTGTGTATTTCCAGCTACTATGTATGGATGTGAAAGCTGGACAGTGAAGTACAGAAGCAAAAATGCAAAAATGCAGTTTTAGGAAGTCATGTTAGTCTGTGCTAGCATCTCAGGCAAAAACATAAGGGGGGGGAGACCTCCAAAACATTGTAGCACCTTAAATACTATATATAATTTGCTTTGTTTTAATGTGAGCTTTCATGGACAAGTTCATTTTTTCAGACTTGAGAGTGCACACAGCAGGTGTGTGGTTCAAAATTAGACAATCCAGTGCATTTAATCTCTCAAAGTTCATGCAATCAAAAGCAGCAGTTATTATTGCTTTCAATAACTGCTGCTGTGCTTTTACATTTGTGTTATCTTCACAAAAAGTGTTCTTGTCAATGTGAGAGCTCTCATTTGCTGCCCCAGGAAGTACCCTGCTTTCTCACTGAGTGAGAAAATGTTTACTGCGATTGAAAGTGAAGATCAGCATCCCTACTCCACATCATGAAAACAAACACACACCTGAAAAGGTAAGTGAATGTGAGTCTCCAAAGGGAAGGAGCTACAAGCTTGACACTGGAGATGCAAGATGCGTGGAATGGTGCAAGACACAAAGCAGACCAAATGAATTTCCTGTCCCAAATAAAGGAAGGATAATTCACACTCTACCTTGTGGTTTGCATGCAACCATTGATGGTACATTCTCCAAAGAAAGGGACATGTTTTCATGATTACAGGCACTGGTTTTTGCACTGGTCATTTTACGCTGGCTATGAAAAGTCTGTGAGTACCTCAGGATGGTCACTCTGCTTACAGAAGACTGAAATTCTGTTTGTTAGAATGGATGCCCAAACGGTGATAAATGCTGACATGTACCAGTGTGAGAGTTGACAATCCCAAACAAGCCCAACTCCAGGAGAAGACTCTGGCAGCCATTGACAAATTGACCTCAATGGGAATGAACTTGTAAACATTAATGTCATCAATTAACTAAATTTGGATATTTACCACCATATACAGTATAGGGAGAGGCTATTAGAGGTATATTACTTTATTATTGCAAGAATCACAAGACAATGTGCTTGCTTGTCATTCAAATTCTAAGCCTTGTCTCTGAAGGACTGTCTTCTGCAGAACATTTGGACAATGGTATAAATTCTACGTACACAAGGCCAACACCATTGGCTTATCCACCAGACGTCACCCCCAACTGTCATCAGAATTTCTCCTGGACATAGTAAGAAGAGACTCTGAGCAAAGCTCAAACTGTTGCATTCAAAGATCATTTTGTTGGGCCATCTTGAGATTGCAGTCAGAAAATATATACACCAGGGATCTGGAAAGTGACAAACAAGTTACTATTTGTGATTTCCAGAGCAGGCGTCCAGCTGTTGTTCTTGTCTTTACATCCCTTTCACAACCCTCAGAGGCTCAGCAGCCTGAAGCTAACCTTCTGTGCAGCAGTAATCAAAATGAACAGGAAGCAAAAAGAAAGAAAGAAAAATAAAAAATTAACCTGTGTAAACATCTCCCTCTAACTCTCTCCCTCAAAAATTCCCAGCAGCTGAAAACCTAACAGAAGATCAGTGTGAATACTTTGCCAGCAAACAGCATTCCAAAGAGCAAACTTACTGCTCCACACACAAGTTGCTTTCTGACTACTGCCAATTAGATGGGCAAGGGAGACTAAGCAAAAAACAGTGTGCCGAGCCAATGGAGAATTCCACATGGATATAAGTGGGGCAGCCAATGGAAACCATGATGTAAAGTTCAGATCCAGGGCACTGCTTCAAGAGCTTAATCTAACAGGGCCCTCGTAAGTTTTGTCATGCTCGTGAATGCATGAAAACCTGTGTTGGGGAAAATTTGAAGACTTAAAAAGTAAGAAGTAAAATGCTTGCATGCTATGCTTGTTAACATGAGTTGCCATGCTCTTGATGTAAATGTTTGCACTTAAGGTCATGTTTTAAAGCATTCTGCTGGTGCACAGATTTATTAGTGAAGCACGCTTCTGAAACAAACTCCTTAGTGGTTTAAGCAGGGAGCTGCTGCCATATCTCTATCTTTCCTCCTCTCTTCTTGATGACACTGAGTTTCAGATGTGACAACACATGAAAATCAAGTCATTATGCCAACCATTTCCCTGCTTGGTGGAAACCGAGTGGAAACTCCGCCTCAGCCCCCCACCCGCTGCACACACCATGGGGCCAGGCTGAAATCCACAGCTGGCCAACAGGAGGCCACAATATCAGCCACATCCTCCCATTAGCTATTGAGAACATTTTAGTTTCTGTCATTGCCCAGGCTACTACTCTGGCAACAAACTGGGAGGCCCAGTAAGCTGGGCCCCTTTATTTTAAGAAAATATATTTAGCAATGCATATTTTATGAGAAAATATGTTCAAAAATACATTTATTTAAATGGCTTTGTGCAGACACTTCTTTATATTTATTGTTTCATATACAGTATTTTATTTATTACAGATTAATGGGAAAATAGAACAGAACAGACTTAAGAATAAGTTGGAAATTTGCGGATCATTCCATCCTCATCATAAGCTGATGTTTTCGCCTTTATGTTCAGGTCAGGCCTAGCAGCAAATAAGACCCAGGTCTGATGAAGGACCTGAGCCCATCTTCATATTGGACACTGACCAAATATATACTCATATATTTCATGAATTAGTATTGTAATATAGTATGATGACAGGAAATCTGATAGTTGAAGGCCTTAGCTGCACAAGAAACTAACAATGTAATTACTATTTTTCTTATTATCTTTGTTAAACTCTAGAGTCCTGGAGATAAGGGTTTGTCACTGACACCGTAGCCTACAGCAAAGTTCATTTTAGCCGTCTGTCCCCAGTTTTGCATTCAGTAAATAACATTCCTCTGTGTCAGTGATTCCCAGCCTTGGGAATAATCTTGGGTTGCAATTCCCAGAAACCCCAGCCCAGCCCAGCAGGTGGTGAAGGCTTCTGGAAACTGCAGTCCAAGAACACGTGGGTTACCCAAGGTTGGGAATCATTATCCTATGTGGTTATTAGTACTACAAGGAAAACTTCCATGGAGAAAATACCCTTGTTCCCAATACTAATTACTCTATATACTCGAGTATAAGCCTAGTTTTTCAGCCCTAATTTTGAGCTGAAAAAAGGGGTCCTCGGTTTATATGTGGGTCAATACTTTTAGCCACTGAGGCAAATTTGGGTCAGTGGCTAAAAGTCATTTTAAACATTGTGCACCCCTTCTCCTGACTCCCCCATGTTTAAAATGAGTTTTTAAAAGATCATTTTAAAACAATGTTTAAAATGACTTTTAGCCACCAACTCAAGCACTTGCCTCGGTGGCTAAAAGTCATTTTAAACATCACACACACACCCAGCTCACAAAGGAGGAGTTGCCAGGCCCTGCTGCATTTCCCACCCTAGACTTATACTTGAGTCAATAAATTTTCCCAGTTTTGGGGGTTTAAATTAGGGGCCCCGGCTTATACTTGGGTTGACTTATACTCAAGTATATACGGTACTGTATTTCAAGAGGAAGTAGATTTCAGAGGGATATGAAGCTGCCCATCCCATGTTCTGCAATCATGCAATTGCTAAATCTATCATTAATGATACGGGTTGTCAGATATTCTGTTTAGAGATTCCCAGGTTTTAAAGAAATAAGAAAGAAAAGGTTTTGTCCTTTCTGTTGAAAATTAAGGGAATGGGGCATACCTAACTACCTAGAAGTAAATATCTTTCAATCCCTTCAAAATCACTTCTTTGTGCAAAGCACACGTATGCTGATAATGAGCATGTTGAAAATGCAAAGCTTTGGAGCTTTTTAGGATGAAATCTTAGCTTCAGTGAATACATTGCCCATTTTAAAGCCTGACTCGAGGTGCCAGTCTTTTGGGAAACTGGCCAAAGATATGTTGAAAACACAGCTATGAGAACACACTTTAAATCAGACCATTTCTGCCTTTTCTGCCAGACGTGTATGCAGTGTTTCAATTGAAGTCCTGGAGGAGATTACCATGAAACCAACTTCCAAATGTAGATGCTGCTTTGCAAGTGAATTAGAAATATGATTCCATGTCAAGTCCAGGTGTTTTTCTCTCTGTTCATGCTGCTTTTATTCAGTCTCGGTATTCCACGTTTTAAGCAAAATTTGAGATTTGATATGAAAATCACTCCCTCCTGCCTCTGCCACTTATTATGACTGACATATTCCTTGAAAACAGACTCCTCTATATTGAAATATGAAGTAGAAATATCAATCTCAATCCTTTCCGGCTTCCCCAAATAACATTAAAGTGCTTTTTTTGTGTGTGCCACAGTAGTGCTTACTAAAGCACACATTAAAAAGATACAATCTATTCCTAACTTCAATGAACAGGTCAGCCCAAGTCTCTTTGCCTCCTGGAGCAAAGGACATTGGAGTCCAGAATTTCATGTAGAAATGTCAATCAGATCGACACTTCTGTGTTGTTTCTACAATGGCAATAGGCCAGCCATCACTGTATTTGAAGGCATCAAGGTACTGTGTTGGGAAAGGTGGAGGGCAGACACAGCTCTGGTCTGTAGTGTCACTTGGATGAATCAAAAGGCCAATTCTGGCAATTAAACAGTACTGTATTCATGTGGACCCAAGTCAGTCACAACACTTGAAATAGTTGCTGTTCTATGTTCTGCTTGGTGGGGCTAAAAACATGGAGGCTTCTTTAGCCTAATAGTGCAGCAACCCACCTTTGACAGAAAGCCTCCTTGCTATTTCAGCACTTGACATTGCTTGCTTTGTTCCAGGAAAGCAAACAATTCACTTTGGAAAGGAGCCAGCCTAGGAGGAAATGTTCTGTCTGAGAGGCCCACAGATCAGCAAATGAGTCCCACATTGACTCACCTGTGGGCCTCACACCTGTACGGAAGAAGGAAGCAGTGGGAGTGACATTAATTCATTGCTGCATCTACTCAGAGGACAGCTTCTGAATTATTCAGAATAAAATGGAACATAATATAGTAAAATCTGTGAGGTATCGTGTTGATCACTAAGCAGGCTTTTACAGCTATCTGAGATCTGATATCAAGTTTAGCTGAGGAATTCAATCGAGACATTTATTATACTGTATATCTGTGACACAGATATTCAAGAACACAATCATTTTTCCTTCATGCATTATTGTAATGCACAACACAGCTAGGTGTACTTTTAAATCTTGGTTTGCTGGAAAACACATATGCCTTCTGTGTATCTCTTTCCCAGCCGGCAATCATTTTGGTTGTTGCCTCAGTAAAAATTTTTTTAAAGGAATGTGGTTCTGAACAAGGTGAATGCACAGCTGTCCTATCAGTATTATGATGCATTCTTCAGTTATTACTCGTTCACTTTAGAAAATGTAATATGTATTTATTCCAGTGGTGCCTAGGCATTTTATAAGACACAGAAGTGCTTACCATATACATTTGGTTTCTTATATTTATAACTGATATAAATATATGTTGAATTTGACTAAATGAAGAACCCTGAATGCTTCTGGAATGTCTCCTTCGTTTTTAAAATTTGATGCTAATGACTATTTTTATACTCTTCTCATCCCATATGCATACCTATCAATATTGCACATACTCTGATAAATCTAGCTCTTCATCGCTAGTGGACATATAAATAATAATCACTACATATTTCATTCATTTAGCATATTCTACAACGTGTTGATCATGTGAAGAAAGAAAAGCACTATTCCCATCTCTGTCTAAGACCTCTATGCATGCAGAGTTAAATCTCAAGATGAGACATATTGCCATCCATGGACCATCTCCATACAACGAGAAATCTGAGGGTGGGTTTGGGTTACAGCAATTATAGAAGTGGTCAGCAGAGAAACACAATTCTCCTTCTCGGATTTAATTTTAGTTTCGGACATTGAAAGAAATATGACAGAAGGGAGCAGGCCTATCCCTCATATCTTTACTCTGTCCCCTCTGTAAAATGCCTGAAGAGGGCTATTGATTTAGGTGGTTTCAATACAACTCTACAAGGGATTTTCAAGACTCATTAGATCCTCACCTCCAGCTAAGCATTTAGTCAGCATCTCTTGTCTTTGTAATCTGAGCATTTTTGTGCCAAACAGGTCTTCTTTGAGAAGCAAAGTATAAAAATACAATAGGTGCAGAACAAGTGGCTGTTTAAAAACATGCAAACAGACCCCTCAATACTTCTATATGCCCTAGAATTAGTTTTTAAAGGTACCATCTAACATGAAGTAGTCTGGGAGCACTTGATCATGAAACGAAGGATTGTGCTTCTTTAGTCACATGTGGAATTTATGGAGAATTGGGGGGGTTTGCTTCCCATGCCCCCTTCCCCCATTGAAAGCTTGTGCTATAGGAAGCTTTGGGGTGGTTTGGATGATTGGAAGAACCATTAGCCATACTGTAAACAGATTGCGGTATAATCACTCTAACACACAAACTTCTGCTTTCAGTTAACGTTTGAATTTATAGTGCCTTGGGAGTAAATAGAAAACTTGGTTTTCCCCCTCTCAGTCAATATTTGCTCTCAAGTCAATAAATCTTCATATGGACTGCAAAACAGAAACCAGTAATTGTTTAATACCCGCTTGGCTCCTATTATAAAGGGCAAAGGAAGATTTCAATCTCCCAATTTCCTTTGCATCTGGAAAAACTTTTAAACATTCAGTGTAATATATTTGCCTTTAGGCTCCATCTTGCTTATAGGTCATCTCTGCTAGACCCATAATTGCTATACAAAAGGTCTTTACCTTAGAATTATATATCAGTTATCCGGGTGTAGCCCAAGATCAGCAAAGACATTAAGATGGCATTCTTTCAGTGTTGAGAGGCTATTGGCTCTTATGATCTAGAGGGCTGTTATTCCAACTTGAGAAAACCTTGACAAAAAAAGCCCAGAGGAAAGGGAGTAGGAAGGGAAAGAACCAGCATTCAGTCTTTGGATGGAGGTACTACTACAAGCAGTAGAAAGAAAGAAAGAAAGAAAGAAAGAAAGAAAGAAAGAAAGAAAGAAAGAAAGAAAGAAAGAAAGAAAGAAAGAAAGAAAGAAAGAAAGAAAGAAAGAAAGAAAGAAAGATTTGGTATACAAGGAAAGAATCTTGTATGATGCATTAAGGGATTCTTGTAAGACCCGTAAAAGAGTTGTCTGTGACTTGCATGGGAAAGATATAAACACAAAAGCCCACAGTTGCAAGAATTATGGGAAGTCATATTCCATCTTCCTGTACAGGAACACAGTCTGGAAGATGCATCATAATAACATAACATCTGTTGCAGCAGAACAGGGCTTAAGGCTGTCATGAGTGTGGACAAGTAAGAGAGGACTTAAGAGGCAAATTGAAACCCAGTACTGTGGTCTTGATTCAATTGCTGTCTTTCATTCATACAGCAACCCTCAGCTCTATGGGACACACACTCCACATCTGCAGTATTCAGCATTACTCAGGGGACATACAATTTGTATAAATGGGAGGAAAGAGGAAATCCTATGTTTAGCATGCCCTTCTGTGCCCATGAATAATAAATACAAGAGAGGCAAGCGGCAGGAAATCTACAAAATAAATGTGGCTCGTTTTGCTGTTTGAGACTTGGTTTCACCTAAACCTCCCCAGGAGAATAAGCTGCTGGTGAATCATCATCTGTAACTGCATCATGCAATATAATCTTGGGTTATGAGCAACATACAACAAATTCTCATTGAAAATCTGCATGACAACCAGGAGATCAGAAGCAGGGAAGGTAGGAACATTTTATTTCCAAGGTACTAACACAAGAGTGAGGCTTCTAGGAGGATATGCACAGTCTCAAAAGATCATGTCCAGAAAATATGGTTGCATGAAAAGTTTCTTCATGGGCAACAGATTTTCGAGATGTAACACAATCTTTCAGCAGGTAACTCAGGACTACCTGTGAGAACATGAATTTCAGCCGCTTCTTAAGTGGTCAGCCATCGTCTTTGCTAGGCAGTAGGCAATATGCTCGAGTTAAATTAACTGCATGCATAGGATGGTCTGTGCTTTTTGGTATACATTAAAAATGTACTTTCTTCTGGGAAATTTCACAGTCTGCAGAGAAAGTGGGATCAGCTCCTTCTCACTAATGCAAAAGTGGTCTAGTATTCCTTAAAAAACAAGGTTATCTCAGACTAAATTTAAGTGTTTTACATAGCAACTCCAAACATTTTTCACTCATTTTTCATGTTCATAATTTTATTAAGGGGTAGTAGGAATGGCCCTATCTTAAGGCAGAACCAGATTAATTGAATTCCACTGTTATGAGAAAGGTAGTGGGGGAGTAGGTTTTATAGGTGATATTCAGAAAATGGCTCAGCGGGTCAATTTGGAACTTGGCAATGTAGGAAGAACATTTTCAATTTGGTTAATATAAGTTTTGAGGTAGATACAGTCATGATTGTGTAAAAAGCGGTGTACCTGGAGTTCCCTTCCATTTTTATGTCCCCAACAATCTGTGAGGAGAAGCCCAACGACACTCCATGGCCTCATGTCTAAGTAAGGATTTGAGTCTCTACATAGACAAGTGGGGTCCCCCCCCCAGTTCAAATTCAACACTTTTAACTCACTACAAGATATTGACTGACATACTCTCTTGTGCACTTTGCAGATAATTAGACTGGTGGATCTTTACAACGCACTTGCTCGCTCTGTCATTTCATGTGAATTGTACTGAGTGCTAATTACATTCTCATAACATGGAATGGCAGCTTATTGCATGATAGCTTTAGATGCAATGGATCCATTTATTCAGTTTTAAAAAAACTGGGACTCAAGTCCATTGTACCACCGAAATCAGTGGACAACTACTGAAAGCCGGCAATGAAGGTAGAATTACCATAATCACAGTATAGGATATCACACTGTAGCTGTACTGCGTAAATAACATATCAATAAGATGCTGCCCTTAAACATTGCAGTAGCTATGTATTTAAGGACATGGGAAGTCCAAGACACAACAAGTTGTATTATACTGAATGATGCTGTGTTTTTGTTGTAAATTACATGAATCTAGTCTCTGACTGAATTTTAGGGCCCCATTCCCTTTCAAGTAGCATAGTTCATTTCAGCAGGGTTCTCATCCCACTCTGTTGCATGGTCAGACTAAAAGAACTGCTATAGAAATGAGGAGGAAGTCTATACTTTGAAGAAATGAACACACAAAAGGATGTTATCTGTTACAGTGCAGAAAATCAGCTGTAGTGTAGAAAATCCATTATTGGTTCATTAGTGTGAGATGCCACTAATGTACAGTAGAAGCAGACTATAACGTAGGATCACATACGGATTTGGGATTCTTGTGAGTTCCTGTGTGTTCAATTCAATTTTCAGACAGATGTACAAGTGTGCGGGGAGAGGGGAGAGAAAGTAGCACAACACTCCTAAATTTCCCTTCTGTAGATCTTGTATAAATTAATTAACAGTTCCTGACCATTCTGAAAAGACTACTAACAGTTGAACTTGCCAAATGACCTTTGTAAGTCTTTGCTGCAATGGCTACTAACTACTATGGGTTTTTTAAAAAAGTATAAATATGCAGTTCTTATCCTAAACACTCACTGACTTTATAAACTGCATGCTACACTTAAGAGCTGACATGCTGGGATAAGTTAAAACTTAAAGCAGCTCTGTCTAAAAAGAGACAGATTTCTTAACAGGAATTAGTTGATCTTAATTTTCACAGCACGGACTTGTACAGCTCTGTAATATAAACAGGATATTAGTTGTAAAAATACATGCACATGAAAAATGGATCCTATTCCTGGTGTCCTGTTAGCATTTTCATTTTTCTCGTCAATTTAATTATAACATTTTTCTCCACATGCAAGCTACAGAGATTGCTTCATTCATGTATAGTATTTCTCCCCTTTTCATGAGCCACAATCACACTACCCACTAGCTTGTACTGATCATTCTCTAATGTGCTTATTCTGAGGATGCAGCATGGACTCTTTCAGCGCAATTGAGCCACACAGTTCTCCTCGTCCCTTTTTTCCTTTTCTTAAAGGAAACAAACCAAATGGAATTGCTTGAAGTGCATATGCCATTTGGATTAAAAGATTGTATCAGACAAACAGCACACTGGACCCCTACTCAACTTTAAGTGACCTTATTTAGCCCACTCCAGACTGCTCTAAATGAGCTGGTGTAGACAAGCCCTAGCTCTCAAGAGTGACACTGCCATGAGATCTTCTCTCCCTTGCAGCCCAGAAAGCTTGAATTAGAGCAGGTGGCCATGGGTGGCATAGGTTGAGAGTAAGAAGGCCATTGAGCTCCACTGTATAAGTAGAAGGGAAACAAAAGGATGCATAACATCTGAATGCACTGTTGGCTTTGAATTTCTTTAGCAAATAGTCTCAGGTCTATGCCTAGCTCAGCAAGGACGGCTTTCCCCCCAGTAATGTTAAATTTATTGACTATCATGATTCAGTGCTGTGGCTGCAGCACACAGCATGCATAGCATCAATCTGAAAGTAGAAATGCCAGAACTAGAGTTGGGCACAAACCGGGAAAATGGCAATTCATTTTGGTTCGGTTCGTTTTAAGGTTCAGTTCATTTTATTTCGTTTTAATTATTTTTTTTGAAATATTTGTTTCGTTGATTTGTTTTGATTCGTTATTCTTTTTTTCTTCTCAAGAACCAACCGCGTGGACCCTGGGGCTGGGTTTTGTTTCTGGTAACCTCTGATTGATCTGTTTTGGCTGTGCTGTGTTAAGTTATTACCAGGTTGCTTCAGGTCTGGCTAGAGATGGGCAAAAAATGAACTTTTGGATCGTTTCATTATTTCCATTTTGTTTTGGTTCGTTTCATTTTCCAGTGTCTCCCACCTGGATCCTGGAGTGGTGCTCTTCCTGGTCCGGTCCTCCTGCGTGCAGGTAGGGGGCATCCAAGAAAAAAAAACCCGACAGATGTAGCACGAGCCACGTGGTCAGCAGTAAAATAAAATAAAATAAAAAGGAGTGCCAGCCCGACCCCAGGGGTGGCTGGGTCAGCCCTCTAAAATGAAAAAGAAAAGAAAAGAACTAGCACTGACCCAGCCCCAGGGGCCATGCGGTCGGTGCTTGAAAAATAAATAAAATAAAATAAAATAAAATAAAGGAGCACTGACCTGGCCCCACGTGTGGCCAGGTCAGCGCCCCAAAATAAAGGAAATAAAAAAGAACCAGCAGTGACCCAGCCCCAGGGGCCACACGGTCAGCACTTGAAAAATAAAATAAAATAAAATAAAATAAAATAAAATAAAATAAAATAAAATAAAGGAGCACTGACCTGGGTGGCTGGGGTTCTTTTCATTTCCTAAAATAAAGGAAATAAAAAAGAACCAGCACTGACCTGGCCCCAGGGCCACTTTATTTTATTTTAATTTGACATATTTTAAAATAAGATAAAATAAAGGAGCACTGACCCAGCCCCAGGGGTGGCCGGTCAGTTCTTTTCTTTAATGGGGGAATTTTAGAATAAAACCAGACCCAGCCACCCCTGGGGCCGGGCTGGTCTAGGCTTTTAAAACTCAAATAAAGTCCCTGCTGGGGACTTGTAAAACTTAAATAAATAAATAAATAATCAAATTTTAAGCAGGAAGAGCACCACCCAGGACCCAGGTGGGAGACACTGGAAAAATCTAAAATAACCAAAACAAAAAAATTTCCAAAGTTTTGAATTTGCTAAGAGGGGAAGTTTGTTATTCATTTTGTTATGTAACAAAACGAATAACGAATGATGAAACGATCCAAAAGTTCATTTTGTGCCCATCTCTAGCCAGACCTGAAGCAACCTGGTAATAACATAACACAGCACAGCCAAAACAGATCAATCAGAGGTTACCAGAAACTTTTTAAAAAAAATCTTCTTCACAAATAATGCTACTCTTAGGTTCTCCTTTGAATGTTCTTTGCCCCCTTCCACTTTCTTCCAGCTTGAACAGATTTGAAACTTGTGTTACTTTATCAGGACACTCAGGCTATTTCTCAAGAAGACAGTGTAAACATTTCCAGTAAGAGGAATTCATATATAAATTCATTTCCCAAATGGTGTCTCAGCCATACTTGGTTGTAAAACTTATATGGGAAAATAAAGAAAGTAATCTTTCAGCCCTGTAGCTTCTTTTCTACAGAAGCAGACACACCAAACATTTATTTAAGGCTGAAGAACCACTCGGGCAAATCCATAGATATTCTTACATCTAGTTTGTAATGGTATCGATACCGTGTCCTCAGTAACTGGAATAACCCAAAACCCAACTCATAGATATTCTTACCATATTTAGCTATTCAGTCTCCAAATCCATTGATCTTGGTGAAAGAATATCTGCCCTAGCCTTGTCAATATGAAAGCTAGCAAAACATATATTCAGAGAAATGCATTTTTCCCACTCTCACATTTTCTCACAATGTGCTCTGCTTTATTATGAGCATCCCTGGGATTAGACAAGCAAAGGACGTGTTTGGTTATGCTCCAGAGATAACCCTCAGGACACAAATGCCTTTAACATGTTTTCACAATTAAACTTTCAGAATTATACCTTTCTAGAGGGAGCACTCTTTTTAGAAATGGAATTAGCATAACATCTGGCAAGGGCCTACTAAGACATAAAACAAACTTTTCTCAGTGTTCTTATATTGGGAAGATGGATGTAGACAAACAATGATTCCACCAAAAATTCCAACCCTAACCCTGCTATTTGAGGAAAAGTGGTTTGGGAAAAGGCTTTTAAATTTTGTTTTGGTAAATTATATTGCTAGCTTATCGGCATTTATCAGTTCAATATCCAGCTGGATTCTATAATGTTTGAAATTCTGAGTAGAAAAAGATTGCACTCTTAATCATAGATAGCCCCCTCCTCACCACCAAATATGGCTGATTTGAAATCAAATATTTCTGAGGTTTTAAATAATTACCCTCTGATTCTGAGACACATCCCTCAGACAGGGAGGGGCTGAGATCTGTCTCAGATTGCACTGACTGAAGCAATGAACTAAAAAGTTTGGTGCTTCCACTAGATAAAAATAACATACACAGACACACATGAGGATAACTACAGAAAAAAACTACAGTCTGTGTTTCTGTTAGGGAAACCGCATCTACTTAATATAGAAGCATGATACCGTTGTGTAATTAGGGAAAAGCATTCCTGACATGCCAATTTTGTCAACCAAGAGGAATTTCTAAGTTCTAATTACAAAATAGTATGCTTCTTCCTCCAGTTTCCCTAGCAGGTCTCTGTTCTTAAACTGATTCCAACAGGAATCTTGCCGTTTCCACAGCGGAGAAGTATAAAGTGGGTCACAGGGAAAGCACACCATTCTTGGTCTGGAAAGAAGCCTCTGGGAGTCCAAGGTGAGTGATGACCATCTGGGAGCTCAAGGAGATAATGTCCCACCCACCCCACACTCGCTCTCTCTATCTCAGTCCCAGTGTTTCATTGGGAAAGAACACAGCTGCATATTTTCTGGCATAGTTCAATGTCTCACAGCTGTAATAGCCCCAGACACAAAACTTGAGGGGGGTTGACCTCCCCGTGTGGGGTTCCTGATATTCTCTTATAAGCAAATAGATGTACATAGTTTTCTCCAGTACACCTAATGTCTTACCAAACAAAGATGAATCTTCACTAAGCTCTGATAAATGTTCCTGGAACATTCCCCCTAATGGGCAGATATCTAAATACTAAACATAAATGACATTTCTGGAGGACTGCAGTAATTTGGATCTGTGCCCAAACTCACTAAAAATAATACCATGGAATAGATTTGAATAAAATGTCACACATTCGCCTATATGAGCACTCCAGAGGATCTGTTTTCTGATGGAAGACACACTGAATTGAAAATGTTGGATGAGTATTCAATTTCTCAGGTTTATGGCCAAGATGCATGTAGGAAAGCAGGGGGCAAGTATCCCACATTATTTTGTTCCCTTTAAAGCATTTGGCATATTACCAATTTCCATCCTTTGTTTAGTTTGAATATTGTTAGATATGAAAAATTATCATCTCAAATCTCTGCCCCAGAGTATTCTTCCTGAATACTGAAAAATTGTGCTTCCATGGGGGACACTTTTTCTAACCAGAGTTCCTCACGTTAAACTGGAATATATAAGACAAATAAACTAAATACATTTGCTTCACACAGAATGTGTTTCATAAACTAATTCTGTAACAAGAGTCTACCTACCAGGGCCTACTAGATTTTGTTTTTTAAATGTCTGGATTAATGTGACAATCTAGAAATAAAACTCACGGAATATGAGGTTTGTGACTTTCTTCTATGCCAATGAACATACCGTTTAATCATTGTAATTAACATGCACTTGCTGTGATTGATTTCAAATAAATAGAACATTTATTTGTTACTAAGACCTCTTAGCAACAGAATTTGTTAGACATAAGGACTCACCGCTTTCCTTAATTACTGTAGCTGATGCTGACATCCTTTTCAATTATGCAGTTATATTATAAGATACTGAAAATACTTCGGTTCAATGTCTAAATATTGAGTTACCAAGTAAGGGCCAGGTAAGCATTTAAGAAAACACTTATGGGTGCCCTCAAAGATTCTGCTTTACAGAGGATGATGATATAACAATGGGTTGATTTTATCAATGAAGGTCACTTTACATTCAGTGAATTCAGTGGAACTGGTTATTTAATTGACAACAGCTTGTTGTATAATTTTGAATAAAGAAATATAAATATTTCTCTATAGACAGATATGGGAAAAACAATGGGGTATGGGAAAAAGAATGAAAAGCTGCAGCTATGTGCTGAGCCCTGTCCTTGCCCAATCAGCAACTGTGCATGGCAAAAGTTGGGGATATTCTATGGAAATTTCTCCCCCTATGTGGTCATGTTTTTCATACATATTTCCCAGTGACATGGAATTATACAATACATCTATCAATGAAAATTTTTGTTTAATCAAATAGTCTTTCCAAATGTAGCATTTTCACGGCTTCCATGAATTGTTGCAAGAAATTACCCAAGCTTTCAAGAAATCATACATTTATTTGATTCTTTTTAAGGAGAAAGGTGGGGTTAAATATTTCCAATAAATAAATATGATGGAAAATCCTTAACAATTTTGATTTATTCTCGGTTCTGAGCATGATTTTTGGATTACGGATGTTGTAGTTACCAGATTTTGTGTGTGTTCCTGAGCATATATATCGCAGTTCTCTGCTTTCTACAAAACACAGATCACTATGGTAGGGAGAATATGGTTGAAAAGGGCTGGTAAGCAGTTGAAGCATTCTGTCCTGCCTTTGGAATCCTGGCTAACGGAATTACCAAAGGAATAGAGATGCTAAGGCCAGATCATGGACCAAATTTATTCCAGTGTTTTCAGTAGCTACATAGCAAGGAGCATCAAATGCCACCGTTTTTTGCATAACGGGTGATGAACATCAGCTCTCTTTTTCAGAAAATTAAGTCATTATCAGAGCATGGTCTGAATGCAGTTGTTATTCATTCACACGATCAATCAAGTAAGCAGAGAGATCACTAAAGGACATACAGTACTTTGTTGATCTGTGAAAATGTGGAGTCTCTTCTAGTTTAGCTCTCCACTCTCTATGTTTATGAGAGGATGACAGAGAAAAGAAAGGGAAGTTTAGATGCAGGAAATCTCTGCATGAGAAACAGAAAACACAGGAAGAGAAGGGTAGGCAGCATAGGGTGATTAGGTCATTTGCTTATAACTAATACCATAATAAAGATTGTATGTATGTATGTATGTATGTATGTATGTATGTATGTATGTATGTATGTATGTATGTATGTATGTATGTATGTATGTATGTATGTATGTATGTATGATGACACCTTTCTCCCCAAAGGGGACCCAAGGTGCCTCACAAATAAAACTATAGAATAATCACAATTTTAAAGTGCCATTAGAAAACTAATGCACATTTAAAAACCTATCAATATTAAAACCACAATTAAAAACAAATCTATGTTTTCATCCACCACACCAAAATTACGCTTCAAACCACATCTCTAAATTCAATACATATAGCATTCCCGAGGACCCCACCCCCATTTACTGCTGTAAAGCCCGTCTGTTTGCTCAACAGGATGGTGGTTTAAAAGTAGTGGAAATTCTAGACTAGCAGTTTTAAACCAACTGGAACATTTATGTGGCTTTTCAAATGGCCTGCCTATCATTTTGTCACTCAGTAGTTTAACTCTACATGTATAAAAGGTAACTAAAATTGAACTTACATTTTTTTATTCCTAAATAGAGAGGAAAGAAACACTCAAGAAAAAAACACCTTAAAGTTGATACTAAGATGTCATCATAGAAATTTCTTTGTTAACACAATGTCATGGGATGTGTGAAATGCTTGCTTGGTTGCCTTTTTTGGTATTGGGAAGAACACATCTTAATTTGCATGCTCTTCCCCATTTACATTTGTCAGAATTCTTATGAAAACTAGATCTCTTAAAGGTCATTGTAGGAAAAGGGAAAAGGAGTGTTGATAAGGAGTCCAAGAAAATGGCACAAGCCTCAAATTCTTCTGCACAGGTTTCAAATGGAAAACAATGGACCTGCCAAAAATCCTATAAACTACAGTGTGTCTTTGGAGTAGGTGCATTACTGTATTAACTCCATTAAACCATTCTTCATTCAGAGACCAACATGGATCCTCATTTTCACACAGCACAAACTACACCCACACACATATATTAAGACCAGTACTGTAATCCAGAACTCTCTGGTAAGATAACCTCCTCTTCTAAGTCACCTTGTTCAAGCCACACCTGAAAATTTACTAATGGTTCACGAAACAAAATTGTTTTCAATTTCCAACTACTGTCTTCGGTGGACCTATGAGATAATATGTTTAAGTGCATCTGAGGGTTATGGAGTTTGGGTTCATATAGCTGCCCTTTGCTTGCGATGGCACTCCAAACAAAAATGAAGAAAAGAAATGCCTGTCAGAACTGTGCTTATGAACAAATGGTACTACTGTAGCATATCCCTGCTGCTTTGTAACTATGGACAGATAGAATAATCTTAATGTAATTTCTGCCCTTTTCACATGCATTCTCCAGCAAATCAGTTTTGTCTCATTGGAGTATGGTTTCAAGGAAAAGGGCTGGCCTAGTGAAGTTCCAAGGGGTGTTGTGTTGACAAAGATAGCTTTACAGAAAGATCTTAAGTAGATCCAGTTACACTGGTGTGGTTTGCTTACCACTGGCACTGTGTATCATTCCACCCCCATAAAAGCCTGGGGTTTGTTATTGGTTACTCTCTACAAGAGGCATGGACATAAGTAGCATAGGGCAACCAGGGTTTGCCCCTGGGTACCAAATTTAGACTGCAAGCCCTTTCCCCCAGATTCCAAGATTGATCGGGAAATCTGGTCTACTGCCATTGGCAGACTAGACAACTGGGGAACAGCAAGGGAAAGGTGTTTGCTCTACTAGGTGCAGTGGTGGCAGCAAAAAGCAACTTTATCCATGGCTGTGATGAGGCAAAAAGGACTTCCCACCTATGAGCCTTTTCACACGACCCCTAAGATCCGCTGGCCACTTAAATTCGGACCAGAGATCTTTGGGGTTCGTTGCTCTTCCTGTGTTCCCACCCCCTCCGCACTTCCTTGCTCCTGTCTGCGTGAGGGGAGGGAGAAAAAAGAGAGGGGAAAAATGCAGGCTCACCTCTGTCTGCAGGTCAAGCCCGTTGTCCTGATTCCTGTCTCTTAAAGGGGCAGGGGGAAAAAAAACAGAAGGGAGGAGAGCCCGGCACTCACTCCTTTACATCCGCATCAGTGATTTTCACCCCCAGAGAGCAGGTACCTGAAAAGTGCGCTGGGACGCGCTTAGGTGGGCATGGTCACACTTAATTTTCTGTAAACTCCAGAGCTGGTGGGGAAACAATTTTTAGCTCCGGAGCTGGGAGCCATTTGCGGCGGAGTTTAGGGGTCGTGTGAAAAGGCCCCAAGACAGTATCATTTTCTGCAAAACCAACTCACCCCCCACACACACACTTCTTACCGTGATTCCTTCATATTAGAATGGCATATATTGTCACAGCATGGCAGAAGGAAAAGTAGGGGTAGAAAAAATAAGCATCTTCATAACTGAGGAATTGCAGAAGGCATCCTAATGGCCAGCCATGGGGCAGAACAACATTACAATATCGGGCAGTTCCTACAGTCATGATTAGTCCAAGATGAGGAAAGTCTTGGCCATCAATTCAGGGTGGAGACTTCCCAAGGCTGGGATTTGATCTTCACCTAGTCATATGGTAAATATATATCCATTCACCTCATTAGTAGGTCCAGGCTTGAGCCAGGATGCTGCTAAATGATCCCTCTGGAGTGGCTAGCATAAATAGTATAAAAAAGAAGTAGGCAAATTGATAGGGATCCAAATTTAATCATAAGAAGACTTATTGAGATCAGTGGGACTTGAGCAGATCAAGACTATCTCAACATCCCACCGATTTCAACGGGACTTGTGTACGCCTGACAGGATCAGGAACCAACTCTCAGGCAAGGATTCTAACAAAGCTACCAGATGCATAGTCTGTAAATATGATGTTGCATTGAGCAGGAAGATTGGACTCATTGCCTTCACAGGACCCTTCTAACTCCATTTCTCTATGATTCAGGAATACAATTCATAACCTCCTCCAGTCGGTATGGCCAGCAATCAAGCCGGCTGGGGAAACCTAGAATCTGTAGTCAAAAAAGTAAGCTGACAAAGCTAGGGTTCAGATATGACAGAAAGGGAAAACCCTGCATTCAAAAGTTGCAGGTCCTTGGATGTCCAACTGGGACCAAACAAGGGGTGGGGGTGGAGAGACTTTTTGCCTGTGACCTTCCTGGGGTGTACAACTGCTGGAACCAGATTGCTGGGCTGGACAGGCCTCTGGTCAGATCCAACAAGGCTTCTCCTCTGTCCTTAAATCTCTCAGAAGTGCATTTAGAACTGTCGTAGGCACGTCCTTTGAAGTACTGTGCAGCATTTCATCTGCAGAAGACACAGACTCTGTTCTTCAAACCCATAACCCATGAAAAGGCAAAACTACCTGCAGAAATGTTTGCACATCATTTTGCTCTAATGTTTTGGGGTCTGCCCATGACAAGTTATAAATCACTTTTCTTCCCAGTGTCCAACAGTTTATTGCACCAGATTAATCACAAGAAACTTTAAAAAGAGGAAGTAGAGGGAAATCCCAGATATGAAATAAAAGAGCAGATGCAGCGTTTGATGAAATAAAGCCTGATTTCTCAGCGCCTGGTCTGCATTTTCAGTTTTCATCACTTACCTGTAAAAAATAGCAGAGTTAAAACTAAGCCTCTGCTGAAACAGGGAACAGATCTGCTTTGGATACCTGTGCCTAACACTCATTCTTGATATAACACCAGAGAGGAAATTAAAATACTGTGTGTATCATATGAAACCTCTTTTCCTGTTTAGACTGCAGTTCACTATGATCAGAACTTCAGGTCCAGTATGTAATTCATTGTAATATTAGTTTTCTCAGCACTTAAATCATAATATACTGAAGCAATATAGACTGACTTTCAAGTCTCTGCTAGTGCAGTCAGTCGCTTGTGGATTGCTTCTGTATGACACAATGGCACGCTGCAGTGACATGTGGCTTTGTGTAACAATCTGATCATATGAATGGGACTGACCATGTGGATCTTTTCCTCCCAAATATCAAACTTGTATCCAAGAAAATAATAGCTGCATGGGAAGGACTTGTGTAGTTGGATGTGTCACCAGTGCAGGCATGTTACCTATTTTAACTCTTCTGCTCACATCATAGGAAAGCAGCTCCCATGGTTTTGGTGGTATATTTGCAAGCTTTAGAGAAGACTTTTTAACAGGGAGAGATCGTAAGAGGCAATGAGTCCATATTCTAGTTTCTACAGTTGCCTCTCAACACCATGCACTACTCTAATGTAAAGTTATAAGCAAATTGCCCTTTATATGGCAATCAACTTAGCATAAAATAAGCATAAATGGAAAAAAGATCAGATAAATGATGCTAGGTATTTGGGACTTTATAGACCCAGATGCCCTGTTAGCAGCATATATCCAATGCTGGAACAGAAAGCGCTTCCCTCTTAGGTTCATGCCAAAGGTACATTAACTTTACAATGACTTATATCAAGGATGGCAAGCTCTGGTCATGTGGGGGATAGTTTGACCCCATGCAACATGTTGTGACCTGTTATAAACCATATCTCCCAAATGTAGCACAGCACATCTTCCATTCTGAAAACAACCCTAAAAACATGTGTCCTGTGTGCATACCTACAGCATAGTTTCTCAGCTTTGGAAGAGAATCACTAACCCCTGAAAATTACTGGAAGCGGTAACTCTCTTCTAGATCAAAAATATTTTTCATCTGGAAGATCAATTGTATGGGTTCCAGATGGGGCAAGGAGTAGACAAAAAAACTTGTTATAGAAAAGCATGAGAGAAGGAAATCATCAATTTAATCCCACTAAGCAAATCGATTCAGTGGTCTCATTAATTGCAAGCTATTTGATTACCACTAAGAATCTTAGATAGGTGACAAGGAAGGAAGCTGCTATAAATTATCCAGTATCATTTGAAAGCATCTGCATAAATTAACTCTTCAATACTGATTAGAGTTAAATCTTCCTTTCTTTTTTGCTTGCAGACTAACTTTTCTTGATATGACTGAAGGAATTAAAATGCATTTATTTTGTTTCAGCGAGCTAGACCAAAAGCTTTCAAGGGTTCCCAGGCATATAATAGTATTTAACTTCAATAACTTTAAAAGCAAACCAAAGTGTTCTGCTTATATACCGCCCCATAGCACTTCAAGTAGTCTCTGGGTGGTTTACAGTTTTAATAAAGTATGCAGGCTACATATTGCCCCTCCCCCCCAGCAAGCTGGGTACTCATTTTACTGACCTCGGAAGGATGGAAGGCTGAGTCAACCAATTAGCCAGCTACCTGGGATCGAACCACAGGTTGTGTAGTTTTACCTGCAGTACAGTCATTTAACCACTGCGCCACAAGGCTCAAAGCAAAACAAGTGTTTTAGACAAAACATGAACCTTACGGATTTTTAGCATGCAGTTAAACCTTCTTCCTCTCTTTTTATTTCCTTTTGAGTTTAGCTTTGTTTCTTTAGCTTATGCTGAGCATGTTGATTAGTTCCCCTGATGATACTAAGCTACACTTTGTTATTAACCTCTTATTAATTATATGCTAACCTACTCAATATTCAGTATGTGCCAACGCAGAGCAAATTCACCACGTTCTTCTACTTGTTGCATGTGAGCTCTTTGGGAAGATGTTTTATTTGAAGAACAGGCTCAGAGAAGCAAACAAACCTCACATTGGCCGCGGTCATTATCTCATCCTTCATCCTCTTCAGCATATTCCTGCTCAACCATTTTTGTTCCTTTCAGCAATGCAGACCAAAAGGCTTCACTTACCGATAAAATGTAGTGTAGTCTACAGTTGAGTGGCAAGTCTGAAAATCCCATGCCTTGAGTTTCTGGCATTCCCGATGGGCACGAAGTTTTATCCTCACTGTTCCTTGGCACAGCTCAGGAAACTGTTTCTTTGGAGGACGCGTACAGAATTCATTTGATTCCACCCGCCAGGACTCTGCAAAGTCATCCACATCAAACTTAAAGTGCCCATCGCCTCCAATTAAGTCATCTCTTTTGTGCCCATTGTAGTTGCCACACAGACCACACAGCCTGCCTCTTAAGATGGGGTGCAGCCATGACTTCAACAAAACTGTCTCCATCCCAAGAAATTTCCATTCCTAGTAAAGAAGACAAGAAGGGAAAAGGAGCTCAGTTTCAGCAGTGTACACACGAAGCTACTGTACATATGAAGGCAGACCACAGAGCTGTCTATCCTGATGCTGACAAGTCTTGCCGGCAGCAGATCTCCAGGTTCAGGGAAGAAAAACCTTTCAAGTCCTAAAGGTTGGGTCTTTGTGACTGTCAATGAGATAGCTGGAACCTGGGACTTAAAGTCTGCAAAGAAATATTCTCTCCAACTGAACCATGACTTTTCGAAAGCCTAGAAAGCTGTTTGGTAAAAGTATTTATAGTTAGCTTTGAGTTTCAAAGTAGTTTGTCTCCACTACAGCTAGATTTTTTTAAAAGTCAAAAATAGGTTAGGTGATACCTTTATTGATCACTACAGCTGCCTAGATGCCCTAAGCACATCCGATCTTGCCTGATTTCAGAAGCTAAGCAGGGTCGGCCCTGGTTAGTACTTGGATGGGAGACCACCAGGGAATACCAGGTGCTGTAGGCGCCTGGAGTAGGAAGTGGCAAACCACTCCAGTATTCCTGCCAAGAAAACTCCATGGACATGGGGTCATGAAGGGTCGGTTACGACTATAACGACACAACACACAACACACACACACACACACACACACACACAATGTAAGCTAAGCTTTCGATAGCAACTTGCTATCTTTATCAAAGCATTGTACCAAAAATGCCATCTTGATAGAAGGTGTTGCTAGAACTTGTTTTTCTGGTCACACGGCTCAACTCACGTTTTTTACTTCTATGGATTTTTAAAAAGCTAATTCTTCACTTTTGTTCTACTGAAAAATGTCAAACTATTCCAAGTCCTGTTGTACCAAACATACTGGCCTTCTTCTCGCATCAGTACTCACCAGCAAGCATGAGGCAACAGCACCACTTGAACTATAAGCTTATTTTTGGTCACCATTTAGTAAGCCCTCCAGAACCACTGAGGTAACTAAAAAGGTTACACTTCCATTGCAAAAGGACTGGAGGCCTCACATGTACAGCTGCAGTTGTGAAGTAATGTAACAACTACATTTATTTGGAAATGGGATTAATTACGAACGATTAATTATCTGCAGCTAGCTATTTCCAATCTCTGGCTCTTCCTCCTGTGCAGAACAGATGAAGCAGAGGTTGAACAAACAGCAAGCAGATGCTCAAAGGAAGGAAGCATTGTCAAGTGTCACAATTTCTGACTCACCACCATCAAAGCTGCACAGTGACATTTCCCTACTTAACTTTGTGAAGTGCCATGTGCTGAGGCATCTCATCTTCTGCAGTGTCCTAAATAGTTCCAGGCAGGGTTTTAGCTTAGATTGGATTTGTCCATGCAATGTGGCAATACTGGCTGTGCTACTTCACACTGAAAAGGGAGGGTATCCCTTAATCATTCCTGCGTGTAGAAAACTCCCTGAAAACAACAGTAAGTATACGTACTTTTAAGCACATTGTGGGAAAGGGTTCTAGATCAGACCCTTGGCCTGATGTAATCTGTGGTTTCATATCTACACTTTGAACCAATGCAGTTACTTCCAAAATACACACATTCTCTCTCATTCTGTTGAATCTGGCAACCAGGCTAAACACAGGACATTGGGTGCATGGAAAGGGTTCAAGAAGTTGTGGTAAAATGAACAGAAGTGGTCAAAAAGTCTGCTAAGCCAGGGGTCAAAACACAAGCAAACTTGTGCCATTCTTACATCACTGGTGTCCAGGAAGGCCAGAGAAGCTTCTATTGGCTGTATGTTATTAGCCCCAGGACTTCCACTAACAATTCCCAACTACTTCTGTTCACACTGGTAGAAATACAAATGGTAGTACCAGCTACAGTAGACCCAAACTGAAATCTTAAGGTAAATATTTGCTCACTGCAGCACCTTCCACAGTGGAATCTGGCTTGTTCCACTCTCAGACAATGATCAAGGGCACCCCACAGTCACCTAAGGAGAACTGCCCAAAATGCCTTCCCAGGCAGTGGAAGAAGTATGATGAACTGCCAATTGGTGCATTCCGAGATGTCACCTTTCTAGAGACTTTGACAATGACACCTCTTTGCCAGTCCTCTGGGACTATATTACTTTGCCAACATTTGTTAAACACTTTTGTCAGCTCCTCTGCCATGGCCACCATATTTTGAGATTTCTGCAGATACCTCATCTAAGTCAGCAGCCTTGTTGTTTTTAAAGGCTTCTGGTTGCAATCTTAACTACTTCAATAGTGATCTCATGAGTGTTCACCTGAAGTTCTTATTGAGCATTTGTTCTTCTTGGGTGACCAGAAGCATCCTGTTCTTGTCTTTAATTGGGACACAAGAGCTCTTGCTCATTCCAGTCAGTCCTTTAATAATGCACAAAAGAGTTTTGGAATCATTTTGATCATTCGCTTATTGCACTCCAGTGCTTTTCCACTCCAGCCATTCCTTCTTGTCCTTTCTGTGACATTTCTTCACCAACTGGTTGAGCTCTGTATATCTTCGACTAATTTATTCCACTTTTCCTAAATATTTGCCTTGCTCCATTGATCAGTTTCCACATTCTATCTTGGATTCTCTGTTCTTTCCATTGATCATGATGTCTCCCAATGACATGTTAGATTTAGACCCATTCTGTGGTGGTGTCTCCAAGCAGATAACAACTGAAATCATTTTCACAAACAAAGTAGCTTGAATTCTGCTATAGAGTTGCAAAACACTGCTTCTACATTCAGTTTAAAACCACATATATACAATAATTCAAGATAGCATTTAAAATAAATGCTATTAAACCTAGATTCTTCCCTGCCCACTGTCCCTAAGACTGACTGAACAATCCTATGTCAGAATAAATGAAACACAATTTGCATCCCAAAATTTTTCTATCTTACTCTTTCTCATTTTTTTATTTTGGATAATAACGAAGTGTTTCAACTAGGAGTTTTATTAGAGGAGATTTTAATAAATGTGGAAGCATTTTTCTAATTGTACTATTTAAAGTACAATCTGTAGTTGCATTTAAAATTTGATTAATATATTCATTTAATTATCAATTAAATTTCCAAAAAGAAGGTCATTCTATGGAATAAGACTTAAAATATACGTAGTTATTGGCAGGTTAATGTTCCTGGATGCAAATTTTTGTGCTTCTTTTTTCTATGAATAGATGAGTTCTCCATTCTTTTGGATGGAAATCTGGATATTATAGGTCAAAATTGAAGCCAAAGGGTGCAACATCTGTCCCATCTGGAGACGTGCATAATAGGAACATTCTTGTATTGCCTTTAAAAGTTTTTCCCACCATCTGCCTTTTTAGTTCTTAATCTCTACCACCACTACCCTTTAAGAGTTTAAGGCAATGCTTAACTAACTTGTGGCTCATCCTTCTAGTCTTGAGCAGAAGACAATATGGTACATTTAGAATAGACACTCACTTTCATGCACTGGGATCTGCCAGTGATTGCATATACAGGGGGAAAACACATACACAGATACTGAAGAAACACTGTGGGCCAGCAGTTTTCAAAATACTGTAGATGAAACATTTGGATATTTGATTAGTCCCTATATCATGTTCTTGCCATCTTTAATACAGATTATATTCACTGGGCAAAATCCTATTGTGTAAAATTATGCCAGCATAAACCATAACCAGTGCTACAAATAATTAATTTAAGCTAACTGAAAGCTTCCCACCACCCACCATCCCTACCTTTCAAGTTCCCAGGGCCCATATGGTTCTTTTTTGTCCTAAGGAAGCTCTTGGGAGCCTTGAGATGTGGGGAGAGATTTTTATAGTCAAAAATTACTACTGAATTGCTCTTGGAAGGATCAGGACTACAGAGTAATTTTAAAAATGCCCTATACAAACCTATTCATTTTCCTAATAACATGAAAGTCTATTAAACCTCTGTTAGATCTATTTCTCTTTCAGACATCCATGTTTAGTCAGTTGAGCTTTCTACCTTAGGGGACCGACCCTATAGGAAAATGCATTTCACCTTGACAGCCAGATGAATTTTAATGTGATTGCAAATGCTTATCTGGCTTTATTCTGTAATAAACCCTTTTTCAGGGATATATTTTATTTCAGAACGACTCATATTTTCTCTTGATCCACACAGTCACTAGCTGTGCTGCAATCTACAAATCATAGACTGATCTTCTTCTGAAATTCTTTTATGTGCTCCAGTGGCCAATGGATATTGGTAACATGATCATGAGTAGAGATGGGCACGAAATGAGCGATTTTTCATTTTCATTTTCGTTTTTTCATTTCATTACGCAACGAAAACAAAATGAATTTTTAAAAAAAAAAAACGAAAATGAAAACAAAACGACCAAATTTGCCGTGTTTTTTGTTTTCGTTGCAGCAGATGCATTGAACTAAAAATAATGCTAACGAAACAGCAATTTTTCTTTTTTGTTTTTTCGTTTTGTTACCTAACGAAACGAAAACAAATTTTTTTGCAAAAAACATCACGAAAAAGAAAACAAACCAAAATGGACCCCTAAATGACCAAACGACAAACGAAACACCGTTTTTTTTTTTTGAGTCGTGCCCATCTCTAATCATGAGTGCTTCTCCCTCTTCAGAATCTAGATTAAACATCAGCCATTTCTCATTCATTATCAGGTAAAAGCCTTTGTTGAAATACTTTGCACACATCATTGTACCTTCATGAGAAATTAAAGCAACAGTCTTACCGTTTCAGCACTCCTTGGCATCTCCTTTCTTGGAGATCGGAATGTATATTGAATGTTGCCAGTCTTTGGTCCATTATTTGGTTTTTGATTTGTGTTGCCATATTCTTGTTAGGATTTGGACATTCTGTGGCTTGAAATATTTCTATTCGTATTCCATCTACTCCATTGATTGATTTCTTCCTAGTGCTTCTTGAGCAGTATCCAATTCATGTTCTAGAACTTCAGTTTCTTTATCATGGGCTTCATCTTCAAGGGAGTTTGTAATCCTTTTATCTCTTCTGTGTAGATCTATCCTGTTTCTACATTTTCTTTATTTATTTTTCCTGCTTAGATAGGATGCTTCCCTTTTGGTCATTCAACATTCCTGTGTGTGTGTGTTGTGTCATTACAGTCGTGACCGACTCTTCGTGACTCCATGTCCATGGAGTTTTCTTTGCAGGAATACTGGAGTGGTTTGCCAGTTCCTACTCCAGGTGCCTACAGCACCTGGTATTCTCTGGTGGTCTCCCATCCAAGTACTTACCCGAGCCAACCCTGCTTAGCTTCCGAAATCAGGTGAGATTGGATGTGCTTAGGGCATCTACCTAAGCTTAAATTATCCTTTGTTTTTCAGATTTTCTGAAAAAAAAATCTCTTGTTTTTCCCTTTTGTCCTTCTCTATTTCTCTGTACTGGTGATTGTAATAATTCTCTTTATCTCTATATGAAAGTCACTGAAAAACTATTTTCTGATCAAAAATATCCTATTACAGTTCACGAACACTAAGCAGTGCAACACATACACAATCTGTTTCTTACTTTATGGTTTCAAGTTTAGCTTGATTCAGCCTTCTCACATTCCATGTTCCAGCTGTATGTGTTGTGCAGCTTCAGGCTTTCCTCTCATTTCTGTGCATGTCCGCCACTAGCATGTCATTTTTAGCTTTATTTTAATTACATCATTAGCAACAAAACTATTGGTACTTGTCCTTTGTCGTTCCCCGGTAATTGACTGAGTGCTTTTCAACCTGGAAGTCACATTTTCCAGCACTATCTTGTTTCATTTTGGATTGTGTCATCAAAGGGTTTTCATGGTAAGGAAAGTTTGCAGTACTAACAAAAGTTAGCTTGAATGTCACTGTCATTGACTCCTCCACCAGTGTCACCTTCACCTACCACTGCTGCCCAGTAGCTGTGATGACTGTATCTCAATCTGCACCAGTACATTTGGATATTTGATTAGTCCCTCGATCATGTTCTTGCCAGCTTTAATGCAGATTATACTCATTGGGCAAAATCCTGGTGTGTGAAATTATGCCCGCATAAACCAGATCCAGTGCCAGAAATAATTTATTTAAGATAACTGAAAGCTTCCCACCCCCACCATCCCCACCTTTCAGGTTCCCAGGGTCCATACGATTTGTTTTGTGTCCTAAGGAAGCTCTTGGGAGCCTTGAGATGCGGGAAGAGATTTTTATACTCCTGTGACCTCCTTCATGGGGCTCGACAATGTCCAACTTAAGTTGCACCAGTGACTTTACTCGGACTCAACTTTGGGGTTTGGGAAGGACTTGCAACTCTACTTGGGATTTGGACCCATTTGTCCAAATTATGTTGTGGAGCCTCTATGCCCCCCACCTGCCCCTCAAAAACCTGCTGCTGCCACCCACTACCATCATTGGCCTACCTGCTGCTGCTGGCACCTCCCAATCTTAGGTGCCCCTGCATCCCACCCCTTCCGCCTGTCGTGGTCCACCCCCTGCCATCTATAGAGGTGTATGCGCATTCAGAGAGTTAACTTCCTTTCCCAGAACTTGCCCCTGCCAGCTGGTCACATAGCCTGAGCATGCGGGGACAGAGGCAGCAGGCTGGCTCCCAGAAGGGATACCAGGATTACTATCTCTGAAGATGGCAGTGGCAGCAAGTAGGCTGGTGGCGGCAGCAGTGGATGGCAGGCGACAGTGGCTGGCAGCAATAGTGGGGAAGAAGGGTTGCTGCTGTTTCTGTGCATGTGCAAGTCTATTAGCTAGGTGGCGCAATGCACCCTCTGAGTCTTTAGACCCAAGTCATGAGTCCCAAGGATCGGTGGGGGGAGGTAAAACAAGTTGAGACTGAGACTCAAGGCTTGGGACTTGGGACGTGGCTCCCAAGACTTGCCAACATCCCTGTAGATTTGTATTTTTAACACCATATATGGGTATGAAATCTGGAAAGTTAAGAAAGCCGACAGTAAAAGAAATTGTTTTGTTTGGAAGAGTGCCAGAGGGAAGCTTTTCAAATACCCTGGACAGCCAGAAGGATAGACAAATGGGTCCTAGAGAACATCAAGCTTGAACTACTATCTCTGAAGGCAAAAATAATAAAAGGGAGGTTGTCCTACTTGGGACACGCCACAAGAAGGCAGGATTCTCTGGAAAAGACAGCAAGCGATATTGGGAAAGATTGAAGGCAGCAGGAAAAGAGGAAGACCAAATAAGAAATGGATCAACTCCCTAAAGGAAACCACAAGCCTGAATTAAGAAGAGCTGAGCAGAGCAGCTGAGGATAGGACATTTTGGAGATTGCTCATCCATAAGATCACTGTACACTGAAGGTGACCTGAAGGCATGTAACTGTAGTAATAGACATAAATGCCAGGTGTGACAAACAGGCTCCTAGGTCTTCCTAATAATCTATAAAGGTATACAGAATTGTTAGATAAGTGTTCAGGTATCAGACTTGATGAACTGACATGATTAGAAAAGTCTTAGCAAAACTCTACTAAAATCCTACAATGTCAATAGGAATAGACAACCCAAGGACAGGGGGAACATGATCCCAATATAGTAGTTTTAATGATAGTCTTCACAGCTTAGCCTCTGGATCTGTGCATAGCACACGGTCCCATGAGGCTGATGAAACTTTATACCAACACTACCATATTGTGTTTGTTACACTGCAGTGTCAGAGCTTTTTCTACAGTGTAACTTAGCCTTTGTGCTGTTGTGGAGCCAGTCTCAGAATCAGAATGTTACATATACATTCAGGGTGAAGAATATGAGCCCCCTTTGCTTAATGTCTAAATTATCTGTGCTATAATAAGCCACTATTATTCACTATTGAGTGATCTATTTTTTTTTGCCCTTTCACCACCAAAACAAGGATAGTGATGCTTGCACAGGTTTGCTGAGCTGAGAGAAGAGACAAACAGAATAACAAGGGAATCATATTCTAGTCAATTTATAGCATCTACTGTGGCTCTCAGGAATTCAGTGGAATTTCATAATTCAGCTGGCAATGAAAAGAGACGTTCAAGATGTTTTTAATTACAGTTTATGAATAATGCTTCTGTTATGTGCACTCTACAGATTGTCTTCTAACTCTGATGGGCCAGCATAGAAGGGAGGAGAAAGGAGCAGGTGTGTGAGTTTCGGGGTTCAGTAGGAAATATGCTCCAAACCCACCTCTTGATGGGCAGACCAGAGCAGAATGGATATTCAGTGTTTAGAAAGCAGAACATGGGACCTTTAAGCATGTGAAGGATCTAGAGGGGAGAACCCACAATGTGATGAAGCACTGCTTAAGCTTTCTGTCACCTGCCAATTTCTTCCTGCATTCATCAAGCTGCCCGTGTGCACCAGGACCCCCAGGTGAGTGCCTACTACGTCCACACAAAGAGTGGTGGTGGTGATGGGGAACACAAGGAAGAAGAAATACTGAAAGTATTAGCTATTCATGTCTCATTTTTAAAATATGCATTTCCACTTTCTGCAAAGTATCCAAAGAATTAATGATTTAATGACTCCTAACAACAAAAGCAGCAATAAAAACAATAAAGGGAATAAAAATGGCAGAAGAAAGTCTCTATCTACTTTATATTACAATAGCTGAGAAAAATCAGCATCTGGTTGACTTCTCATAACCCTGGGAGGACGGATACTTGAGAATGGCACCAGAGAGATGATAAGGCAAGAGTTTTACCCAATGACCTGCTTAGTCCTTGGCATGTAAGGGTTATAGCTTTGGTGGCTTAGGTATCTGGCTATGGAGTAAGAAGCTGGGAAACTGATTCCCCACTGTGACTCCTTGACAGGGACTGGATCCAGTGATCCATAGGATCCCTTCCAGCTCTGCACTTCTAAGACTGTTGTTACTGTTCTTGTTTATTATAAGTGACAAGGTCATGTGAGAGCCCTATATCTCTGTGCCTTCCCAATCAACCCCTTCAGTTCCAAACATCAGTGTCTTAAGCAAAGAGGTCTAAAGGGGAGGTCCACTCACATTCACTTGAGCTTAATGGACAACACGACTGGAGAGTAGAGCATCTTTCCTTATCTCTCTGGTCAACTCAGGAAAGGCAGAAACTAAAGGGGAAAACACTGAGATGTAGCAGGGGCAGTATCAACAGCAACAGCCAAGTTGTTTAAGTGCCATGGGCTTAAAACAAAGTATTATTATGGCTATAGTAAACCCTGTAAATCAATGGCACTAATATTGAATTTTCACTTATCCACTGATCCACTTCAGTCAAAGTCCCACTAATGCAATGTTTGTTCTCTAGTTGCAACTAACTATTGGATTTTGACCATGGAATGTATCAGTCAATCAACACATGTTTATACCAGTTCAAAACCATATCAAGTGTCACAGCTTCACTCTATAATGTTCTAGGATTTCTAGTTTAGGAAGATAGAATTATTTGCTACAAATCACTAGTGGGTTTTCCTTAATGTCAGGAGGGAGTCCTTAGTGCCTCACTAACTACAACTCTCATGATTCCACAGGCAGACCTACAGCACTTAAGAAGATGCCAGACAACTGTGGCAACCCCATAATTTGTAAACTGTAGCTTTCATGAGGAGATTTGCCTTCATGTGGGCTTTTCAGGGTACTGCATGGACAAGTCACTTAGAAGTGTTCTTTATCAGCAGATGTTCTACTCATCTGTTCAGTGGGGATTTTGATTCTACAGCAGTGATTGCAAACCTTTTAGAGACCGAGTGCCCAAGCTGTGAGTCAAAACCCACTAATTATTAACAAAGTGCCAATACAGCAATTTAACCTGAAAACAGGTGGCTGTGAAGGGGTGATGTCGGGTGCCCAAAGAAAGGGCTCTGAGTGCCACCTTTGGCACCCGTGCCATAGGTTCACCAACACTGTTCTACAGGTTCCAGTGTATTTCAGTTTGAAACCCATAGAGTGCTGTATAAAGAAACTAACAGATGTTGTATTATCAAGGATCTTGATCACTGCTACAGTTTCTGGATTTCAGCAGTCTTGGATCCTTCTGGTCCTTCATTTACCTGCTTTATTTAAAGTAGCTACCAGATGGTCCCAATTTCCCTATTAAATCACATTACAGATTTGAATGATGCAAGACACACATGTACACAAAAGACTGAATCCAAACACAGAAGCAATTCATTTAGGCAGAAAATGAGCCCAGACAGATGTTACACAACACCACCACACTTTAGGGAGGAACAGCAAATGGCTGTTCTTATACACGTGGGGGTCTAACATCACACCAGATTTTGGTTCTACAGGGGATTTTCATGGAGAACATGTGGGCCAGAAAGCCTGCAAAAGCCTTCTGGATTTCTTTTCTTTCATTAGATTTGTTTGAGTTGGACATGTTTTACTAAACTTATTCCTTGTTCTACAAGCAGCTCTGGCGCAGTGCTTACTTGTCCCTCATCTCTGATTGTGCTATATCTATAGTTTAGGTGAGTGCTTTTTTAAAGCCTGTTCTCAGAAACCATGGGGTTCTTCAGATAATATTCATGGCTCTGACATATTCCTGAATTTGCTTGAAAGGATTCTTGCCATTTTATCAGGGTCTGCATAGTTTGCAAAACCATCCCTTCTCTCTTTGTTATCTGTTATCAGCCATCTGAATAATCCCTAAACTGTCCTCTGAAATACACAGTCAGTGGGTAATGTCAGGTGCCATTAGCCTCTAGGTATGCTACAGACTGCAGGAGACTCAGAGAATGTTACTAGCATTTAATAGCTAATAAGCTTTGCTAAGAGGCAGCAGGGCATCAAACAGCAGTTCTGTTTTTTTTTTCCTGGTTATTGGAGTTATATTTAATGGGAAGTAGAGGCCTCCCTGACTGGCTTTGCACAATGCTTCGCTGATTGGTTTTATCCAAACCCTGCCTCTGGCACTCTTGGAAGACACGAACTGGCTAACTTCATTAGGAGTAATGGGTTGAATGTATTTTGGGTAAGGAAGAAAGAAACTAATTTCTCTGCTCATTCTTCCTGATATGTGTATGAAGCTTTTAAAAAAAATAGCAGTTTTAGACTTCACAAGTGCACCCCTTCCCCCATGTTAACTGAATTTGATTCCTGGATTTTAGCCTAGTTTTGAGTAAAACCCAGATAATTTAGCATGTAGCTTTCTGGCATGTTCTGAATTGCAAATGCTCTGATTGCCTAAAAATAAACCTATTTTTATTTCTACAAATATTGCCATAGGATTAAACTCTCTGTGCGTATCTTTTGTATACAGTTGTGCTGCTCTAATAGTACTGGGAGATAATGACTGGAATAATTTCTTTCTATCTATCTATCTTTCTTTCTTTCTTTCTTTTTGCTACATTAAGAAGAGATCCACCTAAGGATGCAGGAATAGAGAGCTGTTAAAAATCTCTATGCAGCAATGGGTCTTTTCAACTGTATTTTTTAAAATGCAGCAATATCCTGCCCCTCCTCTGTATTGTAGACAGAGATGGGCACGAATCAAAAAAATGACGTTTCGTTTGTCGTTTGTCGGGTCCGTTTCGGTTCCTTTCCGTTTTTCGTGAATTTTTGCAAAAAAATTGTTTTTGTTTTTGTTCATTTGGTTACCGTTTTGTTACCATTTATTTTATTTTTTGTGATTTTTTTAGCATTTAAAGCAGTTCACTGTATTGCAGTAATGAAAACGAAATACACGACAAAATTTCCAGTGTTTCTGTTCGTTTCATTTCATTTTGGAGACAAAATTCCTTTGTTGTTTCGTTGTGTAACGAAATGAAAAAATGAAAATGGAAACGAAAAATTGTTCGTTTTGTGCTCATCTCTAATTGTATATTCTCATATATTAAAATTCTCCACATGCTTTCTCTGCCACTATCCCAGTGTTGGCGAACCTATGCCACTGGTACCAAAATTGGCACTTGGAGCCCTTTCTGTGGGCACCTGACATCGTCCCTTTACAGCCACCTGTATTCAGGTTAAATTGCTTTGTGAAAAATTAGTTGGTTTTGAATCGCAGTTTGGGCACTCAGTCTCTAAAAGGTTCACAATCACTACACTATCCTATGCTAAAAAGCTTAGTCAGAGGGCAGCCATCTTCAAAGCAGCTCTCTCAGTAGAAACACGGTTGTGAGTGTTATTTCTCCTTACACTAGAGTTATCTACAAAAATCAGCAGCTGTGACCATGAAAGCTAAATGTAAAAGCAAGAAATCCCTGACAAGACAGGAAAGGGGGACTCGTCTGACCTGAAAAAGACCTGTTCTGCCAGGAAGCAACAATATATCAAAAGATAAGAAACCACAAACCATTTCTCTGTTTCCCAACCAAACACAGTGTTCTTTAGTATCTTTTGGGGACAGATACCTTAGTCAGGGAAGTGCCACTTTCTGATCCAAGGGCATACTTCAGGTGTCACAAGTCTGTCCCATAACAACTTGTAACAAAATCTGTATACATGCATGTAAACCTCAAAATTTTCTGTTGAGGTTTTGAAGGAAAATAAACCCCATCTGATATTGATGTCCCCCCCTTGAAAATGTAACTTGTGATTCTATAAAAATGTGTCCATTTGAAGATGGAAGCTGAGTACAACCTTACCCACTGTCAGGTTTCGTCTCCAGCTTTGCAAGGTTTATTTTTCTTTTTTTTATTCTTTACCTTTTCCCTCAATAAATCTTCCTTATATTTAGCATCGATTACTGCCTCTTGTCAGTTTTTCTCCTCTTTGAATAAGTCCTTGCCAAAATAATCTGATTTAAAATTATTTTTCCTCATTTTCATTTTATAACATGTCTACCTTCCAAGTATTTTAAGAATATCTTCCCCTCATACATTCGACTGATTTAGTGGTCTTTCATTCCTTCTGACAAGGGCGAGAGAGCCCTTTTTTCTCTGTGGGACTTGCTTAGCTAGCACACATTATTAAGACTGGAGTAGCAGCCAAGAAGCAAGCTGGCAGCAGTCTCTGCAGCTCTGGGTCTCCCAAGCTGTCAACTGCCACTATTGCAACTGCCATCATTCAGATGTGTTCTCTCTTGCCCCACCTGATCACAGAGGAAGCCCTACCGCAGGCCTGCCCAAAGTCCGGCCCGGGGGCCAAATCCGGCCCGTCAGGCCATTCTGAGTGGCCGGTGGCTGGCTGGCCCACCCCTCCCTCCCCCTCCTTCGCCCCATTTTTTTTAATCTTCTGCCAACACTGACACCGCCTGGAAGCTTGAGGGGCTGGGCCGGCTGGCTGGCCGGTGAGTAGAAGCTTGTGGGGCTGGGTGGGTGGGCGAGGGGGTGGGCCACCAGCACCAGCACCAGCACCGCCAGGAAGCTTGTGGGGATGGGCAGGCCAGCCGGCCAGCCATTGCACAGGCTGTTGCCACCGGCACCACCGGCAACCATGTGAGGCTGGGCACACGCGCAGAGCGGCGCACAGGTGGGCCACTGCCAACGGCACCGCTGGGAACCTTGTGAAGCTCGGCGCACGCATGCAGGGTGGTGTGTGTGTGGGCCGCCGCCACCGGCATAGCTGGGAACATTGTGAGGTTGGGCGCACGCACGGGGCAGTGATCGGGCCGCGCCACCGGCACCGCTGGAAAACTTGTGCAGCTGGGTGGACGGGCGGTCTGCCACCACCGGCACCGCAAGGGAATGTGTGGGCGTGGGCAGGCCAGCGGGCCTCTGCCACCGCCAAGGAGCTTTGGGGTGGGCTGGCGGGCAAGCTGTCGCCACCGCTGGGGAGCTTGGGGGATGCAGGGTCGCACAGATTGCCTCTTCCAAAGGGCGACCTGTGGCCACAGCTCCCTGTTCTTCCTTTGGTCCCCACCTTCCTTCTTTCCTCCCTTCCTTGTTCCCCATCTCCCTTCCTTCCTCCCTCCCTCCCTTGGTCCCCATCTTCCTTCCTTCCTCTCTTGGTTTTCACCTTCCTCCCTCCCTCCCTTGGTCCCTGCCTTCCTTCCTGCGGGTGGGGTTGCAAGGGGTCAGTGGGTGGGGCTTATGAGTCAGTGGGTGGGGCTTGCAGTGGGGTGGCAGGGTCAGGGAGCAACTGGCCCCTGACACATCCTCAGTAGGGCCTACTGCATACTAAAACATTGCACATTGGGTACCACTGCAGCAGGGCTTGTGTCATGTGAAATGATTTTGATCAGGTATGTAGTTTCAGCCCATATCCCCACTGATATAATAGGTTACTCTAGTTGTAGCTTAGTACAAAGCTTCAGCCATTGATTCTACCAAAGAATGCTGGGATGAATATGTTGGGGGCATTCCATTCTGTGCAAGAGAACTGTAGTGTGACTCCCTGAACCGCAGCAGAGGATTCTAAATAACTCAGCAAACTACATATCCTAGCATTCCACAGGATGAACCCAATTCAAGTGGAACCCAACCACTGTTACTGTGTTACTCTCAGACACTGTGCCCCCTCTGCTGCTGCTGCCTGTGGTTACACAGATTTTACGCAATTACGTACATTGCAGATTTAAGCCTAGCAACCTGACATTGGCACCCATGCATGGGGAGGGTATTTGTTACTGGGTGCACCTGATCATATTCCTGATCCAGAATTGCCATCTGCTTTTTACTGCAGTGCCTTCTCCTCCTGCTCTCTCTATCCTTCCCAACCTGTTTAACCATCCACCATTCCTAAACCACATTTTTACTGCAATACTTTCTAATTTTAACTTATTTTTTATTTTTGACAAAGCACGAGCAGCTGGTTTCTTATTTTCTGCCCTCTGCCTACCTACTTCTCCCTCCCTTCCTATCCTTACCTGCTCATAGAACTCGAGATTTTGCATTTTCTTTTAGGAACAGGTTTCTCCACACCTATTCTACTCTCCCTTCCATTCTTGTTTCTGTAGCCCAACATTTTCTCTTCAACAATTTCAAACTCTGATATTTTGATTATTTGCTGTGTTGACTCTTTTTTTGGTTTAAGTCATTTAATACTATTCATATCTTTTGATATTATTATATGCCTTGGGTAAGGTGGGGACAGTTCTTTACAACCAGTCATCCAATAAACCAAACAACCAACCAATTGTTTCTACACATTTAGGAGCTCCTAAGAAAACATCCATGCACCATACTTATGGATTAAGGAGGGTAACAAGGCACTCAGTGTAGCCACACCTGCTTTAGTTGTCACTTTCAACAGATACCCTTCCAAGTCGATGTGAAAGTGCGGTGTTTCATAAGGTAGGGATATCCGTGTCCCATTCAGCTTTACAGTGAGGTGTTGATGTAGGCTGACGGTGCTGCTGTCCAACACAAGGTCTACAGATTTTGTCCAGGAAAAAGAGCGAGTTCGTCGGGCATCATTCTTGACCAGCACCTGGAAGGACGAGGTAGAGGAGGAGCAGTCTTTTGCCAACACGTATTGACACGTTCCCTGAAAATTAAATGTCCGTCCATCAAAAGTGTTGTAGTGAGGGTCTCCGAATACAGTGCATACTCCAGGCTCTGTGGATCAGTAAGAGACAAAAGCTGTGTCAATACCAAATTTTGTATTATGACAGGTAGATATTGCATGAATATAAGGAGTTTTCAAGCACTTAGGACCACTTTATACATTATGCATTTCAGGTATATCCCTAAAAATCCACTGTAATAAGTCAAGTGCAGGTTTGAAAACATGTAGGTACACTCGGAGAAGCAGGTTTGGTTGTCATTCCCTTTTGAGACTAAGCCAATGACAACCTGACTCTGGTGATGTGGAACAAATTATTGGAACTCAACTATTGAGTCAAACCATAGCTGTCATTGTGTGTTTCTGGTTACAAGTACCCACCAGGCTAGACACTATCTGGGCTATGCAAATGATAGTGGAAGTAGAATCTATGAGCTGCATATTGCAAGCTTAGGGTGGGTGCACATTTAATTTAAGAGAAATGTCTACTGAGCTCATTGGGGAAAGCATTGCGGGTGATTTTTAGAAAACCAAGTTAGGATGTTAACATTTTCTTTTAGTCTTCCCTATCCCCTTTCCACCTGGAAATGAAATTCCCCACCTGCTGGTGAAAGCTGCTTTTTAATCACCAGTTTGGGGCAGCTTTCTGTGGAAGAACTGCCTTCTTTTTGCCCTCAGTCCAAGGAGAATGAGGAAAAGTGTATTTGGTTAAAGCACCAACAACCCATGCAAATTAACTTGACACTAAATTTCACTAAACACAGTGAGATTTATTTCAAAGCAAATCTGTTTTCATGTTATCTAATAACCCACATGTCATAATATAAAAGGTGGAAAAAAACTGTAGCCATAACTGTCCATCTGTGAGACTCACTAAACTGAGAATCACTAAAATTCAAGATGCACATAATCTGTACAAAAAAGTGTCGTGGGAAAGAAGGGCTAATATACATACCCTAACAGTCAAATCCAAAACATCCAGTTGTGGCATATTCTTGAGGCAAAGCTTATAGTTAATTTATAGCAGCCAAGGAAAATATTATATAAGCCATAAGTAAGAAGGATTTGGATGTTTTCTAAGTGAAAATATGATATTAAAAAAACAGGAGGAAAAGTAGTTTGTTCTCACATACATAACTCAAAAGGCCTTGGTTTATAAAAAGCCAGAAATGAAATGCAGAACATAGCTAGTGAAAATGAGAATCAGGGCTAAACATGAAAACAAGCAGCTGATTCTTAAATCAAATCAGGAGAAACTTTAATTTGAAATTTATGTATATAAAATGTAGAAAGGAATTGACTTAAATTTGCCACTGTAAAATAAAGGTAAACCAACATGCCCTTATAAATACACCAAATAACATTAATCTAGCTTGCTATTTATTTCTTCACAAAATATATACTAAGGAGAGCTTCACACATTACACACATGTGCTGATCCAAATGACTTACACATACAGTATATTTAAATATACCAGTATTTAAAGATACTTGTAGATTAGATCTTTAAATTTTCAAGTAGACTAACCAAGAGTGGTGATTGGATCAGAGTCCCTGTATACATGCACATCTACATTTAACGACACATTAATGATCTGTATGGTTCACACCTCTCTAATACCTTGCATGTTGTTATTCCCACTGTCTCAGGCTAGAAACAATGTAACTCAGCCATAAGGCTTCAAAAGTGGGATGCAACCCATCATTCTGAAAATTCACTTTTATTTTGGCACACTCTGTTATTAGCACTCAGTAAAGCCTGCTAACCTGTGATAACACTCTGGGCAAAAGAGAATCTATCATTTCCAGAGTCCTAAAATGTACTAGGGAAGGCAGCTATGGTGTTCCTTCTGTTGTCATCAGAAAAGACTCATACTGATTTCAGTTGGCTGTGGGTCCTTATAGGGTTGCCACTGTTGAGTACCTCTAACATCCGAAGAAGACCTTGGTGTACATATAGCATGAGTTAGAGACAAATTATCAGGCTTCCTCATCTGTTTGAAGTTGGTGTCCATGTGATAATTTGAAGAATCAGCCTTTGCACGAGCGGGCAGTTGGCCATCTTTAGGCTGGATGATGTCATTTTTGGAGGTACTTTTTGTAGTAGGTGCTGAGGCTTCTAATAACTTGAACAGAGGTTTAAAGTTCAATTTTCCCCTTCTTCTTCCTTTCTTGGATACTGGTTTCGATGGCTCCTTCTTCCTCTTCTTCTTCTTCTTCATGTGTTTGGATTGTGCTTTCTCTATTAAATTTGTAGGTAGCTCCTGTTCTTGTGCCTCTTTGTTTGAGGTGACAGCAGTACATGATGGGATAGGATGCAAGGTGGGTAAATTTATTTACACCAGATGAGTCAGTAACCACACCTGCAATGTTAGTCTATTCCTAATGAAACCGGTTATAATTAGAGATGGGCACAAATTAAAAATGAATTGCAAAAATCATTCAAAAATCACTAATTAATCGATTCATACTTGTATGATCTGATACTGCAACAAATACAAATTGATTAATTTGTAGTGATTTTTGATTTGTTGATTCATTGGGCTATAAAATGTCTCCAAGGCATACCTAGACACCAGATTTGCAGGGAAGCACTCCCGACTCTTCTCTACAATCCTGTCAGGTTTGGGGCAGATTGGATTTCTGATGTCAATGTTACGCACCCCCAACCAACACCCCCCACACACAAAGTTTTCCTTAGCTACTAGAGACACCAAAATTGCAAAGAAGCTTCCTCTGTCTCTCCTCTACAACTCCTCCACGTTTGATGAAGATTCGGTTTTCCTAAGCCAGTTGCTAAAGGGCTCTTTCATGGTGGGGTGGGGGGAGATGGTGGATGTATCACTCAGGTGTCTGAATTCCAATCTTCATCAAACTTGGATGGTTTGTAGAGGGGACACATGGATAGCTTCATGTGTCTCTAGATGCCTGGGGAGGGGGGAAATTCCTGGGGAGACTCTTTGGGGTGCCTAACTTTCAGAGCTTATAAAGAAGAGTCATGGGAACCTTCCATGCAAATGTGGCATCTCTAGGTCCCTTTGGAAAATTTTATAGTATTTTAAAGTAAGAAAAGAATTTGTAAATCAATTTATTGGTTGATCAGAAAAAATCATAAAAACATTTTTACACCTTGATGAATCAAAGCTAATCATCATTTTTCTGATCTGTCATCACTTATGCTTAGTACCAATTGCTATATTATTATTGTCATTTTACAGCTATTCACACAACACTTAGTGGTAAAGAAACATTGCTGCTGATTTCCCACTTTTAAAGACTCTCATTTATATACAGTGATCCCCCATTTATCGCGGGGGTTAGGGTCCAGAACCACTCTGTGATAAAGGAAAATTTGTGATATGTGGATGCTTGGGAGCCTTGGCTAGGGCTTCCTACACTTACCTTAGGTTTGGTGCTGCCCCAAACGGGCCTCCAATGGGCTTCCCAGGCCTGTTGGAGGCCCCAGAAGTGGTTTTGGGCAATCCTGAAGGAATTTCTGTTTTTTCAGAAGCCACTTCCAATTCGCCAGAAACCACATCTGGGGCATCCGAGAGACCCAGGAAGCCAATTGGAGGCCCACTCAGGGCAGCGCCAGGTCTAAGGTAAGTACAGGAGTCCTCAAACAGGTCCATACAACTTGCCCCAGGGGGGCTTGCTTTCATATACTGTGGTCCCATGATATACCAGGATCGCAGTATATAAACTGCAAGAAGATAACTTCAGAAAGCAATTGAATGTAATTGTTTTTGCACTAACTAAGATTACAAAGCTCTACATTTAAAATACATTGGCTGAAATACAGTTGGGTAACTATGGCTGATACTTCATGTCCATCTCATCGCTGTCCGCAGTCCCGCTGGGGACCGGTATGAAGAAATCTAACTGCACGTCCATTGTGGGACGAAGGGAGTTCGTCCTGACCGTTCCCCCTAAACTGCGATCTAAGCAGGATGAGAGATTCCCCCCCTTGGCCTCCAGAATCTCCTCATCTCACTTCTCGTTCTGATAGGAGAGCCCGTGAGGTCAGTCTCCTCCTGCAACATGCCATTCTCCATCTAGTGGCAGGAGTGCGAAGTGCCGTTCACCAGTACATTCCCTATGGAGTCAGCAACGCAGTGCAGAGAGATTAAAAGACAAATGCCTCAAACTTAGCTCCGTAACGCATTGAAGGCAAGGCTTCAGAGAAGTGAAACATCGAAAAACGGAAGGTTGGGTCGGGGGGAAAAACTGAGAACAAAGGCATAGAATTTCCCATCTCATCACGGAACGAGGACATGCGGAAATAGTCATGCCGGTATCATCAATCACGCCTGTGCGTACACGGGAACAGGGACAGAACTGCAAGAAGACCACGTGACTGCAACCGACATCAACACACAACAAACTTCCTCCTGGGACGAGAGTGGACGGGAAGTAACCATCTATGTGGGTGTAAATGGTGATGGTGTCATCAGCGGGTGATGTCACTCTTAAATTTAATTTATTTAAAAGCTTGTTATTGTTCCAAGACTCAAGGGCCTCCCCCTTCTTGTGGATCCCAAAAGTTTCCCTAGGACAAATGTGATCCTTAGGAAGCCTTGGAATCTGAGAGGAGAGGGGAGGCGGAAGCTTTTAAGTGAATTAAATTAAAGAGTAATGTTATGGCCTGATGACATCATTGCCATTTATAGTCACATAGTTGTGCCAACTGGATTTCAGCCAGTGTTTTGTAATGCAGAAAGTGCAACTCCATCTCCCCAGTTTAATCTCACTGACTTTTCATTTATAAATATTTTCCCCACAGCTCAAGAAGGCTACAAGTTGTGTTGAAGTATATGGAAAATCATCCGGTAACATCTATTTCATTTTCTGGCAAGTCATTTTTCAACTCTTAACTTCATTTTAATCTAAGACCACTTAATGGATTAGCTGTGCTGGTAAAGATAGCAGGATACAAATTTTTTTAAATATTCATATGTTAGAATTCAAGCAACATCTATCATAACCTATTTCCAGGATGGCATCCAATTAATTCTTCTTATTTAAATGTTTATAGGTTGTTTCTTTTTAAATCTTCTGTTCCATGGATCTTATGCATTCCAGTGGATTTCTCAGCTGTATTTTGTTTTCATCTTGTTTTAAAGTATACTTCCATGCTACTTTATAAATCACTCTTGGAGAGATTTAGCCCTTGCTTTCTTTGGAGAAAGGAGATTATTGCACTTTCCAATAATATACATTCACACCTTTGCAAACGGACCTGGGTCTTACTCATTTCCCCAGGAATATTTTGAAACATCAAACCCCAATCCAAGAAGACAGAATTATTGACTCCTAACTCCAGACTATGTCTTCAGTGTCTGGGCTGATTGTCAAAGATTGTCTTTTCTTCTTCTTCTTCTTTTTAAGGAAAGTACTTGTGACCTATCTGGCTATGGTAGCAATACAACTGAGCAATTGGTACCGACAACTGGTTTGGTAGGCTAGGCATAAAGTCTCCGCCATGATTAACAACCTCAGCTAGGAGCAACCATACAAGAAAACCTCTCTCAGTAAGGAAATGTTAAGAAATGCAGTTTTGTCACTGGATAACTTAAATATCATAAGAACTATGTGAACGGGCCAGAGCAAATCAGATACCTCAACATTTTTGTATTACTTCACACAGGATTAAAAACAAATGCTTCCCAATGAACCTTGCTGACACTTTTAGATGCAAGAAATTGAGTGAGGGCCAAACCCTGTGCTGTACTCACATGCATGAACTTCACGAGCAATCATTTTGAACTCTGGCTCATGAAATCTAGACAAGAACAAGACTCCTCCATTCCCCATGTCCCAATTTTCACTACACAATCTCTAACTTTTCATGCACAACTGGATAACATGGAGAGGCATGCCCACCCAAGGGTAAAGAACATTTTGCTCACTGGGTACCCATAGGCCCCAACCCTCTTGTGATATTACTCCAGAATAATGCAAATGGTGGTTAGTAGACAAAAGTTGCCTCAAGGTAAGACATCAATGTAGACAATGTAGGCATTATCTACTGTCTACCGAGTTGTACTTCCGGTGATTTCTCAAGTTGAGGCAATTTGCCTCCAAAAGTTACATCATATGCACTGTATCACCACAACTATGCAACAAGATTTTGACAATTTCTTTAAAGGTTTTAGAGTAGTCATCTGGCCCTTTCTCCATTATTTTTTGTAGTGCTGCTTTTTAAAAACAGAAAAAGGGGGACCCAGCAGTTATGGTGGTGCTGATGGAAGCAGCACACAGCATGTAGACTGCCAAGTGACCTCATTATGCCACAGAGGGCTCCATGGCAGCAGCAAATTTGAGCATGGAAAAACAAAGGGACCTGGAGAGCATGTGGGACTCATGTGGGCCTGGCAGATGGGCATTCTAGCTAGTTTCCCAGAGTATTCTTCTCACTGTTTAAGTCAGTGACTGAAACCAACTGAGGGTGTCAAATTTTATTAAACTTATCTACTTTTTACTTCTCCTTTAAGGAGTCTATCCTGTCTGGTCCATTTCTCCACTAGTGCTACTATCCTTCTCCAATCTAAGAATATTTGGAAGGGAATTCCTTGAGCGTTCTTCCAAGGGCAAGCAATTTCAGTTCTTGCTGCTCTATATCGGTGAAGTTTTTATTGTCTCCAGTCAACAATGAAAATAATAATTTTTCGATGTGTTCTTTTCTAACCATTTCATTTTGTTGTTGTTGTTGTTCAGTCGTTCAGTCGTGTCCGACTCTTCATGACCCCAGAGCTCGCCAGGCCTTCCTATCTTCTACTGCCTCCCGGAGTTTGGTTACCTCGTGCAAAAATGATTCCACCACTAAAGCTAAAACACTTAGCAGACTCAGGCAGTTGCTGCCAAAGAGGTCCTCCACGGAGAAGACTGGACTCACATGGGCCAGCAATCACCAGAACAAAATTGCTGGTGGGATACCAAGTGCGGGAATCTGTGGAGCTTGGCCATCCAGGGTGTGCTTCCAAGGGGTCCACAAGCAACACTTGTGGGTCACTGGGCTCATACATATTGAACTCCCCCATCTAATACACTACCCAGTATCATATGTAGGCATATGCCCCACACAGGGGGGTTTATACATAATGGAAGACAGTTCAACTCACATGATCACCAGATAAACTATAAGAATAACAATATGATCAATGCAATAGTAATATTTAAATAAATCAAATAAATAAATAGATAAATAAATAACACACATTTTATATAGCAAAATAAAAGTAATAAAATTATATATACTGTTATACAGTAAACAGTGATAATTATACATTTTGATAATGATACTTATAAAGCACAAGAAGTAAAACATGCCCAAAATGTAATAATATAGTTGTTATTATGCAGCATTTTCTTTAAGTGTTGGAAGTTCTTCACATTTATTGTGAAAGTAATCTTTACAACACACTCCATAACTTAGTACCATTACACCCATATGGAAGATGGGGGTGGGGCTGAGATGGTGTATAGTGCTTTGTCAAAGGCCAACCAATGAATTAAATGGAACTATTTATTTATTTATTTATATTTATTTATTTAAGTACTTATATCCCGCTCCATCTTCCCAACGGGAACTCTGGGCGGCTAACAACGCAAAAACTAAAAAGACAAAAACTAAAGGCTAAAAAATAGCAAGCCACCAGCAAGGGCAGCAGGAGGCAAGATGGCGGCAGACATAAAGGGATAGGAAGGAAAAGAAAAAACTAACTAATAAAGGCACCATAAGCCTCTTTGAAGAGGTAGGTCTTCAAGGCCCTCTTAAAGGCGGGCAGGGACTCCAGCAGGCGCAGCTCAGGAGGTAGATGGTTCCAAAGCGAGGGCCCCACCACAGAGAAGGCGCGGTTCCGCGTACGCGTTTTCCGCGCCTCTCTGGGTGAGGCCACTCTCAAAGAGCGCGCCTGCGACAGTCTCGTGGGTCTGGATCCGGATGCCCTCAGGGAGATGCGCTCCGCCAGGTATCCTGGTCCCAAGCCGTGGAGGGCCTTGAAAACCAAGACCAGGACCTTGAACCTGATCCGGAGGACAACGGGCAGCCAATGCAGGCGGACCAGGACTGGAGTGATGTGCTCGAATCTACGAGCACCCACCACCAGCCTGGCCGCCGCATTTTGCACCCGCTGTAACCTCCGGACCAGGGCCAAGGGCAACCCCACGTAGAGGGCATTGCAGTAGTCGATCCTCGAGATCACCAGGGCCTGCACAACTGTCCTCAGGGAGGACTCGTCAAGGTACTGGCGGATCTGGGCGATCCTGCGGAGATGGAAAAAAGCGGCCCTGGAGACCGCCATCACCTGGGCTTCCAGGGAGAGGGCGGAATCCAGGACCACGCCCAGATTCCTGGCCCTGTCTGTAGGCTGGAGGAAGTACCCCCAGACTAGGAGGGGGCCATTGTACCGAGACGAGGGCGCCCGAAGAACAGAACCTCCGTCTTCTCCGGATTAAGCTTGAGCGGTTATCTCTGGTCCATTCCAGAACGGCTTCCAGGCACCGATCGAGGGATCGAACCGCCTCCTCAGCAGACGTAGAAAAGGAGATATAGAGCTGCGTGTCATCAGCGTACTGATGACAGCGAACTCCATATCTCCTGATGACCTCCCCCAGCGGCCTCATATAAACATTGAACAGCACGGGGGAGATTGCCGACCCCCTGGGGCACCCCACAAGGGAGAGTCCAAGGAGCCGACAAGACATCCCCAGCTGTACCCTCTGAGTCCGGCCGCCAAGGAAGGAACGGAGCCAGGCCAAGGCCTGACCACCAATTCCCGCCTCAGCGAGCCAGGCCAGAAGGTTACCGTGGTCGACGGTATCAAAGGCTGCTGAGAGATCAAGGAGGACGAGCAGGGAGGAACACCCCCTGTCGGCCTCCCTGAGGAGGTCATCCTGCAGAGCAACCAGGGCGGTCTCGGTCCCGCGAAGAGGCCTGAATCCAGACTGGAAGGGGTCCAGGATATGATTTGTCTCCAGGTATGACTGGAGCCGGACGGCAGCCACCCCTCGACAACCTTGCCCAGGAAGGGAACGATGGCGATCGGACGGAAGTTGGAAAGATCGTCCGTCGCCAAGCCAGGCTTCTTAAGAATGGGTTTTACCACGGTCTCCTTTAAACGGGAAGGGAAACGACCCTCCCGAAAGGAGGCCGTGGCGATGGAAGAAACCACTCTGGCATGTTCCCCTCGGCAGATTTTAGGAGCCAGGCTGGGCAAGGGTCAAAGGAGTGGCCGCCGGCCGGCAACGAGCCATAGCTCTGGAGATCTCCGCTGAAGAAACCGGCCCGAACTCATCCAGGAGGGAGAACGGAGGGTGAGGCACTGGAAGACCCAGAGGATGGACTAGAGAAACTGGGGGCAAATCGGAACGGATGGCCTCAATTTTTGATCTAAAATGGGCTGCAAATTGCTCACTAGTGAAATCACTAGGAGGAGGCCGCAGCTGACTGGGATTGGAGAGGTCTCGAACCACCCGGAAAACTCCGCCTGGCGGCTCGAGGCCTCCCAATTCTCAGGGAGGCATAAGATCTTCTAGCGTCCCTGATAAGATAGCGGCCAGTCAGCTGTTTAAGGGCAGCCCAATTCACTTCCGTCCGGTTCGCCCTCCATATGACCTCCAGTCTCCTGCGTTCTTGCTTCAACCGCAACTCCTCCGTGAACCACGGGTGGGAGCGGCGGGATAGGATAAGCGCAGGAATAAGGCGAATTTATATAGCGGCACCAACATGCCACCTTTCCACCAGGGCATATCGTAGCTCCCGAAGGCCTCCATAAACCTTGAAGGGTCCAGGAGCCTACGGGGCGAGCCCAGAAACAGGGAAAATCTTAGCAGGTAATTATGACACGGGCAGGGGCAAAATGTCCCCAACCCCCAGACACGAATCCGACGACGTGGAGGAAAAGACCAGGTCTAGGGTATGGCCAGCTCTATGGGTGGGGCATAAAACATGCTGAGATAAGTTCATGGAAGTCATGGATTCCATGAATTCCAGAGCCGCACCAGAAGTTCCCCTCGGCATGCAAACACCTCAACAGAGCAGCCGAATGAATCAGCGATCTCTGGGAGGGATTGTGCTGGGTTGCGGGAGCACGGTACACCAGCACAATGCCAAACTTATCTCGCTGACCCACAGATAGATGGAGGCATTCCACCCCAGAACACACCATCGACGCGGACCTGCTAACATAAAGGGATTCCCTTGGCCACCCCACCCCCTACCCTCCGATCTGCCTGCCCACTGAACCTGAAACCCGGGTGGGCACAGGAGAGAGGAAGCCCCGCCCTCCGCGCCCACCCAAGTCTCGGTGATTCATCCAAGATAGAATCGAGGATGAGCGGGGTCTTATTATAACCGACCTGGCGTTAATCAGCAGGCAGGTCAGATCGGAGGCACTCGGGATGGCACCCAGGTAGATGGCGGTGGACGGGGATCAGAACGGGGACCGGCCTTAAATGCCGGACCCTAGTTCTTCTTACCCGACCGATCCCACCGTCCAGAGCGTACCTCCACGGCCAGACACCACAGAGATAGGAGTCCCTGCCAACATGGTAGCCTAAGGGGGAGGAAAGGGAGGGGAGAAAGACAAGAAACAAATGAAAACAATCAAGACTAATACAATTAACAATAACCAAGGCACAAAACAATGCAAATACAACTGGGTAGAAATACAACGCAAAAACTATAAAAATAAAGGAAGAGGTAAAAGCAAGAATAAAATAGGGCACAAACCAGGGCAGAGTGGAATTACCGGAGGGGGGGGAGGGGAAAATGGGGTGCGGGACCGGGTCGACTGGTAGCACTGGGCGTTAGGGGCCTAAAAGCCACCCAAGGACTCGCAAAACCACCCGGGAACCCTCCAAGAGGCAATGGCTGATAGTTCATAAGCAGAAACTAGAGGTTTCCAGGGCCATAGTTCATTAATTTGAAATTAAAGGTACAACACCTTCTCAGCCACCAATTTGGACAAGGCAGTCTTGAGTTCTGAATTCGTTTAGTAATCACATCAACTCATTTACACAAATGAAAACAGAATGGCGGACCCTTGCTTTTGTTAGCACAGGAACAAAACAAAAATGCCACAATGTAATAGGTAAATATTGTGTTATCATGGGCTCATAACTGTACCTATATTTTGATTCAAAGAGCTCCAGCAACACAAGATATTTCAGGATTAATACAGCATGGGCTGATGGAGATACCAGAGGATAGTGGCTCTTCAGTTATAAACTTTTTGTTGCAAGATATGTCTTTTTTATTTGGGAAATGATTTGAATGTAAACAAGGAATGGTTAAATTATCAAGCTTCCACTGTGGAATATGCATTATTAACCATTAGTGAATAATCTCAACCCTGAAAAAAACATTTAGTTGCTTGTTCAAAATGAAAAGGGAAGACTCGCAAGACAATTCATACTAGCAGTATTTTATCTGACAAACTACTGAGGGGAAATATGAAGAATTAACTTACTCACTTTCAGTGCAAATGGGACAACATCCTTTTCGGTTGAGGATCTTGCCCTAGATTGGATAAACATAAATTATATTCAATGGAACAAAGCTATATGGAACAATGATTGTATTTTATAAATATAGAATAATGGGGGTGTCAAATAAAAATGAATTTATAAGCTTCATGTACAGTACATTGACAAAATGCCAATAGGTTGTGAATCTTGACCCAGCTGAAGTAATGCTCACAAATTACAATATATGGTCAATTAAAATGTAAAAAGCCACGACCATTGCTTTCAGATTATCAGCTAATATCATAATCATTTTAATACCAAACCTAATATTCATAATCTAGAGGCAGGAGTAAACTGTAGTTTGACATTGGGGAAAAAAATCCAAAAACAATAAAATAGTAATACACTCCTAAACTAGAAATGATAATTCACAAATATCCTTATACTTTCCAATATTTTGTGTTCCAATCTGAGTGACTCCTTTTTGAGGAGAAAGCAGATATGATTAACCTATACAAAGACAAAAGGTTAACACAATCCATAGAGAAACCCGAGTATCTTAATCTTTCATATTTAGATAATTTACATCTGAAGTGTCTGCACTGAGTCTGTGCACGGAGGAGATTACAAGCATAATTATGAATATGAATACTGGGAAATCTTGAGGACCAGATGGGTTTCCATGGAACAATATAAAACTTTTACAGAACCTATTATTATAAAATTACATGGTTTTATATGGTGGTTTCTAGATCTTGGCTAGCTCATTATATGATGATTACATTACTCAAACCTAGCAAGTTATTGATCAATCATGCTCATAAATGCTGATGCCAAGATGTTGATGCTGGTATGATTTATTAAGTATTGGAAGGGAGAAGGTTACGTCAGGTCAATGTAATTCTAATTCACCTATCTGTTGACTTTTGCTAATTACTGGAATTCTATACATGTACTGAATTCCTCATTTTGGATTGTTCTGGAATCTTCTTGTTTGAGGACTCTGATTAATTAATTACCTGTAGTTTCCCTTGCCAGATAACATTCTAGGCAGGGGGAGGTTGTCAGTAATGAAAAAGCCTCTGTTTTGATCTTGGCTTACACAACTTACACATATAGTGAGGCTAATTCGATATGAGACATGCATGCCCAAGAATTGAAGAGGGAACTCTTTAAAAATCCTGGCAATCTCCCTTGCCAATGACACCATCTCTCTTACGTTAGAGCAATTTATCCAGTGGGATTTTGATCAGTGAATCAGATAACCTATTTCACCTGATCCATACATGGTAGCTTTGGCTTCTATAACCATATTACCTATGGATCTTAAACTACAATTTGTACAACAAAAATTATGGTCCATATATTACAGGCTCCATAAAGACAATTTAATAAAGATCTGACTATGTTGGCTAATTCCTGGGGCTGCAATTTTTCCCAGGCATCTTTATAAAACATGACAATGTTGTACAAAATTGCACATTCCTTTGGAATTAATATTACAGTGGTACCTTGTATAAAGGAATTAATTCATTTCAAATGAAATTATGTTAAGCAAATTTTCTTTTATACAAATTTCCCATAAGAATGCACTGAAAACAGAGTAATCCCTAATTGCAACCATTTTTATGTTGTACAATTTACCCCATAGGCGATTCTGTTAAGCAAATTTCCCCTATCTCCAGAATTTTTATGCTGTACAGATTTTATGTTATACAAACTGTTTGTTATATGAGAGTGCAGTTTATTCAATAAATTCATTTCATTTTGATTAAATTAAAGAGATTTGCATTGGCTTTTAAATTATTTTTCTGCAACAGAAATATATTTTCTGCATCCTTTTAGTGTCTAAGATAAATGTATTACAACACTAAAAAGATAATGCCCACCTTACATGACAAAATGGATTGAGGAGCTCATTATTCTTTGAGTATTTGAACATGTGAAATATAGATATCAAGTTTGCATTGAGTTTAAACACTTCAACATCTGTTCTTGAAATTACAAATATTTTCTTTCTTTCAACTGTAGTATTTTCAGTTAATTTTGTCCATAAATAATTTAAATTTAAATTGAAAATGTGTAAGATTGCAGCTGTAATATGAATAATTCAGTTGTATTTCTAATAAGCACTAGCCTTTGAATGACAGCTACTTACAGAAAGGTTCACTTCACTGATGAATACACAACTCTAGAAGTCTTTGTTTAAATGAGGGATTGAAGTCTTTGTACATCTTCTCAGTAGAGCTAAGTGGCTCATTTAGTTTCACATGTAGGTGTGTGAAGCAGCTGTGCAAATGGCCAACAGCCAAATCCTATCTAATTTGCCTATAATGATTCTTTTCAGATGATGTTTTTGACTCTAATCTGCCAAGGAAAAAGAACCTAGTTCCTTTAGGAAGCCAATATATGCTAAATAGAGACTTTAGTGTATGTCTTAAAGGTGGAAGAAATTTTCCAGCCTTCTTGGCTTAATGGATAGTCAAACAGCATTTTAATCACATGCGAATCTATAAATTACTCCTGCATTTCAAATAAAGAAAATATTCAGTTCATTATTTAGTATGTTGTGGAGGCCAAGTCTTTATTAAAAATTCTGGCAAGAACAGCAGTGACTGAAAGTTAAGAATTGTGTAGCGTTTTCTTTCTTTTCTGAGTCCTTTAAAAATAGCTATTTTTAAAATCTATTCTATAAAAATATGCTGAGTTATCTGTTTATTTATTTAGGAGGGAAGGAAAGGGAAGAGCAGGTTTAGGAATGACTATGGACCGGAATCCCAGTAAAACCCTTGGCACCATTTAGCACCAAGAGTTGCCAATCAGCACAAAGGGAAAGGAGAGTAGAAATGCTTCATCTAGATTAACTTTTAGTTTTAGAATATCAGCACCCTCTTCAAATTTGCTAACTTCTTTTTATTGGGGGGGGGGAATCCAGGTAGCCTCAGCAGAGCAGTCACTCACATTGTGAAATCAGGAGGCTGTCATAAATCAGGTAGACCTACTTGTTCAGCCTCCTACGCTTCTCACCATTTAATCTTCTCACCATTTCTATTAATTAACTTTCCCCCCTCCTCTTCTTCCCCTCCTCCTCTCCTCCCTCCCCTATCCGCCCCCCCAACTCTATATACTACAGTCAATGAATATCTGGACTACAGCCAATGAATATCTGGTATGAAATGTATATCCCATCTCATGTTCAGGGCCGGCACGTCCATTAAGTTGAACTAGACAGTTGCCTAGGGTGCCAAAATGGAGAGGGGGCACTGGCCAGCCTGCTGCCCCCCCGCCCCCCGCCACTGGCCACCACCGCCCGTCGCCATCCCCCCACCTGTCACCGTCCACCCGCTGCCCCCATGCCATCACCGCCCACCCCCTGTGCCCGTAGCTGCCTGCCTGCCGCCCACCCCCACCGCCGCTGCCCCGCCACCGCCCATCCAACCCCCCGCACCGCCGCCCACCCTCCCCTCGCCTAGTGTGCAAAAAAACCTAGCGCCAGCCCTGCTCACACCTCATTCTGCTGCTATATGTCTGAAGAAGTGGACGTGAAGTCCACAAAACGTTTCCTTAAAATATGAAAATTAGTCTTTAAGGTGCCACATGTTTGTTTTTTTGTTTAGTTTTGTTTAGTTTTTCTTTGATTTTTGCCTGAAATTCTTGACAAGACTAACACGGCTACCCTCTCTGAAACATCCTGTTAACAGTAGCTCCAGGACCCCAAGATGAGAGAGGAAACCCCCTCCTTAGCTTTTTAGCTGATGTTCTACCACTCCAACTGTTCTATGAGACACACCTTAAAAGGTTGCTATGAGTTTAAGAGGATCAAGACATAATGGAAGCTAAGTAGTATAGATACTGTGTGTAAAAATCCACCTTGGCAAGTAAACACATTTTTCCTTTCATTGTAAGGCAGCTTAGCAATAAACCACTTCCATTTCCATGTTAAAGAGAGTTTTACAGTCTGCTTCCTCCTGCAACCTGCCTGATGCAGCACCCACAGGGAAAGGTCTTAATTATGCAAACTACACTAGTATGGAGAGGAGAGTTAAATGCTGTTTAACCTCTGTGTTTGTATAAAAAGGACTGCAGTGAACATCCAAGCTGGAAGTGGCAGAAATTCAAGCAAAACTTGGGTCTGCAAGCCAACCTGCTAAGGCTGGTTACTTGAGCCACCAGGCTGGCCTGGGATTCTGTTTTTGCCTTGTAGAATAAGAAGGCTCATTATTACTAACATGTGCTGTTAGAGTTTGTTAGCACAGAGGGCTCCCTTAGGAATGGGCTATGAGATGCAAATCCACTTTTTGTCCATGAATATTTATAGGAAAACTACATAAATTGGAAACCTACAGATTATGTAGAATCTTCCTCCCTCCTTTTAAATAATGTCAGTTTTATGACAATTTTCACCCTTTTTTCTTTTCTTCTCTTTCCTTATTTCATTTAAAAGACAAAAATAATAAGGACCTTTTTTGTATGTTCTATTGTGCAATAGAAGCAGCTGCTGTTATTTTGTGCCTGTTTGGCACTGTACTATGACCAGCCACTTTCTATTCTTTTCCCCCTTTTTGTGTGCTTATTTGTAGGACTAACAGATGTGTTTGAAAATGTAATGCTGCCTGTGTTAGAAATGGAACAGCACCATGTGAATAAATTTGAAATTCACTTCAAGTTTAGGGGTTAAAATGCATCCACATGACAAATCTCACAAAATACTGCTTTCTCAAATGAAACTACACGTGGAAGTGCCACTAAATACATTGAATGTTGGTGTGTTGGGGTGTGTGTCAAATTTGTATCAAACATTTGGAGAAACAGACTAGGTGTCCAAAATGGACCAAGAGAGATAGTATCATGACTCAAATGTCTAGGGGGGGGGCATGTGCCTTCAGGCACCAAAGGACATTACTGGACACATATAATGGAGATAGGGGCCTTCACACCTACTTATTCTTCTCTAATATGAAGCCATCCACAGATCCACATGAGATGCCACAGTGGACATGTAATCCTTTAAGGCTAATGGTAGGATGGCCATAAATTCCACAGTACCAAGTGAAAGTATTTTAATTTCCACAGTACTAAGTAAAAATATTTTAAATTTATTTATTTATTTATTTAAAATATTTTACCCAAAATCCAAAGAATAAAACAATTTAAGTAAAATATCAATTCATAAATAAAAACCTTACACTAAAATCATTATTCTGTCATCAGTGGACCCACAATCTATATTATATCAATTAAAAACCTTCTGGAAAAGGTTTTTACTGTAATCATCCAGGCATGTGAATGCCAAGAAGGCCCTTTACAGGCCATCCCTCTCACCTCCACAAGGGATGGCTCTTTCAAAAAAGGGACCCTTTGCCGGGAAATTTGGAAAAGCGATCCTTCAGGTATCTAGGTCCTAAGGTTTCTGTGTCAGAACAGATTCATCGGGCAGCAACTGGTCAAAAGTTACACAGGTGGGGGTTTTTAATATTGGAATTACTGATCCCAGGCATGTGAATGCCAAGCTTTGCTTCCACAAGAGTTTTTAGGGGACCCTTTGAAATTTGGAAAAGTTAGGGTTTCTGTGGACAGAGTTATTAAGCTTCAAAAGAGGTGGGGGGTGCTTAATGGAAGGAGTGTGTCTGGTGCCCTTTACCTATTATAGGGTTAATTGACAGCTTCCCCTCAGCCCTCCAATCCACACTCCTTCAATTAAGTATCTACCCAGCCTCTTTGGAGCTTAATTACTCCATTCTGTGAAACCCAAAACTTTCCAAATTTCAAAGGGTCCCCTAAAATCATTTGAGGGCGCTCCCCTGCCATTTCCATGCTGCTAGATGCCTGGGATCAGTATTTTCAAATACCTTTAAATGACTTTTTTCTGGGGGCATCACTTTGGAGCTCAATAACTCTGTTCCCTGTACCCAAAACCTCTCCAATCCAGGGGTTCTTAAAAGGAAGAGCTTGAGGAAGCTCCACTGTAATTTTCATGCTGCTAGCTGCCTGGGATCACTATTTTCAAACACATAACATTGCAATTAGAAATGTTTTTTCTGGAGGCATCCCATTTGAAGTTGAATAAATTGGCCCCCTGAACTTTGGAGGGCTTGAAGGAGAGAGTCCAAGGAAGGGTCACACCAAATTTGGTGCCTCTAGGAACTAGAGGAGCCATTTTACACAGAATCATATCAGTTCATTTTAAACTAAAAAAAACCGCTGGTTCATTTTGTTACTAACAGAACGCTGGTTAGTTTTGTTGCATTTTGTTTTATTGTGTAATGAACTGACGAATCAGCATTTCATTTTTCATTTGAATGCTCAGTGAGTGCAGAATGCCAGTTCAGTTAATATTGGGAAAGAATGAAACTCAAGAGGAAATATATATTTAATGCTATGCAGCAACAGAACTATCAGACTTGGTATTATCAGAGGAAAGTAACCCGACACACATATGCTCAGCAGCAAGTCTTACCTCCTAACTGCTAGGTTTTTATTTATTTAAAAAATCTGATATTTCAGTAAGAACAGACTGGCTTGACAAGAAAGCACAGTGCCATTGACACTCTAAAATGTGACATTAATACTGGAACATGTCTTTTACATTTCCCATTAACATCAAACACTATAAGTTAATCGAATGCTAATACAACCTCTCACTTGCTTTTCAGTACCTAATGAATTCAAATGTAATTTTATAGCCTCATTCCACCCCTGTTGCCCCATCCCCCATACAGACCAGCATTAGATTACTTAAGCAGACTCAACTCAAAATCAACAGGAAGTTATATTTGCAGAGAAGTAATATGAGGCTGTTTCAGACGAGTGGAGTACACTCTGGCTGATGACAGGGATGCTTTTATGGTGCATGACTTTAAAGAACTCCCACGGATCTACTGTGAAACAACCTGGATATTTTTTGTGAAACCACACCCTTCTTTTTTAAGCACCACATTGAAAGTATGAAACCTAAAGGCTATGGACCCTGCAGTATAATCAAAATTCATATTAGAGATATGGTACTGTTATAATTCTCATCAGGCAGAACATGAGAAAATGTCTTTATATGAAGTTTCTCAGAGGATCTCAAATTTTAATCTGAGCTTCCTTGAATCATAACCCCATCCTCAGATCTAGAGATGGGCATAAAACAAACCATGAAGCAAAAACACCCACACAAATCAGGCTGTTTTGTGGTTCATTTCTTTCTTTCTTTCTTTCTTTTCTTTCTTTCTTTCTTTCTTTCTTTCTTTCTTTTTACAATTTTTATTTTATTTTAAAATAAACAACACAACAATATACAGACTAAAAACTTCTTTATGTGTTGTGGTTCATTTTGGAGTGCTTTGCGGAAATGTGCCTGCCCAGAACAGAGTGCCTGCCAAACTATTATCTGTGTTGGTGGTGTATATGTGGACTATAAGACATCCCAAATCCAATCTTTAAGCAAAATTGCAACAATTCTTGGGTTGAGTCTGTTCCCCACCCCTTCCAGGTGTGGTGAAGATTGGATTTGGGATATCCAAGTTCCATCCCCCCCAAAGCAGGTCTCCCCTTAGGAAAGTGCTGTTTAATCAAGGGAGGAAAGTCAGCTAGAATTTTATTTATTTATTTATTTATTTATTTATTTATTTATTTATTTATTTATTTATTTATTTATTTATTTGTCCTTATACACCACTTGTGGCAACAAAACAAGTGTTTTCCATGTTGCTTTTTCCCCTTCATAATGGATTTTTCTTTTTTTTTTCTTGAGTGCTCTTTGTAGCTCTAATGTTACTTTTTAATGTTCTAAGATGCCTCTTCTAATTCCCTGTTCTTAACTTGAATATGTCCTAAATGTTCTGGATTGTATATTGTTCCTCATTATTGTAAGCCACCTTGTGTCCTTTTCCAAGGAGAAAGGTGGGGTAAAAATATTCAAAAACAAAACAAAATAAAATAAGCAAACCAACAAAGACCACTCTGGGCAGTTTATTTATTTTATTTATTTATTTATTCTTGTATTTATATCCCACTTATCTACTACATGTAGTACTCTAAGCGGAGTAAACCTCATTTACTGTGAGTTTGGCATCTCTAACTCCTGTAGAAGCTGTTCTGCCACTCTCAGTAGTCCTGAATTGCATGAATGGCACATTTGGGGTTAATTGATCATAAATAGTGATAAATTATCACAACTCCCATTTTCGTGATTTGTGCCCATCTCTACTCAGATCAACTATTTTCTCTTTTCATTTCTTTTTCATTTCTTCAACATAGCACCTTCTTCACCCATGCGATAACAACCACATTTTTTACACACAGAGGTGTGTATAAATCAGATTTCTGCATCTTCACACGAAAGAGCCTGCAACTCAGGCCTGTGACATCAGCAACTATGTTATCTTTAAAAGAGAGTAAATAGGAGAGGGGGGGTTTGATAATGTTGTTGGTATTTTTATATTGTTATGTATAAATTTTATACACATTGTCACTTCCTTTGAGCTTAGGAAAAGGGGCTAGAAACATCACACAGATGTAAAGTAGATTAAGCAAAACAATTGTGTGCAAAAGATCTGGGAACATTACACTCTCCATGGAAATGCACACCAAGTACGAATAGAAAGAAATTCGTCTGTAAGATATTCAACAGTCCTTGGGCATGTATAAATTAGCCATTAATGAAGACAGCATACATCTGTTTATCACTCCTTTCATCCACTGCTACCAGAAGCTATACAGCCTTTCCCTCCTCAATAATATTTTGCTATTCAGGCAGCGGGGAGAAGAGAGAGAGAGAGGATACTGAAGCAGTGGTGGGAAAACATTTACAAATGGGAGGTCTCACCACCTGGGCCTCCCATAAAATTGTGTGAATGAGGCAGAGCATCATTTGGGAGCGTTCTGAGTGTATTTATTTTGTGCCAAAGTTTTGCATAAACTTACTAAGTAAAATAGTGATCTTGTGGCAGAATGCACGCCTCGAGTGAAGCAGTAAATCTCTCCTGCCCTTCCGATCCTGTCCATACAAGATACTTTGGGAAAAGAGGCAGAAAAAAGCACCAGTGCTTCTTCCCACCTCTAGTAATAAAAATGCAATGGTTATAAATTCAGTACCTGACAATTTACTGACTTTCATGATACCTAAACATTCACCACTTATGGAAGCTGCCTCACCCTGTCTAAATGGGAGCGCTGACATTATAATGACAGCAAGCAGGGGAAAGAAACCAAGGATAGAAAAAGAAAAAAAGCATCATACGGGACTGCAGGGCTGGAATGAAATCATTAATTGAAATTCGAACTAGAATAAATACTGCAATACAGTAATACCTTGGTTTACAAGCATAATTCGTTCCGGAAACATGCTTGTAAATCAAAACACTCTTATACCAAAGCAAATTTCCCCATAAGAAATAATGGAAACATGAATTATTTGTTCTGGGGCCCCAACAGACCACATACTGTACACACAAAATGCCAAAACTCACAAAGAGGTTGGCTAGAAGTCCACGTCCACACCACAGTTTAGATACCTGGCTGTGGAATCTGCTCTGCTTGGGTCTGACAACTGGATTTTACTCTGTGTTTTTAATGTGACAATAATAAAGTGCAATTTGTAGCCCTATACACACTTGACTAGCTGCCCCAGGACTAGAAATGGTTTGAAAAACAAGAAAGGATGTTGAAAACAAAAAATAAAACAAAACCATAAACTGCACTTTGAAAACATTCTTGGCTGGTGCAAGGGAGACCTCTGGTCCTCTCTCCTCCCTCTGCTTTGGAGGCTGCCTGAGACGGAACATTTCAGACAATCACCCACAATCCAACAAGGGAGAGAGAGCCACCATTGGCTCACTTGTGATCATGTGACCTTCTCCAGTGCTTGTATTGCAAGACATTGCTCATTTATTAAGGGTTAGGGTTTAGAGTTATTTAGAAGAAATGTTTGCTTGTTTTGCCAAATGGTCTTAAACCAAGGTACTCTGGAACCAAGGCATTTATTGTCCTTCTATGTGCCCTGGACATTCTACCCTATCACAGAAACTGAAGTCTCACTGAGATTCTCCTTTCCTGAAACTTGCATGAGCTGCACCTACCAAAATTTCTACTGAAAAAAAAATCCATCAACCTATGAACAGGAAAAAGAACAAAAGAAAACTATACTCACAGGGGGGCAGCTGCTGATTGGAATGCATTGCTTCTTGTGACATTCTGTCTTGCCTTTCACACAAGCACAGATGGTGCAATTAACAGAGGACCACATCTCTCCATCCTGCAGAAGGGAGAACATAATACAGACGTTAGCTGGGACAGCAGAAGGAAATGTTCCGGTAGTGCATCATCCTGTTACACAAGGAAAATCAACATTCTCCCTGTTGGAGTTATGTCATTGTTTAGTCTATATAAGCTTTGAGGTGTCCATCCCTACTCAGATGGATTAACAATGGAAACTCATCATTTTTCATTCTGGTCCTTCCAGACAAAGAGATGTTATTCCATATTCAATGAAGATACATCAGAGTTCTTTTTTAAAAATCTGCATCCTGATTAGTTGTGTTTTGCATGGAAAAACAGCCAAGTTGCAGTTGCCGAGTATCATGATGGTCTCATTTGAGATGACATAATTAGAAAAATCTGACTCAATACAGCAACTGTGATTGGCATGTTTAAATTACTGCACGTGAAAGTATTTGATTAAGATGTCAAGACACAGCAGATTTATTCCCAGATGTGGCATCACTTTGCTTTAATCCAGGAATATACTTAATAGTAAATTCAAATTTCTCTTACTTACAGTACTGTGGCAGACATCTGATCTACTGAACATCTGAAAATGTTTAGAATGAATACAGAGTTAAATCTACCTAAATTCTGGTAGGTAGAGCCATATTTGATTGTATCCACCATCACTCCCTCATTAATGTTCTATGGCTCCAAAGTACTCCTTCAGAGACACTCAGTTCCGTATGGACTATCGTATATGGCAAGTGCGGTTACGTACAGTACCCTGAAATCCACCACCAGTAGTTCAACCTGAATTCTTTTATACACAGCATATGGAAGCTTTTAATATACTGCAGTGAAATGAAGCAGTGGAGCAGATAGTAACAAAGCATTGACAAAATGGGAGTAGAGTCTTATGAATCTGTAATATAGAATGCAACAAGTAATCTCTAATATAGAATGCAACAGGTATTTCAGGGAATGGTTTCAGGAACTAACAAATAAATGAAAACTTTCTTGTCCTAGACCTAGACTAAAAGAGTGTCTTAATCTTCTGGGTCACCCTGTTTGGGGTGGGCGTGGGGAATCAGCAGCACCAAACAAAGCAAAACAAAATTCTTTATGCAAAAAGTGTTGCATCATACATGGAAAACCTTGTATTATGCATAATTTTCTGTGCAAAATACAAAACTTTTGTGGATCACCCCTTCCATAATGTTTTTTTTTTTAAAATTCTGAAATGTAAAAAAAATCCTCATTGAAACCCTTGCAGCCTTGCCCACTTTCTCATTTTTAAGCACAAGAACAAACTTATTGAAGATTTACATTCAAAGGAACTACACAGTTTTTAAAATAAGTGCTTTCTAAATATTTTGGGCAAAATGCAACTCAGAGTCCCAACTTGTACATACATACTATACATCCATTGAATCAATGGGATATACCTAAGTATTGACACAACACATTTCATTCATTCAAAAGGTCCACTCCAGCTGTTACTAGCAATTGGATTTAGCTCTCAAAATCTTACCCTTTTAAAACAATATTTATGAATAGTTTTAACTTTATAACTTTATAACTTTATAACTTTATAATTTTTAATTATTTTCACTAAATGTTGTACTGACTCAAGACTGCAAAATAAAATTCTTCGGCTACTATTAATTTTTCTTTCTGAGTAGAATTCACACTGTGTGACGCAAATTCACTGAAGGACTGACCAATCTGGACATGAAAACACTGTGTTAACAGAAAACACTACAGTGTTACATATGAAAAAATACTTCAGGTACAGAACTTTGAAGAAATGACTGTTATCTCACCTGGCCTGCAACTCTCTCTTCCTATTTCCTTCAGATTTCATTTGCTGTGAGGAGTTTCAATCTTTTAACGTAATAGCCTGTACTTCCTAGAAATTATCTCTTTACATGGAACCAAAGATGTAAAAACTAAAAGCTGGAGAGGCATTGTGTTCCCCTACAGAATTATTTTGACTACAGGTCCACGATTCTTCCCCACTGGTCTTGCTGTCTATGGCTGATGAGATTTGTAGGAAAGGAAACACATGAAAGGGCCTTCTCTGTTGCTGCTCCCAGACTTTGGAACTCTCACCCGCTGGAGGCCAGGACTGTCCAGTCTCTGCTGTCATTCTGGAAGCAGGCAAAGATCTTCCTCTTCAGGCAAGCTTTCCCTGAATGAGGGACTACCTACTATGTGACTATATGGACTACCGTACATGATTGCATTGACTGATTTCATAAGAACACCAGTGTTTTCCATGTTGTTTTCCACTCCTCATAATGGATTTTTCTTTTCTTTTTGCATGCTCTTTGTAGCTCTACTGTTACCTTTTAATGTTCTACGGTGCCTCTTCTAATTCCCTGTTCTTAACTTGAATATGTCTTAAATGTTCCGGGCTATATATTGCCCCTCATTATTGTACGGCAAATTGGGTCCTTTTCCAAGGAGAAAGGTGGGGTAAAAATATTCAAAGAAAGAAAGAAAGAAAGAAAGAAAGAAAGAAAGAAAGAAAGAAAGAAAGAAAGAAAGAAAGAAAGAAAGAAAGAAAGAAAGAAAGAAAGAAAGAAAGAAAGAAGGTCATCGTATCCCACTCCTGAATTGAAATGTAGAGGCAATGGCCAGAATCCTATTGGTATTTGTGTAAAGCTGATTTGATATTTTACAGCTACTTATGCCTAGTTGATATGACCCTGGGTCATAGTTCAACTGCACCATCAAATGCACTGTGTTACCTATCACTCTTATTTTCTCAGACTACAATAATGGTGATTGATTATGGGGAAAGAAGCCCCATGTAGCTTAATGGGACTTCTTTCGGTATAAACACACATAGGATTTAAAACCTGCAATATTATATGTCATTTTAAATTAACTCCCTGATTGCACAACTTCTTTATATCATTAAAAATCATGTAAAGGGCTAGAAATAACTGCACCATGAGGAAAGACAAGATAGCCACTTGTGGTTGTCAGTCTTGGGTGTCAAATGACCAAGCCGACTTGAAAAATTACAGTATCCTCTAAAATCCATCCTAAAATGGAGCACCAGGCAATAGACCTGGAGAACAATCCCAAGGGACTGCAGTCTTTGTAAATAAATGGGGGAGTAAGTTCCACTACAGTTTTCTGCCTCAGGATGCAAAAGAGTCACACAAGTGAATAAGTGGCAAGAAGTTGACATTTGCCAGAGTCCAGTTGTCATTTCCATAAGGTTTGAGCAACTGGGCAA